>CAWUFW010006599.1:0-600000 GCA_963921515.1 Calotriton arnoldi | reverse complement strand
TCACCACTGAGTTCAGCCCACTGGAGTATTTTAGTCTCACCTTCTTTCTGTTAAATGCTTAGGTGTATGCTTCCACCACTAATGGATTTATTGAAGGGCACTACGTTATATCCTAAAAGTACACTCTGTCATCTGGTATTCAGACAGAATATCGAGTTGGAATTGTCGACTTACACAAATATCGAGTTGGAAATATCGTGACACAGACGTGGGTCCCTTGCTCACTTTGCCACTGGATTCAAGCAAGCCTGGCTGATGACGGCTGAAATGCCAGAAACCGGTCCTAGGATGCTTGTTTCCGGTCCAGGGAAGACATGGCTTGGCAGTTCGGGCTGGACTGTTCCCATGAGGCACAGGGTCAGACTGATTTGCATATGGCCATGTCTGAACTGGGGTGGTGGAGTGAGCTAAAGAATGATGATGGATTAAACCCAGATCAGTTGACTGGGGGTGAGTGTTTGATTGGCTCAAACGTTCCGTCCATCATCCCCTTTTGTATCACAGAAATATCGACAGCAAGAATATTGTGGTCAAGAATATTGAATTTAAGGTAAGAAATATCATTTTCAAAAATATAGTTGTTTAAAATATCGATTTTTTGTTAGTGTTATGTATTTTAGTTTATATTTAAATGTATGTGATGCATGTTTTTTTGTATAAGTATTGTTTATGTTTTTTAATATATTTGTTAAATGTTTAGTAGTTATCAATTTTATTTTAATAAAATTTTGCATTTTTTAGTTCCGTAGCGTGTTGTGGGTTTATAGGGGAATAGGGTGGGAAGTAATTTAATTATAAAAAAATAATCATTATTTTTTATTTATTAATATTTATTTAATTGAGATTTTATAGTGTTAATTGTGGGAAGTAATGTATTTGTAATTAATTTGTAATTGGTTGTTAATTAATATTAATTAATTAATTGGTAATTAATTATGGTAATTGTGTAATTCTTTTTAGGTGCGGGTTGTGGGGTCTATAGGGGTAAAGGGTCGGAAGTAATTTATGTTTAATTAATTAATAATTAGTTGTTAAATAATATTAATTAATTAATTGAAAATTAAATTTGGAAATTGTGTAATTAATTTTAGGTGTGGGTTGTGGGCTTTATAGGGGCAAAGGCTGGGAAATAATTTATGTTTAATTAATTAATAATTAGTTGATCATTAATATTAACTAATTAATTGATATTTAATTAGGGTAATTGTTTATATTTTTGTGTGTGGGTTTTACTTTTATAGGGGTACATGGTGGGGAGTAAATTAATTTTACTTACTTTATAATTAGTTGTTAAATACTATTTGTTTTTTAATTGAAAATAAGTTTTAATTGTGTAATACATTTTTTTCCAGTTTAATTTTAGCTGTGGGTTGTGGGGAATATAGGGGTAAAGTGTGGGGAGTTAATTAATTTTTATGAGTTTTAATTTGTTTTTTAATTAATAATATTTCTTTAATCGGTAATTAATTATGTTAATTATGGAAATACATTTTCTTTAAAATTAAGATGCGGGTTGTGAATTGTGTGGTGTTATAGGGTAGGAAATAAAAAAAAGTAAATTTACGTAATAATTAATGTTTTTAAGGCCCATTACGATACCCGGCGTAAAAAAATCCGCCAGGCATGAAAGCGGCAAAAATACGCCCGCACACACCGTCTGAACACCGACCACGCCATTATGATTACACAAACCGAAAACCGCCATCGGCGGAAAAACCACACAAGATACCGCCCGCCCTCGTCCGAGTCGGAGTCAAACCGCCCGCCACGGACGGAAACACGCACGACAACACAAAACCGCCCGCCCTCACGGCCGACACACCGCACGTGAAATTACGATCGCACCGCCATGAGCGCGGGTAAACCACAAATATACCGCCCGCCAGCGCAAACAACGCCGATGAGAATTGACACGGCAGAAGCCATGGCGCCCACGTCCCTGCACAGAAACCATCCGCTGACAAAAACAATCGCACACAACATGGCCAACAAGTCCACACAGCAAGGCACGCACAAATACACAAGCACAGTACACATCCCGAAAACACCCCCCTGGACAAACAAAAAATACAAAGGCCAGAACACCAGACACAACACACCTGAAAACAACAGACCATGAGGACACACCCACATAGGTAAGTACAAAAGCAGCACTCCCACAGACCACAACCCCTTGCAACATTGCAAACTAGAGAGGAGAGGAGAGGACACAGTGACACAGCAAGGACAGCAGCACACCACAGAAACGCACACATCACAACCACCACCACCACCACCAAACACCGGCACCACAAACCCCCTGCACATTACACAACACACACCGCACCAGCACCACAAACACCATGGCACCACAAAGAATGCCCAAGTTCACGCCCATTGAGCTGACGGTCATGGTCGAAGAGATTATCAAGGTGCACCCACAAATCTATGGGAACCTGGTCCAGCACACACCACTAGCCACCAGAAAGAGAATGTGGAACCGGATCGTAGACCAGGTCAATGCAGTCGGGACCCTGCCCAGGAACAGAGGTGAAATCAACAAACGGTGGAATGACGTCAAGAGCCTGGTCAAGAAGAAGGAGAGCAAGAACAGAGAGCTGGCTGCCGTCACTGGCGGAGGGAATCCCGCGCTCTTCAAGACCTTCAAAGCGTGGGAGGAGAAGGTGCGAGTCATTATACATCCGGAGATCCTCACCGGATTAGCAGGGGAGTGGAGGCTGGTAAGTACAAACTAATGTATACCAGCACACCGCTATGTACTCACATGCACTACCACCATGCCACAGCTCCCAGGGACAAACACCCCCATGTCCAGCACACAATACACAACACATCACACACACATGCAACAGACACCACCACACACAGCCCAAACCTAACAACGGTAAGATACGTGGGGGCATGTGTACACTCAGCCAGCCACGTAACCACCAACAGGTCCCCAAGTATGCCAGAAGCGCCACAACGAGCACCCACCACACCCATGTGTCCGCCATAGCTGCACTAACCGACAAGTAACAGGTAAGTGGCAGGAACACAAAGTGCAGTGGGTGGGAGGGTGGACAGCTCAAGTACAACACACACCAGGCCCCTAGTCCCACAGCACAGCAAGGAGGAGCATCCCCCAAACCCCACACCCACGTGTCAGCCACCGCAGTGCACACCGACAGCCGAAAGGTAGACATCACGGTCCACAACAATCGGTGTCAGTGGGTGTCCAGCCATCACCACGACCCACAACACCGCCCCCACCCCCACAGACCTGCAACATGGAGCACCCCCGCTTAGAACCATGTGGCATCCAGTACAGTGCACGCACGAACAACCTGCAGGTGGGAAACTGGACAGGGCTGGATTACTGGAGGCATGAGGACCGTAACACGACCAACACATGGGACATGTTACGTAGCAGACGAACACGCAGCACCGCCCACTGTCACGAACAAGTGAACAATGTGCACACGGACATGAACCACAGACTCACACCCCACATGACCCATCACAGACACAGCAACACCCAAGGAGCCACGTCTGCATGCACAAGCCACACTGAATACAGTACCACACGGCAGCCACTGTGCAACCCATCACACACAACCGAAACACCATTGAAGTCCTGTCCATGTAGCCCCTACTGCCTGTCAACCACACACCCCACAACTACGCCTATGTAAGACAAACAACACTAGACGCAACAGAGCGGAACAACATAAATGCACACGAACACCACTGAACCCATCAAACACACAGACACACCATGCACATACAACATACCATCCATCCCATCCGTCAGCCCCAGTCTCATGAAAGGCATGTCATCCGCACAGCTGCCACACATACAGCAGTCACGCTAAGATACATGCCCATGACCAACCATGTGCCAGAAGTCAATGAAGCGCACGCCACACTGTGAGCGACAACACACAACATGGGCCACACCCCCCGAGCACTGCAGTGATGCACATGGCACAGGGCAGCACGCACACCAAGGAGATGGGACAACTGCAATACGTCGGGTGGCACACAACCATCACACACTCATAACGATGCGTCCAATGCCATGTCCAGTAATCACAACAGACAGCAAATATGCAGGGTATGTCAGGCATGCACACACCTCAGACCATGCACTGTCATGCTGCCACAACACATGTCACGTTCGGCACCCATGGCTCACAGCATGTAGCCCAAAAGCATATTCCATCCCAAATGCGTTCCTGGGGCATGACCCCCATGTTGCCAAATGCGTTCCTAAGCGTTCCATATGCACCCCAAAAGCATATTCCATCCCAAATGCGTTCCTGGGGCATGACCCCCATGTTGCCAAATGCGTTCCTAAGCGTTCCATATGCACCCCAAAAGCAAAGTACAAACCAGACCTGTTGCAGATTGGACATCAGTCGTGGCAAGATGCTGTTGCGCATTACATGTGCGTCATGGGCCGAGCCTGGGAACTTTGCACACACGTGGGTTATCACCATGTCCGCAAGGCACACCACTTGCACATTCAGGGAGTGCGTGTGCTTCCTGTTGCGGTACAGGTGCTCAGTGGCCTGTGGTGGAACAAGGCCAACATGTGTGCAATCAATGGCACCAACGACGTGTGGGATCCTGCCAAGGGCATAGAATGCACCCTTCACTGCCGCCAATTCACGAGCCCTGGGGAATCTGATGTACCTGTTTCGGTACAGCATCATGGCTGCCAGTACATCCCTCAGCACCTTGATGAACATGGGCTGGGACATCCCTCCTCCACTGCCCACTGTGTGCTGGAATGACCCAGTGGCGAAGAAATGCATGGCGGCCATCACCTTAGCCGTGGGGGTGAATGCTGTCGGATACACCCTGCCGGGACGGAGATGGGGTTCCAACATGGCACACAGTCGATGCAGGGTTGGCCTGTCCAGCCGAAACTTCCTTATGACCTCAGTATCCTCCATGTCCGCCAGCAATTGGTATGGGCGGTCAATGTTCGGTCTCCGCCTAGGGAAGATGGCAGTGGACACATGTCAGAGCAACACAACACATAGCAATTTCGCATTCACATCACTGACATGACTGAGCAAGCACATGAGTCACAGCCCAGCTGTCAAGCAGGGACGGCACGGCCACAATACACGTACACAGGTCTCCCACCAATGGCAATGGCTAGTGATGCAAACCACTGCCATGGTCATGCACATGGGGATCTAGGCCCCAATGACTTGCGGGGCGTGCTGATGGGGACTGACTGCATATTCGTCAAGCGGCAACGCCACGGCAACATGAATGTCTGCTGAGCATGGCACTGCTTCCGAGGCTGGATGAGTATGGCACACGACGACGACGATGTGGGCACAGGCTGAGCGGCCAAAACAAGTGGGACCTGTGGCACGAGGGGATATGAGACAGTAGTAGGTGTCAGCACTGCACCCTATGTACAGCACTGTACGGATCACACCTCCCGAAACATTGACAGGTGTCCACATTGACAGCCCCATGCCAAGACGGCTGTGTGCTTGCAGTCACACGTCACAGGTGAGAGGTTGCATTGCACGTGCCAGGTGGCAGACGTACATAGTGGGAGCTATCATGTGTGTGCATGTGTCTCCTGTTCAGGATCCACCAGATGGGCGCTGACTCTGTACTGACCATTGGACACAGCATGTTCTGTGGAAGGCTTGTGTGTGTGGGATGGAGGCACTGGATGTGCCTCCGTTGGGTGGGGGGCCATGCACAGGGCGGGTACGTCGATGATTGCGCATTGTTGGTCATGGTGGGTGCACCCACTAAGATGTGTTGCCCTGTGTACAATTCCTATGTCCGCATGATGATGGACTGTAGATGTGGGCAGACTACACATTGGTCGATGTGCTGTCCATGTGCATGTGCCTTCACACCGGGCACAGCTGCCCCTGCACATGTGACCCCTGCTGGACTCGCTGCTGGGTCTGTGGAGCTGATGCACCTTCTGTGCGTGGGGCGGACAGCTCACCTCACTTCCTCATTGCGCATGTCATGACTTTGCCGCAGGTGACATGGATAATGGTGGGCCCACATGTACGCGTGGGTAGGCTACACATGTTTGTTCACTGGTCGCCACCCCCAGTCAGTGTTTCGAATGGGAAGGTTGTTGTGCTGGTGGTATATTCGATGTGGCGGATGGGCGGGCCTAGGTGCGGGCTTACATTCCGGACATGGGGGGTAGTTGGATTGGCGACTAGTTGCAGTACACACGGGACACGTCTCTTCCTTTCCACATCTGGGTCATCCCTTGTACTCACTGACAGTGATACAGTCATCTTCGCCCAGCCCTCATGTCCTCCCCTCGCTCCCCCAATATGCATGTGCACCTGCGAGGCTAGCGCTTGCACAGGCAGCCCCAAGCTCGCACCAGAGAGGGCAAGGAGTGTATGTGTGGGTCCAGTTGCACGAGTGGGCTGTCTCAGGGTATGATGTGTGGCGGGACGCCGTCCACCTGCGTGGTGCCCCAAATGGAGACCCGGCCTGCATGGACTATGCATCACAGTCTTCGCCTTCCGGATCCGCCACCTGCGACACCCAGTGGCAGTGGCTGCCCTTGTGTCCAGGCCGCGTCCGTCTGTGACTGATGGCCCACACATTCACTCTTTGGCCTCTCTGGGGAGGGCTCGGGGGTGGCGCACGCGCTTGCACTTAGTCGCAATGGCATGTGGCGTGGTTGGTATAATGGGCAATGGATGGGATGGTGCGAGCCACCTCCCGTGACGTCAGTGCTGCTCGTGCTGAGGTGCGTCCCCCTACACTTCCATTTGACTTGTGCCATGCTACACGTTGAGGTTCTATTGCCTGCGTGATATGACCAGGAGGAGCGCGAGGAGACCTCTCACACACCATGCTCCACTGCCATCCCGTGCCCTGTATCGCCTGTGCGGATTGACTATGTTGGGGTTACACCTGGTCGACTGGGGCTGTGTGTGCCTTGTCAAGGGGCATGGCGGGCGCACAACAGGATCCAGCTAGTCCACGGAGGGTGGGCTGACGTGTGCGCCTGGTTCCGCATTGTTCGTGTGCCCGGCTGCTGTGCACACACGTGTTCACTTCCCCCCGACAGGTGTCCTCTCACAATGCCCAGGGAAGCGGTGGTGTACTGTTCATGACCCCTCCCAACACGGCGTGCTCCAACTTGGCATGTGCGCATCTACCCGTCGCACCCACCCACCTGAGCACTGCGTCCATACGACTTCACACGACACATGTGTGTCTTCCACAGTAGTGCTACTCATTTGCGTTGACATCCAATACCAGTGGACTACATGGTCATGTCACGACTGCCGTGTACTTCACATACTCTCATCCTCTCTCATTCGTACTTGTGAAATGAGTCAGCGGAGACAGTTTTGGTTTCAAACATTATATTGAGTCTTCTGTCCTCTGTGATGCAGTATAGTGGACACTACTGGCAGCGGAATACATGTTGAGGATATACTGAGCATGATTACAAATGGGATAGGGTGTGGGGTTACATGTGATTGGCTGTTGCATGTGGGATGTGGGCTTCAGAGTTACATCTGCTTGGCCAAGGCTGTGCTAATGTACATTTACGTATAGCTGCGGAGCTGCGGACTTTGACACAGACGGTATACAAGTAGCCTACCAGACCGCTTGGCATCATGGGCACAGTCCATCTCAGTTCCATGTGACAGGTTTGCTGCGGTTGTTCCTCATGCACGCGTGCATGTGAGATGACATCAGGGCATGTGCTTGCGTGCATGCAGCGGCGTGCCACTTGTTGTTGCAATGTGGTGGTTACTGGACATGTCACAGTCACTGGGGTCGTGTTGTTGTTGTTTGCACTTGTCGTCTGTGCAAAGGTCCTGGTATGGGATTCCCGGGCGGGGGTGGGAGGGTGCAGCACCCACAGACTCCAGGCGACCTATTCATGTCCACTGAGCGGTGTGTGTGTCCATGGGCGCTGGATCCATGTCGTGTCCTGGTTGTTCGTGCAGTTCCGTCCATGTGGGTGCGATACACAGACCCCATGCCACTGCCTCCCACGATGCATGCGGTGTTCCTGGATGTGATGGGGAACAGTGTGCATGTCCCGGTCATATCCGATGTCATGGCGATGTCGTTGATGGTGTGGTAATTGTTGCCGGTCGTTTGGTATGGCTGTTGTGGTGGTGACTGGCCAGTCCGTGCGGAAGCTAAGCATGGGTGCGGGGTTGGACATCATAGGTCAATCGGGGAACCTGCGTTGGGGTCCGACGAATTTACAGGTTGTCAGGTATGCGATGCCGTCCAGCAGGGCTTCCATGTCATTGGTGGTGTTTATGTTTGCCAGCCAATGTAGCGGATGGTGCTGTCAAGGTGTTGTTCGTAAGTTGTCCCTTGGAGGACCATGATGGGGCATGCTGGGTGACATTCGATGTAGCTGTGCTCGATGATCCGTCGTGTGGAGGCACAGTGGTCCCATTTCAGTGCGGGTGCGATGTTGGCCACATACGCCATGCCCCCATAGGCAGAGCAGGCCCTGTCGTGTGCGTCCAGAGGGAGGAATAGTGCTAGCAGGTCCGCCTTTAGACATGCCGGGTTGGAGAGACACATCTCCACGGGATGCTGGTAGGGACACCTCCGACAGTAGAAGACGGGTATGACGCAGCTGAACAATGTGATGCGGTAAGTCAGTCGGTAACTGACGTTCAGCAGGGACAGGAGTTCGCATCCCAATATATGTATCAGGTTGGTTTTGTACAGCTTGACCTGTCCGGCGTAGTTGGGTAGGTGTGTTGCGGTTGCCATTTTGCAGCGGTGCGTTGTGGTGGCGTGCTCCGGCTGTGTGTGCAGTCTGCAATGTGCACGCTCCGAGGTTGCTGTGAGCTCTGTGTAGTCGTAGGGAGACAGGACTTGTGTTCTGTTGGCTTGTGCGGAGGACACGGGCCCTCATCCCACATGCTTCTCAGACAGTTCAAGGTCAGTGATGTGTGACTCCTTCCAATTAACTTGCATGGGGCCGACATGGGGGAGTGTTTTCTTTATTCTTTCCCGTCCGTTGTGTTCTTCTGTGATATGCGCTATCTGCCCTGTGGTCGGTCTCCTCTGCATGCCTGTGTTGGTCTTTTATTGGACAATGGCTGTATTCACCGGCTTCTTTCGTAGGGCTGTGGTTTCGGAGTTGGAATGGAAGGTCATTCAGTGCTGTCTGCTCTCCCTTGTGTGGGCGGCAGGCTGCCTTTCCGCTCTGCGTTGGGCCTTGTGTGTGAGTGTTATTGTTGGGCCACCTGTTGTCGGTCCCCGGGCTCTTTGGTGTTCCGTTTTGTATGTCTTGTTCATATGTGCAGGGTGGTATGGGTGTTTCAGTGTGGTACTGGCGTTCCTCTTCCCGATGGGGCCCTGCTTCTCCTAGTTGGTGTTGCCGCCGCTGTGTGCTTCGCCATGTTTGTTGCACTGGGGTGTGTCCTGCTGTTGCGTGACTTCACTGACATGTGTGCGTCGGTTGTGTGACGTTGGGTGTTGTCCGTGAATTGGGCGTTGGGGACATGTCTGTGGCAGGCCTGTCACGTGTCATGTGCGTTCGGGGTGGGGCTGGTGTGTGTGCTGCTTGGTTGTGTCCCTGTGTCTGTGTGCGACGCATGCATGGCGCTGCGGTTGGCCTCTGCGTTGTGCGCATGTGTGGCAGCGTCATCGCCGCTTTGGGGCCGTGACGGGGTGGTTGGTTCCTAGTCCCAGGTGGTGTGTACACATGTGTTACGAGATGTTACAATTTGGCCTGTGTGTCATATGTGGATGCAATGGTGGATGTGTCGTGTACACGCGGGGGTGGGGGTTGTCCGCTTTTCCTCCCTTGCACTGTGTGCGCTGTTTGCGTGCACTTATTGTGTGTGTGCCTACCTGCGTCTTCACGGTACGTTGCGTCCTTGGTGGTGCATCAGATAGAGCATAGGGAGGGCCTGCAGTGCTGGATTCATGCTCGGGGAGCCGCTTCTTCGGTGTCCGTGCTCGGCGTTCGTGTTACCGCTTCGGTTTGACGTACGGTGTCTCTTAGCCGTGGGTTCAGTTTGTGTGCGGCATCGTAATTTGTACGCCGGGCGGTACGTGTTTCGTCGGACGGTGTGTGTCAATTGGGCTGCGCCGCTACGTGTACGGGCACACTTTGATGGCGGACGGTGTCGCTGGCTTGCCGGCGGTGTTTGGCTGACTTTTCGCATCGTAATCGGGCCGGCGTGTGGACTGCTGCATGCAGGCGGTAACTGGTGGTTTTTGCATCCGCCAGCACGGCGGTAGTGCTTCCGCCCGACATCGTAATGGGCCCCTTTGTTTCTAAATAATTCGATGTTAAAAATATTTATTTGTTTGAACATTATTTTTTGTTTTATTTAATATTATATTTGTAGGTATATGTCATATGTATTTAACATTATAATATGTTTATTATTTTTTTATATTAAATATATTTGTATTTTAATTTTTAACATATTTATATTTTTTTTATTTGTTTGTTTTTAAATATTTTTATTGTTGTTAATAATTTGTTTGTTTTTAATTTTGAACTGACTGGAGTGAGAATATTAATTGTTACCCCTCCACAATCCAACACTTTTCCTACTGTTGCACTGTTTGGAGTGGGAATAGTACATTTTATCCCGTCACTATCCAACACTTTCCCTATTGTTGCACTCACTGGAGTGGGAATAGTAATTTTTACCCCTCCACTATCCAACACTTTCCCTACTGTTGCACTCATTGGAGTGGGAATCGTAATTTTTACCCCTCTGCTATCCAACACTTTCCCTACTGTTGCATTGACTGGAGTGGGAATAGTAAATGTCATCCCTTCGCTATCCAACACTTTCCCTAATGTTGCACTGACTGGAGTGGGAATAGTAAATTTTATCGCTCCGCTATCCAACACTTTCCCTATTGTTGCACTCACTGGAGTGGAAATAGTCATTTTTACCCCTCCGCTATCCAACACTTTCCCTACTGTTGCACTGACTGGAGTGGGAGAAGTAATTTTTACCCTTCTGCTATCCAACACTTTCCCTACTGTTGAACTGACTGGAGTGGGAAATTTAAGTTTAAAGGTTTTTAAATAGTTTAATGCTTTAAATTATAATAGAATGTTTTTTTATTGGTATATATATATATATATATATTCAACAAATTTCAATCGCAACACGACAATAATGCACTCTCAAGATTCAAATGGTGATTCCTTCAGGAAATTCTTTTAATCAGCTTCCACGCTTGAGCAAGACCAGAGTGGTCGAAACGCGTTGGTTTGTGAGAGGACTTGATGGTGTTGGCTGTATCATACTGAAGTAAAGAAGTCTTGATACTAACCTCCTGGAGTGCGAGTAATTCTTTCTACTTGGTGGCCAAGAGCTGTTGAGCTCGAAACGCGTCTTTGTTTTGTGCCCGTAATAAATCTGGAATTGGCAACCTTGGATCGGCGTGGCTCGTTGCTTGCTTGATAGTGCAAGTGTGGTGGTGGATATATATATATATATATATATATATATATATATATATATATATATATATATATATATATATATATATATATATATATATATATATATATATATATATATATATGTATGTATATATATATATATATATATATATAAATCGATATTTTGTACAACTATATTTTTGACATCGATATTTGTTTTCTCAATATTTTTGTGCTTACCTGTTTAAGTATAGGGAGTCGATATTTTTGCATTCTATATTTTTTCATCAATATTTTTTACATCTATATTTTTTTCATCGATATTCTGTCAGTGAACCCTGTTATCTCATATGTTATTATTTATCAATGCTTTGTGTCTGGCTTTAGTCAAGACCTTTAGATTCTACTGAAAATATATTTATAATATAATTACTTAAAGGGGCTTCCAGCCACCTCTGTTCATCCATTAGTCTGTTCTTGTGCCATTCACATTTTGCTTACATCTACTACAGCATACAGCATGGGGCAATGGGTCACCCTACATAAGCCACTGGTTAACGTCACTTTGATTGACAGCATTTTACTCTTTCACAAGGAACATATCCGTACATAAGGGAGTTCCATCGTGTGCCAGTGTTTTTGTTTTTACTTTACAATTACTTTAGTGTTGTCTTTGTGTTTAGAACCTGATGTGATAGTGGGATGCTTTTGATGTGAGCACAGTGCACATTCGAGGTTTATCAGATCCCATCTCTTGCTAATGCTGTTGTAAATTCCTTTTGGAGTGGCCTTTGTTTACATGACTTCTGCACAGCTCACTCGAATTCTGAATATAAGTAAATCAGTGTGCTTTATCTATCTTTGCAACCAAAATTGTCTTTCTCTTTCTTTCTTTCTTTCTTTCTTTCTTTCTTTCTTTCTTTCTTTCTTTCTTTCTTTTTCTTTCTCTTTCTTTCTTTCTTTCTTTCTTTCTTTCTTTCTGTTGTGTACTAAAGGTGCCCGATAATTGTGTAATTTTATTTGTAGACAAATGTATTAGTTGAAATTGCATTAATGTTATGTGAATTGGTAAAGCTTCTACGATGTTTTTCTTATGTTAGCTGAAATTCGCAGGCCTGAAATGCAGGTCCCTGAAAACTCTCGCTTTAAAATTAACAGTTTGAATTTCATGTGTGCTGTGGAATTTGTTCTATCTCACGTTTATGTGTTGCAGGTGAAGTAGCACTCTTGTTAGATAGAATAATGCCCTATTACTTACCGGTATTCTTCATTACTCCTGGTCCCATTGTCCTCGTCTCATTTCTAACAAAGTGGAGATGACCAACTCCACGACAGAAAAAAAAAAAAGAACAGGAGAAAGCTGGGATACCTAACCCCACCCCCTCCTACTGGGAGTACATAAGCTGTACCAACCCAGTATTCAGTCTGAAATACCAAGCCACCAACCGGAAGGCTGGCCGGCCGGCCGGGAGGGAAGGAGGGGCGTAAGGAATAGGACGAGGACAACGGGACCAGGAGTAATGAAGATTACCGGTAAGTAATAGGGCATTACCTCCCGGTCCCTCCAGTCCTTGTCCCATTCCTAACAAAGTGGAGAATACCAAAGCAAACAACCTGGCCTTCCGAACCCACACCAATAGCAGGGACACCACATCGAAAGCAGCGCCCTAAGAAGCAAATGGGAGAACCACAAGAAGAAACATAGGCAGGAGCACACAACCCGAAAGCCCCCAACCAAACAAAACAGGGCCGAAACCCCCAAAACAAGCAGGGGATGACCAGAAAAAGCCCAAAACAAGGAGCCAAACCAAGGAGCCGCCACCCAAAGGGCAGACAAAGGACACAAGGAACCCCCGAACCAACTACCGAGGAGTAGAACCCAACAAGAAAGGACCAGAGACTGACCCCACCAGAAGGACAGCGATGGGGCCACCACAGAAGATGAGCCAGAACAACTGGACACAGCATGGAGCCAGGGCCACACCAAGAGGAACACAAGACCCCAGGCAAGGCCAGAAAGGAGGCCAAGCACCCAGAGACAAGCCCCAAGGGAACCCCCAGAGTGGCTGAAACAACCAGCCAACCCCCCGAACAAACAGCAAAAGGGGTCCCCCGAAGAAGAGGAAACACCCACAGGGCACAAAAAGCCAGGAAGGGCACCCAACCAGCGAGAAGACAGCCAAGGACAGGAACACCACCCGGCGTCCGGAACCCAGCAGCAAAATCAACAGACAGCGACCCCCTGCAGACAAGGGAAGAACGCCACACACTACCAAAAGAACCCACAACAACCACACCAAAAAGCCGAGGGGAAGGAAGGAGAGACCGAACGGGCCCCACCCAAAGCAGGAGACAAAGGAATGACACGACCAACCACAAAACCAACCCCAACACATCAGGGGAAGCCCCCAGCAGAGCAGCAGAGAGAGAAGAGGACGGTGCCGGCCCAAAGAACCAATGCACCGACCCAGAGGACCAACCAAGGGCAGGCCCAAACCGAGCAAACCAGGAAGGGAGGGAGCAGTGACCACAAGCAAGCCCCCCCCAACGCAACAGCAGCGGCAACAGAGAGCCCAGAGGAACCAGCCACAGAAATACCCAGAGGTGGTCCAGGCCACGGGGCAGGAACGGCCAGCTGCCAGGACCAGTGCAGAAACCGGACAGCAGCAGAAAGGCCCCCAAACCCAGAGAAGAACCCGGGGCACAGGGACAGGCCAACAGGCCAGGACCGAGGCAACCACCCCAAAAGCAGGAGACACCGGGACACAAACCCAGCACCCCTCCAAATGAAGGCAAGGGGAAGGCCAGAAGCGCAACACCCTCCCCCCCCAAAACAAGGCCAACAACAGGACCCCGCCCGAGGAAAGCCAGGGACGGACTGCAGCAGACCCGGAACCAGACCAGGACACAACCCAACAAAAGAGGAGAGGCAAAACCCCGAAGGCCACCGAGACCAGGGGAACCCAAAGCGGGAGGAAGGTGCCAAAAACAACCCCCAGCAAGGGCGACACCCCCAACCAAAAAGCCGGGGGCAAACCACAGGGGTGAAACATGGGACCGGGGAAGACAAAGCCACCGGGCACCGAACAAGAACCCGGAACAGGGAAGGGGAGGACCCCCAACCGAACCAGCAGCTGACGCAAGAGCAGCCGCAGATGGGCAAAATAGGAGAGAAAAACTGGGAAGCCCAATGCCCAACCCCGCAGACGCTCCCAGAAAAACCCAATAAGCCAGCAGACTGAGCAACAGACACACCAGCAAACAGGAGGCCACCAACACGGCGCCCCCACAGGCCCGGAAGGAGTGGCACAGGGACAACTGCCCCAACCCTGAAAACCCCAAACCACCAGGGGCAACAGGGAAAGACACAGGACCCAGCCATAGCCAGGCCACCCAGGGCAACCAAAGTGACAGGAAGACAGGGAGGGAGACAAGCAGCCCACACCTGCAAGCCAATGCCAAGGTCCAGCCCACACCAGAGAGGCACAGAGAAGGGCCCAGAGGAAAAGAACAGAAGCCCGGCCCGGGCCCCAGCAACACCAGGTACTGGACCTCCAACCACCAAGGGACCAAAAGACCCACACCCGAACAAAGCGATGCCCCAGCAGACAGGAGAGGCAAGGAGCCGGGCTCCCCACCCCCGACCAACACCGTAGCAGCCCCAGGATGGAGCACATGCAGGGGGTACAGGTACAGCAACACAGGCACTGGCGGGCCCAGCCGACATCCCGGAAAGGAGAGGCGGGCCGAGGCCAAAGCGAGCAGAAGGCAGACACCCAAAGGTGACCCCCAAGGGATCAAGGCCCCCACTGCCAGAGCCGGACACAACCCAGCAGGAAAGGCATCACCAACCACCCACGCAGAGAGAAACGAGGGGACAAACACAGGGACAGCAAGGCCAGGACCGACAAGGGCAAAGCCCAGGCCCCAACACAGACACGAAGACACACCACCACTCAAGGAGGGACACACCAGGAGAACCCAAAGGTGCACCACCCACCGAGGGGAGAGGGACCGGTCAAGGAAGAAACCGAACTCCAGCCGACCCAGCAACCACAGAGCCAACAAAAGAACAGGGACCAGAGACACCACAGGCCCAAAAGGAGCCCCCGCACCACAGAGTCGAAGGACCAGGCCCAAGCGACAAGCCCCAAGGGGAAAGCGACAGGACCAAACCAACCCATCGCCCCCTCACAAAAGCGGGCCGACAGCAACAAGGCACACCAGGGCCGAGGCAAAGCCAGGCCAGAGAAAAAGACACAGCACAGGGCCACAAAGCAGGAGTGGAAGGTTAAGCAGCAACCCAGCATACACCTCAGGGCAGCCACACACCAGACCAAACTGGCTGTCCACCAACACCCCCAAAGCGAGGCAGAAGCAACAGGGGAGAAATCAAGGAGCCAAGAGACTGAAGCGAAGGATGGCAAAGGAACCGGTAGCAGAGGACCCCCAAAAGCGGCCCAAGCCCCCGCAAAGGAATCCAAGTGGGGAGAAGGAAACCACAACATGGCACCCAACCCCTACCAGCCAGCCAAGGCGCAAACCACAACCCAGCGCCAGGCAACAGACAAAGACCAAGAACAAGGCACACCAGGGGCACCAGCAGCACAGCCCCAAAACCAACCAGCCGGCTACGGACAGTCGCAGGAGACCAGAGAGAGGCAGCAGAAGCACAGCGCACCAACCAACCCCAGCACCAAGGGCCATGTCAGGCCAGAGAAAGGGCACAACACCAACCCCCTCCCCCCAGGCGAGACCAAGGACCCGACAACACGAAAGCAACCGTACCCCCAGGGAGGAACGCAGAGCAGGGCAACCGGAAGAGAAAAAAAATACCCCAGCACCCGGGAGGCCGGGGACCCCAACTGAAAGGGCCAGAGAGCCGGAACAGGAGACAAACCGCAACACGGCATCCATCCCTAGGGCAAACACACAGCACAACACACCGTCTGCCCCCACCAGCCAGCCCAGGAACCGACAACCAGCACTGCACCGGACAGAATGCCCACTGGAAACACCTCCGAAAGAGACAGAGAAAACAGGGACCCAAACACTGACCAATCAACAGGGAGTCGGGGACACAAAAGGCCAACAGGCAACAACACCTGGGAACACACAGGCGGTCACCCCTCCAGGAAAGAACCAGGTCCGACCCCACACAATGCCAGAGCAGACAAGACCAGGCGAAAACAGGGAGGCAAGGGAGCATAAATGCCAGCCAACAAAGACAGGCACCCCCAGGTGGCCACCCAGGTTAAGGCAACAACCAGGCCCCACCAGAGCAGGCTCCGAAGGTCACAGTACCGGGAAGACCCAGTGCAGGCACCCAGCCAGGTACCAACCAGCCCGAACCGTGCAGAACAACTGAGAGTAAAGCCCACAGCACCAGGTATTCCGAGGAGGACACCGATCCAGGTATCAACCAGGACCGACCCCGCTTAACATCTGAGAGCAGACGAGAACAGGTGCATTCAGGGTGGTATGGCCGCAGGCCAGCTAGAGCACAGGAAAAAAATAACATAGCAGGAGCCGAACACACAACCTGTGGAGGAAAGGCCTGCAACTAGATCCAATGTGCCACAGTGATGCAAGGAAAAACGGATGCAGGCAAAACAGGACTGGTAAAGGAACCGCTATATGGTACTCACCACAGGGGCAGGGAGACAGCCCACACACCCACTGCCCCCACCAGCCAGCACAGGCACCCTCCAGCAAACCAGCGCCGGGCGGAAGGGAAAAGACTGCAGCAGCCGGCACTCCGAGGCCATAGACAGGCCCGCCCCTGCTCCACAACGAAGATCAGCAGGGGCACCAGGGAGGCAAAGGACGCCAGCAGGAACCCACCAGCCATCCAGGAGGCCCAGGGGCACCACCAAGACCGGCCCAGGACAATTCAAAGCAGCCACAGCAGCGCATCTTCCAGACCGACCAAGCCCCAGGAAGACGCGCCCACCAACCCGGAAGAGACCAGGAGGAACGGCGACCCAGCCGCAAAGGGCCAGCCGCCAACCAACGCGGCTCCCGGCAAGCCCGGCAGGCCAGGAGACAGCGCAGAAGGATGTCGAGGACAGCCAGGCAGCCCGATGAAGACATCCAACGAAGACTCCATACAGGTAAGAACACAGCAATAATCCAAGTCCCATTCTATCGGGAGACAGAAAAAAAGAACAGGCTGAATGCCGGGTTGGTACAGCTTATGTACTCCCAGTGGGAGAGGGTGGGGTTAGGTATCCCAGCATTCTCCTGTCCTTTTTCTTTTTCTTTCTGTTGTGGAGATGGTCATCTCCACTTTGTTAGGAATGGGACAAGGAGTGGAGGGACCGGGAGGTAATGTATTTGTTTTACTAGTCAGACAAGGAGAGAAGAAGTTACAATTGTGTGGGTTGAGTTGATAAAGGAAAGCTGTTGTGTTTCACACAGGAGAAGGCTTGGGAACCAAGGACACATTGTAACAAGGAAGGTACACCATCGACACCGTGGAAAAATACCTTCAGGACTGTACCCAGAGCAGATAGCATGAGTCGCATTGCACTATCGGAGTGCTACCTGTGAAATACTGGTTGTTGGAATTAGGGATAGAGCCCCACTTCTTACTTGCCTTCAGAGAGAGAGCATCCTATAACGAGATCTGTCTTTGGTAGCTTTATGCTACATGACTCATTGATCGTAGAGAGACTTCTTAGGAAGACTCCATGTGGTGACACCTTTTAGTCTTTCTGAAAATGCTTAATTAGGGATGTCACCTTAGTGTCAGAGTAGGGATATATTTAATGCTTTTCACTCACCAACCCTCGATGCAAGGAAACTTGGACTAATGCTTCCTGATTTTCTGTATCTTACTTCTTGAACTAATTGTGTTGTTTATGGCGCACTGTCTAAATTGGATGCGCAGATTTGGCTTCATGCTAATTCCTTTTTATTTCTATACCCTCGTGTTGAGGTGTCTCTATGTCCAGTTATTTTTGGCTTTGTAATAAATCAACTAACCTTAAGTAGCTGCCCGTGGATTAATATGTATCTAAAAGGATTGATTGTTTCTTAACGACTTTTCTCCCCTTTACACTTTGATGCTGCGAAAAAGAACCACCAGAGTGTGACTCTAGAACAGGTATGGAACGTATGGGCCCGACCCTTTCAGGGCTTTCAGCCAGACTTCATGCATTAGTCTGTGGTTGCGTCATATATATTTTCTTCCATCCACTCAAGCATGCATTAATGAACAATGTGTCAGCCCACTTTGGCCCTTAGGCTACTTTACTTACCCTTTCACAAGGAGCACATCCACACAGAGAGTAGTTCCCTTCAGTACCAGGGAGTTCTATGGTAATTTCTGCTTTTTTAAGGAAACAATAATGGCCAAAAGGCTGGCGGCCAATGCCAGATATATTAGCTTGGCCAATACTTGTTTTGCTTTTGTTAGCAATCAAATGTGAATGCCAAGCCTATTGCCTTCACCAATGCCTGCTTTCTTTGCTGGAATATCTGTAAATGTTTTCCAGTTGTGAAAATGCAGAGACTCAAGTCGCACATCTTACCCATATTTTGGTTTCCACACAAATGCATTCAATTAATTCAGACGGAATTAGTATTACTCTGGTTGAACTGCACCTGAGGCAGTGAGCAATGAGCATGTCTTTTACTTTTGACAATATACTGAGGGTGAGTTCAATTTACGTAAAGCTAAGTCAGGACTTTACATTCATTACCCATCATTGTGGAAGAAAAAGAAAGACATTCAGAAATATTATACATGACAGTGGAACACATCGTAGGATTACAAGCTGCAAACACCATATGGTGTAAACGTTAAATCTGTCATGTGAACACGAGGGAACAATGCTCTCTGCATCGTGGAGAGAAAGCTGCCTTGTACTTAGGACTGTTTGCTATGTAAACAGAAGGCAGATAAGGATGGAGCAAAATGCTTGTCATCAATAAAGAGGACATATTTACAGAACATGATAATGAACTGTTTGTTTTTGTTTCTTCCGAGAGAGGCAGAGATTTTTGTATTTTTCCACTATTCCCATGTGTTGATGTAAAATAGGAAGAATATACAAAGCGAAATAGTCACGTTCAGAGCTAAAATTGATCTAAAGTGATGTGTGGCTGACATTATATAAAATCTTGACAAGCAAGTGAATATATGGCATACACTTAAAGTATCTATAAAAGTCAAGGTTTCAGCTGTAATGCCCTTTCAAAATGTCTTTGCCCATTTACCAGAGTGAACTTGTACTGGTTACAACAAATTGAGAGTTCATATTTCTGTGTGTAATTAAGGTAGTGACAATGTAAACCCTCTGCCCCTCCTCTAACCTACAAATCGGGCGGCATTCCTACTTTGATTACAAGCATTATGAAATTATATCAAGTAGACCATGAGTTGAGAGAGCAAGATTTAGGAGAATTAAACATGTCTTCTTATGGTATGCATTGACAGCAAAAATATTCTTGATCATAGATTTATGTAAATATTGCTTCAGAACACTAATTTTAGAGTGTCGTACATTGATATGATACGTAAACTATTTAATGAAAATATCCAAGTGCACATTTACTAAAATACTGTGCAACACGGCACAGCAGCCAAATTTGCTATGCTGCGTTGCACAAGTGGATACAGCAGAGCAAGTGGAGAGAGGAGCACAGAGCCATATTTGCTGAATATGGCCTGCTGCTGCTCTCTTGCGCTGCGCTAGTGAACAAACAGGCTGCCTAGCACCACACACACATCTTTGCATCATGGTGCAGAGGTGTTAGTATGATCCCCAGCGTAGTTTTTTTTATACCCTTTCCATACAAAATCTTATACTGACACAATTTTACAAATATTTCACACACTTGATGTGTGAATTGTTTGGAGAAATAAAACATTTCTCCAATTGTATGCCTGCCTCAGGGAATTTTTATTTCCTGTCACAAAGACTGGTCTGACAATTTTAGTAGATATGATTTTGCATCAAACAACATGGGCGCCTGCACTGAAATGCCCAATTACAACCCATGTAATGCTCCATTGACACAAAGCTGCACAAACCGGTGCAAAGCACTGTCTGTGCAGAAAAACTTTTCCAGTGCAAAAACGTTTTGTTTTGGGAAGTAAATGCCTTTTCAAGACCTTGCATCACTTTGTGTAACTTTGGGTGAATTTGTAGTGTCACAAAGTTTTGAAAAATCTGTGCCCCCAAGTATACCACAAGAATAATATAAAAGAGTGGGGTAAGCGGTTAATGTATAAATCCTGTTCTGTGTTTTCTTGTTACTTGCATACTCTGATGTCAGAATGTGCCTGTATTAATAAAAATAACTTATTATAAGGCAGTGGAGGCATTTCGAGCCACAGTGGTAAATGATTTCACCACCATTTACACAAGATTATTAGGCTCGCCTTTGTGGTGCTGGGTGGTGGGCTAGAGGAGCAGGTAGATGGGACACAGCAGTTGCTGTGCAGAGCGGAGGCTGAGTGGCTATGAGATCGTTGACACTGGTCTAGGTGAGGTTGGGAGGGGAGGATTTGACTGTGGGTGGTTCTGCAAGGCACTTTCTTTTTCAGCCCTTCCTCAGTTACCATTCCAGGTGGCCTGGTGACTTTGGCCTGGAGGCAAGAGGTGCCACATTATAGCATCCCTGTGTATAGCACTGACAAGTTAATGAAGCACATTTTATGACACCAAAGCAGTCAGCACAGCACTGTACTGTGCAGAACTGTGGGGATTTGACAAGGCCCTCGATCTCTGCAGATCTGAGCATAAGTTTCTTAGGGATTTAGTGATGCTGCCTCAAAAAATTCCCCTTACTTTCCTTATGCTAGATATGGGTAGGCGATCGATTGGCGACATAGCAGGGCTTCGCCTGCTGCTCTTTTGGGCCCGTATTAGGCGGACCCCAGAGCTTCTACCCTATGTGGAAGCCCTTTCTGAGGTTATAAGGATAGACACCAGCAGTAAAATAGGTTGGATCTCCAACGTTAGGAAAATGATGTCAGCATTGGGGCTTCAAGCACATTGGGACAAGCAGGACCCACCTAGGAAAGAAGAGCTCAAATGTTTATACTGGGAATGGGTGGAACAACAAGAATTCAGCAAACCTAACTTGGGGAGACAAACTAGAGAATTTTATCTTCACAAACAGACCAGACATTTAGAGCCCTTTTTAGATATAATTCAGTCCCTCGGGACAGGATGTTATACATCCATTTTAGGCTTGGCACACTTCCTGTCTGTGAGACAGCAGCTAAATGGCGCCCAAGCAATCAAACACCAAAGGACTGCCCATGCTGCAGGGCCCCGTAAGAAAGTGTTGCCCACCTTATGTTTGCTTGCCAGGCATACATCACTCCGAGGGTAAAATGGTTAAAACCGATTTGTCGGCATTTGTACACACAGGACTACTGGGTTGTCCTGCGCATTCTCAGATCAGACCCCAGACCACTTTTTTGCGTGCTGCGTGGCAAAGTTCTTAAGTCATGCATGGCTCATCAGACGAAAGACCCAGACAGGAATGCTACAGCATTCAGCAGCATGATGATCACACGCAACTGCTGTAGGGCTCATAGGCTGGCTATTTATGTTCTACATATATGTTATGTACATGCACTTTATTGTTCTTAGCCTCTCTACGATGTTGCCCCGAGGAGGGTTGGAAATCTTAAAGAGGTTTGCAGGGGATTGCAATTTGAGTTTAACAGAAGGAGTACCACTCTAGGAAGTATTGTAATGCTTCCTCACTCTTATTTATAACGTGTTAAATGTATGTTTTTATTGCTCTATGTGTATTAATTGTTTTATCGCTGACCTGCCAAATTGCATTTTGTACCCTGGTTGCAGTTGCATACTAGGATAGACTGTTTATATATATTTATCTCTAACATGCTGCTGTACGAACTGTTTACTTTTTATCTTTTTTATATAAAATGCAGTTTTTATAGCTTTTATGACACGAGCTGTCGAAATAAAGCTTATACAACAACATACATTAGCAGATGCTACACTAAAACTTGTTGAAGTGCTTGGTTGGAAGAGAGTTGCAATATGCCTGATTGGCAAGTGCTTAGGTCTGATGCGTGATTGTCTTGAGTGGTGTAATTATCCTGACTTAGTTTGCTCCACCTATACATATAATGGACGGAAAATGAGTGTGTTGGAAATAACCAACTTTTACGTGGTATTCCCCCAGATGTTTTCCATCTTTTGCTGAACCCATTTTTCCTGGCCATAGGACTCTGTTTACTTTACTCCTGCTGACCAGTGGCACTTTTAATTTACTTGCAAATCCTTATTATATGGTACAACATGTACCTAGGGCAGGGCCTGCTCCTAACTGTGGGCATCGGGTCTCAACACCATCTTTATTTCCTGCCTCAACCTATATTAAAAAATAATACAGATAGTTCAGCAGCCTGGCTGTTACTCTCTGACCCCTGCTCTTAGCGAGGGCCTGGCAGTCAGGCACATTTCATAGGCACATGCATAAGTGCGCATGTGCCGGCCGGCTGTTGCAGGTTTTTCGGGCTTACCTCCATCCTGCCCCAATCTCTGAAGCATGAGCGCTGTTGGGCCATCCCTCCTGTGACGCAGTGCAGCCTTGCTGTACAAAGGCAGCCTTGGAAGCTTGAGGCATAAGCCCTGTGCTACCCGAGGTTGCATATCAGTCAGCAAGAACATGTACCAACCTTTCCCTGTTCGCTACAGGGTGGGATGAGATTAGCAAAGCCTGAATAACTACACCCATCCTGTGGCAAGTCATGAAAGAGTGCTCATGGCTGTTGTACAGTCTACCTCAATAACGAGAGGAGGATGATTAGGCAGGCAAAATTGTTGTAAGGAAAGTATGTACTAAAGAAAACAAGCATTTGCAATGCAATAGGTCTCGCATTTGCGAGAGTTTAAGCTATTGGCATTGTAAATGACAATGCCTTTTGTTTATATATTTTGAAAACCAAGACATAAATAAAAGGCATTGTCATTTATAATGGCAATACTCAAACTCTCGCAAATGCGAGACCACTTTAATGGTGGCCCCGCCCCTTTCTTTGGACCCTGCTCGCCGTATTCAGCTTACAGCGAGCAGCATTTAAGGAAAGGGGCGCGGCCGCCATTAAAAAAGCACGGCATGGGGCACTTTTACAAAAAAAAACATTTGTTTGTGAAGTTCACAAACAAATGCTTTTTTTTTCTAAAAGCGCTCCATGCCGTGCTTTCACTTTAATGGTGTGAAGTTCACAAACAAATGTTTTTTGTTTGTTGTAAAAGTACCCCATGCCGTGCCTTCACTTTAATGGCAGCCGCGCCCCTTTCTTTAGACAAGGCTTGCTGTAAGCTGAATACGGCGAGCAGTGTCTAAAAAAAGGGGC
Source organism: Calotriton arnoldi (assembly GCA_963921515.1). Taxonomy (NCBI): domain Eukaryota; kingdom Metazoa; phylum Chordata; class Amphibia; order Caudata; family Salamandridae; genus Calotriton; species Calotriton arnoldi. The sequence continues at coordinate 576,232 of CAWUFW010006599.1, read as the reverse complement.
GCGGCCACCATAAAAGTGAAAGCCCGGTATGGGGTGCTTTCACCAAAAGATAAAAAACAAAGGTTCCGTAGCACAGCCGCTATAGATAAAGGGCACCGCGCTGGCAAATAAAATAAATAAAGAAGTGCAGCCGCTATAGTTAAAGCGGACTGGCCGCCATTACTAATACAAATATAAAAGCGGGTGGCATGCTGCATTGTAGGAAAGCACATTGTGGGTAGAATAGGGGAAAATCAATAAAGAAAATAGTGCTCACAGACTGTAAATAAAACAGACCGTGTAACAACACAAGTAAAAAGTCCAGTCCCCATGAGAGGTTACAAATGCAGACAAGGCGGTACTAAGGATGGACTACTAATCCTATTCATGAATCAAAAACAGCGATTTTGAAAGGACAGTAACAGGAGTCAATTGAAAAGATGTGCGGAAAATGGGCGGAGCTTCAGGTCGATACCTGAATACAGCATGCCTCCCAGAGCAGCGTATGCGCTGCCCATGCTTGACCTAAAAAAATATTCAACTGAATAAACGTTGCATGAAACTTACTGAAAATTCTGGTATATGCTTTTTGTTAATTTCTGCAATTTATTATTGTTACCATTAGTAAAAATGTTGAGTTTTGCTTAAGTTTCTGTGTTTATACTTGTTTTGTACCTCTTATACCATGATTACCATTTAAAAGGAACCAAAAAGAAGACCATGTCAATATGGCCATCTGCATAGGAGGGTTGTTGAAATTGAAGAAGGACATTGTTAGACCTGGCATCCTTGGTGTGGTTTCCCCTAACTTTTTGCCTTCAGACCTCCTGTTTTGACTATTTTTACAGAACTCGTTTTGCTGGCTTTAGGAATCGGGGCACTTTACCACTGCTGACCAGTACTAAAGTGCTTGTGCTCTATACTTTAAAACATGGTAATATTGGCTTATCCACAATTGGCATATTTAATTTACTTATAAGTCCCTTGTAATGTGCACTAAATGTGCCCAGGGACTGTAAATTAAATGCTACTAGCGGGCCTCCAGCACTGATTGTTCCACTCACTTAAGTAGCTCTTTAAACATCTCAGGCTTGCCATTGCAGAGCCTATGTGTGCAGTTTTAAACTGTCATGTCGACCTGGCACGTTAACCTATTTGCGGCCCAAACCTTCCTTTTTTTATTATACATAGGTCACCACTAAGGTACGTCCTAGACAGCCCCTGGGCATGGTGCAGTGTATTTAAATATTAGGACATGTATTTTTTAAGTTTTATATGTCCTGGTAGTGAACTACTCTTAAATTCATTTTTCACTACTGCAAGGCCTATCTCTACCATAGGATAACATTGGGATAGCCTTATTACATTTTATAAGTGTAATGTCCAATTGCGAAGAGATACACTTTTCAAGTTTGGTGTCTCTGAAATCTCAATTTACAATTACAACTTATAGTGCAGTCGGATTTTAAATAGAAATTCTAAAAGTTCCACTTGCAAATTATGCCGATTGAACCGTCGTTCTCAGCATTATTCCATACATACAGATTGGAAAGTGGCCGCCTCCGCTCCCTGACGTCCTCCTGTCTTGGTTTCCTTTCCTGCTCACGCTGGTGTTTACACATTACAGCCTCCTCTTCCGCCTTCCCCTCCCACCTCCTTTTAGTGTGGTTACATTTGTGGCAGCCTCAGGCACTGGTGGGAAAGAAGATGGTGACCGCCGACAGTAGCAGCAGCCCCAGTACAACCCCATGTTGCACAAAACTCCAGCCACCCTTTCCTGGGGCAGAGGAATGGTTCAGCAAAGTGGGAAACAGCCAGCAACATGGAAGTGAGGAAGCCATTTTGGCAGCAGCATGAGTGAGAGCATGCGAAGTTTAAGCTAGAGCAGAAACTGCGAGTATAAAATGTGCGCAATGTTTTACTTTTTTTACCAACTGTAGCAGCTCGTTTCAGGGGGCATCCCTAGGCGCTATTTCCTGACCCATATCCTCATCACAGATAGCCGGTGTTTTTATTTTTTTATTTTTGTACTGTGAGCAATCCATTCATTGTAAATATTACTCAGGCAATCATATTTTGAGAAACTACTGATGTTTTGCCATTGGGCAGAAATTGAAAGTAGATTTTAAAGCCTGTGTTTTTCTTCTGGATCATGAAACAAATTCAGCCGGCCCTCTTGGTGGCAGCACTGGTTCAGCAGCACCCGCTTGAAGTCCAGGCATTTAATCTCTACTCTGAGTCACACTAGCACACAAAAGGGATTCCTTGATGCTGAGACATGCCGGGATTTAAAATTAGCCTGCCCTTCTGAAGAGAGAGCGCATCTACTCCCTCTAGCCGGGGACAGCTATTGCTTCGACTCTGAACACGGCCTGGGCTGTAGCCTGTAACATTGCCTCACCTCCGAGTAATCCCCTCTCAGTGCCACTGCTAGGCAGGGCTCCCTAACCAGCTTGCTGACAGCAAGATAAAAGGGCTACTCACAGCCCACATTAAATTACTTTATTATTGTGTCTGGGCACCTATATACTGAAATGTCCTGGAAAAAAGAACCCAGCATAAGATACTCCGCTTGGCGGAGTTTTTCATTTACTTCGCGGGATTCCCTGGAGTGAAACTCTGCGAACTCTGCCCACCCCTAATAATAAGGTAATCCCAATGTTATTCCATGGGAGAGATAGCTCTTGCAGTAGTGAAAAACTAATTTGAGATTTTTTTTACTACTAGGACATGTAAAACTTAACAGTACATGTTCTTCCTTTTCAAAACATTGCACCCTGCCCTGAGGTTGTCCAGGGCCTACTTTAGGGGTGACTTATATGTACAAAAAGGGAAGATTTGGGCCTGGCAAGAGGTGGCAATGCATTGTAACCTCCTGGCAGGCCTGAGCCATAGTTAGAGGGCTACTTATGTGGGTGGCACAATAAGTGGAGCAGGCCCACTAGGAGCATTTAATTTACAGGCCCTAAAATGCACAAGTAGTGCACATTACTAAGGACTTATACATAAATTAAATATGTTAATTGGGGATGAGCCACTAGTACCATGTTTAGGGGAGCGAGCACAAGCACCTTAGCACAGGTTAGCAGTGGTAGAGTGCACAGAGCAGTAATGCAAGCAAAAACGAGGTCAGAAAAGTGGAGGAGGTATTCCAAACGTTGGGGGAAGACCACCCAAAGGCTGTCAGGTCTAACATGTGTGTCCCCTAGCTGGAAAGTGGGGAGAGCTATTCAACCCCATGGGAGTTCTCTTCACTAAAGTGGAAAAACCTGGAGAACCCACCAGCATTGGCGTGGTCTGACCACGGACTGTGTTCCACTGTAATGTCCATTCCCTATAGCGAGATGGACCACCTCAACAGTTTGGAGTTTCACCCCCATCTGCTAGAGCCATCTGAGGGGCCTGTGGCCTGCCTGAACCAGGAAGTGAGCCCCAAACAGGTATGGTCTCAACTTCTTCAGTGCCAAGACAAAGCAAAAGTTTCTCTTTCAATGGCACTCCACCTCTGTTCCCATGGAAGTAGCCTACTACTAACGAAGGCTACTGGTTTGTCTAGTCCCTCTTCATTTATCTGTGCTAAGACTGGCCCTATTCCATGCGCTGAAGCGTCCGTCTGCATGATGAATTGCTTGGAGAAGTCAGGTGACTTGAATACAGGTGCTGTACACATTGGCTTCTTTGAGGGTGTCAAAGGCTTTCTGACAAGCCTCTGTCTCGATTGCCAATCTGGGCTGCTTCTTGGAAGTCAGCTCAGTTTAGGGGATAACAATGGTGCCATATATAAATGTATGTGATCAGGAAAACTGTATGGCTTTAAATGAGAGACCACGACCTACCGCTAAGGTCACACTTATATAGGATGCCAGAGAACCGGGGGGAGGAGGGCATTCTTAGTTTAAGAAATAGTAGTTTATAGTTAACCGAGTAGTTACGAGTTCTATAAAATATGGCTGATTATTTGCAGTTGTACTCCTCTATTCATTATACTTGATATACCGCTGTACTGCAAAATGTCATTATCTATATGTGCTCATATACCTGTTTTCAACTTGGTTAACTTACTGTACCACGAGAGCATCTACACAGACTTTTGTGTTATGGATCAGCTGTGAATTTTGTATGTCATAAATGTTTGAAAAACTCAATAAAATTGTGTTTAAAAAAAAACAATGGTGCCATAACCCTTAACAAATCTTCTGTAGTTGCCTGTGAGGCCTAGGAAGCCTCTCACTTCTGTCTGAGTTTTAGGTGGTTGCCAGGCCATAACACTTTCAATCTTGGCCTGGAGGGGCTGCACTTTGCCCTCACGTCCTACGGTACACCACAGAACCCTGCCCAATCCAGCACTTACTGGTCTTGTGGTCAAGCCTGCCTGTTGCAGGGCCTGAAGCACCTAGTGGAGGTGATGCAGGTGTTCCTCCCAGTTGGAACTGTAGACGGCTATGTCGTCTAAGTAGATGGCACAAAAGGCCTCTTTACCAGCCAGGACCATGTTAACCAACCTTTGGAAGGTAACAGGGGCATTTTTCAAGCCAAAGGTCATCATCTGAAATTGAAAGTGGACCTCTGGGGTTGAAAATACTGACCTCTCTTTGCCCCCCCCCACCTTCAGTCAGAGTAATCTGATAGTACCCTGATGTCAAATCAAAGGCACTGAGGAATCTGGCAGCACCCAGTCTGTCAATGAGCTCATCAGCTCGGGGGATGGGGTGTGCATCAGTCCTGGTGATGAAACTGAGTCCTCGGTAGTCCATGCAGAACCGTTCTGTTATGGCGCCCGGTGGGGAAGCCTTTGATACCAGCACTACAGAGCTGGACAAGGGACTATTAGAGGGCTCAGTCACCTTCAATTTCAACATCTTGGAGATATCCTCCTTAATGCTGGCCCTCACCCTGTCTGACAACCTGCAAATTTTGGGGCCTATTAGGATGGCGGTCGGAAAACCTCCCCGACCGCCATGGTAGCGGGAAAAGACCGCCCGCATGGACCGCGACATCACCGCCGGTCGAATTACGATGACCCGTGGTCGAAATCCAACTGCGGCAGTTTGATCACGGGCCTTAACATTGCGGCGGCTGCTGCTGCCCGCAGCACCGCCGCGATGCCGAAAGGAGCATGTCCTGCATTTCCCTGCACTGCGTGGCAGGTACTGCACAGTGCCTGCCACCTGGTACAGGGAAATGTAGGGGGGGACCATGGGTATCCCCCCAGTGCACCCACACCCCCCCAACACATTGGGGGCCTGCAACAGGCCCCCGGAAGACAATCTCCGCATGCCTTTCCATGGCAGTTTGACCGCTGAGGAAAGGCTGGCTACCGCCGGCATCCTAATCCTGCCGGCGGAGCCTGCTCTGCACCGCCACCATTATCCCGGTCCTGCTCCATCCACCAGGCAGGAGTGCGGATGGCAACCGGCGGAAAAGCGGCGATCGGAATTTCCCACCGCCGCGGTCACCACCGCCATCCTAATTTGACCAGCGGTTTTCTTGGTTGCGATCGCAGGCGGATGTCCACCGCCGGTCCGGCGGTGGACATCCGACCACCATCGTAATAGGCCCCTTTGTTCTTCATAGGTGGACTGTCTTCAGTGTCAACATCATGGACGCAGAGATGTGTAAGTCCATGGGTGAGTGAGAACAGTGAGGCACACTGTACTAGCAACTGTTAACAGTCACTCTGCTGTTCTGGGGTCAGGGTAGAAGAGAGGTTGACACCCTTCCCTGAATCATCGTGTTCCTGTGCAGAGAGGAGTTCAGGGAGAAGTTCACACTCTTCTTCCACCCCCCCATCTGTCACGAGGAGCATGCTCAGTTTGGACCTCTCGAAGTGAGGCTTGAGTTTGTTCACATGAAGCACCCTTACGGTGTTCCCAAAGGTCTGGACGTCCACCAAGTAGGTGGCCTCACCTTTACGCTCCTTGATTTCGCATGGGCGGGTCCAGCGGTCCTGGAGAGCCCTGGACTCTACTGGCTCCATGACCCACACTTTCTGGCTAGGTTGAAACTCCACCAGAGTGGTCTTCTGGTCATACCAGAGTTTCATGACCTTCTGAATGGCCTCTAAGTTGCTCTTTGCCTTCTTCCAGAAGCAATGCGTTTGGCTGCGAAGTGCCTGCATGTAGCTGACCACACACATCCCTCATTGACAAAGCTCAGGGGTCCCCTAACAGGGTGGCCATAGAGGAGTTCCATGGAGCTGAGTCTCGCTCCTTTCTGTGGTACCTTCCTGTAGGCAAAGTGAAGGCATGGCAAGAGGACATCCCACTTATAGTGGGCTCAGGCACGCCCATAATCATGCCCATCAAGGTCTTGGTGAAACTCTCCACAATACCATTGGTTTGGGAGTGATAGGAAGTGGTGAACTTGTAAACTACACCACACTCATCCCACATGGACTTTCTGTACACAGACATGAAGTTAGTACCTCTGTCAGACACTACCTCCTTGGGGAACCCCACACGGGTAAATATCCCCATAAGAGCTCAAGCCACCACAGGTGCAGTCACTGACCTCAGAGGGATGGCCTCTGGGTAGCGGGTGACATGGTCCACCAAGAATAGGACAAACCTGTTGCCTAATGCTGTCTTGTGGTCTAAGGGTCCAATTGTGTTGATGCCCACCCGTTTAAAGGGGGTGCCAATGACTGGTAATGGGACCAGGGGAGCTTTTTGCTTTTTCCTGATTTCCAACTGGCCTGGCAGGTGGGACAGGACCAGCAGAATGCATCTGAGGCTGTCTTCATACTGGGCCATTAAAAGTGGGAGTCAAGCCTGGTGAAGGTCTTGTCTTGCACTAAATGTCCTGCCAGTGGTATGTCGTGAGTCAAACCCAGCAAAAAGGTCCTGTAAAACCGGGGGACCACCAGCACACTGGCTGTCCAAGCACCAGGAGCCTTAGACGTGCTATAAAAAAGATCATTTTCCCAGTAGGTGATCCCCAAAGGCTTCACCTGCTGCATGGGTTGAGGGCTGAGGCCTGCCGCTTCAAGCCATCAAGAGTGGGACACTCTTTCTGCACTCTGCAGAATTCCTCCCTAGTGGGCCCACCCTCAACTTGCCACTCAGCAAGCTTAGGTAGGTCACCTAGGGCGGCAATGTCTTCCCTGGTTGACTCTGGGAACTCATCCTCAGGAACCAAGTCAATCTCCACTGTGGGAACTTCAGGGGCTGGATTCCCACACCCCTTAGTCCTCTCCTTTGCAGTTGCCTGACCATTGTTCCAGGCTCCGGGCGCCCTTGGCCCACTTTGCAGGCAGCCATGGACCGTGTGGTCATCCAGACCCACTCAGGCAATCCCATCATCTACAAGTGTGACCTGAGTGCCACCTCCCTTCCAGGCAGTGTGCTCTAGGTCTTTTTAGCCAGGATCGCCACTCCACAGGAACCGCTTGTGAACCCCGCATGTGCCAACAATGTAAATTTACACCTCTGAAGACAGCAGCATGTGTTCCCCAATAAGTACATTTCATGGAGGAGCATGAGGTCAGGAGAGTGTCTGCTGATGTACTGCATCACCACTCCCATTTGATTTTACAGTCTAGCCCATTGATGTTCCACGAGAGGACCGCCAGTATGTGGCCATTCAACAGGCAAATGTCATCCTTTCGCTCTACGGGAGGTGGGCGGCCCACTCGAGGTCTCCCTCCCTGTACCCACCAAGGCGGCAGCCTGCAATTGTGTGTCTCACTTAACCTAACTATGTCAACCTGAACAGAAAACCCCAACCACCCCCCCTACATTTCCCTTGCATGGGTTCTGAACAACTCACTTACCCAACTTGAGCAAGGTCTGCCTCCCACCTCGTACCCACCTCAGGCATGCAACACACCCACCCCCCCTTCAACACCTCAAGCAACACAAGCAACCAGCAAAGGGGGGAGAAGGAAAAATTAGCATTCAATACCAGGGGGCCTCCTCCAGTCCAGTATTTAAAGTGGGCCTCTGATCAAAACAGTAATCCACAGCAATAGATTGCCTAGGTTCCCCCCATAGAAAATCTCTGCCACCCCCACAAAACAGCATACAAAGGAATCATCACAGTGGGGCAAGCGGAGGGTCCACCCATGGCACTGCCATCTTCAGCGCACCCAGGATCCTGGCAGCCCCCGGTCCCATCCTGCAGCCCCTGCTCAACCTCAGATTCCAAAGAAGCACCACACCCCCGGGCAGCAGCGAGGGTCCTCCGAGACTTTGTGTGTCTCCTCCACTGTGGCCTCAGGCCCTGACAGATAGGCCCACGGTGTCTCACTCTCAGTGGTCCCAGTTCACTCCTGTTGAGGAAGGTCCACCCTCTCTGTGGCCCACTCCCATGCCTGCTCGTGTATTTCAAAAAAGTGAGCTGAGAATTTAAAGTTCACTTTTAGCTTGGCTGGGAACAACAACATATAGGGGAGGTTGAGGGCTCAGAGCTTAACTTCATCAGAGGGCAGATCAGCTCCTCTGCTGACCTGCCCTCGTGTAGTCTGGAAAAATCATGATGCAGGCGTTATGAAAACGCAGGTCAGGCTTTGCCGAGGATTGCATCTCTATCCTGGTAGTTAAACAGGTGGACAATCAGCTGATGCGCCGGAGCCACTGGAGGGGGATTCTGGGCCAGCGACTAATGGGCCTTCTCCTCAGTTAACCAGGGAGAAAGCATCTCGTCTGGTATCCAAAATCTCAGCCAAGTCTCCAGAATCATCTCAGTGTCGAATGCCTGCGTGCCCTCCTCAAACCACAAAAAGTGGAGATTGTTTCTGCACTACCTGTTTTCTGCATCCTCCATGTGTGCCTTTAGGACCGCAGTAGAGGAGAGCAACTTGGAGACCTGTTCCTTAAGCGTGGCCACCTCATCGTCCACCGAAGAGACACAGGTCTCAACCTCCATGACCCACTGAGCCACGTGCCGAAGGTCCTGACACAGGAGAGAAACATCAATCCAAACCTCACCTATCTTAGACTCTACCAACTCTCTGGAATCCCGAATAGACCAAAGGATAAAGGTAAGGTTGGGGCCTAACCCACCCTGACATATGGTGGGGAGCATTTGCCTCCCAGGGCCACAGAGGTGAATCTATCCATCTTGGTTTATGTCTGTGCAGACAGCGATGGCTTATCACTCCCCATAATTGGAGCGAGCTGCCCTGCACCGATCTCAGGCAATGGAAGGCACAAGGAAACCTAATCCACCTGGTCCAGGGGCAGCACCTATAGCCAAATATGTGTCACTCAGCCTCCACCGGCACTGGACACCCACTAGCCCCTCTAAGCAATATCATCAAAAGGGCCCCCTCCCCCACAGCACAGTCAAGGTCCTGGACTGCTTGCCCAGGGGATGCAGCACAAGCAGCCTGGACCCCAGTTTCAGGCTTCACTTTTCAGGTGCCTCACCCACAGCCCTGGGTCCGATCCTCAGTGGGGGGGAATGAGACTGCACAGGTGCCACAGCAGGTCACTCCAAAATACACCAGTTGGGCCCTGGCCCGCTTGCACCAGGGAGCAGCACGAGCAGCCAGGTCCGAAGACACCAGGCTCCACAGCATGAGGGTATCCCAGCCCCCAAGCCAGTCACCCACTGGGATTCCGTAGATGGGGGTGGGGCCCTTTAGCCACACCACCATCTGTTGGGGGGGCTCTCAAAAAAGCAACAGTCACTCCACCTGGATGAAAAAGGGGGTAACCCGCTTGTGTCCCCGTGGGGCCCCAAGGCATCTAATGCCATTGGCTTTGACTAGCTACGCGGGGCTCCACTGCCAGCTCTCCTGACTACTGAGTGGCTACCACCACCATCACCAGACCAAGCCCATCACGAAAGGGAGGGGGCCAGTTCCAAGGGCCATGGGTCCCGCGAGGCAGGCAGCCTACCGCACTGCACAGAGCCCAGCCACCGCCCGGAACTCACTGCTCCTATGGTGCCGGTCAGATCCACCGAGGGCATGATCACCCCCACCGGCTCCCCTAAGGGCTGCACTCTCGTTCCAGACTGCAGCACCAACGAGGGTGCCCAAGCGGTACCGCACACAGCCTGCCACGTCCTGGCAGCAATCCTTGGCAGGCTGCTCCAGTGCTCTGTGTGCACAAAGTGGCACACAGGCCCCTCCGGACAGTTCAATTTTCAGCCCCTGGGCCCCCACGCTCTTTAAAGTAATGCCTCGGTCGAAGGGCAGACAGGATTAGAGGCAGAGGATATTGATGGATGCAGAAGGAAGTCGAGAGTGCTAAACTGTGACCACCATCTTGGCCACTCGACCAGCCACCCTTTTTTGGTGCTATTTTTATTTCAAACTTTAAAAAATCATATTTCCAGTTCTACTTATTGGATTTTTGCTGTTTTTATATCATTTTATTTATTAAAATAGTCTATATTTTTCTAAATTAGTTTGGGATATTTTTGTGTTATGTTAGCACTTTATTACTGTTTCAGTGCTGCATAAATACTTTACACATTGCCTCTACATTAAGCCTGACTGCGTTTTGCCAAGCAACCAGAGAGTTAAGCGTGTGTTTCTTTAGTGACTTTGGTGGTTCACAATGACAAGGACTGTGATTATATTTGAAGTGGGTTTGCACACCCTTCAAGAAATACTTCACTTTCCTGAAGAGCAAAATATGTAAATCTTGCACTGTACATGAATTTACTGTTATGTCTAGTTGAAAGTGTGTAGATTATGAGTGTGGCATGGGAGTAAGTGTTTCGGGATTTAAGCAAGGGGCATAGTGAAGCCAGCAACTCCTATAAGGTCTAGGGTGAGAAGGAAACCTTCGGGATTTCTGAATACAGACCCAAATGAAAATGCTACTGCTGGGTTTCATGGGTACATCCTTCGGTTGGGGTAGCGCTCTCTGCCCTTGTATATAAAAGGCCATTTGGGGTTAGGCCCAGCACTCAGCTGACTGAACAGAGGACACAATAAGTAGGTCAGGATCTCTTTGTCTTTGCTTGTGGAAACTTCATCGGACCAGACACATTCTGCGCTCTGCACTTGGTCTGTGTAGGTGTAGCTTCCAAATAACAATTGCTCCCAGATTATGTCTGTCACCTCTCCTTCCTATTTAAAGTTTAATTCTACTAACAGTATGTACACAGCAAATACCACAACATAGCATGTTGTAAATTGATCCCACTACACAAAAAATTTAAAGCGCTAGAAATAGTATTATAAGACCATTTTAAGGGTAATGTCACTTCTAGCTTGCTCTGAGGACTAATGCATCATATGGTAAAAAAGAGCTGTGTACTAACTTATAATATCATGCAAATGTAAATTCATGAGCTACTTCAAATTGCCAGAAAAGGCATGACTTTCATTTTGTCATTAAAAATGTGTTCTGACAGTTGACATGTCGCCTGCAATAATTCGGAATAGGCATTTGGCTGCAGAGTGTCGCCAGCACACTGCTTGCTTCATCCATTTCTCACTAATCAAGAGTTAGATGAAAGACTAAGGGCCAGGTGTATCAAATCTGTTTTTTGGTTGCAACTGGCCCGATTCGCAGAATAAGGCCATTTGCGACAGGAAAATTTCATTTTGTATATATCATTCCCAAATTGCGATTCGTTAACATGTTACCGAATCTCAGTTTGGAATTGCGAATACATACAGATTCGGTATTAGGAAGGGGTGTGTCTAGGGCGTCCCTTTCCTAATACCGAATCACAGTGGTATGTAAGAATGTTTAGCAACCGAAATGCGGTCGCTAAACATTCATATTTTACTTCTTTTTTTTTTTTTTTGATCTGTTTATTAAAGTTTTGCTTAAATGATACATTCAATGGGTAGATACATTTTAAATGGGAACAGGAGGCAGTTTCCTAAACCAATGTCACAAACAGTATTGCAGCATTTGCACATATAACATATAGGAATCTATATCCATGTCCCATACCATCCTGTGGCATAATAAAGCAGATAAATGGTGTTACTCCAAACTCGTTACATTTTCTTACGGGAGCGCATTGCAATCCTAGTATACATATACATAGGAATCCCCTGCATATATCATAGGGTTCCTCACAGCTATGTCGCTTTAATCAAACTTCGATCAAACACATTTACATGGAACATTTGAATTTAAAACCAACCAGTGAAGAAACAGGGAAAAGGAGCTGGGGAGCTGAAGTGGGGAGGGGGGAAATGTACAATATCAGTCATAAGATTACCGATTACACATTTTTACATCCTTATGCTATATCACCATATGTTTATCACCTACTGGTATGAAGTGTAGAGTGTATGCCACATTTTCCAAACCATCTTTTGTCAGTGTATGGTTCAGCACCATTATTGGCTATTGTTAATCAGTGTTGGGAGTGTCGGGAGGGTCATTCAGGTTTGTCATCACCTGAAACTCGCACAATATTGTTTTCCAAGCTAGGGAGATGGGAATCTTACGTAGGCCTAGTGTATCCTCTCTGACTAGTGAAACTGCCTCAGCCTTGGCCCAGTTCAGCATAGATTGGGACCATGCCTTCAGTGATGGGGGATCTCCTGCCTTCCAACGGCGAGTGATAAGTCTTTTCGCCACTACCAACCCCAGATCTAGGAATCTAGATGATACTTTGTATTTCTTACTTCTGGGGAATATCCCCAGTATGCAGACCTCCCAAGATTTTGGCATTACTCTGTCTGAACAGGCAGACAAGCCTTCAACCACCCCATGCCAAAATAACTGTAGTTTGGGGCATGCCCATAGCATATGAAGCAGATCAGCATCGAGCTGTTTGCAACGAGGGCAGCAGGCATCCGATCTATTAAAGTATCTGTTTATTTTATCAGGGGATAAGTACGCCTTATGAATTATATAAAATTGGATCAGCCTGAATCTGGCATTTCTGGGGATCTGTCTAGGACTCTCCAATATCATAGTCCACTCCCTGGATGTACATGGTCGCGCCATATCTGTCTCCCATTTATTACGTAGCGGCCCCAAATCTACCTTGGTGTGCTCACAAATTGACTCTGCGAACCACTTTATAAGATGTCGCCCCATGCCCATCACATGTACATACTGCATTAGAAGATGCGTAGGGGGTTCCTGCGAGAGACAACCCCATTGTTGCCCCAACATGGCCATCCAGGAAGCGTGGTTCAGGAATTGTCCAGGAGAAACGCCTTCTTCCTCAGATAAGGAGAGAAAGGGCCGCAACACACCCTCTGCGTATAGATCTCCCATCGTATGTATTATCTGCCCCATGCCAGTCTGTGAGGTCAGTCTCTCTGAGTCGCCCTCCCTCCCTTGGCATACCCAACAACGGAATGGCATGCGCATATGGTGCAGTATGTCTAGTGAGGTATAGCGCCCTACGGAAACATTTCTGGGCTATCTGCACCAAAAGGGGTAGTGGTGTGTGTGGCCTAGTGCATGGGTGAAAAAGGAAAAGGATTATATCCAATGTATATGGAGGCTCGCAATCAGTTGTATCTGCTAAATGTAGTTCCGCCACCCATTTCGCCACCCATAATATTTGGGACGCCAAGTAATAATGTTCCATATTAGGCAGAGCCAGCCCTCCTTGGGTCTGAGGCAGATATAATTTTGCCAATGTCACTCTACACCGCCTATTACACCAGATCAAATCCCTCATGATTCCTTCTAGTGATCGAAAAATGGACACAGGCAGATATATCGGAATATTAGCAAAATAATAGAGAAGACGCGGTAGCATCACCATTTTTATAAGTCACACCCTGCCCGCGATTGAGCGGTTACGTGTTTTCCAAAAGTTCATTTGGGATTTTAGAACTGTGACAGCTCTGAGCAGGTTGCCCTCTAGGAGATCCTGATCGTTGTGATATATATATATATAACTAGATATCTGAACATCACCGGTTGCCAGGTCACAGGTGTTCCATCCACCACCATCTGAGGGGCATTTGCCCCCGAGGCAAAAGGGAATAAGCAAGATTTACCCCAATTCACACCTAGGCCCGATAGTGAGGCAAACAATTTGAGCGTATCTGGGATTACCTGTGGAACTGCCTGTAAGTCTTTAATATAGAGCAATATATCATCCGCATATAGGGAAACGGCGTGTAACTCTCCCCCTAGGCCTATCCCCCACTGTGCCATCGATTGATGCAACGTCATTGCCAGTGGTTCTATGGCTAAAGAAAAAACCAGCGGAGAGAGGGGACATCCCTGCCTTGTTCCTCTCTCTATTAGTATGGGTCTAGAGAATAGTGTACCCAAACGAAACCAGACCGCTGGTGATCCATACAGTAGTTTCATTAAGCTCAGGAAGTAGGTTCGTATTTTACCTCTTACTTCAAGTAGGTGGTAACCCATTTGCAAACAGCAAGGGGTACCCAAGGGACCCAGTACCCTTTGTGAATGTTCGGAAAGAGGTTTTTTAAGAGCAGGCAGTGGTCCCACGGACCAGTGCCTACTCTTAAAAAATGAAAAGAAAACTTTTAATTTTTCTTTTTTAAACGCTTCTTCTTTTCCTTTAAGGAAAAAAGGCTGCATTTAAAAAAAAAAAAGGATTGCTTTATTTAAAAGCAATCACAGACATGGTGGTCTGCAGACCCCAGCAGGCTGCCATCCCTTTGATTTTAGCGATTCCTAATGGGTCGCAAATTTTGGCCTACCTCATTAATATTCATGAGTTAGGTCTATTTGTGACCCACTAGGAATCGCTAAATTAAACTCTCTGAGTTTCATACATTAGGAATAGCAATTTCCTAATTGCGATTCGCAGAGCATCACAATTTGGTAATCGTTATTCCTGATATTGATACATCTGGCCCTAAGAGCTCACATTCAGCCATATCTTCAGTACCTTTTCTACACAAGGGTATATATATAGATAGCTTCAGGAGAAGAGTTCGAAGATAAATGAGGAAATTTAGTCATTTTGTAGCACAACACAGAAACCAAAGTTGCTGTGCTACATGCAAAGTAGGAGAAGGGAGTGCATAGCCATATATATTAAAAAAATGACCTTCTGCTGCTGGCGTCCTCTGCACTGGAGCACTATAAAGGCTGCGTAGCACCACACAAAACCTTTGCACCATTGTGCAGAGGTGCATGTGTGCTGTCTAGCGTAGGATGTGTACTGAAAGTATACCCTTTCAGTCAAATCCTGAAACAGTCCACACGTTGTTTCTGTGCTCTGGAACATTTGGAGATGATGGAGCAGGGTTTTCGCGAAATAAAACCTGCTCATATTGAACCCTTCTGTTTGGATTGATGAAACACTAATCAAGAAACGTGTGAAACAAATAATATTAAGATTAAAAGGGGAAAATAAAACTGCGCAAGTGCGTGCTGGGATATCAGAGTAGGCCGCAAAGTAGATGCACATTACTAATGTTGAATATAAGACAAAAGTCAAGAGTTTATTTTTCACTAATAAATAAGGAAATGTGCAGCAAGTAGAGAAAGAGAGAATAAATGAAAATGTTCAGAGTGTGTTTGAATATAGAATTTTATAAAGTGAAAATTAATGCATGTGTTTGCCTTTCCTAGAAGCATAAGCTGCAGCTTTGCAGAGAAGGCCCGAGAGATATTTTAGAGTTAATATGGGATGTTTTAAAATATAGAAAGTGAAAATTGGATGCTGCAAGCTGTTCCTCTGATGATGGTCAAGGTTATGTGGAGGAAACAATGAATACAACCAAAGCAGAACTTCCTCCAAGAGCGGGCATGAGGACATTTTCTTTCACAGTTCGATACTTTTGCCTGAATGAGGATTCTGTGGAAGTCACGGAAGATAGTTATGGAATTCTACTACTGAAGGCTGAATGACGTGTATAGTTCATAACAAAGACGCGTTGAAATTGAAGTCACGACAAAAGTGGTGTGGTACGGATACCCCTTGTTTTAGCCAATAAAATGTTTTTCTCTATGTGGGGTGTTTAGATAGGGGTTGGACTTTTGAGATTTTAGAGTATAACTAGTTGTAGAAAAGGGGTGGATTTTGTAGGCGCATTCTTATCTTACTTTGCATGAGGAGAGAGCTGTGTTGCTGTTTCCTAAATCTATGGGCTGACTGCTGTTCAACCTAATCTGACACTTTAACTTTGCTCCTTAACTTTTATAAGGGGTCTTGCTTACTCTCATGGCCAGAGGGTAGCTTTCCAGATTTCTTGAACCTTGGTTAGTATGGTATTCTGAATTTGCATAACTAATTGCAAATGACATATTTACTATCCTTTTGTCTCTACGCCTATCCTCTCACTCATTGCGCTGACATATGAGATGTATAACCGCTATTATATTTACTGAATGATTTATTTCCTTGTGTGATGACTTATGATTCGAGCTGTATTGTACTTAATGAGCATTTCGCACTTATTTAGATAAAGCATTTAAGCTTTCAATGAGTTTGTCATTATTAGTGTCATTGATCTAGTTTATGAAATGATTATTCTTATGTTGAAATTCTGATATTATTTGCCAAACCCATAAACTTATAAAGATTAATCGCCAAGAAAGAATAATTAGGATGATCAAAATGGTAAGATTGGTTTAAACTCACCCAGCGTATTAGTGACTGTTGGGGTTTTTGAATTGGGTCCAGATGATAAAATTTGTCAGTTCCTGAACGCTGGATCAGTTTTTGGTAGAAGACTGATGGTTTTAATTAATTAATTTGGCAAATTAAAGATTGGAATTAATAATTTTGGTTACTAACATATTGTGCTATCATTATATGTAGTCAAGAAGAAACGGGTACGGAGTTGCCTAAGATCCCGGGATGTTATTAGCCCAGGGCCGGCTTTAGCGCTGGTGGCGCCCTGTGCGACAATGTCTGTTGGCCCCCCCCCAATGACCACCTCTGCCACGGATTCCCTCACTTGCATTTGTCACCCCGAGTGGGACGGGTATGCCCAGACGTGGGTCCCGTGCTCTCCATGCCACTGGAGTCAAGCTATCCTGGCTGATGAGGGCTGAAAGCCCGAAACCGGTCCTAGGATGCTTGTTTCCAGTCCAGGGAAGACCTGGCCTGGCAGTTCGGGCTGGACTGTTCCCACTGGGCGCAGGGTCAAGACTGATTTGCATATGGCTGGGTCCAAACTGGAATGGCACGGTGAGCAAAAAAACGATGGATTTAGGCCCAGATCTCTGTACTGGGGTGAATGTATGACATTGTTCTGCATTCTGTCCATCCATTGTTCTTTTTGCACGGATTCCCTCACTAGCACCCTTTAACACTGCCTCTCAAGTCTCCATAACCACTGTCTCTCAGATTCATTTAGTTTTATAGCACCATTCATACCAGTGTAAGGTATCAGAGCACTTTACACCACACACACATTGCACAGAGACAATCATATGTGTGTAAATCAGGGTATAGGAAATGTTACATCAGGCAGTACTACAAGATGTAGTGTAGGAGTGACATGTCATTGATACTGGTAGGCAATATAGGTAAAGTTCTTATTCAGGAAAGGCACAAATTCTGAATTTAAAACGTAACATCATTGTTAGGGGTTCTCTTTCATAATAAGAATTGTTTTCTACCCAAATGAACCCTTTTCACAAGATTAGGAAAATGAAAGACTGGGCAAAAAAACATATAGCTCTAACAAATACCTTGCAGTTTGTAGCAGCTCTAGGGTGACAGTTGATAGCTCAATGTTCTATATTAGGATTTTGACTTATAAACGACAAGTAACAAAAGGAGCTCTCTTACAGAAGCAGTAGCCCACTGACCTATTTACGTTATATGCACTTCGTTATCTGCATGGTACACGTTCTTAGCATCAGGGATTTTAACCCTCTGCGCTACCTTAGGATGAGTCAAAACTTCCACTAGACAAACCTCCGGTCTCTTTCCAGAAAGACGATTAATCACCAGACTTCTCTTGACATTTTAATTGATGTCTGAAGGTTGCTGGAGGCTAGGAACGAGGCAGCAGGTGCTTTCAAAATAATACACATTTTCAAAAATGACGCCCCCACCCTGCGTCAGCGCCCGGTGCGGTCGCACCGATCGCACCGCTCCAGAGCCGGCCCTGTATTAGCCTAATGGGCAGAGGAATAGTTTGGTACACACTGAGAAGTGCAATGTCTGCTGGTGTGATATTAAGCAAATAAAAAGGTTGTTAATATTGCTAGGGAATTCTGAAGTTAGTATAGAGAAGATTTATTTGGGTACCTTTAGAAAGTGCAGCTGAAGAAGTCCCGAGAAATTTCACTTGACTGAGAGTGTGGTAACACTGGTCGATATTCCACTAGTAGCAAAATAATTTCTTTGTTTGATTGTACCTATCTCTTTTTTAGTGGGGCAGAAAAGGCAGGATTGTTTTATGTTGTTTCTAATCCTATTTTCTTTGAAAAAGGTTTGTAATCTATTGCCAAAATATTTTGTAAAGGGAGGGTCGGTAGTAGGAGCTATACTGACGTCACAGAGTGCCACGCTGGCATTGTTGAGCTAGTTTGAATCGTCATGAAAGAGTGCTGAGTTATTATTAGTTGGTTGGTGTGAGACCCGCAGGTATTGGGCAGCGTGGATGAATAGCGAGTGAAGAAATACGGAAGAGTTTTTCCTTAGTTTGTATGAGTTTTAGCATAGCAAAAGAATTAGAATGAAGTTATTGAAAATGATGAAAACTTTGTTTAGAAAAGATGAGCCTATAGTTATAAGAGAGGGAGTTCCTATGCCACCTGATGGTACGCCTGCTTCTTTTATGTCATTAGAACGAGGATATCATACATGTACATGGTTGGAGAATTGGGTGAAGTATACGGAAGGAGATGGGAATATGGCATTTCCAGAACATGGTACTTTTAATGTGAGGATTTTAGAAAATCTGAGATATCAGATGAATCAATTGAGACCAAATCCTAGACCGATGCAGTATGAAGTGCTTGAACAATGGGAGCATGAATCACATAAGAGAGAGAGACAGAGACAGATCTCAAAATAAATATAGAAATACCTTGAGTAGATATTCAGAGGCAAAATGGGATGCTCAGATGAAAAGATGGAGGAAAGATGTAAGTGCAGAAGGTGAAGGTTTATATCCGGTTGTTGTTGTTGAGGATCAGGCTGGAGGAAAATGTAAAGAGAAAAAGAAAAATGTAGAATGTACAGAACCAGATCCAGATGAGATTGATGATGAGTTGTTAGATGAGATGTTGTTAAACAGACTTCCACCATATCAGGAAGAACAGGAAAGAATTACTCCAAATGCTCCTTTAATTCAGATTGAGGTTCCTCAGCCTTCACAAGCGAGAAGTACAAATGAAATAAGTAAAGTGAAAGATGATTTGACACAAAGGATTACTAAATTGAATTTTAATGCAGAGGCTTTATCAGTTCCAGTGACAATTGGTCCTATAGTTCCATTGTATAGTGAAGGACAAAATATTTCACAAGTAAATGCTTTGACAGTACCTGTTCATAAAGATAGGGTTAATAATGGTGTTGGAGTAAATGACACAGGAATGTTGATTGATATTACAGAAAGATCAGTGGAAACCCCAAAGTGAAATGTACATATAGAACCTAGAAGATTAGTGTAGAATGGGAGAGAAATTACTCCTGCATCAGGGGGTTCAGTAGGACCATCACCTGAGGAGTTAGATGAATGGATGGAGTTAGATGAATGGATTAGAGGGATGGTGTCTACTAAAGTGAGTACGAACATGGACGTGAGTAGATTAAAACCAGATTTAGACGAAATGATTATGGGTACAATTAGTCGAGAAAGATTTAGTAAATATCAGGAAGAAGAGTTGTTGTTTTTGTGTACAAATATTACAATGAGAGCAAAGAGTCTTCATGAGAGGTTTGCTGAAGTTGCACAAACATATGGAATTGATATTGAGAAGTCAAAGGCTTTGCAAAAGACGTTTAGATTGGATTTCAGTGATAAAGATTTGGAGAGTTTAAATGTATCTGGTAAAAGTTTACAGATTAAAGAGTTGATTAATACCTCGAAACAATGGGGTGAACTGGAACGTTGGAAAGGCAGATGGGCTAAGAAGAAAGAAGAAATGCTTGCAAATAAAGGAGCATCACCTATGTATCGTGATAGGGAGACAGGGACAGGAACAATGATGACTGGGATGATATATCCAATGAGAGAGGTACCAGGAGGTGGATATGTTCACGTCCCATGGTCAAGACAAGATATACTGTCTTTCACAAATGATTTTCCTAGATTTCGGGAAAAACTAGTTGAATGGTACAAACAAGTAGAGAGGTTTGTAAAGGTTTCAAAAGTTTTGTTGAAAGATTTGGATGGGTTGTTTGATATTGTGGTTCCAGCTGATTTGTGGACAGAGTGTAAGATTGCAGTAGATTGGCCAAAAGAAGAGTATCCAAGGGATGCAAAGACTGGAGCCCCGTCAGATGAAGTGATGAAAAAGTATAATCAAGTAATGACTTACCTGAAGAGTAAGATTTCACCAACAGAGACAGATTGGGTTAAAATTGACAGAACGACTCAGGAGACGAAAGAATCAGTACATGTTTATTATGAAAGGCTTTTACAGGTGTTCAAACAGTATAGTGGTTTTGAAAGCATAACTGACAGAGTTATGGGACATTTTGTATACAGGATAGTGTTTGGTTTGAAACCGGAGATTAGTAATATGATTCAACAGCATTTGATTTGTTGGCAAAATAAAAGTGTGGATGAGATACTGCGATATGCTAAATATTGTAGTGATGATATTGAATCGAGACATAAAAAGTTGAAAGAGAAATTAATGTGGGCTCAAATGAAAGCAGCACAGAAAAAGGGATATGTTGTGGATTAGTCTCAAACAGGTTTCCAAGGAAAAGGTCAGAATCAAAATATTCAAAATGGTCAGATTTCCAACATGGGAGGTGTCATGATGAATGGAGGTGTTTCTACTCAAGGAAGGGGTAGAGGTAGAGGTAATAAGGATGAAATGAAAAAGAAATGGAAAGACGAGTGTAAGGTTTTCCTAGGAAATAATGGAATGATTCAGAATTTTAATCAGAAGATGAAGAATAAAGTGGATAGGAATCAACAGCAGCAACAACAGGTAGTTACACAAGTGCGGACACCACAAGCCCCGATGCCAGGTAATGTGAATGCTCAACTACAAAGATACAGTAGTTGGTAATATTCAAAATGTACAAATGGCTTCACAATACTGGTTGCAGTGCCAGGAGAGTGATTCAGATACATCTCAATAACGGTTTCTGAGTGGGGAGGAGGAGTGTGTGCTTGGCGCATCCCTAGAAGTAGATCAGTGTGGTCCTTTTGTGGATGGAAAAGTTGAAGGTAATGTTGTTACATTCCTTGTAGACACTGGTGCTACCCGTTCCACTGTGAGAACTGTGGAAATCCCAAACCTACCCCTCTCAGGAGATACTATACAAGTTGTTGGTGTTTCAAATCAGCTAATTAAAACTCCAGTGACAAAACCAATGAAGGTACACATTGGAGGGTTTAGGGATTTACATTGATTTGTGGTGTGTGATACAAGTCCAGTAAACCTATTAGGTAGGGACTTGTTGTGTAAGATGAATTGCACCATCTATTGTACACCAGATGGCATTGCTTTTCAAACGCCAGATGAGGATGTTGCGTTCAAAGTGATGTTGGCAAGACAAGGGACAGAAGTGAATGATTTGTATCCTTTATTTACAGCAAAGGATTTGCCTGTTGAGTTGAGAGACACAGTGATGACTGATGTGTGGGATTTTACGGGGAAAGACATTGGATTGATGAAAAGAGTTGATCCTATTCAAATTTCAGTCAAACAAGGTGCAGAATTTACAGAAACGCCACAGTACAAAATGAGTCCTTAAACTATTGCAGGAGTGAAGCCTGTAATTGAACTAATGATCGAGCAAGGCATTTTGAGAGACAGACTAGGGAGTCCTTGTAATTCACCTATTATGGGGATTAAGAAACTGAGTGCTAAGTATAGGATAGTTCAAGACCTGAGGAAAGTGAATAAGATTGCGATACCTTGTTGTCCTATAGTGTCAAACCCAGCAGTGATTTTTTACCAAATTCCTTGTGATGCAGAGTGGTTCACTGTAATTGATTTATGCCAAGTGTTTTTCTCGATACCCTTGCATCCAGATAGCCAATATCTTTTTGCGTTCCGGTTCGGAGACCCTGTCTTGGCATGGTGCTGAGTTCCTCGAGTGTATACAGAGAGTCCCTCAATTTTCAATCAGATTTTGAAAAAATGTCTGGAGTCATTGGTAATGCCAGAAGACTCAGTATTGGTGCAATATATAGATGGTTTACCTGTTGCATCAAAGACAAGAGAAGCATGTGTGACAGATACAATTGCTCCACTGAACCAGTTGGCAGCAGGTGGGCATAAAGTGTCACCTGCTAAGTTGCAATTTCATCAAAAAGAGGTTCAATATTTGGGACAAAAAATTGAAAAGGGAGTCAGGAAAGTATCACAAGATCGAATAGCTATGATCTTGCAGATGGGTCCTCCCAGAACACAGAAAGAAGTTTGAATGTTCTTGGGTATGGTTGGATACTGCAGACAGTGGATCAGTGGCTTTTCACTGACAGCCAAGCCCTTACAGAGATTGACACATAAAGATGTGGTCGATCCAATTGAATTGGATGAAGAATGCATGAAGGCATTTGTAGAGTTGCGGGACAGCCTTTGTTGAGCACCTGCATTAGGAATGCCAGACTACAGTAAGGACTTTGCACTATTCTGCTGTGAAAAAGATGGATGTGCACTTTCAGTCCTAACACAAACGCATGGAATGGCACGCCATCCAGTGGCATACTTTTCTGCCACCTTAGATTCAGTGGCTGCAGCGTTACCAGGCTGTTTAAAAGCAGTGGCTGCTACTTGTGTGAGTTTGGAACAGAGTGAATCGATTGTGATGAGACATCAATTGAGAGTGTATGTGCCACATTCTGTTGAGATTTTGTTGACACGAACAAGAACACAGCATCTTACAAGC
Source organism: Calotriton arnoldi (assembly GCA_963921515.1). Classification (NCBI taxonomy): domain Eukaryota; kingdom Metazoa; phylum Chordata; class Amphibia; order Caudata; family Salamandridae; genus Calotriton; species Calotriton arnoldi. The sequence goes on along the minus strand of CAWUFW010006599.1, from coordinate 553,396 downwards.
AGTTGATTGACAAGATATGAAAGAGTGATACTGGGAGCAGAGAATGTGACTGTGACAAGATGTATGAATTTGAATCCAGCTACATTGTTACCAAGTCCAAATTGTGAGGAAGTAATGGACGAAGCAGATCATGATTGTCTGGATGTGACTGAACTGTGTACAAAGCCAAGACCAGATGTAAAAGATACACCAATGTCAGAATCGGATTGTGTGATGTTAGTGGATAGATCATGCTTGAGAGATGAGAAGGGCACTCTTCGTGCTTCCTATGCAGTTTGCACAGTGGCTATAGTTCTTGAAGCTTCATGCTTAAAGGGAATAAATGCAGCACAAATTTCTGAGCTGGTGGCTTTAACCAGAGCATGTATAATTGGCAAAAATCTGAGAGTAACCATATTTACTGATAGTCAATATGGTTTTGGGGTGGTGCATGATTTTGGACAATTGTGGATGCAACGTGGGTTTTTGGCATCATCAGGTTCACCAATTCGGAACAGTAATAACGTGAAGGATTTGCTAGTTGCATTACAATTGCCCAAAGAAATTGCAGTGGCAAAATGTTCGGCACATAAATCTGGAAACCACTATGTGACGAGCGGCAACAGATATGCTGATCAAGTCGCACGATTTTGTGCTCAAAATTCAATTTCAATAAACAAAGAAACGCAGAAATCTGATACAAATTGTCATCTACTGTTCTCTTCTGTGGACACATGGGAAGAAGTTAGACAGTTGCAGGAAGAAGCTAATGAGGAAGAAAAGGAAACATGGATTAAAGCAGGTTGTACACGCAGAGCAGAGGATGAAGTGTGGGTGTATACAGATGGGAGACCAATAATGCCAGATAGCCTGCTATCACAGATGGCAAGGATGTATCATGGCTTGACACATGTAGGGAGAGATGCTATGATCAGGCTTTTTAAGCAGTCTTGGTACAACCAAAAGTTCAGAGTCATTGCAGAGAGTCTTTGCCAGAGGTGTATAACTTGCCAGCAGCAAAATGCAGGTAGAAAGACAGTTGTAAGTTGGGGACGAATTGGAAAAGCAGCAGGACCATTTACCAGACTGCAGGCAGACATTATAGAACAGCCCCCATGTAATGGTCTGAAATATGTGCTGGGTGTGGTTTGTCTGTTCTCTCGTTGGGTAGAAGCTTATCCAACAAGAAGAAATGATTGACTAACAGTTGCTAAATTGCTACTTAGAGAGATAATACCTAGATTTGGATTTCCAGTCTCTTTAGAAATGGATAGAGGTACACATTTTAATAATGAAATAATTTGGATAATTTGTGCAGCATTGCAAATTGAGCAAAAACTACATTGTGCCTATCGACCAGAAGCTTCAGGCGTGGTCGAGAAAATTAATGGCACTATTAAGTCAAGGCACTAAAAAGTATGTGCATCCACAGCACTGAAATGGCCAGATGCTTTACCTTTGGTTTTGATGAGCCTGAGAAGTATTCCTGATAAAAAGACTGGACTGTCACCTCATAAAGTGATTATGGGGAGAGCAATGAGACAGCCAATAGTATCAGTGAATCAACTGATGAATATAACTGATGATCTAGTGCTCGATTATTGCAAAGGATTGGCTGATGTGGTGCATTCTGTGTCACATCAGGTTGGAGAAGCTGCAACCACAACACAGCAAGAACAAGCACATGACCTAAGTCTAGGAGAGTGGGTTCTGGTGAAGAAACATGTGAGAAAGTCGTGTTTGGAACCACGTTGGCATAGGCCATACCAAGTGATACTGGTAACAACAACAGCAGTGAAGTGTGGTGGCTTACCGAATTGGATTCATGCAAGTCACACAAGACGAGTCCCAAGTCCACTTGAAAGACCAGAAGAAGAAGAGCAAAAATAGGCTGATAGTCAAGGAGGGCATGAGCCTGAGCCTGAGAAAAGTCGATTAAAGTGGGCACCAGCTACTGGCTCTCGTGAGACTGTTGTCAATACCGATGATGGAGAAAATTTGATTCAAGAAGAAGTGCAAACGAGAAAAGAAGCAAACAAAAGAAGTTATAAACAGAGTCTTGAATCTGGTGAAACCATGCAAGTGAAAAAAGCAAGAAAAGGAGATATATGGCCAAAGGGAGTGAAAAGACTAAAATACACTCTGAAAGAGAAAGTTCCAAACACATTAATAGAAGTTTCGAGTCAAACCGAACAGAGTGACTCTCAGGAAGATACACGTCAAAGAACAAAAAGAGCAAGAGTTCCGAACAAGAAGTACACAGCACCTGAATGGACATATGTGGTGACTGAAACAGTTGAAAATACAGATCAATGTGGAGAAGAGACTGTTGCAGGGTCGAGTCACAAGAACTGTTATGAGCCACCCTAAATTAACTGTGTCAAAAATTGGGGTGCAGAAGATTGAAAAATCTCTCAAGAGAGTGCGGAAAACTAAGCTGGAATTAAATTAAAGGCTGCAAAGATATAAAAATAAAAAGGGGTGGGGGTGAAGCAAGAAGGTTTAAGAAGTGCTTGGATATACTATATACTATTTTCCCACCATTTTTAGGTTTTTGTTTTAGTTTTTTAGTTTAGTCTTTGATTTTTTTAAGAAAATGACAAAGGCAAATTTACTAGACTGGATATCAAAATCAAAGTTTTAAACGTAGATGTATTAATGCTTGCTTTATAAGTGTTTTATTACTAATGCTTGTTTGGTTAACATTAATTGTTGTTGTGCCTTATCTTAAGTATCCTGCTAAAATTAATATTACTAATAGTGTGTTGAGTGAAAAGGTAGATTTGGGAAATCTTAAAGAAAAACCACAAACTGACATTGAGAAAATAATAAGTGATAATTTAAATCATCAGGATAATTCCATTAATGATTTTTCGTTAAATGTTTTTACAAAATTTTTGTATGAATATGTTAACACTATGGATGCTAGAGATTGTTATGTGTGCATGCAATTACCTTCGTCTGTGTCTGAGGGGGTGACCTATCATCACCTGCCTTTAACTTATGGAGTTTCATGTAGTGTTTTAACAAGTCTGTTCTATGAAAAGGGTAATCTGCAGTACTACTATTCCAATTATGACTTAGTATTTTATGAAGTGCCAATTAGAAAGAATATGAATAGAGTAAATAGTGCAAAAAAAGCAGAGTATATGGGTGAGTTTTTCAATACAACTAAAACAATAGATACTGTATATGCACATCGTAATAACTTAACATGTAGTTTACGACAAGAAGAAATTGAGTTTATAAATTTAGTAGAAGATAGAAGACAGAGTTTTAAAGAAAAGGCTGCTGAGCAAAAGTCCTGTGTACCTCCATGGGCTTTCAGAGAAGGTGATTATAAGAAGGGTGAGGCATATGCTGCAAGGACTCTGGATTTGCATTATAAGGGAAAACTTTGCTTACTTAGATTAAAACAGATTTTAACAATTATTTCATTGGTTCCAGTGAATGTGATCATGTTTTCTTAATTACAGGAGGATAGGGAATAAGAGGTGGTACGGATCCTGTTTTCCCTTGAATATATTATGTGTGTGGTAAGAATGCCTATTATAGGTTGCCTGCACATTGGTATGGGTGTTGTTATATGGGGATAGTTTTTCCTAAAGTGTATCACTCAGATAAGAATCATGGAATCAATGGAAAGAAGAATGGATTAACACAAAATAAAAGGAAAATTAGTGCAGCAGAAATTGTGGGTGATATATTTGGAGCATTGATACCTTCAGTTGGGGAAATTCTCAATTCACACAAAATAAGAAAATTGTCCACAGTGGTTGATCAATTACCAACAGACACTGCTGGTGGGTTTTTAATGATTGGTACAGAAATGGTTGCTATAAGATCCATGGTCTTACAGAATAGACTTGCTCTTGATGTATTATTGGTGAAAGAAGGCGGAGTCTGTAGTATGCTGAAAATTCAACTGTGCTGCACTTATATCCCTGACAAAAGTAAGAGTCTGGAGGGATATATTAAGAATATTACACATTTGCGAGAAGATTTAACTGAACTGAAGGTTGATGGTGCTTGGGAGAGACTTGGTAAGGGTTTCTTCTCAGTAGGCAACTGGTTTACTACCTTTGGTAATAGCTTATTAGGAAAAATACTAACGCCTATAATTGCAGTAGCTACAGGGATACTAATACTGATGTTAATATATAAGTGTTGCAAATGCAAGAAACAAACACTGGATACTAAACGGAGAGCAAGGAAGAGAAAGAGAGAAGAGATAGAATTGGAAGACAGAAGAGGAAATTACTATGAAATATTAAAAGATATAGATGGGGTTTTGTTGAAACAAAAGAGAACTACTGCTTTTTAAGTAGTATAAATGATGACGATCAGATTTTTTGGTTGTATTTTATGATGGCTTAAGTCGCCATCAAAGGGGGGATTGATGGAGCAGGGTTTTCGCGAAATAAAACCTGTTCGGATTGAACCCTTCTGTTTGATGAAATACTAATCAAGAAACGTGTAAAACTAATAATATTAAGATTGAAAGGGGAATAATAAAAATACGCAAGTGCGTGCTGGGATATCAGAATAGGCCGCAAAGTAGATGCACATTACTAATGTAGAATATAAGACAAAAGTCGAGAATTTATTTTTCACTAATAAATAAGGAAATGTGCAGCGCGTAGAGAAAGAGGGAATAAATGAAAATTTTTAAAGTGTGTTTGAAAATGGAGTTTTATAAAGTGAAAATTAATGCATGTGTTTGTCTTTCCTAGAAGCATAATCTGCAGCTTTGCAGAGAAGGCCCGAGAGATATTTTAGAGTTAACATGGGACGTTTTAAAATATAGAAAGGGAAAATTGGATGCTGTAAGCTGTTCCTCGTGTGCCACTGATGATGGTCAAGGTTGTGTGGAGGAAACAATGAATACAACCAAAGCAGAACTTCCTCCAAGAGCGGGCATGAGGACATTTTCTTCTGCAGTTCGTTACTTTTGCCTGAATGAGGATTCTGTGAAAGTCACGGAAGATAGATATGGAAGTTCTACTACTGAAGGCTGAATGACGTGTATAGTTCATAACAAAGACGCGTTGAAATTGAAGTCACAACAAAAGTGGTGTGGTACAGACACCCCTTGTTTTAGCCAATAAAATGTTTTTCTCTATGTGGGGTGGTTAGATAGGGTTTGGACTTTCGTGAGTTTAGAGTATAACTAGTTGTAGAAAAGGGATGGGTTTTGGAGGCGCATTCTTACTTTACTTTGCTAGAGGAGAGAGCTGTGCTGCTGTTTCCTAAATCTATGGGCTGACTGCTGTATTTCTGAACCTGACTCTTTAACTTTGCTCCTTAACTTTTATAAGGGGTCATGCTTCCTCTCATGGCCAGAGGGTTGCTTTCCAGATTTCTTGAACCTTGGTTAGTATGCTATTCTGAATTTGCATAACTAATTGCAAATGACATATTTACTATCCTTTTGTCTCTACGTCTATCCACTCACTCATTCCGCTGACATATGAGATGTATAACCGCTATTATATTTACTGAATGATTTGTTTCCTTGTCTGATGACTCATGATTCGAGCTGTATTGTACTTGATGAGCATTTCACATTTATTTAGACAAAGCATTTAAATTTTCAATGAGTTTGTCATTATTAGTGTCGTTGATCTAGTTTTATGAAATGATTATTCTTATGTTGAAATTCTGATGTTATTTGCCAAACCCTGATTAACTTATAAAGATTCATCACCAAGAAAGAATAATTAGGATGATCAAAATGGTAAGATTAGTTTAAACTCACCCAGCGTATTAGGGAATGTTGGGGTTTTTGAATTGGGTCTAGATGATAAATTTTGTCAGTTCCTGAACGCTGGATCAGAGACATTGAAATGTTTCTCATTGTTAGCGCCTGCTTCAAGTAGGCATTTTTTGCCAAAATGCTAATTCTGGTTACCTTCATAGATTAGTCTTTGCATCAAAAACTATTGGTATTTGAGCAGATCTATCCAAGAAATGCTATTTATATTAAGAAAAGGGCACTTTTCCAGCACAAAATACCTTTTGTGCTGGGAATAAATATTCTTGCTTTGCTTTGTATTATTTTGTGTTACTTTGCATGACTTTGCAACATAGCAAAGTCTTTGTAAATCTTGGCCAAAATATCTTGCTCAAGGAGTAAATTTCTTTTGGAGAAATATTTCCTACTCAAACCAGTCTCTCAAGGACAAAAATCCAATGAAATCTCTTTTTTTAGAATATTTTTTTTGACTTTTAATATAATACAAAACAGATTATTGGAGCGTTGCGCACTCGTGCCTAGAAACCAAATGTAAACCTTGGTCATGTATTCCTACCAGCAAGATACGAGAAAATTAGGATTACCATATGCATATAATATCAAGCTAGAGGGTCAACATTAAAGTATCCCATTGTCAGTTGCAAGTGTTTCAGGTATGCACCTATTTCAACATAGGTGCGCCGCGAAATGTCCTAAAATTTTTGCAGCTCATCATTAAACCTGTAGATTACTCGCCCATGTGAAGCTGTTTCTTCTGCACCGGCCATCGACCATTTTTCTGTCGTAGATGGTTCACGTCTGTTCCAATGTCTCAGTATGCATAAGATGACCCTGCTAGATGAGTTCCAGCCATCTCTTCTTATGGTTAGTTATGCCTATAATGTTCTGAGTGGTATGCAAGAGCACCAGATTGCAAATTCAAGAGTGGAGAGCAGCTACAGGTCCGTGGTGTGTTGTTGTGTTTTCCATAATGAGGAGTCCCAATAAAGATATATGGCTGGGCTGGCCCACAAGATGTGCACCATGTCCCCTTTGGCGTGGCCACATGTCAAGCACTGGGCGTTGGGATCTAGTTTTGCGCTATGCACCGTATACGGCGACTAGGACCAGTAGTGCAGGATTTGGAAAAAACTGAGTTAAAGTCTTGCTTCCCTTAGGCTTATACCACCCATAACATCTCAAATTGTGCAAAATGATGAAACATGTTCACATTTTGTTCAACTCGAATTTCAAGAATTATGCAAGGTTATGCAGGAGTATGAAAGGTTTCTCACAGGCTTACATAGGGTGTTATATAGATCTGCTTGTGAAAAATATGGTATGCCTGTCTGATTCGCTAGTTATCATGACAGTGTCTCTTAGACCGCCTTCCTTATTCTACAACGGAAAACTAGGAAAGGGAATGGGCACACTGGCCACACGTCTAATTTTGCTTTTTAATATCAGAGCTAGCACAACAGAAGCAACACCCAAACTTGCAATTCTAACAAAGGATTTGTTGAGAAATTTGTAGAAAACATTTTTTTTATTTTATTGCTTAGAAATAAATTGTAAGGGGCTTATTTACAAGCCCCTTGCGCCACCAGTGCGTCACTTTTTCCCATTTTAAAAATGACGCTCCAGCAGCTCAAGAGGCTTGTAAATAAGCCCCTAAGTTTTTAAACCACTTTTACATGGGTGGTATCTTCCTGTTGTGTTTATAATGTTCCCTGTTACCTGGTTCTGAGTGTTGACAGTTGAAGATGAACTGAGCTGCTGGCAGGCTGCTCCTGGTGGGGCTGCTAACAGGGCCGGACTGGCCGTTGCGGGCACCGGGCGTTTCCCCGGTGGGCCGCCAGGGTGGGGGCTGGTTTTAGGCCCCTGGGGGGGCCGTTTTTGTTACCGGGGGCCGGCAATATCAGCCCCCTGTAACAAAATCAACCGAATCTATTGAAGTACAAATTACCTTAAAAGTAGTGTGAAACTTGGTACGAACTGCAAGGGTATAAATGGAATATATATAAGTAACTATTTCACTAGGATACAGAAACAAGGACTCTAAAAGAAATAAAAATAAAAAGAGCGCTTACTGCTCTTCCGGTGATAATTGGGATGGACATGTAGCAGCATGTAATGCTATCGGATATCTAGCTCTTACATGTTCCCCAATTCTCTCTTTTAGGGGCCTGATGGTGCTGCCCACATATTGCTTATTGCATGCACATTCAATAATGTACACCACGAATCTTGTTTGACAGTTGATATTTTGTCTGATACGGTAATTCCTCTTGTCCGCACTCTCAAAGTTGCATGTACGATGTTTGGCCCATCTACAGACCCCACAGCACCCACATTTATAGAAGCCCACCGTGTGTTTGGACAGCCAAGTGGATTCTCTGGCCACTCTAGGGACCGTGGTAGATTAGATTTTTTATCACTATTACAAAATTAGCGCTCACCTTATTTCATAGCCTATAAATCTAGATTGTATTGTTTTAGAATATAGGGTAAACATGCCTTGTTTGTCTCTCTTAGTGTCGTAGATGGACACGTCTCTACACCATAGCTCTTAGGCAGGGGGTACAGCTCAGAACTCCATTGTCCGGCAATTGGTATTTCAGATAGGACCTGTATTACAGACAGATTCTTTTTATGACATTTGGCTGGGCCCTACTGAGGCATCAAAGATTTGTGATTGTTACTCTGTTTAGTATTACGTTAGTAGCCAGGTGTGAATTTTCACCGGCAACTGGGTAAGCGCGTCAGTTTTTAAATCATACCCTTCCTTATTGTTGTCCTTATTTGTCCGCAGTTTTCAGCCTTGGCAATAGCAATTATATTTTGGTTTTCTTTGACTCCTTAGCTAAATACGAAGATTGCATTACTCTTTGCAAGATATCACTCGTGTTCAGACATTTTCTTTTTGATGATGGATATATCGTGACTTGCCGGGTTGGAATTATCACCGGCAGAGCAGTAAGCGCTCTTTTTATTTTTATTTCTTTTAGAGTCCTTGTTTCTGTATCCTAGTGAAATAGTTACTTATATATATTCCATTTATACCCTTGCAGTTCGTACCAAGTTTCACACTACTTTTAAGGTAATTTGTACTTCAATAGATTTGGTTAGTCATTCTGTTACCTTTTGGATTTGTCTATTTCTTTTATTTATTATTTATATATTTTTTGTCTTAGTGTTCCTTCTTCTTTTTACACGGATGATTAATATCGTTTTTTTCTCGATATACTCTTTGAACGTATCCACGCTTACTTATTTCTTTACTATAGGTTTTGTGACAATTATTGATTGTCTCTTCGGTCATAGTTCACATGTTTACATTTTTTACGTTTTTGTCACTATTCAGTATGGGTTGTTCATTTAAAAAAAAAAAATGTTTTCCTTTCTTCGTACTTTGTCATTATTGATGTCATGTGTTTGCTTTTTGTCTTTCTTTATATTAGGGTTTCCACGTTAAGGTGTAAGTCACTGATTTTAGACACTTAATCACTGATATATTAGCTATTATTGTTGGCATACACTGATAGTATTATTTGTATCTTTCCCAGCCCTGAGGAAGTCGCGGGTTAACTCCCATTGGCGACGAAACACGTGTCGGCTGGTTTTCGTGTGTTCCATTGAGCAATTAAAACAAGAATGAATACATTGGAGATTGGACATTGAGACTTTTTTTCGCAATTTTAAAACCATTAGTGGTTTAACACCTAGTTCATGTGTGCCCGGGACTTATATTGTATTGACATTGTGTAGGGCTTGACCTTACACACATTGAGGGGTTTTAGGGAATTATCCCCTTACCTGGTAGCACCACACACTTTAGATTTAGTTTACACACTACCGTTTATTGAGCTTGGCGCCTTTTTTTCCTGAGTTACTAAAAACCCTTTTAATATTATTTAAAATCAACCGAAACCGGCCCTAGGACACAGCTCTGCCGCACCCCGCAGCCGAGCAGTGTGTCCGGGCCGGTTTCGGTTCCCAGTCCGGCCCTGGCTGCTACCACTGATGTTATGGTCTTAATAAATAACTTACAAAGACACTCTTCGGCTACGTCTACTTCATCACCTCTACCCATGGAACTTCATAATTTCAACATGATTAAAAGTTCTTCACAAATATCGATTGTTGTATGCTAAATGTGTGTGCGGTTTTTCACAACAGATAACATTTTTGAAGACACATTTTTGGTATCTCTTCCTTTTTTATATCCATGCATTTAAAGAATAACGCAGAAAGAAATGCTATAATTATGATATTGCACCGTGACCTCGGAGTGAACAGACATGTTATCAGCATTCCGCCTCCAACCTTGTGCCCCAATAGAACCAAGGCACTTTTGGTCACTTGCAATAGCAGTGGTAATTCACTTATCCAAGCTGTACTGTACAGACGACGGTACATTACTGTATGACGTGTATGAAGAACAACATATACCAAGAAATGTACATTAAAAACGTATTCAATTGCACAATAGAAAGAAAATGAGGCGAATACAAATAACAAAGTGTGGCTCAAAGGTCATCTGAAAACAACATGTAGGAATTTTGATATCTGAATGCCCGTTTTTAACCAGGGAACAAAAGTGCATTGGGAAAGCAGTGCCATGAGGAAGGATGTTGAAGCAAGAAGGGGTTAATGTGGAAAGTTTGTATGACATTTTCATCGGAATTACAAATGCCATGCTCAGCGAGTTTCTCCTGCTGTTGTGACTTCTTTTTCCGGGTTAACTTCCAATTTATGGCCTTAATTGAGCTAAGGTATTTGACATGAAGGTAAGACATATTCGAAATGTACTTCAAAGCCTTGTCAGACATTAATCAAGTGCTAGTCAGAAAAATAACTATTTGTGAAAAGCAAAGACTTTCAAAAATAATATGCAGGCAACATCAAAGGACCAAATACCAAGATAGTAATTCTGTTCATAAACAAAACGTCCTTCCCATAGTCTTCTAAGTTCATTCAATGGCATTATTGGCATAACAAAATTCAATTTAATTGAAGAATTGTGAAAAGATCCTCATGGTCAATACATGTATATATTTGTAAAAGACCTTCAATGATTTCAAGCAATATTAAATATCCCGGAATTATTTTTAAGACATTATCAAGGGATTAACATCCAGGTCTGAAAATATTGTTTTCCATAATTTCCAATTTAGTTATTAACTTAAAAAATGTGATGTGATCTTTCCCTATGTAACAATAGAGTTTTCCCGATGTGTATGTTGCTCGAAGCTACTTCTAGCTGACGTCACAGACTCAGACGCCAAACAAGATCGGGAGGTAACTTTTCATACACATCCCTGCATTACATGCTCTCATTCTACAGTAAGGGAGGTTACAGTAACGTGCCTGTCATAGATTAAGAAAGTTGGTATAATACTGAAAGGCAGACTTTAATTCAAATGCTAATAACGCATCAATTTGCAGAAAATTTGTGAATTTGCATGCACAGAACATAGAAGAGAATATTGGAGCATATGCTTGGGTGCTCCGGTGCAATGTGTGTCGCATGAACGTGATTGTGAAAACTGAATACACAATGATGTACGAAAAACAATTTTCTCCATACAAGAACGAACTAGGCTCAAAGCAGCCCTGAGCATTGATTCAGGAAGCTGTTGACATGGTGTGAAACACAGTGCTTAATTTGTAAAAAAATAAATAAGTGCCAGAGCTCTCATCGGGAGTCCACTTAAGCTTGCACGCCACATTGCCCCTGCCATGCTGCCAAAGATAGTAACAACACAACTACTAACAATCACACTCCTACGAGTGTGACAATTCAGGCTATTCCAGACCCTCAAAGCTATAAGAATGGCTTGGGCGACAGGTTATAGTAATTTTTAATGTATATTGAATTAATAATTGACTATTGTTGTGCTCATCTCTAAATTAGCCAGACAACGCCACCTTGTGGCAGACTGTCACAAGCACTGGTGTTGACAATTAAGTGCCAGGCACCAGAAACCACTGGCTTAAATTCAGATTGGTGCAATTAGTGTCATAGCTTCAATTAATTGAGATACTACCTTTGAAAACAAATTGCTTTGTGAGTGAATATATCAACACTTTTAGACAACTTTTCTGTGTGGCCTTTATATTAGAACTTGAATGGAGGTTCTACCATAAACTCCTGCCAGGGGCCTTTTCCTTGAGCCATTGCTACCGAGGTAAACTTAGGCTTTCTTACTAAAGCCTACTCTTTACTTTGGAACTATTTTACATAGTTTTGATATGACATTATCGATCTTGAATGCCTAATTCCTAAAGTGCCATGAAGAAATAATGTGGTGTTTGCAATACTTTTTACATCTCCTGTGGGGTCGGGGCATGGCTTTGAGAAGATATGCATGTCTCTTCTTGATAGGAAAAATACGCATGTCTCTCCTTGATAGGAAAGATATGCATGTCTCTCCTTCATAGGAAAGATATGCATGCCTCTCCTTGGTAGGAAAGATGAGCATGTCTCTTATTTAGAGGATAGATAGACATGTCTCTCCTTGATAGGAATACCAATTAGTATATGGCTCCATCGTCTTCTCGCTGCTTGAAGCTTTACACCCCACTGCTCTGTGCCAATCTGTCCAGACTGCAGTAAACGTTCAAAGTCGGGAGTGCTTTACCGAGAAAATATATGATACTGGTGTAGCACCACTGAGGAGTCAAAATAGTCACCCCCACTCCTCAATTAACTAAAGCGTTTGCTGCCATGGCTGCTTGGCTGTTACTGGACGTGCTTTCTACTTTGCAGCAGACCTTTCATAACATTTCCTGATGGAATAGAATGAGGTGTGATAATGCAGAAGTTATTGATGTTTTGGAGACTTTGGAGCATGAAGTTATGTGCTATTTGTAATTTTTTAAACAGCACAAACACGTATGTATTATGATTGATGACATTAGCCATTGTTTGTAATTTTGCACCTCACTTGTGATTTCCAGTAATTTCTTCCAACTCTTAGTCGCCTGAGTTGTGGAGTAGTATTTAGAGCTTTGCCTTTCCAGGCACACTTTCGGGGCGTTTTAGGTTTGTTCATTGGACCAGAAAAATGCAGTGTCTATCATGGGCCATTTGAGGTTGGTACCACACAGGGCGAAACTGAGGGCAGCACACACAGTGAGAATACCAGTGCAATTCATCACCATATTACCTGCATCATCTACCATACCTGTATAGTTGCTTCTACTTGTGGCTTGCAGGTTTGACTAATTGCTTGCTTTTTGTTCAGCAAACAGGACTCACCACTTTCTATCAGAGCCAAGGCCTTAGCATACAGTCTCACCTACATCCTGATAGGTAATGCTGCCCCTGAACACAAACACTGCCCTCAAAGTCCGGCTCAGGCCTTCCAACTCAAATGAAACAAACCTCTTTTAATTGTCCCATAGTAGCTTACCTTGTGCTGTGAGTGTAGCAGAGCATGTCCTGTCACTCAGGTTTTATTCTAAACGCATGATCATGGATGTGACTGTAAATAAACATCCACCCACCAAGGCATAGCAGCACATATGGAAAACTAATTCAAAATGCTTTAAATCACACGCAGAAATAATTTAGGCTGCAAGGCATTGTTTAATACATCTGTGTATGAAGTCAACATTGCATTTAAGTGGGCGGTACAATTCTGCCAATTAATGTCTCCACACTATTCAAACCATGCAAAAATGTGTGCCTCACTCCTGGTTTGGGGACTTGCGTGGGGAAATGGAGGCTAACTGTATTTATGGAGACTAGGATGAGTGTTGAAGGATGAGGGTTATGAGAGACACCACTCAGTCTTTAGAGATTATTCGGTCGCCTACCTGTGCATTGATGCATTTTTTAAGTATAGCCCATATTTTTCTTCAGCTGTCAGTCCATACATCATGAAGTAAAAAACCAGAAAATTGCTCTGACTCAGGAGCTGAGTAACAAGACGGGACTTCTCCAGCATGTAGGTGCACAGTCTGCCTAAAAATATAGAAACGAGAGGAACATTAAATATGGTGTTTCAGGGTCATGACAAAACAGCAAGTTGAACTTATGTAGCAGAATATGAATCTTTTTCTATGCTGCAATGTTGTGTGTGGGCGGGCACACATTGAGCAAATGTTAAACAGCAACCACATGTCTGCTTGAATAACACTGAAGAACTGAAAGCAATAAGAAATTTGTTGTTTTTTCTTGTTAGTCTTCATATTTATTTTTAACTATCTATCTTCTATATCCTTTACACACATCAATTAAATATATTTACCAGCACAAGTTTGCCAACTTAACTGAATATCACTTTCCAATCAATCTTTGTCCAGAAAAGTAAAACACTGTGCATCACAATTAAATACATTTAGTTGTCACATAGCCCAACACAATTACATGGTCCACTAAGCGTGGATCATAAAGTTTCAAAGGGCAATACGGAACCAACGAAAATCAGATGCAAGAAGTATATTTAGTACAGAAAAAATGCACTTGCCCTTAAAATGCCCCACCTGTTAAATGGCAGATTGGTTGTAGAAATAACCTTGGGACAAGAAAAACCCTTCGAAATCTGGAACAGAGCCTTAGTGTAATTGCCAGTTCTCTGATTCCTTTGACCATCAAAATGTTTTTATTGATTGTCCTCCAAACTGATAATTGAGTGTATTGCATTTATTAGGATCCATCCACCAAACTCGCCACATTTTCCTCACTTCACAGTGCAATGTATTGATTTCTTTGGAAAACTTGGATTGAAGAGTATTTCCTCCATGTGGTCATTTGGGAAGTTCTCTATGAAGAATAAGTGCCAGTTTATAAGTAGATAGAGACTTGCAATTCTGATGGACCACAACACAGGACACTGCTCTTCAATGAATAATGTCAGCAAACATTAATCTGACCAGTCGACAGGTAAATGCAAGACTTGGATGATGATAGTACCAATGACAGCACTCAGTTGTGTAAATGGAGGAAAGAGAAGTGTGTCTGTATTCTACATATTTGAACTGGCAACTGTATAATTTGCATCTTTGTTATACTGATCATCAAAGCACAAATTGAAGTTGGCTAAAATATTGTTTTTTATTATGAGTCATTGCAAGTCCCCTATCGTGTCCCAGAAGCCTCTTCATCCTAATAATTTCATGGGATTCAGAAATGCAGACGATCTATACTCCTGACTCTCTCATCCTCCCAATTATCCCTAAATACAGCCTATTTAAATATGTTTATATGCCAAATGTTTATTATATCAGGGTACTTTCTCTCAATCATCATATGTCTTGTATTAATCCCACCATGTTCTACAGATTTGCCACCAAGCCTGCAACCTACTTTATCTGTGGTGTTCCTTTTGCTATGTACAGTATCTTTTGTCAACATTTTTTGTTGCTCACAATAATTACATAAGATATAATAAAGGCATTGCTGGGGAGCTTCTGTCCCTCAGCATGAGATGAAAATCATCAGAATTTGACTGTCTTTACAAGCAATGCAAGTGTATTGGGCAGCAGACATCTCAGACATTAAAACATAAAAGTGAAAATGTTGATCTCTGAGGCCCTCTATATAATATAGCAGGTGGAAGTGACAAAAAGGAGACACAAAAACCACCCATGCAAACCTGTTGCTCTTTTTCTTCCAAAAGAAACTAGTCTGTCCAGATGCAGGGCTGGAGACACCTGCTAACACAGAGAGACATTCCCACATTTGGGTGTTTTTACAGAATCAGTAATAGTGCTAGCAACCAGAAGGTGCTATTTCGATCTCACCCACTGTTCACGGAAAGTTATCCTAGATGGATATTTGAGAGTAATCACAATCCCCCTTGCGGTGAAAGCCCACCTGCCATGGGTTAACTAAAAAATTAAATTCCAAATGTTTTCTGAAACAAAGAACAAATATTTCTCTATCAGTTTCTTAAAAAGGTTTTTCACCTCTAGGTCAGTCCAGGAAAGAATACTGTAAGTGATACCTTTTATTTCACTGACACCTAAAGATGAGTGAAACATTTCACTGAAGAGAAAAATATGAAAATGTGCCTAAGGATGAATTTCACTTCTGCTTGATGGAATTTTGCAAATTTGAGGCATTTCATTGTTTTCAGCATTTTTTCCCTCCTGACTTCACTGGGAAGCAAATAACCACCACAACCCACCATCAACCACCAGGCACCACCCCCACAATGGCGACATGCCCTAGAACTGCATCTAATGCATCCTCTGGCCAGGTGTGGCCAGAGGCTATATAATAAACGGGCATAGACCGCACGTGGTCTTCTGGCTCACACTATAGCTCTGTGTGTGTGTGTCATTGATCCAGCATAGCGTACTCAGGCCTAGTGCCCGAAGCAGGAGGCCATGCTACACTGGCAACGAGGGTGGGATGTCCAACCCCACCTGCAACGAGGGCCACACTGAGGTCACTACAGCGACTCAGTGGGCACTACACTGCTGACTCCCGCTAGTCGCCATCAACCTGTTCAGCAGTGGAGTCCGTGAGGCCTGCATTGACTCCAGTCTAGTCAACTTATGTCAGCGGTATGCAGAACATGCTTAGCAGAGACAACATTATCCAGCCCCCGCGGTGACGGGACGCCGACCAAGTACCTGCCTGATTTTAGAGGTTAGAACTACACCCCCAACCATCATCAACACTCAGCGCTGCTTCTGCCCTGTGGCAGACTGTGCTAGTCTCCGCTACCGACCTCCACACTACTCCACCCCATCATGTGGTGCGCAACAGAGCACTAGTCTTGGCCGATCGCTTCGCAGCTGCCTGGCCCAGCTCAAACGCACGGAGTACTCGGCAGCACTCCTCCTTTTGCGCTTCCGTGTGCCACAGACCCCTCCCTCTGCATCAACACCTGACCACTGCTGCACTCGGCCCCGGGGCACCTAGCAGAGGAACAAGCAGCAATCTGACACTGTGAAATACCAGCACCCTGAAAACAAAAACAAAAAACAAAAAAAGAAAGAACCACTTACAATAAGAGACACAACACATGATAAGGGGACCATAAAGAATAAAAACACAAAACAAAGTAAAAGAGAGTGAAGGAACATGCCAGGAGACAATACCATGTTGCATCCAGATGACGCTAATGTAGCACCTCAGTCATGGGTGTCACAAGACCTGCCTGCCCAACCACATGCCATAGTTGGCGCCCTGCAACCCTTCAGTGAGCTAGTGGACCTAGCTACAGCCTCACCACGTTGGAAGTCATGGCTTGGAAGGTTAGAAAACCACTTCATAGCTACCCGCGAGTCATATAGGGCCATAAAGCATTCTCTCCTACTTCATTATGCAGGCGAAGAAATCTACAAATTATGCCCCGACTGACTATGAGGCTGCAGTAAAGCACTAAATGTGCATTTTGACCTGCAATTAAACCCAAACTTTGAGCGTTTCAAGCTCCGCCAAGTTCGTCAGATGGAAAGTGAGTCAACAGACACTTTCTACGCACAATTGCATGATGAAATAGCCAGCACTTGTACAGCTGACGATCAACCCAAAGAGGTGAGGGCCCAAATCATCCACAGCTGTAAGAGCAAAGTACTAAGAGGGCTTATCCTGAGGCAACCAAACATCAGCAAAGATGATATTCTGGTTCTAGCCAGGTCTCATGACCTGTCAGCGGCAAGAGCTACTGAATTAGATATCTCAATCACGCAATAGCCAGAATGCATGCCCACGGTGAAAGTGGAACACGCTTATGCCGTGCACACTGGCAGCAAAGCAAGGAAAACGAAGACGTCATTGCCACATCAGCTGGGATCAAGTTGTAGACACTGCGGCTGCAGTGAGCATCCACTGGACGAATGCCCTGCCCAAGGTCACATATGCTCTAAATGTGGTAAACTAAACCATTTTGCCTCCATCTGTAGAGGTGACCTTAAAAGACGAGACACACTACGGGGCAAGACCCAGCCGAAGACAGTCTGACAGCTGTCCATGGATGACCATACATTCTCAGGGGCCGCCAAGGTACCTCTACACCAGCTGGAGAACTCCTCACCTGATGACGAGGAAGAAGTATTCCTCATATCCTTCACCAAATTAATTCAAACGACATGGACGGCCCAAACCGACCTGCCTGGTTGACGTCGCAGTGTCCAGCGTCAAAGCCCTCATTGACACAGGCGCTTTGGTAAAAGTAATGGGAATCCAACAATATCAGCACCTGCGACCAAGGCTGCCATTAGTCACTACGAATACCAAAATATTCACATATGGAAGCCAATCGCCACTCCCACTAAGAGGAAAAATGATAGTAGAAATAAGATCTGAAGACCAAGAAGTCACAGCAACTATCCATGTTGTTAACAAAGAGGCCGACACTCTCATTGGCAGCCATACTGCCAGAAGACCTCAGATTAGTATCTTTTGCAAGGAACATGAAAGCATTCCAAGTAGACAAACTCATAAGTCATTTTCGTGAATTGTTCCAAGGGCTTGAGTGCCTAAAGGCCCGACCATTGATGCTACAAATCGACAAAACTGTGAAGCCATGCTCTGTTCGCCACAGTTTCTGTGCCTTTCCATCTGCGACCACTGGTGGAGCAAGATCTAAGCAAACTGGAAAAGCCTAGGAGTGATAGAGAAAATATCCGATTCAACTCTGTGAGTGTCCCCAATGGTCATCACTGAAAAAACAAAGCAGCCTGGCAAGTATGGTTCTACATTGATATGCTACTTCCCATTCAAACCATAAAGCGGGAACCACATATCACTCCAACAATGGATAACATCATTGCTGTCCTGAATGGGTCAAGGTAGTTCACTAAGCTGGATCTCAATGCAGGATACCACTAGCTGCTGGTAGTGTAGGAGCGTCGCTACATTACCACCTTCTCAACACATCTGGGGTTACGGAGATATAAGAGGCTGGATTTCGGGATCTCGTCCGCAGCAGAAGTCTACCAAGATGCCATCGGAGAGACACTGGCCTTCAAGGGGTTATGAATGTGAGTGGTGACATCATGATCTACTCTGCAACCGCCGAGAAGTACCATAGAAACATCTGAGCAGCACTGTAGAGGCTGTCAGAGCACAGTGTAACCCTCCACCAGGAGAAGTGCTCCTTCTTTCAAAATTCTATTGAGTTCTTCAGCTATGTCTTCAACCAAGATTGATCCACGCAAGTAGCATGCCATCAAGCAAGCACCAGCACCACCATCAGAATCTGAAGTTCATAGCTTCATGGGGATGGCCACCTATTGTGGCCACTTCATCCTGGACCTAGGAACTAGTGCTGAGCCTTTACGTGTACTGATAAAAGCGGATGCCCCCTGGCAGTGGGGCCAGGAGGAGGCTTTCCAAAAGGTGAAAGAAGCCTTGCTGGGCAAAACAACAGTGACCTATTTCATCCCAACAGACAGACTGAACTCCTGGCTGATGCCAGCCCCGTAGGCCTGGGAGCTGTCCTCACACAAGAAGTGGAGCCAGGAAAATGGGCACCGCTTGTGTTTGCTAGCAAAGCCCTCACGCCAACAGAGACCGGATACTCCCAAATAGAGAGAGAAACATCAGCCATCAACTGGACGTGTGGCCACTTCCATCTATAACTCAGTGGTAGGCCATTCTGTGTGGTCACAGACCATCAGCCGCTTGTCCCTCTATTTCGTGGCACAGCTCCACATTCTCCTCCACGGATCGAGCGCTGGGCCATTCAACTGCAACACTACCACATGGAAATAACTTATCGACCTGGGGCCAAGAATCCAGCTGACTTCCTTTCCTGACACCTGCCGGCTCATGCCAAAGACAACCACGACAGCTCAGAAACCACAGAGGAGTACGTCAGCATGGTGACACAAGGTGCATGCCCACAAGCGATTATCCTCCAGGAGATCAGCGATGCCACAAAGTCGTACTCAATCCTAATGAAAGTTATGGACGCCCTCCATCGAGGGTCGTGGCAGAATTTCTTAAGAAAGGTCAACGACTGGCTTGTCCCTGAAAAGGAACGCCTGTTCAAAATGTGAAGGGTGCATGATGAGCTGAGCGCTACCCCAGAAGTATTAGTGCTGTGAGGGGTCATACCCGAAGACCTGCAAGACCTGCCTTAGCTTATGGAGGACACCATGCGACAGTTCAAATGAAGTCCAGAATGAGAGAAAAGGTCTGGTTTCCCAGGCTAGAGGCAGTTGTTGATGAAGCTGTGAAACGCTGTCCCTCGGGTCAGCTCACAAATCTCCAAGAGCCACCAGTGCCCATCATAATTGAGGAACCTGTTATGACTTGATTGTTGCCTCTCCTTTCTTTCACTTGCATCTTCCCTGCTGCTCAACCAGGATGAGTGTTGGAATGTGTAGTGATGTCACAGAATGCTTATGTGCCTGCTGATGCGTGGAGTGTCAGTTGATGAATGCAGGCTGAGCAGCAGGGAGGCTGCTCCTGGTGGGGCTACCTTTTACCATCTTACTTACCATCTATCTTCCTTCTACTTACTTGGAACTGGATTTAATAAACGACATTCTTGGAACCTACTACTTGGCTACATTTGGACTTCATTTACCTAGGACATTTTGGCGACGATTTGAATTACGAACTTGCGTGTGTTTGAACTACTTATCAGCTGCTGTGGAAAACTGGAACTTACAACGGAGAAAACTGATAGTGGACTGTACTACTGGAAACTACTTAAGAAATTTATCCTAAAGAAGCTTGAAACTTGGAGGATAAGAACGCCCTCGCTAGCCCCACCAGTGTCCTTTACCAACTGGACAGCCTGTTTGAGGCGTTTCACCTCCTTTACATCAAGGTATTTTATTGAACATTTCTGTGCTGCTGCGAATGTTAATGTGCTGTGTGGCGCAAGGAGTCACTGAGTTATCATCCAAGCTCTGAAGTAAGCTGCCTACTTTATACTTGGGTGTGCCAACTACGTGTTTTTGGAGGCGGTGTTTGATGGAACCAACAACTGCGTGAATTTTATTGAGGACTTTGGGCATTGGAAAGCAACTTTCTTTACACTTTTCTACCCTGACGTTTACGTTTGGTTTCCTCAACAAGTTACGTTTGTTTCAGTGCACGCTGCATAAAGAGGCCATGTGGCGTGAGGCTATTTT
Source organism: Calotriton arnoldi (assembly GCA_963921515.1). Lineage (NCBI taxonomy): Eukaryota > Metazoa > Chordata > Amphibia > Caudata > Salamandridae > Calotriton > Calotriton arnoldi. The sequence goes on along the minus strand of CAWUFW010006599.1, from coordinate 532,629 downwards.
TGTTCTGTTGTTTGCTGTTTTAGTCGTGGTTGTACAGCGGAGTTTGTAAAACTTCCACCCTGAAGTGTGTGTCCACCTTGGCAGTTGAACTGCTCCGTGACATTCAAAACTTGCCACGAGATGACAACAGCAAGCACACACCGAGCGCACGCAGTCTTACCTCCATTGGATCTTTTGTGACGTGTTCTCCCTCATTTGCTTCCTGCTTACACGGACACTTTGCTGCACTGGGATGCTGGGAGCCATCTGGCGCAGCGTCACCTGTGCGTGCTGCCATTTTGTGTTTGGAGTGTCTACTACTTGCGGTTTCCAGCATGGTACACGCCCTGCCAACCGCGTTGTTCGTTTAATAAAGTTCAGCGAGAACGTTGCTATATTCTCTTCGGCTTTTGTTCCTAGCTGCATTGGGATTTACGCCGTACTTGGACTTGTTTCATGCCAGGCTGAGTGTGACAGAAGAAGCATGGATGGCGGACGCGCTGAAGAGTCTTACCGGCGTCTTTTATTAGCTTTTCTAGCTGTTCTATGTGTCACTTTGGACATGTATCTTGACTTACCCCACTATTGATTTAGTGGATCTGTCAACAACTGGGAGAAATCGTTGACTACGGTGACTACATTAGTTATTTTAACTTGTTTTTTTTTTTTAATGAATGGGTAGCTTGCAGCTGTACATATTTAATAGCTGTGGATTCTGTTTGGGGCTTTGTATAGCTGTTCCACTGTCCATATCATATTCTGGTGATCATTTCTTCAGATCTCATCTTGTACTTTACATCCTATTGTTTTGTAAGGGTGCTGTTATTTCTTTTTTTTGCTATGGGACTCAGCGAAGTTAGTTTATTATATGAATTTCTTTTTGTGAGGCATTTATTCCTAGCTTCCTTGCATTGTACTGCGTTAGGGTGCTGAATTTTGTTGGGTTTAGGGTCTTTCTCCGTTACTGCATAGTTTTGTGTGCTTGATACTATGTTTTACTGCTTATACCCCTCGTTCTGTGTGCTAACCTGTACTTGATACTGACTTTTAGGGTTATTTACCCTTGTGTTGTGTGAAGAGTTTCTACCTACTTTGGTTTAACCTGAGATATTTGTCTTATCAGGTATACAGCGCAGTTTGTGTGTTATATTGTGATTGCCTTAGAGTTTATTTTTACGTACTATGGTTTGCCTGAGACACTTTGTCCAGTCAGGTGCACTGTTTAGTGTGTTTGCTGTTGAGTTTGTTGCGATGTGTATGCGTTATGAATTTTTGCCTGAGACTTTTTGTCCTATCAGGTTTACAGCGCATTTTACGCGCTATAGGGTTGCCTTCCCTAGAATTGTATTTTGGTTTGCCTGAGACACTTTCCTTCTTATCAGGTGTACAGCGCATTTTACGCGCTATAGGGTTGCTTTCTCTAGAATTGTATTGTGATTTGCCTGAGACACATTCGTCTTTTTAGGTGTACTGTGTTGTTTGTTGCGCGATTGGGTTCTTTCCTTTAGTATCTACGGTGTACTGTGTGCATTGCCGGTGACGTTATGTCGTGCCTGTTGCATTGTTTCCTTGAGTGCCTGAGACGTCAGGTGTACAAGAGTGTTGCGTATTTTGCATTGCCAGTGACGTTTAGTCATGCTGTTGCATAGTTTCCATGAGTGCCTGAGACGTCAGGTGTACAAGAATGTTTTGTATGTTGCATTGCCGGTGACGCCTAGTCATGTCTGTTGCATAGTTTGCTTGAGTGCCTGAGACGTCAGGTGTACAAGATTGTTATGTATGTTGCCTTTATACGCTAGTTCATGTCACACGTACAATATTGTGTGTGGTGTACTTCCTTCTCTTTTTTGAGGAAAGGGGATGAGTGAGTGTTCACGGTTATTCTTTTCATGATTCAGTGATGCTTTAGAATTCATTGTTTTATCAACTCATTTAATGTTTTATTGCATTTTAGGACATTTTAAAGTGATGTCTATTATGTGATGTTGTTAATATATTAGTAACTGTTTCTTTCTTTTATCTTTCTGTATTTCTAATTTGTTGAACTTACATTTTGCATTTTTACATGTAGTGTTCTGTGCTTTTATTGTTTATCTTGGATAAGTTTAACTTTGTTCATGCTATTGTCTTTGTTGGTGTAAGGAAAGGGGATATGTTATGACTTGATTGTCGCCTCTCCTTTCTTTCACTTACATCTTCCCTGCTGCTCAACCAGGATGAGTGTTGGAATGTGTAGTGATGTCACGGAATGCTTATGTGCTTGCTGATGCGTGGAGTGTCAGTTGATGAATGCAGGCTGAGCAGCAGGGAGGCTGCTCCTGGTGGGGCTACCTTTTACCATCTTACTTACCATCTATCTTCCTTCTACTTACTTGGAACTGGATTTAATAAACTACATTCTTGGAACCTACTACTTGGCTACATTTGGACTTCATTTACCTAGGACAGAACCGATCACCACCCCATGGTCCCAGGTGAACCTAGACTTTGGGGTCTTCCCAGTTGAAAGCATTACCGCCATAATGGTCAACAGCTACTCAAAGTTTCCCATTTTTGAAGTGGAATCCACAGCCTTCGTAAACATAGCCCCAATTCTGTTTGGCCTCCCATATGAATTAAAGACAGACAATGGCTCACCCTTCTAGGGATCAGAGTTCAAAGAACTTCTGGACAACTCGGGGATCAAACACTGCAGAATTACCCCTCAATGGCCACAAGCCAATGGCAAAGTTGAGCGATTGATGCGGACTCAAACCAATACACGCGTCAGCGTGAGGCAGCATGCACAAGTCTAAGTACCGTCCCCAGGAGACAAAGTATTGATAAAGGACAGGACACCAGAGTGGAAGTTTCAAACCCCATTTGAGCCCAGAACCTGGACAGTCATCCACTCAGACCATACCATGATCACCCCCGAAAGGGTCAAGAAACAGTTATCAGAAATGTGTCATGGTTCCAGAGAGTTGACTCCCCAACACAACCTGTCTCAGAAGTGGTGGAACAAGAGAACGACTGGGAGAGTTCATATTGGCAGCTAGGCTCCGGGGCGGCCCCGGCAAACAGCCCTACCCCTGTGTCAAGTAACTTGAGAGACAATGTTGTCAACACCCGCCAGGGCAGTCAGGAGTCTGAGGACAATAACAACTGCTCCCATCACCAGCGATACAACCTCAGCCCCAATCCTCTCCCAAGCCAGAGACTCAGAGACTTTGCATGCCACACATGACAGCAAAGTCCAACACCAAATTGGGTAGGGTTGTAACAACCACCAGGCACCTCCCCCGCATTGATTCCCCGGAACTGCACCTAATATAATAAACTGGCAGAGACCACACTTGGTCTTCTGTCTCACACTATACCTCTGTGAGTGTGTGTGTGTGCCACTGATCCACTGCAGCACGCTCCGGCCTAGTGCCCGATGCGGGAGTCCCTGTTACAAACCAACACGAACAAATTACATTTTACTGTCTTTTGTTAATATGGAAAACTGTGAAATAATTAGGTTAGTTGCACATTTCATGTTTTGCGAAACAAAAAACGTGCCTTCCATATTTTACAGCTTGCTGGCAAAGAATCATGTGAAACCTAGAAAGCTGATGCACTATTCAAACTTCGCTCTTTCTGTCGGTCAATTTAGCAATGTGAGAGAGACTGGCCAATACCCTTCAGCCTATGAGCTGCAGAAAGTGTTTATTTTTAGATTCAAAAAGCCAAAAATATCTCTTTCAACTCGTGTGCCCTAATGCCTTCTGGAACTTCTAGAGCAGTTCCTTTACAGCCAGCAAAATTAATTCCAGAGGAGGGATTCTTAAAGTTTTGACTTTTGTGGGTCCACAATAAAAAACTACTGGTAGCTGGGAACCCCAGCATAAGCAGGTTTGACAACATAAGCCTCAAAACATTACAAGAAAAATGCAAAAACAAGTATACATTAAAGACATACACAAATTATGAACAATTTTATTTATTTGTCATTCAAAAAATATATAAAAATTGAAATTGTAATTCTAATAATAAGGTTGTAGATTTTAAAAATGTGGTTTTGTTTCTAAAAGTCGAAGCACAATGCTAGGTTGGAGCATATGACAGCTTATTGCTTCAATCGAGGCTGCCAACTGTCCATACTAGATTCTTTTTTCTGAACTTGCGCTGCTCCCACGAAGATTATTTAATTTTCAAAAAAGGCAAGGGCGCTATGAGTAGGCATCAGGTCGGCTGACCACAAGTAAAAAATGTTCTAGAACAAATTCTACACCGATTTAAATTTGATTTCCATTGTAATGTACTATACAGGGACGTGCACCGTCCTGAATTTAAAACATAAATTTGTTTAGGAGTTTTCCTTTTCTTTCCCTTCCACCAGTTAATATAATATATGGATTTTAACACAACACATAGGTACTGCTTGAGGATAATGGTCCAAGCAAGCCCTTATGTACTCTTTAGGACACAGAAATAACAGATTTTTCCTCCCTATCCGAATAAGAAACATGCAGTTAGAAATCACAGAACTCGCTATACAATTTGCAAGAGTGAGAAAATTACTAAGAACTATCGCTCTTTAGATCAGCATGCTCCAACAAATGTCATCTTAATGGAGTTTTTAGTTTTTGAAAAGAGCCTGCCACTCAAGTTGTCTCTTGAAAAACGGTGAAAGGTATGAATCTTTTTTGTGAAGGACTGCAGTCAAATTGTAGCAATTAGGGGGAGCATAATAGAGCTCTTAAGATGTGGCTGTTTTTCCAGGGTCGATGCAACCTAAACGCAGAGGGTACATCTCCATTTCTTAAGTCAACATGACCTGCTAATCCTCTGCATAAAATGATGTGCTCTGTACTGAAACTGAACGTGTGTTTATTTTGTGATTATTTGTCGCACAGTAGCTCGGCTACAACTGCTGTAAAACACATCTTGAAATAGTATATTTGTTGTGTGTGGTTGCTTTCAATCTTGTAACATTTTCTCTCCACTTTCTGTCACCTCCCAACATGTATGAGCGTTTTTTATGTAGCAAACAAACACAATGTATGTGGGTGTAACACTTGGTGTTGATACTCCAACTGGCCACTCATTCTAGGATTTGCCTGTATATATATATATATACACTCCAGCTCCCGTTTCCTTAGTACGAAACGGACACGACACAGGGGCAAGATTTCCGATAAGTTCCTTGTTTATTAAATTAGGCTGTAACGCGTTTCAGCACTTCCTGCCTTGCTCACACAACAAAGCGTCATGGTCAATCCACCATTAAAAATACAGAGCTTACGATCACATGGTGCTTGCTTCTCATCAGCATGGAAAACAGACTCATTGTCGGTAATATTGTGATTGAACAGATTCTCACAATTGCGACCAAAATCATAGCACATTTTACACATCGTTCTTGTTCTGTTTACATTTTTTTAACAAACGTGTTGACAATTAGAATTCATTATCAATCACCCGTCGCTGATGACAAATAGGGGAAATCACCAATTACTAAAAAGGGAGACTTCTTTTCTTGGCTCCCTCGGATTTTAAAGAAAGTGCAAGTGCTCGCTGTTTCAATGGCAATACTTGAAAGTACAGTTGCATAAAAAATAAATATAGCCTTAAATAATAAATATGAACAAACCTTAATTCATATGAGGGTATAATTTCCGACTCATCAAATATGGCTTGCATCATCATTTCCTGTACATAACATTCTGTACATAAAATCGGGTTTCACAATTCAATCCCTCTGAATTTTGAAAAAATTTACAAAATGGGTCACTTTGTGCAATGGCTCGCATCTAAGTAAATAAATAAATAAAGTGGAAGTGCCTCAGTACTAAAAGTTTACTTCCCAAAGTGCAAGTGCCTTCATAGAACTTACTCGCCTAATTGATATTGCATCATGAGGGAGTAAACTTTCAAAAGTGTCAGTGCTAAATATGTTCAACCTAATGAATGTTAAAGTGCAAGTGCTTTCATACCAATTGTTCTCCTCTGACTGTCCTCAAGGATGGGAACTTCTTCTCAAAAGTGCAAGTTCATCATATACCAATCATAGTGATCACCTATCACACATATACATGAATGAAACTCATCCTTGTAGACTCTTCGTCTGAGATGCACATATCTTATTTACACTTCATTATTAAATCAAGAAACAACCATATTATGCATCTAATGTACACCCAATGACAGATAGTACTATGTGATGCATCTAAAAACCCATAAAATATATTCCATAAATATTATATATAAAACTTCTACAAAATATAAATATCTAAATGCCACTTCTTCAAACAATAAGCTCACTCTCTGTCTTAATTGGTGATGGTCCCCTAAAATAATTTAATGTACAAATACTTCTTAAATCACCTCTGGATATTAACGCCCTGCAGCTTTTTAAAACCCTGATTCTGGATACCACTAACAACCCAAATGGATGTGCAAATCTTCTTCTGAATTTAACCTAAATGGGATTTTGGTGTTAAACAACAGTATATATCTGGATTCCAACTGACGCAGTCTTAACTCTTGGTTTCCTCCCCTCCTTAGTTTAGTTACCGGATCCATCGCAAAGTACGAAAGATCATTTGCATTGCCCTTATGCACATATATATATATATATATGCAAGCGGCCATGGGGACGTCTGGTCTCTCTCCACAGCTAAATGCGGTTGGAACGGGGTGGGATGGAGCCAAAAGTGTAAGAAGCTCACCTGAGCACAGAGGGCATACAACTGCATGTCGGGCGCACCCAGTCCTCCGTGCGCAAGTGGCAATGTGAGGGGCTCGTATGATACCCTAGGCTCTCGGCCCACCCACACGAGTGTCTCATGTTGGATCATAGCTGCTTAAAGAACTGCGCTGTGAGTGGGAGCCGAACATTGATGAATACGTATAAAAACTTCACGAGAATAACCATTATTGCAATTGCTATACGCCCGGTGAGGGATAATGGTAATTTAGTCCATATTTGAATGTGCCATTCTAGCCAGTTCATTGCACGCCCATATATTGTCAACAATGTTAGGAAATTCAGAGCAAACAATCAGGAGCAGCACATATACTATCAACTCTATCACCTGGGATATCAACCAGTTAATTACAGCTGATGGCTATTGGAATTAATTTTACAACGTTGGACACTTCTGTAGCCTACCTAATGTCTGACAGAGTCTGTCAGACATTCTGTGTTTATAGATATTTACGTCATTACTACCTTATCAAGTATTGCATTATGACGCGGTGCTGGAAGAATCAGCCTACTGAATTTGAGAAGCAAGGAAAGTAATTGAGCACTTCGAGAAGAAACTACCAGGGGGCAGGGAGAACTGTGCTGTGGTATTGAAGGAAATAATTTCTCAAAATCTTTTACATCCAGCCTAGCTGCATCACCGATAAGGCCATGTGCAACAGCAATCCTGTATACCAGGAGCAACAAATTACTACCTCTGGTGAAAAACCAAACCAAAAGCAAGAATTTATCAGAAAGGATATGAAGAAATGCAGGACGTATAAGATTAGAAGGCTGACATCTACACACACACACTCACAGCCCTACATCATTCCCAAGACTTTAAACAACATGCCTACCAACAACAGACCAGCTCTAACCCTTCATAAAGATTACCTGCCCATGCATTGGGATTCCATGAACAACATGACTCTTTTAAGAAATCTTGAAACATATTCCTGGGCCCAGCTCCACTTCGTTGCTTTAAGGTTATGATTTCACTATACAAACATATGTACATAGAGAAGTAATACATTTTCCATGAAAACGGAGGGATTATCAGCCTTAACTTTAACTGGTAAAATATTGGAAATGAAGAAAAAGCTTTTAGGGGCAATATAGTATGCTCTCATCACCAGCAAGGAATTTCATGTCAAAATTACTCTCCCCACAAGCGTCTAGAATCTTGCACGACTTAGTTTTTATTGTGCAGTAAAAGCAACAATCAGTACAGAGGTAACTGGTGTTGACTTGAAGTTGGAGAGAGAGCCATTATCTAAATCAAAATCGGCATGGCCATAACAGAACAAAGTCTCTATTTCTCTCCATAGTCAGCCAACAAGAGACTTCAAGAAATATAAGCTGCAACTGAGGTACTTTGTTCTTCACAAAGCCACTATGTGTACATTTACAGGACACACAATGGAAGTGACATGTGGCAGATATTAAGAGTTGTCATGCTGAAGTGTTTGCAGCCAGGAAAGCTATAACTTAACATTCCAATAGCCAAAAAAATACAGAAATATAGCACAGTGTTATACCTGTTGTTCAGCCAGGATGAGTGTACTGTGTGGAATGTTGGTGTGGATGGTGATGCGTTAGAATGTTAGGATGCCTAGTTGATGCTGGAGTGTCAGTTGGAGTATCGGTTGAGCAGCAGGGAGGCTGCTCCTGGTGGGGCTTACAATAAAGCTTATCACAGATGCGATCCTGAGATCTAAGCTAACAACTTATGAACATATGTTTTCCCGAAGAAGGTGGCTGGATCATTTAAACCCACCGAAACGCATCAATGCAGATTTGTCTATGCACTAAATCGACTTAACCTTGGTTGAACAAGAGACTTTTTTCACAATAATTTCCTGTTCGATTAGTGGGTCTTAATGACAAAAATTAATGTCTATGGTATTCTCCCATTGTAACAATATGAATTTTATTGTTGGTTTTTAGAATGACTTATGTGATTTTAGAATAATCTTGGTGTGGATTTGAATTTGTATATATAACATACAACTGTATGGACAAATTTGTTTTGCACATATTTATTGCAATTATTATTTTCAACTGGTTTTTAGTAATAAAACTACATACTGGATTATAAAGTTGATTAGTACTTCTTGGTGATATTGGTTGAATTTTGGATGAATGTTGTAGGATTTGTATTTAAGTCTTCTTTTAAACATATCCAAAGGGAAATTGTTTACTTTTGACTGGTTGTCAATTCGGCGCCCTGTCCCTTTGGCTAAGGGGCCCCTCTCCTGTTGTTTTGAATACAGTGGATGGTGATGCGTCAGAATGTTAGGGTGCCTGGTTGGTGATGGAGTGTCAGTTGGAGTATGGGCTGAGCAGCAGGGAGGCTGCTCCTGGTGGGGCTTGCAATAAAGCTTATCACAGATGCTATCATGAGATCTAAGCTAAGAACTTATGAAATTACTTACCTGCAACTAAGATAAATAAACCATCTTATGGAACTTACACCTCTGCCTTCAGACCTTGTTTGTTTACAACACACAGCTGGTGAGACAACTTCTATCTGACCTGTAAGCATGTATATTGAAAACGCCTTTGAAGAACCATTTTGAAAATCTCTTGGCATCATTGTGGTGCTGTTGCTTCCAAGCAGTAGAATTTATGAGTTAACCGCATTGTGAGATAATGTAGAGTGTGGGATATGGCAAAGTTCAATGGAGGACAGGTGGGACTTGGAGCTTGGATTAGGAAGGTGCCGGTCCTTGCTGTGTCCAGCTGTTGCAGAGTTGGGAATAAATTATTCATTCTACACCATTTTGACCTACATGTGCTAATGAAACAAGGGGCCACTGAAGTTGTTGGATGCAATTTTACTCAGAAGAAGATTGGAGCTTGACAAAAGATTTTGCCTGCCATGGGGTTAGAACAGCTGTACAGCGGAGTTAATGCTGCACCTGGGAAGCACAGTGTGGTAATGGAGTCAACTATTTCAGTGCTGGTGCTGTGAAGTTGACGGTGGGTTGAATGTTATGAAACTTCGCTTGCTCTGTCCCAAGCAAGCAACAGCAGTGTCACGAACAGTGTCTCGAGTGCTGTTGGGGGCATGAGCAGTGTGGTGGAAGTTCTACTCACATTGTCATCCAAGCGTGGCTGTCAAGTGATAGAATTTCACGGGCTGAGGAGAAGAACAAAGCAGAGGAGCCTTGGAAGCAGTGCTGACATCACAATGTGCACGTCTTAATGTGTTGGCGTGGACAGCAGGGCAACCATTTTTGAAGGGCAGCTCACGGATACAAAGGAATTGATGTGTAGGGAGGCTGGTGGGCTCCTGACATAGTGGTGCCATTCCTGCACATGTGTGGAGGTATCCTGGCTACGCAGGCCATTTTTGTGCATGTGTGGAGGTTTTGCCACTTTCTAACTGCGTGTCAACGTGTCACTGCTGTGGAGCACATGACTTGTGGTGACACACACACCTACAGGCATGTCAGCTAGTGCTACGGTATCCTCTGTTTTCCACATGGGTGGAGGCATTGCCACTCTTGGATCTGTGTGTCAGAATACTGGAGCTAAGGAACGGTGGTTCGGCAATGACACGCACACCTAGAAGCATGTCAGCTAGTCATACTGTGTCAGTTGCCCTAGCGTTTCACATGCATACAGTGGCACGCACTGCCAGCAGTATTTTACACGCATACATTGACATGCACTGCTAGCGGTGACACGCACACCAGTGAGTACGGAGCATTTTTGTCTAATTGCAGTGCGTTCACCATCGGTGATACGCACACCTCATCTTCAGGGTATGATCTGAGTTGGATTATAGCACATTGTTATTTGCATGACTATAAAATTGGGGGAATTTTTTAATTTATTGTAAGGTTTGATTTATATTAAGTAATTCATGTAAGGTTGTGGAATATTGTGGACGTTACTAGAACTAGTCAAGATTTTTAAACCGGTAGTGGATTAGTAGGGAATAGGAGTCATGTGTGCTGCACAAACATTTACGCTTACTCCTCCCATACCTTTCCTAACTATACAAGGGGAGCCACATATGAAGTGGCAGGAATGGAAAGACTGCATTAGCAACTATATGGCAACCGTTCATAATGAAACGTCTGATACCAAAAAAGGTATTCTATTACATTCAATGGGGCCCAAGGGTATCATGCAATACAGTAGTAGTCATGCACTCCATCTCTGCCCTTTCCATGTGTACAGCTGTATAAAACACACCAGTCTGAACAACTCAAAGACTCGCCCTAGTCAGTGTTGTAAAAATGATTAAATACAACTTGTCCCCCAGGAACAATTGTTATGAGTAAACTTCACCTTGCCTAAAAATTTCACCGCAGCCACTTATCATGGTCCTGACTTCTTAATGTCATAAAGACCCTGATGTGAGCTAAATTGACACTATGTAAATCCTTCTTAAGACAACATATTATAATATAGCATTAGCACAACATGATATAACAGCAAAACTTATCAAAGCAAAAATAGCACAGCATAGCACGTCATAAAAATATTACAAGGCAACACATTTTCCTATACTCCCTCCTTTTACTATGACATGGTTTGAAGTTAGTCTATACACCTCACCCTTCTTCTTCATCATGGTGCTTCGCAAAGTGAGCAACATACTACAGCACGAAGACAAACATGAAAGCCCTACCTCCTTTGTCCCAAAAGGATCTCACCCTCCACTTTATTCTGTCTTTCATCAGTATACATGAAGGAGGGCATATTTGCTCTTCTCTAGTCACCAATAATGTAATGAAACATAGATTGCTGGAATTGTGTGACCTATGACTATTTAGTATCTATTTTTTGCTTTCTATAGGCAAACTTAAATCTGCTAGGTAGTTAAATGGTAATGAATTGTGGATATGGGGGTAACCCATGTATCTGTGTGGGGCGAGGCCTACTGGAGGATTTGTCCCTAACCACTGTGATCTTTCTAGGGTGGCTGTGTGGGAAAACCAGACTCTCTAATCTTCTCCCATCCCATTTCATAATCCTTCATTCTGAGTATCTTTCCTCTGCAGTGGGTTGTGCTGCATGAACGATATGGTAGTTTTGTACAGTGGCTTCTCGTAGGTGGATTTGACACCACCTCAGCCGGTTGTCTTGTCAGTAAGAGGAGCATATGACAGCCTCTAGAAAGTTGGTGCTCAGGAAATGGGAAAAGTGTGCATTAGATGTGCAATGTGCAATACTGAGAGTGAGACACAGGGAAACACTGCCTGTCCCTCTTATGGTGGCCAGCCAAGCTATTTGAGTATTGGGCCCATCACCCATCAGCACAGGAAATGACATTATGGCACCCTGGACTCCTCCCCCCTTCCAGGACCTACTTAATAACAGCGGCATCACGGACCCACGGTAGATGTGCACAGCGGGCGCAGTGCTAGCGTGCCAAAGGCATGCCAAAGGCAAGCCTGTCTGTGCCTGTCCATGCCTGGATCGCACCCAGCACCAGGAACCCTGGTCCAATCACTGCCCAGTGATACTCTGCAGCACTCCTTAGGTCATTAAACCCCGGATGCCGTTCCCTCTACTGCTGCCACGTCGCACCTCACACAACAGTAGGAGCTTTCACCTGTACCCACACTCGGTTCTCTACCAACCGCCCACCCACAACCCCTATGCAAGTTCTAACAATGCCCTCAACACCCTCTCCCAACACACACACCACACAAGCACCAACAATGCCTACATTCCAAACCTACACCACACACCATAGCAAACCCAGAATGTCAACTCCCACTCGCATTCATGCTTCTCAACACATGATCACTCAGCAAACACACAACCGAAATAAGAGACCTTCTGAGCAGCAACGCACCCAACATCCTCTTCATCACAGAGACTGGCCTCAACCCCTTATCAGTTCCAGACATCACTACCACAATCCCAATGGGCTACGAGGTCGCTCGACAGGACTGCTTTGCCATGCCAGAAGGAGGGCTCACTATCATCTACAAGGAATGCATAAAATGCACAACATCCACATAGAATGTCACTCCATTCTTGAAACACCTGCATTTCAAGCTGTAAATGTCCCAAAAATTCACCCTGAATGGAACCCTCACCTACTGGCCATCTGGACCCTAAGCCACCTTTACCAACCTCATCACCAACTTTCTTGCTCCACTTTCCATCAACTCGAAAGCCTACATTCTCATCGGTGACCTCAACTTTCACCTGAGCAACATAGGACTTACCCAACTCATCACAGAACCTACAGACACCGCAGAACACACACTGGACCCTATCTTCAGCACAAGCAACAGCATCAAATACAACTCCACCACACAGCTCACATGGTCCAACCACTCCATCATCCACTTCCAAATCAACAACCCTACGAGGTTCAGCACTCCAACCCGCAGCTGGAGCAAGATTACAGAAGCAGACTGCCTCAGTGCCCTCTACACTGATCAGCCTAGCCCCACGGATACCTTCAACAAGAACATCAACAACTTTAACAATGGATGAAGAACTGCGTGCACTCCCTCACATCCATCAAACCCAACAAGCATGGCAGATCAAACAAGCAGGCCTGCTAGTTACATCTCCCTGCTCCCATATCTAGCCAAAGTGATTGAGAAGGCCATTAACAAGCAACTCACAACCCACCTTGAACTTCACCATCTTCTAGACAACACACAGTCAGGATTCTGCCTGACCTCTCTGTGGGCTTCAACACTGTTTCCCACCTCATCAGAAGACTCCACGAGGTTGGCATACAAGGATCCACTCTCAAATGGATATGTTCATCATGGGAAGAACCCAAAGGGTCAGGCTGCCACCCTTCACATCAGAGACCAAGAAACTGATATGTGGTGTCCCACAGGGATCGTCTATCAGCCCCACTCTTTTCAACATATACATGGAAACCGCGCTCATCAACACCACCAGAACTAACTTCACCAACTGCATGAATATGGTAGCAGACTGGATACGAACCAACTGCCTGAAGCTCAACTCTGGTAAGGCACAAGTACTGATCTTTGACAACAAGCCCTCCCCAAAGGGGTTCCACCTTGTGGCTGTCAGAGCTAGGACAAACGCCCACACCCACAGACCGCACAAGAAAGCTAGGGATCATCCTAGATGACAAGCTCAACATGACAGCTCAAGTCACACAGTGTGCATTTCCTGCTGCCACATCAAATGAGTGCAGCGAAAGATCTTCAAATGATTGCCCCAGAACACCAAACGGACCATCACACAAGCACTGACCAGCAGGCTGGACTTCGGCAACACTCTCTATGTCAGAATCTCCAAACAACTCCTGCACAGGCTGCAGACCATCCAGAACGCAGCCAAAGCCACCTCACACAGCACCTCAGGAAGCTTTACTGGCTCCCCATCGAGAAGCGCAGCCTATTCAAACTTCTCACGCACACATACAAAGCCCTACACAACGCTGGACAGAATACCTGAACTGTTGCATACACTTTCACCAACCCACCAGACACCTACACTCTGCTTCACTCTCACTTCTCACTGGTACACACGCCCGCATCCGCAGAAGCAAAATAGGTGGTCGCCCATTCTCCTACATCACACCCAGGTCATGGGTCACATCAGAAACTTCTCCTCACTTATTGAGTTCCGCAAGAAGTGAAGACCTGGCTCTTCATATACGAACCTTGTGGACCACACACTTACACACCTTGCCCAAGTGCTTGGATACCCTCTCAGTGATTAGTGCACTATACAAATCACCATAACATAACATTGCTCAGATTAACCTTTCAGGTGTCTGTGACAGCAGCTAAGTCCTCCTCAAACTTGCACAGCAGGAAAAAGTGTTGTCATGCAATTTCTCTGTGCTGTTGCTTCATGAAGGCCGATGGCAAGGCAAGTGTGTTGAAAATAAAGAAGCAAAAGCACAGTTAAAGGTCTGTGACTAGGATAAATTCCTCTCACTGGTATTCCTAAAGAAATACAATGAGAACCCTTTGCACCAATTTCAAAGAAGACATAGTGCAGTTGTCCAGGGTAAACCTGGCAACCCTGGTGCAGAGAACAGTGGGAAACAATATGAGGCAGCCACAGAAGCCTTTGTTTCTGTAGTTTCAAAATGTTACTCCTCCTCACCTTCCACTAGTATGTTCTCTGTAGGGCTTCATTGGGTTTTCCTTTCTCTCCTGTTGGAAACACAGAAAATATGAGAAGAGGAGAAGATATCTTCAGGGTTACCCTATGCAGGTGTCTCATTTAAGGAGTGATTTGACACAGTCTTAGCAGTAGTGGAAAAAAAGTCAGACCTATTTATGCTGTACCTCCTTCCTCCATCAGCTTGGGGCTAGGATGGAGTCTTTGTTGTGCAGAAAGAGATTAAGAAATGGATCTTCCATATTTTATTTTGTGGTAGTTCTCCTTGGAATATTTTGACTCGAAATAAATACGAAAATGAACTTTTTGCTCCACAATCACATATGCCAGTCTTATATCACTGCTGAGGAAATTACTCTCACTTAACCCACTGACAGAATGTCTGATGAAGTTCTGCAGAACTTTTACACCACTGTTCATCTGGGTAAGTACCGACACCGTTTCTGTTAGCAAACTATATGGTGACTACTAAAGTGGTATGAACATGGACTCAATTAACTTTGCTGTAGTGCTTCAGCCTTTCAAAATGATTACCCTCCATGGCAGCATCACATTGTCAACTCCTGGGGACATCCTGGCAGCATTAGGGCCCGGATTTACTATTCTTTGACGCAAGGCAATGCTGCACTAAAGTTGCTGTGCTGCCTTGTGTCAAAGGGAGATAAAAAAAACTCCTCATATCTACAAAGATATAGTGTGTTTTTTCTGTTTCCTAGCCCTGACACTTTTGGCAGCCATGTTCTTGTGGACACAGCGCAAGGGGTTGCGAAATAACAGAAGCATTAGTTATGAATTGGAAGGGGTCCTTTTCAGTACAGAAAGTATGATTTAAGGCTTTTCCTGCTTTGTATATGTGCTGTACAATGCAGCACACATGCAAAGTTGGAAAAACGAGAAGAAATTGAAACACCTCTCTATTTTATGCCTGCCTCAAGGAGGCATAAGATCTTAGAGCGAATCCCTCTCTTCCAATGTTTGTAGAACGGGACTTGCATCAAAATCCATGCGTGGTTACATGGGAACTCCCATGCACCATCCATTGAACCCACTCATTGAAGCAAAGGTATGCAGAGGAGCGCATAGCGCAATTTTGCTTTAATTTGTGGGTCTATAAAACACAAATCCTGATTTACATTGGATAGTAAATCCTACTCTAACACTTTGCACTAGGTTTGCATTACAAAAGTAATGCAACCCTAGTGCAAAGCATTAGTAAATTTGGGCCTGAATATGCAAGATTCATGTCTCCATATCGCTATCTATTTTCCACACCATAGGTTTTCAAGGCTTTTGTGAGATGCGAAAAATTTTACCCTGTGCTCGTTTGGGATAGCATCACCCCGGAAAGTGTATCTAGAGGACCTTGCACATTCCTAGAATAAATTCAACACTAGGGAAGTGTTGACAATAGTTCAAGCCTTGCATGGATTCTCCATCCAAAGCCATCATTCTGCAGGTAGGACTCACTGCAGCTATTTGGCAGACTTGAAGTAGGGGTCTGGCCTGTTTCTGAGGGAAGATCTTTATTCCTCTTTTCGTAGAATCTCTTTCAGGGGTTATGAATAGTGTGCACATTTCCCTCCTCACTGGTCTTTTGTCGTTATCTTCCAATTGTGTTTGTGGGTTTTCCACAGTGTGGAGTTGTGAGGCCAAGACCACTATTCTGCTCGATGATTCACCACAAGTATGAGGGTTGGACACTCTTTTATTCAAGGGGACAGGCAGGATGCTTTTTCGTCTTCTCCCATTCCCCTTGGTGCTACGCGTCATGCAGAGATTAAGGTCAAACATGCAGAAATTATACATTAATGACTATCTAATGGACCAAAATGTATTGATTCTAACTTCTTCTACAGCTGAACTTGAAGCAGCCATTATTTTTGCAGTGCTCTATTCCTCTTTTCGAACTGTGCTCTCTACCACTTTTCAGATATTCTCCTTCAGCTGGACATGGAAATTAGAGACTCAAAATGTGGTTATCCAGAGGGATAAAAGGTTTTGAAAGGAAAAAGAATAATACTCCGAGTTCATTCTCCAGCTCAGGTATCTGGCAACTCTGGTTTCATATATCTTTCGCTGCCTGCTATGATTGTCTATGTTTTGATTTTGACCAATGCGATCCTTTCAGGATTCTTTATTCTTAAGTGATGCCTAGGCATCAATCCAACAAAATGCCAGAGGTAGGAGAAGTGGCATCATGTATGTACCCTTTGACCTTCCTGACATCCCAGGTTTGCCCTCTTGACCCTTTCCTCACCCCTTACCAGTCTCCAATTTGATAATGTTGGGATAGAGACTGGGTCTCTCAAACGTTTGTTATTGTTGCCATTTCTTCAGTAAGACACCTGGAGGAGCTGGAAGCATTTTTAAATTATGAGCCGGGCCTCAAGATTTATCTGGGCATGATCTTCAGAAAACCAAACCAAGTATTTACTCGACCCTAGATACTGTGGGGCATATTTATGACATTGTCACGCAGAAAGCCACCTTGCTGCTCTGCACTGCATGACAGGGAAAGGGCAGGAATACACCGCATTTAAAAGAATACGGTGCATTCCTGTCTTTTCCCCTGCACTGGCACCATTTTGGCTGCCTAGCACCAATGCAGGCATCCTTGCACCATTATGCAAGGGAGCCTGTGTTGCATGCAGGATTGTTTTTGCACAGGAAGGGGCTCATTCCAGCAAAAAAACAATCCTGAGAGGCATATTCCTCTATCTATGTGAGCTGCAGAATGCAGCACACATAGAACATGTAACAAGGAGAAATTAAGATATTTCTCCTCGTTACACCTCTCCTGGGCAGGTGCATCTTTTTGGCACATTCCTAGGTTTACCAACTCTAGTAAATTAGGGAATGCATCAAAAACCATGGGCGTTGCTTGGGAATACACAGCTTTCAGGGAACGCCTCCCTAGCGCAGAGTAAGATAATGCAGCGATTTGCACTGCGTTACTTTCCTCGAGATCTATGAAGCCACTCAAAGTTCACACAAAGAGGCCTAGTGTGGCTTCATAAATCTAATTTATCAGTTGCATTGCGCATGTACCATGTTGCGTGGTGCAAGCGCGACACAACTGGAGTCATAAATATGGCCTTATGTTGCTTATTCTTATTCAGAATTCAGTGCCTTTAAATGGTCAAGGTCCATATTCTCTGCTTCAATGAACAGCGTGCCTATGATATCTACTGCAAGTGTTTTCTTATAGGTTGCATTATTCACTTATTGTCGCTGACAGTCCTGAACCTCAGTGTCTGAAACATTCTGAGGCAAGCATAACTCACTGAATCTGTCTGGCCAACTATCAGGCCTGTAAATAGTAAATGTGACGGTCCTGAGACTTTTATTCAGAATTAGCTTCCTAGGCAGATCTCAGAAGGGCCCTTAGGGGATAAATGTGGTGCTGCGGGATGGACAATCTCATATCTTTATACAGATGCTGTGTGCATTGAGAAGAGATTTTGTGTGTGCGTGAATAATCATCATGTGTCTGCTGGTCTTTTTCATTATATGTCATCCTTGGATAGACAAAGTGGCAGGGCAGCCCTTAGTAAAACAAAATGTGTGGGGCCAAAAGTCTTTCTTAGGAGACTGCTGCCAGTGCTGCTGATTGCTGTGTTTGCCAAAACACCATAGCTGCCTAGTCTTGATTCCACCTCGTGGCTTTTTATTATACCACCGTACACTTCTTGGGCTGAATCACAAAACATTTTTCACTGGCACTCTTTCATGCCATTGTTGGAAAGTTAAGACAGTGGTGATACAAACAAGTTTTACCATTGTATTATGAAAGCAGGTTTCTGCAGGCACACATGAGACAAGAATGTATGTGCTTATTTGTTGTGAGGCATTTTGTTGTGGTAGTGATGCGTTCTGTTGTTTTTGGGCCTTGATGTTTGTGTTCTACATTACTGCATTGTGATATTGTTGTACGGTGGTGTTCGTGTTGCATTTTGTTTTGACTGTTTTGTTGTGATTTATGTTTATATGGTGGTGTTAAGTTGCTTTTTGTATGTTGTTATATTATGTTCTGTTGTTCACCTTAGACATGTCAACAAATGCTGAAAACAGCACCTGGTTTTAAAGTTCCTGTGACAGACAACTATTTACAGCTGCCTAAGATTGAACAAGCATTGGCAATGCCGATGGGTCTGGCTTTAAAGGAATGCTGTATGGTAACATAAAGCATTACAATTAGATAGCATGGGAATGGATATGTATTTGTGTGGAAGCAAAGAAATGTAGAAAAATATTGGTGTAGGTTAAATGGTCAGACAGTTGCACTATCAAGCCAGACCTAAAAATCCATGTAGGTTAATGACTCCGCTCCTCTGATCTGTGCTGCTGTCAGAGAAAAACACCGTAAATTATCTAGTTATCTAAGACACTTTAATAGCTTTAAAATGTCTTGTGTGTGCCCCTGAAAATTCAAGGACAGGCAGGTGGATAAACAAACACAATTATCTGAGCTACTTGGAGGGCAAGCATTTTTTAGTGGAAGCACAAAGTTCTACCCAATCAAAACATGTACTCCTGGCTCCCAACATGTGAGCGCAACCTAAGCCCTTCTCCTATGTGAAGCTCAAGTAATTGTCTTGCTTAAGCTGCTCTGTCAAGCTAGACCATCAAAATTGGGCTGCTCCATCTCCTCAACTATTGAAGACACCAGACAGACCAAACCTGTGACAGGAAGTGATACCAGTATTACATTTCCTCTTGCATTGCTAACTTTATTGGATACAACCCATTGTCAGTTTATCTCACTCTTGCAGTTTCTTTTTCATCCGTTTTCTCGCTTTATCATTTTACAATTGTTGTCTTTCCACTTCTTTTTCTCCTTCCAACAATCTTCCTCTCTCTTGTGCTGGGTTTAAGCCTAATGCTAAAAACAAATCTAGTCTCCAAAAATGTGTTCCAGTGCCCATCACTTGCACAAAATAAGCACTACAATAATGGCTTTATTACTTACCAATAACCTTTGTTTCTCCGCACACAGAATGGTCAGGGGGATACGCTCAAGACCAAATCTGTGAAACGTTGGGCTGTACGACTTTCACTTTGCAATGAGTGGCAATTTTATACTGACAGCTGCTGACACGTGAATAACATCATTATCTATGAGTATAACTCTTAATTCAAGAAATGCTTTTGACAATCGTATCATTTTACAACTACTTATGATGAGAAATACCTCTCATACAATCTAAGGCCAGAGTTGCCGACTTTGGAGCTGGGGAACCAGGTTCAAGTCAAGGTGTCGGCTCAACATCCTGTGATTCTGGGCAAATCACTTAGGGCCAGATGTACGACCAGCAAAATTGCGCCTCGCAAATTGCGACTCATTTGCGAGTCGCAATTTGCGAGGTGCAATTTGCCATGTACAACAGTGTTTTTAACACTGTTTGTGATTCCCAATGGGGTCGCACATTGCGAGGCTCATTAATATTAATGAGCCTCTCGCAATTTGCGAGCCCATTGGGAATGACAGGCCTTTCCAGGTATGGAGGCCTGCTGGGCTCAGCAGACCACCATGCGATACCAAAGGGGATGATGGACGGAGCGTTTGAGCAAATCAAACACTCACCCCCAGTCAACTGATCTGGGTTTAATCCATCATCATTCTTTAGCTCACTCCACCACCCCAGTTCAGACATGGCCATATGCAAATCAGTCTGACCCTGTGCCTCATGGGAACAGTCCAGCCCGAACTGCCAAGCCATGTCTTCCCTGGACCGGAAACAAGCATCCTGGGACCGGTTTCTGGCTAATCAGCCGTCATCAGCCAGGCTAGCTTGAATCCAGTGGCAAAGTGAGCAAGGGACCCACGTCTGGGCATACCCTGCCAACTTAGGGCGAACAAAGCGATACCAAAGGGGATGATGGACGGAGCGTTTGAGCAAATCAAACACTCACCCCAGTCAACTGATCTGGGTTTAATCCATCATCATTCTTTAGCTCACTCCACCACCCCAGTTCAGACATGGCCATTTGCAAATCAGACCACCATGTCTGGGACTGCTTTTAAATAAAGCAGATTTTTTTTAAATGCAGCCCGTTTTCCTTAAAAGAAAACGGGATGCATCTAAAAAAAAAATGAAAAGTTTTCGTTTCATTTTTTAAGGGCAGGTAGTGCCCTTAAAAAATATTTCTAGAGACAGTCACTTTAGTCAATTTAGGGTCGTACATCTGGCCCTTAATCTCCCCCTGCCTACCAAAAATGAATGTGTACTTGTGTAAAGTAATAGGTGCTCAGGGCCGGCTCTAGGGCGGTGCGATCGGTGCCACCGTACCGGGTGTTGACTTGGGGTGGGGGCGCCCTGGTTGCAAGCATATTTTCGTTTTTAAATCACCTGCTGCCGCGTTCCTTGCTTCCAGCAATTTTCAGCCATCAATAAAAACGTCAAGATCACTCCAGTGATTAATGTTCCTGCTGAAGAGAGACGGTGGGTTTGTCTACTGAAAGTTTTAACTCATGGTAAGGTAGTGCAGTGGGTTAATGTGCCTATTGCAAAGAATGTGTACCATGCAGATCACAAAGTACATATAATGTAAATAGGTCAGTGGGTTGCTGCTTGTGTCCCAGGGATCCTTTGTTACTTTTGTTACAATTTATAAGTTAAAATCCTAATATAGCATAGTGAGCTATTTGAGCTGCATGCATACTACAAGATATGTATTAGCGCTATATCTCTTTTTGCCCTGTCTTTCATTATCCTAAACTTGCAAAAAAGGGTTCATTTGGGTAGAAGAAATCAATTTTTATTATTAAAGAGAACCCCTAACAATGATGTTATGTTTTAACTTTTAAATGTGTGCTTTTCCAGAACAAGGACTTATAAACTATACTGCCTACCAGTATAGATGGCATGTGACTCCTACACCATGTAGTCCTCTGTCTTATGTAACATTTCCTATAACCTGATTTACACATGCATGATTGTCTCTGTGCCAATGTGTGGTGATTTAAAGTGCTCTGACACCCTACACTGGTATGAGTGGTGCTATAAAACTAAATCAGTCTGAGAGAGATTGGTTATAGAGACTTGAGGAGCACTGTTAAATGGTGGTAGAGAGGGAATCCGTGGTAGATGTGGTCATTGGGGGGCGCCAACAAACATTGTCTCACATGGCGCCACCACTGCTAAAGCCGGCCCTGTCTAAGGTGCTCGTGTAAAGTGTTCCAATACCTTCGGGTCGAATTCGCGCTATATAAAAAACTGGAGAAAAAAAACAACAAAAAAACGCTTCGGTGACTTACTAACACTGCGAGATTTAAAAGTATACGTTATGCCTTAACTTTTTCTTGTGGTCTTCTGCCATCTAGTGGCTAGTGATGATGCTACATTATAATACCCACTTGAAAGGACTTTTCCGGAACAGAGAGAAAAACAAACGGTTCCTCTCTAACCAGACCTAGAGAAGGTATTCTAGAATGTTGTTTTGTTCGATGACGGCTCTTGTATAGTGGAAGCATTCACCTGATGCATCTTATAATTACAATAAATCTTACCTCCGAGTAGAATTTTTTTCTTTTCGCAGTACTGAAGTTCAAGGTATTTTACAAATCGGCTGGACGCGTTATTTAGTGTTGTTTTCGCATGCCCAAAAGCTTCCAGAATACAATTGATCTGAAAAAAGAAACAAAAACATTTTTAAAAAAATGTAATTGCTTGTCTAATATGTTTAGAAGAAGCACCTCCATGTACTATTTCCTCTAACTGGAAGAATCCCCTTTCCTTGTATTTTAGTAAGAGAATGCATGTGCGCCTACATTTATCAAGCGAGGATTCCGAACTTGAAGCCCAGCTCCAAAACAACTCCAAAGTATTGTCTCCGATTCAAAAGATAATGGAAAACGCCATGTAATTATGATGTGCCTACTTTACGCATGCAGATCGTAGTTAGTATTATACAGATCTGTTGGATATTCATGTACAATTCTTTAGAATGCCTGCACAAAGTGCCCATGGCATACTGCGGTGACTTAAACTTGTGACCCTAACCCTGTGCATGAAGACTCATTCCAATCTCTGTTTACAGTATGCCTGTATCTGATTCGGAACAGTTGTCAATTCTAATTCGTGTCTCTTCGCTTTAAGCACAATGGAAATTATATTTGTTAATTAATTAATCAGTAATCCTTGTGTCTTTGATCACTGGCATTTAGGGCCAGACTTATCAAGGTTTTCATGCTATGCAACACAGCAAGACAACTTGTGTGAAAGGGAGAGGGCAGGGATGTGCTATGCTTACCAATATATGACAAATTCCTGCTCTCTTCCTCCACTGGTGCACAATCTGCTGCCTAGCGCCAAGTCACCCTTGCGGTATGGTATAAGGGTGCCTGCATTACAGGTAGGATTGTTTTTGTGCAGGGAGGAACACCTACCTGCACAAAACAATCCTCCGATGCTTTTTCCTCTTTCTAAGTGTGCTGCATTCAGAAAGAGGAAATAACGAGGAGAAATGAAGATATTTCTCCTCGTGGCTCCTCCCATGGAAAGGCATAGCATTTTGACGCATTCCCAGGTTTACCAGTGTTGGTAAATCTGGCAAAGTGCAATAACCCATAGGTGGATGCATTGGAACACTCACGCTCCACCCATGGAATGCCTTCCTAGGGTAGAAAAACACAAGGCAGTGACTTGTGCTGCCTTGTGTTCCTTGGTAAATCTGACTTAGAGGTTGCGTTGCCCCTAAGGCACGGGCAATGCAAACACTTGATAAATCTGGCCCTTAATTTTGAAAAGATATAGGTTTGGGTGGCTGGGTTGCATTGCGGCATTGTTTTTGTGCAACTTTTGTTGTGCTACATGTCCTCTTTAGGCACTGCACCTATGTAATCATTCTGCACAGAGCAAAACGGTTCTTAGCAAGGAATCAAAGAAATCCTGCCTCACAAGTATTCATGAGGCAGGACCCATTCTGTGAATCTTTGCAGCCACTCACAAATGCAGTGGTAGAGGCCTGCACGGGCAGCAGACCTTCGTCTCTGCATTCAGTGTCTTAGCGTGTAAGCATAGTTATCCTTGTCCCTTAAATACCAGGGGTCGCAATCCTAAACAAAAAAAGCAGATCACAACAGGGATATGGTGTGGAGCATGTAGTAAGTAGACTATGAGAACGATGCCTGCTCCACGTCCTGCCTGTAGCTAGAGGAGAAAGCTTGTTTGGAAGAGGAAGGTCAGGCCAGAGGGAGTTAGAGGAGAGCGACAGGACATCGAAAATATATATTTTTTAAATCATGGGATGTGGAGGGTAAGGTAAGACATCCTGTCCACGGCTCCAACATGACTCCCCCCCCCCCCCCCTGGGCCACAAGGTCAGTTTACAGGAGGTTGTTCAGGAGGAGGGACTCGTAGCAAAGACCACATTGTAGAAGGAAGGGCCGCTGTCTGCGTGCCATGTGACATCACAGTTATGCAAAGACAACCTATGATTTACTTTCCTGTCAATTAAGTCATTTGAAATCCTTTAGTGGAAAACGACTCCGTCATTGACATGTACCCATCTAATATTCTATATGTTTGCCTTGTTGTGCATTAACATGTGGCTAGTACCTTTAAGAAAGAACGCCTCTGTAGGGGCTTATGACTGAAATTAATAATTTATCTGTAGGAGCTGGCAGCACTGCATTCATGCCGGAGCCGCACCCTACACCCCATGCCTGCCGGTTGCAGTGCCAGTGCACGGGAGTTCAGGACACATCATCCTCCGTGGCCTTACAAAGGCCTGGAGTCATTATCTTTGAGGGAAAGGAAACCAACTACCCAGAAAAACCACAATGGACACCAAAGAATGATCTCATAAACACGGACTGAAGAAAGACTCAGCATGTGTCACTGGCTTTAGTTCCAGACGAACTAGATACCAGTTTAGCCTGATATTGTGGCTCAATTCCAACTGTAATAAAAGGCGCTCTTCAGGAAAGAATGTTCCAGAACATTGAAACGTGCAAACACTATTTCCGAGTACTGCTCTGCATACTGCAGACACATGTATTATGTTTCATTCTTAGTTCTCAAGATATCTTTTTGCTCCACACCATTTTTTCCGGTGTCACATTCCTTGATTTGTGCTTAAAACAATGCTTTGGTGCACCTATCGTGATGTTCTGTCTTTTTATTCCATGTGAAACTAGGCCAATTGGAGATCATGTTACTCAATACGTCTGACATACTGCTCAAAATTGGCAACAGTTATGGTGAGAGTGAGTGTTATTTTACTTTGTTAGCAACAAATGTCCTTTGCCTTTGGCACTGCTGTGTTTTCACTTTTTCCCAAGAATGCAATTTATTCTTTCGTCGGAATGTTCCTTTATTAGTAGAATTACTCCCAGAAAACAAAGGCCTATGAAAAGAAATGATCAACAATGGCAGCGGTGAATAGATGTATAGTAACTATGTGAAACCCATACTTACCATAAATGGACGCTTGCAACGGCATTATTAAAACCTGTGCACAATTTCCTGTGTTATTTATGGTTCTCACTGAGAGACAGTAGCGTGAATGTCACATTCTGAATGTGATAATTCACTTCTGTGATGTAGTAGCAATGGTGGTTTAACTATCTCATAACTCACTGTTCCTACATCGTAAAGGAATTCCTGGGCTGGGCTCTGTGAGAGCCTGTCAGAGCAGCAATGGAATGCAGGGAGCACAGCTTCTGAAGGGGAGGGAAGGGAAGGCAGAGAGGGTGGTAGTGGGTGACAGGAGGTTAGGTATTTTTTTTAAAATTTGGAACAAGGAGGAGAGGCCATGTTATGTATGGCTCCCCATTACTCCTCTGCCCCTGCGTAGCAGCTGAAAGCAGGGGTAGATGTCTTGGGTGGCCATACATAACACAAAACTAAAGATGGGTAAAAAGCAAATTACCAGGATGTTTTTCACCTTGCAGTTCTGAGTGACATCATAGACAATTCGAGCTTCACTCTTGTTGGCTTGTGTTGTTTCGTTGCTTGTCCTCTTTGGCTGAAAGCAGAAAGCACAGCTGCAGGAGGGGGGAAGGAAGGCAGGAAGAAGGTGGGCTAGGTTAAGGATGGCAGCTAAAGTATTTTTTCAGATTTTGTGACAGGGAGGAGAGGCCATATTATGTATGGGTCTCCATTACTTCTTTGTCTCAACCTTGCTGTTGTGAAGTAGGGGCAGAAGATTTTGGGGGTTATTCATAACAAAATCATAGATGGGTAACTGTGAGATATAGGGATGCTTTTCACCTCGGGTTGTGAGTGACATCATAGACAACTGAATCTTCACTATCATTGTGTATTTGATGTCACTTAGAAACCCTCAGTGAAAAACATCCTCGTAACTCACAGATACCCATCTATAATTCTACACAGGGCTGGCTTTAGCGCTGGTGGCGCCCTGTGCGACAATGTTTGTTAGCGCCCCCGCAGGCGCTCCCCACAAACTCCCTCACTACCACCCTTTAACAGTTCCCCTTCAAGTCTCCATAACCACTCTCTCTCAGAAGTATTTAATAGTGCCACCTATACCAGTGTAGTGTGTCAGAGCACTTTATATCACAAACACTACAAAGAGACAATCCATCATAGGTGTGTAAATCAGTGTATAGGAAATGTTACATAATACAAGGTGTAGGAGTTGCATGTCATCGATGCTGGTACAGTATAGTTTGAGTGCTTGGTCTGGAGATGCACAGACTCAGAATTTAAAATATAACCCCATGGTTGGGGTTACATTTAATAATAAGGATTTTTTTTTGACCGAAATGAACCCTTTTTGAAACATTAGAATAATGAAAGACGGAGGAAAACATCATAATGCTCTAATCTATACCTTGCAGTTTGCGTGCAGCTCTTTGATGACAGTTATTAGCTCACTGTTCCATGTTAGGATTTTAACATCTACACAGCTAGTAACAAAAGGATCTCTCTGACAAAAGCACTGACCTATTTAAACTATATGCACTTTGTGATCTGCATGGTACACATTCTCTGCAGCAGGCACATTAACCCTCTGTGCAACCTTAAAATGAGTTAAAACTTACACTTGACAAAATTCCTTCTCTCTCCAGGAAGAACATTAATCACCGAGTTACCTTGACATTTTTATTTTTGTATGAAAATTGCGGAGGCCAGCAATGCAGCAGCAGGTGGTTTTAAAACAATAAAATACTTCCAAACAGCGCCCCCTCGAAGAGCCAGCACCCGGTGCGGTGGCACCGGTCGCACCGCCCTAGAGCCGGCCCTGATTCTACATTTACAGACCAGTTGGGGCATTCCTATTTACCTCTAACGAGAAAATGGCATCTTTATTCTACACTAATGATTAATTATTTCTGAAGTTATGAGGCATATTGTCAGCTCAGATTGTTAAAAACAGCTATCTCCAAGAACTGGCCATTATATTATGCCTGGAAGAAAGGTTAGGGTGAAATTAGAGTAATTCTCGAATTATGCATTACATAAAATTCCCGAAATTGCTCAAATTTCACATTTTGCAAATTTGCATAATTTTTGCAAATGAGAGATCATTTCATGACGAAAGTATCTCACCATGAGAGATTTTTTTGATCAAACCAGTTTCCTGCTAGTATCTCACAAGACTTTTTTACATGAAGGTTGCACTTAAATGCCATAAGTCAAGCAAGATACCGGCAAACCACATTTCATTTTAAAACCATATTTTTGAGAAATTGTTATAGAATTTGATGTAATTCTGTGGGGAAAAAATATGTGATTTCACACACTCTCCCAACAGATAACACCTTTCCTTTCACAAGAACATTTTTTCTGTGCGAGGATAGGTATTATTAGATAAAATATCAGTTAAAACATTTTCAACTAACAAAACGACTGAAATTCACCAGTTATAGTTATCTCAAGTAACTATAGCTTGTGCCCTAAAGTTAATATAACTCACGCCCTCCATGTTCAGTGTTGTTATCAATTATGTAATTTCAGATGTGATTCAGGATACTGAGAATGCAGGGGGAGGTTTAGATATAACGCACAAGATGGTGGATGCCAGTCCTTAGCACTCCCGCGACGGCACTCTTTAATCCGTCAGAATCTTGTGTAAGTTGGGGGCTGACAACAGGAAGATACTGCAGTCTCAATGTAGTAGGAAGCATCAGGGGCCCAGGAAACAACAGTTGGGCAGACTGGATCAGCAGAGAAAGAGCGAGTGGCAGCCACGGCCAGCACTACTGGAAGGCGCCTTGAAGGGATAGCTCCTTGCTTACCAGACAAAAAAAATCTTCTAGCCTGAAGGCAGCAACCAGGTCCCTGAGGAGACATGATGGTCCTTGGCCTAACGGTGCCCCAAAGCATTGACCCACCAGTAGTGTGGACAAGAGAACCTGGCTGGCAGCAGCCCTGGGAGCCATGAGGAGAGAGGCTACATGCAGCCAGCTCCTCGGGCGAGACGGTTTGACACCGGCTCCTCCATAACTTAAGCCGGGGGGTGGGGTGGGGGGGGCCGCAAGCATATAAGGCAGTCCAGGTGTGGTGGAGAGGGACCGGGCCCGATAGTAACGACAGGATGGACTGGTCATGAGAAGTAGCGTGCTGTGACTTAGGTGCCCCCTCACAACAATGGTGGCCATCTCAAGATAGCGATCCCGCGGCTCCAGAGGTGGGAATATGGGCCACCCAAGGTGATTCAGTGCACCAGGGTCTGGGTGCATGCCGGGGCCCTAACCACCAGAAGTGGTAAGAGAGGAGACCTGAGGGGGGGCAGCCCAGAGAGCCACAAAGAGTGAGATTGCCCATGGCTGGCTTCTCCTAAGAGAGGGTTTGCGTCTGGCTCCCAAGTGATGTAGGCAAGGGCTGGGCATGCAGAGACACCAGAGACGGGTGAAAAGATAACTGTCCCGTCCATTAAAGGAGGTGGAACTGTAAAACACCACTCAATATGACAGCTCCAGGGCCCACTGGACAAGTCTGGGTGTGCAAGGCAACCCAGGGCGATGTAAGCAACATTACCATTTTCCAGGCCTCCTACAACCATCTGGGAAAGAGCATGGAGGGGTGGAGGGAGACAGTAGGGGAGATCAAAAGTACAGGCCAGTGAAGATGGCACCCACGCCAGTGAGGTAAGCGAGTCCAAACAGCTGAGAGATCAACCGGAGGGTGGCCTTATGTGCCTTGCAGAGATCGGGGCTTGACGGAGAGGTGGAATTTAGCTTGTATTGAAGGTCCCCAATCAAGCGGACCTATGTACACAGAATGATACGGGAGAAGGCATGGTTGTGAATCCCCCCTTTTCCAGTTGGATTCTTGTGCTGCTCCCCTTCGGCCGGAGGTGGAGGCCTGGTGGGTCGCAAAGTGGTCTACCACTCCACAAAGTAGGCGACAATGGCGAGGGACAAAGTGTCCCCCAAGCAAAGGAAATTAGACAAGTTTGAAAAACCCATATCACGACCCATGCTGCTAGAGTCCAGAGAAGAGGGGGCAGAAGCACTGCAACTCACACAAACTATGGCAATCCTAAAGATCATAGAGACCTCCTGAATGACCCTGGAAACTAAAACAGGAGAAGTGGGCGCAAACATGACCCTACCGCGGCGGGCCCTACAAAAGACTACCGGTCATGTTAAGGAAGCTGAGACCTGAATCAGAGCATTGGAAAATACAGGCAAAGACCTCAGCCAACTGGTACATTAGATGAAGGGTACAGTCTCTGAATTGACTAACAGAGCAAAGGATTCTGAGGGGCACTCCAGAAGGAATAGCCTGAAGTTTGTGGGATTCCCTGAGAGAGTGGAGGGGAATCAACCAGAACCTTTCCCGAAGGACTGGCACTGCACCTTACAACTGAAAGAGCAGATTTTCTCATGTTTCCTTATAGAGAGAGCACATTGGGCATTGGCGAGGAAGCCCCGCCATGGACTACCGCACTGAGAGATATTAGCCCACCTCTTGAACTATAGGGACAGGGATGTGGTACTACGTGTGGCCAAGACACTGGGGACTCTTATGATTGACTCCCTGGGGTCCTGATTTTCCCGGACTAACCAGACTTGTTCAAAAACAGTGGAGGTCATTTGAACAGGTGGAGCAGAAACTGAGGGAAATGGGAGTCCAAAATATGTTGCTTTACCCAGCCAAGCTTCAGGTTATATTTAAGGGGAAATAACTTTTCTTCAATTTATTTATTTATTTATGCATTTTTATAAAGCGCATACTGACCCGAAGGTGTCAGTGCGCTTTACAATAGAACCAGTTACATTACATGAGGAGATCAGAGTACATGAGTTACGTAAAAGATACAAACAGAAAAAAACTCTGACCTCACATAAGAATGGTAGTAAGTACATATGTCTACTACAGATACTATTGGTTAGAGTTACCTATATACAAGATGCAAATTCACTCAAGATTACATTTTAAGAAAAGTTAAAGCGATTAGGGTTGGACAAATATATATTACATATATACACAGCATGATCTTCTCGCCATTGCTGGGGTTCTAGCGATGCTTGGTCAGCCAGGCCTTCAGGGTGCTGCTGCACTTACGGGTGGTGTTCTTGGGCGTGGAGGGATCCCAGAGCTGGTGCTGGCTGTAGGGTTAGAAAGCCGAAGGCGGTGTGCTGGATCCCGGAATGTCCAAGTTGGCTCTCACTGTTCCACCATGGACCATCTGGGGGATGATCGCTGGGCCGTGGAAGCCCCCAGGTGAGCGTACTAACCTCCTCTTTGCGCATGGGGCCCTCCTCTGGTTTCTCCCTCAAGCCGCCTGCGATCTGGTGAAGCGTCCATCATCAAAAAGCCCCTTTCTGGAGCGCCTCAGCACTAACGTGTTCCTCTGTTGCTGCCACGCTGCCGATGGGGCCTCCTCAGTTCACCACCACAGCCCCTGCTGCAAGGCCCAGGGTTCAGGTCTAATCTGCCGACAAGCACTCAGTGTCGCCGGGAACTGTTAGTTCATCTGTCCGTCGCAGCCCCCATCTGCCATCTTGGAGGTCACGAGTTGTGCAGCAAACTGCGACCGCCATCTGCCCAGGCCGCCTCAGTTCAGTTTAATCACCTGGACATGGTGTAGGAGTGGGTAAAGGAAAGAACCCGAAGAATAAACAAGGACTTCCCTGAAAGGGAACCCCATCCTTGGGGACTTGGGATGGTAAAATGAAGGAACAGCAGAAACGCACTGTCAGTGGCCCCCAAACTGGGTCGAGAAGTAGAAGACATGCCACAGTCTGGAAAACTAAGAACGACTCCAAAGAGTATAGAGAACCCAAAACAAGCATCAGGGAGGAAGAATCAGATAGGAAGAGGAAAGACACGCCAGGATTGAACCTTGACCCTAATGACTGACCAGCTACAATGAAACAGTGATAGGATGGGTGCCCCAAAAACTGGGGAACTTTAACAGTAGGAAAGTTCAGGGAGGGACTTAAGGGCTGGCACCTAGAGATGTTGTTACACATATGAAGAGGGGGTGGAGGGACAACACACCTTTCCATCGCTGGAGAAGTGGGTAGTTTTGAGGTCACCCACTGGGAAAGTTGGGTGGTAGGTGGGACACAAGAGGGATCAGTTGCAGGGGGATGTTTTAGGCACAGCGTACAGACTGGTAAGAGAGACACTGGAAGCACCCAGACAACACAGAGACACTACCGAAGACCACATGCCTTAAACGACCAGACACAGCATATATCTGGAGGATCAATTAAAGATCCTGTCATGGAACATAAATGGGTTGGAATGCAAAATTAAAAGGAGAATAGTGGCACCGAATCTCTGGTGACACTCCCTGGATATAAGGTTCTTGTAAGAGACCCACCTCCTGGGGAATAATTGCAAATGTCTCCAGAGGGGCAGGCACGCCTTGATGGCGTATGCAGGATACAAAAGGGGATCACATGGAGTCAATGTGTACAAGGCTTTTCACTGTTCATATACTAGCTTATCAAGGCCTGTTACAGCACGGTCTATTCTTAGTTCCGTGAAATCACGTTACAAGAGTGAGGCACCATACTGTGGTGCATTTAATCATCATTTTCATTCCACTGCTTATCTCCGCATTGAGAAAGTGTCTTTGACAAAACACATGTCAGAATTGACATAAAGAATGTACAACATTGTGTAAGAAATAAACCACACGGAAGTCAATCACAACTTCGTCTCACCACTTCATTGCATGGACGTATATTATCGTGGACTTCTGAGTGCTTCGGTATTGTTTTTGAACAATTATACACTGAACGGGGCATCTCGTGGTCCGGATTTTGCACTGCAGGTGGCAGGGTGTACATACCAAGGGAGCACCAACTCTTACTGAATTGTCGATTTTTACATTTGAATTCCCGGAGACGCTTGTACAAGATTTCAATGTGCAGACTAATTTACATAGCCACTTATCATGTGTGTATCATGTTGTTCCACTCTCCTGCTCTGAGCAGCCTTTTACCCTAAGTGAATTGTATAACATACCAAACATGTTGCCAAGCTGGATGGGGTGAAATCTGCCAGTCTAGGAGATGGTGACTGCTGAAAGCTCGAAGCTTGGGGTAGAAGGTTCTGTGAAAGTAGGTGAAGTGGATTCCATTAGCTGTGGGCAATCCAACATTATTATAACCATTGATGCCTGCGGTAAATATGATCCCAATTCAGCTATCAAGCACATTAACAGTTGCAGTCAACACCACATAGGATTTACTAACTGCCCATCAAACCAATGCCAATGCAAGAAATAATGGCTGCATGCGCCAACCCAAAGTCCACTCTCTTTATGTACTCCTTTTTGTATTTCTTTTTTGCAGAACTGATGACATGAGTTCTTGGAGAAGACAACTAAAGCTGTTATGGCAAGATGTTGCATCACAGTTGCAATCAAAATTGTCAAACATGAATCCTGTGGATCCATGTTGGTCCTCATGGTTCCCAGGAGTCTTGATCAGAAACATCTTGGATCGATATAGCTCCTTCAAGATTCACAGATGTTTTAAAATGA
Source organism: Calotriton arnoldi (assembly GCA_963921515.1). Taxonomy (NCBI): domain Eukaryota; kingdom Metazoa; phylum Chordata; class Amphibia; order Caudata; family Salamandridae; genus Calotriton; species Calotriton arnoldi. The sequence goes on along the minus strand of CAWUFW010006599.1, from coordinate 499,913 downwards.
TTGATAACCCTGTGCCAAATGGGGGATGCAGGCTGGTAGACTCAGTGCTGGACGATAGGGGGGCTTCAGGGCAGGGGAAAGGGATAGGCACACTATGCACCCTATTTTTTCTGTAGGTCCTGTGGACAGAGGGGCTAGGTGTGGTCTCCTGCCCTAAGCCAGGGCTCATTGTGCAGGTACTGGAAATACAGACTGAGGGGAAGACAGAGACCAAAGGCAATTCTCTTTGGGCTCTTACTTTGGACAGAGGCCATGTATAATATTAATAAATCTAGAATGTTCTCTGAAAAAACAAATCTTATAATTCTATAATCAGAAAGGAAAATAAGATTGTTACAAAAAACACAGAAATTACCCAAAAACCTTCCTTTGAGGGATGGTGTACTTACATTTTAAAACATTTTTTTTTTTTTTTAACTGTTGTGGTGAGCAATGCAACCATAACCCCCCCTCTTAATAGTGATGCACATGCACATAAACTCCAATAGAACATTTAAAGTGAAAGGATATTGTGGCTCCTTTAGAAAAATTATATTGAATATGAAACATGCCAAAATATTGTTACACGTGGTTTTACGCCCAGTTGTCGTGTAGGTCCCACTGATCCATAGGACCTGCGCGTCTGTGGACAACATAACCTTTGGGTGAGGTGCCTAGACTGAATCCAAGCACCCCCACATGTTACGCTGGCCTAGAGACCAGCTAGCTCACAGTGTCACCATAAGCCCCCTAACCTAAACAGAGAGCGAATGGTTTCTAGCAACCACTGATCATGACAACCCTGACCCCTCTGGAATTGTGGTAACAGATCAAAACCCTTCCGTCAGTCACTCCTGCACCCTCGTGCTCAGAGAGCTATACAGAGAATTCACAATGGGACGTTTTCAATATATTTATTGAACCAACGTTATTCTTGTATAAAATACATGTCCTGCGATAGTCAGTAGACAGAAGCACTCCTAATAGAATCAATGTACAGCAGATACCAATTTTTTTTTTTAAATGTAAGATTTATGAGCCAGGCATAATGAGATTTAGAACATGATGGTATGCCTAGTACCATTAGCTGATAATGAAAAATAGCCCCTAACAACAATATAATCCACATAAAAGTAGGATTTTAAAATCTTTATTAACGCTACCTCACATTGAAAAGATGTAAACTCACATTTCTAATGATTCAGTATTACTTTATCACAAACACAGGGCCTGATTAACAAAGGTAAACTTACGGGGCAGAGAACTCCGAGCATAAAAAGATAGGACAGACCTATTTTTTATGTACGGAGTTCTCCGCCCCATCTGCAAAGTCTCAGCATTCATAAACTTACTATTAAAATGCAGTTTTGTGAATACTGAAAAAGCATAAACTTACACGAACGTGTACATTTACCTTTGTAATTCAGGCTCACAGTGTTTAGTAAGTAGGTTGCTAAATCCTATCCTGCGGAGCCATGTTCTTGGCTTTGTTTGTGGGCCCTGGTAGTGCCATGCGAAAAGCAACAATTAAGCGTTTTTATGGTAAAGACTGCAAAGTGGGTCATAAAATGATTTAAGTTGAAGTAGACCCCAGATTCCACATAGTGTGTGCCAATGACATACGTGAAGGGTAGAGGCAATCAAATGCAAACACTCTGTGGTTAAGTGGCATAATATTCAACTGTTACTTTCCTAAAACTGTCCCATCAGAAGAGAATCCAAGAACCGATTTACTAATCACGATTGAAAATCAAAGTAGTGCATTTTGTACAAGGCTGGTTTGTTAAAGAAACTGCAAATTGTGATGCAACCTATATAATGATAGGATGAATCACAAATTATATATGTGCATGGTTTGCACAACAATAAGCCTAATGAATATTAATAAGGCAAGTCACAGTTTATAACCCCCTCTGATTGACTGCAAATGCATTTGCATTCCCAAACAGGAACATTTTCATTATAGAGAACAGGTGAAAAAATATATATTTCCCATTTGGGATATCAGGGGTGGCTGGCAATGGTACTGTGGACAACTGACTGCTTCCCCAGAGGGATTCAGTTATCACCCCAACCTAAGGGTCCATAAGTGATGAATGGTTTGCTACCCCACTTTCAGTCACAAAGCATTCCACTGTGAATTCCGAATAGGTGGGATATGCCCTTTTTAGTCCCACTTCTAGTTGTGATTCATAATTGATCACAAAAACCTTTTTACATGTTGTATAGACTTTTCTCATGAAAGATATTTGATACATTATAAAAGTATGTTTTGCAGGTGTAACGTTTCTGTGGAGCTCGGGCTTTGCGAAGGTTAAACACACAAAAGGTGATGGGAGTTATGCTAGCAAATAGTCTAAATCACTGGCATTCGCTCTGAGTAACAAACAAATCCATTGTTTTTAGACAATTGTGGCACTCCAGACAGAGGCCTATCATGTGGAAATCAGTACTGCCCATGATCCTAATGGAAAAAGTCCATCAGAAACTGGCAAATGAGGCCACCATTCAAAAGGGAATGTAAGCAACTCCAGACTAGTTCTGGTCTTATTAGGTCTCGTCCGTGAGGTACAGCTTGGATCCTACCTAGCATAGTGAGCATGATTCCCACGTCTGGGCATACGTTTGGCCAGGTAGGGTTTTATATCAAACACATAAAATGTGATGGGCGGAATGCTTGTGAATAGTCTAAACCACTGGCAATTGCTCTAGGTAGCATTCCAACCCATCATTTTCACCCTCTGTGTCACCCTAGACAGAGGCTTACCTTATGCAAATCAGTACTGACCATTCTCCTCATGGGAATATCCATTCCAAACTGCTGAGAGTGCACCTCTTACCTCAAAATACCTTTGTATGTAAGCCCCAAATGTAAAAAACTGTGAATGTGTTGACCAAGGGGAAATTGTGTTTTTTTAAAAGAGGTCTTGAGGTATGAATGCAGAATAAAAAACACAGGTTTTACTTCTGTATTAGCAATAGAATATCTCTCACTGAAATGAATAAGTACATAATTATTGAAAGGAAAGGAAATCAAGAATAGTCAGCTTAGAACTATATATAGTGATATATATTAAAATCTTATTTTTAATCTTTGTTTCTGAAAAATTATTTGGTGGCATTTTTACACGACTATGAGTATATAGATCTATGGCATTGTGTAAATATATACACATGCACACTAAACTGTCCCCTTATAATTGGGCAGCTAATAATAGTGAAAACCCTGATGAACTAGCTACTCAATGGTCCATAAGTTGATAGATCATAAAAGAAGCTTATCTTGAAAGGCACAGTTCACAATGAAGAATATAGATGGTCTTTTTCATTCTATTCCTTCTTTTGCTTCCACAGTAAATTACAACGCCAAACAATGGACAGCTAACATGTTTCATACCTTAAAACTTTATGGGAATCATGGGATCTTTGGCAGGGACATATTTTGAGCCCTCCTTTCAGAACATGTTTTATTTAATTCATGTAATTGTCAGAATCAGCATCATTTTGCAGGGGTATGCCCACATTTCCCTGTTTTGTTTTGCTGGCTTTTGGGCTTTGCATGTTGTGGCATTTCCAGCCAGTATCACACCACATGTGTGTTTTCCCCAAAAAATATTCTGTATATTGACTTCACCTAACTGGCTCATTTAACTCTCCAATAATGCCATGGAAGGTTGCCAAAGGAACTGTACTAGTGGTGTTGATGTTTGTGGGATAGAGTTTGTAGTTACACCACCCACATATATGACCAAAGTGTATTGCTCCAGAGAGCACCATTGGGCTCTGACTGCAATGCAGTTTAAAGTACTGTAGTGACATTAACCAAGGAAATGTGTTTTCCCATGTAAGAAACCCTGTTGTATATATTAACTGAGTCACCCCTATCTGTACCTGGGTTGGCACACAAGCATTAGTGAGTAATATATGAAAATGGAACATGCTACATATTAAGGTAAAAGTATGTCCATATACTCAACCAATTCAGAAAATGTGTACGTAAAGCTACATTTTCTATGAAAAGACCTTATTGTTAAAACCTAATTCAGTGGTGAAAGTGATATGTTTACTAGAAAAACTGCTTTTGAAACTTGTAGAATGCACTGCCTCAAAACAACCTGATTTAAGAACCAGTTTGTCAGTAGCTGAGCCCAGAGACTGGAATATATGTCCCTGACTGGCTGGTAATGACTGGCCTCCTAGAATAAAATTAGTTTGTCCAGGAAGGTAGGAGTAATGTCAACAGTGAACACTTAGTAGGTATTCGTCATCTAGTGAATTCGGGGCAGGAACAGATGCCAACACAAAGAGCAGCCTTAATAGCTATTGCTTTTGAAGTGAAGATCAAACATGGATGGTGTAAGGGGGACAGTCTCAGGAACTGAAACAACTTATGGCCAGGGCAACCCTACCTCTTTTCTCGATCCGGCACTGGGAGAAGTGAGTATATCTTATCTCCATATGAGAGTGACTAGAATTGAGGACAAGGCTCCTGTAGATAGAGGAAGTGATGTAAAGATGTAAGGCCTGACTTCATTTTAAGTAGACAGAGACTCAATTTTCTGTATTTTTGCAGAATCATCAACAGGTCTGCCTTTGACGCAGAAGTCGTCTGTCCTTATCTTTCCAAGAACTGTGAAAGTGTCAAGTCATTTATATATAGACATCAGCAAAACACTTGATGCACCATCAGACTGGAGTAAGTGGCATTTTATCTCAATTTCGCGGTCAAACAAGAACAATAGCCAAAACAGTGAAGTCTGAGTTGTCATATATTTTGCGTAAACCAAGTCTCTGGCTTAGCTCTACAATGTTTGCTTTCACACCCACAGGTGACACGAGTGAACTTAATTCACCAACGCTTGAATGTGAGAGACTGGTTTTTGTAGCCCCGCAGAACCCCACCCAATTCATAGTTAAAGTGGCGTCAATGCTTTTGGGTTACTTATAGTCCCTAAACTGGGATCCAGGGACACCATTGTGATCAGAAACAAACCTTTTTCGTTCTCTTCAATCACACGCACACAAGATGCGCTAAGACAAAGACACTTAAACTAAGAAGCATGTTTATTTCAACAGGTGCACCCTGTTGCTCAACACTTCTAAAATAACCACAGAGAATATGATTAAAACAGCACAAACGCACATTGAATACAACGAGAATAAAATGAACTTTTAAACCATAATTAAAATGTTATTTGAAATCCTAAACCCTACTTCTATGCACTACGCTATGAGAACATGGTCTTTCATCCCAGATTATCATGAGCAAGATACTGCCAGAGACGATTCTGCCTGACAGAAATGCTGCTACTGAAATTTGGTACCCAGCTCTTGTAGGAGCTGAAGCTGATGTGACGCATGTTTTCCTTTCACAGGAAACACGGCGTCCTTGACTCCTGATAATTATAGCATTCTTCTATAACCAGGTATGCAGTGTGCTCATTCTACCTATGAAAATATATATGCAAGTAATTTTGCTCTCATTGCGTAGCGCATAGAGGTAGGTTTTAGGTTGTTAGGTTTTCAGATGACATTTTAACCATGGTAGTAATGTACGTTTTATTCTTGTTGTTCGCAATATGCAATTATACCGTTTTAATCATATTCTGTGTGGTTATTTTAGATGAGCTGAGCAACAGGGGACACCTGTTACCTCCTACAGGGAATAAGGGAGCACCTATTGCCGTAGGTTTCTCAAGCTTGACTTTTAAAAGATTATTCCCCATTCTGGTTTTCAATTCTTTGATTTAATTTCATTTGACTCTATTCATATAGCGGCCCTATTGTGATAGGTGCCAATTACAGGGAAGCAGTTACGCTGCATCTCAGGCTTCGAGGTGTCCCTGATATGGGTGGGGGATCGGCAGCAACATTTTTAATAGTTGTTCTCATGGCATATGCCTTTGAGACATTGTACTCATAGATGGAGTTTGAGACTACAGCGGCAGCCTCTGGGCAGTTTCGGGCTTATAAGGCAGCATGCACCACTGCCTGCAAATTATAGGGGTTACCAAGATTTGTAAATCCCTTCAACTTACTAGGAGCACCAGAATTGATTTGCTGGCTAGTTGCCAGAAATGCACAGGAATGTCAGTCTGGGACCCCTGTGCAGTCTGGCTGGCTACATGGCCGTTTCTTGTCCTGACAGATTAGCTCTTTGTCGGACCTAGCCCTTTTTGCAGAGTTATTCCCACACCTTTTGTTTTGTTTTTCCTATTTTTCTGACCCTATTTTTGTTGGCTTTAGGTCTCTGGGCACTTTACTACTGCTAATCAATGCTAAAGTGCAGGTGTTCTCTCCTTTAAACATGGTATGATCGGTTTACATCTTTTTGGCATATTTAATCAACATGTAAGTCCCTTGTACAGTGGTATCCCATATGCCCAGGGCCTGTATATTAAATGCTACTAGTGGGCCTGTAGCACATATTGTGACACCTACAGAAGTAGCCTTTCAAACCAGTCTCATGCCTGCCACTGCAGTGCCTGCGAGCACAGTTTGCTGCCACATTGACTTGACATTTAAAACTACTTGCCAAGCCTTAAACCTCCCCTTTTACTACATATAGGTCACCCCTAATGTAGGCCCTAGGTAGCCCTATGGGCAGGGTGCTGTGTAAGTAAAAGGTAGGACATGTGCCTTTGTTGTGTGGCATGTCCTGGTAGAGATAAACAGCCTATTTTGTTTCTCACTACTATGTGGCCTACTCCTCTCATAGGTTAGCATTGGGAATTCCCTTATATATGTTCAAGCAGTAATTCCTGATCTGAAAGGAGTAGCACTTCCATGTTTGGTATGTTTAGAGTGGTAGTGATAAATCATGCTTACAGGTGTAGGTGGATTTTGTATTACTATTTTAGAAATGCCACTTTTAGAAAGTGGGCAATTCTCTGTGCATATAACTCTATGTGCTTTGCCGTCTGACACCAGTCCACGTCTGGGCCTGGTTGACAGCTACATCTTATGCATACTTTCCAGACAGCCATCACACAGGAGGGACTGGGTGCATCGGCATACTGATAGCCTTCCTGGGCAAGGAGAGAGGGAGGCGGGACACACTTACATTTGTATAGGCCATGCCCCGCCCTCACAAAAATGGCGTGTGTACCCCCTACTGTATGTCTAGAGCCAGGGCTGAGTTGAAAGGTGGTGTTGGCACTTCCAAGGTTTCTTTTGCAGTCACCTCAACATCAAAGAAATTTTGAGTATAAGTACAGAGGCTCGGACCCCACATCTTTAAACACTGCGTGGACTTGTAACCAGACGCTGCTGGCTGCACACTCCCAGAAGGAATTGCTGTGCTTCCAGGAAGAACCGCCATTTGGACTACCTGCTTTGCTGTGCTGGTCTGCTACCTACTGATTGCCGGACTTCAGAAGGGACTACCACTTGCAAACTGCCTCTATGTGCTGGTCTGCTGCCTGCCTACTCGCTCTGTGTGCCCCAGTGTTCTCCAAGGGCTTGTTGGCTTGCCCCTTGTTGAGTCTCAGAATCACAAAAGACTGAAGCGCTGATGCTTTTCTTCCATTATCATGCCACCATTACACTGACACTGCAAAGCTGCATAGCAATCCCTGCCTGTTTCCCCCATGTATATGGGAGCATCCCTGGAGTATTGAGGGCTTGTGGGCTTCCTTGGGAACTGGCTCTGACTCATGTTGGCTAATCAGTGTGCTTCGACTCACTGAGTGCTCCGTGTCTTCCCCCCACTGACTGTCTCTGTGGTGCACGGTTGGAGTGTGCTGTGTCCCTTGCGGTGCTCCAGCGAAGGAAGCCGTACCTCCTCTCCTCCCCCCCCCCAGGAGGATTGGGCCTTCCAGATGCCCACATGACTGTGGAAGCTGCCCATTGGGGATTTCATTGCTTTCAGCTCAGGAACGCCATAGAGTCACTGCACTTCTTTTCCCGCAGGTCTCCCTGGAGACAGGTTCATTGTTGTCATTGCTAGGGGCAGGCCAGGCTTCAGAAGACTGTCCACCTGGCCCTCCCTTAGAGCAGTGTCTCTGCAGACATTCCCTGGCAGCCGTAGAGGTCAAGTGAGATCCAGGGGATCACACCACTGCCCTGCCCTGCCTTTGCAAGTGGCGCTGCTTGCTCAGACCCAAGAGATGCTACTAGGTGGCCACAGAGGGCTCCAGGCTCGCCTACACTGAGGACACTGCACTTTGTGCTTATTCTGCATGGTGTCCGACGGGGGTCTTCCCGCTATAATCTACTGTGCATGTGTCTCCCCCCGTTGTGACATGCCTTTGGGTCATTGGTTCTTCAACGGCACTGCGGGGTGAAACCTCGACGGAGGTCCCCGGTCGCAGAGAGGAATCCTGAGTGATGAACTTGCTGTAAAAGTACCATAATGCCCGATTATATGCACAGGTGGTTTTCCTGCCTTTTCAAGAAAGGGGCTCATAACTCGCATACCCTTTTGTTCTGCACTGCTTTCCTGGTCTCAAGGGGCCAGAATCCATTTGTACTCGTTGCCACACCAGCTTACCATATCAAGGGTAATAGGCCCGCAGATGCTCCTGCGACCTATCAACCTATGCTTTATTAACTCATACCATCCTTTATGATTTATCAAGTGATGTATAGAGATTTTCTACCTGCCTTTCATGTACAGGATGTCTGTTGCATGTCATTTTTAAATAAACTTGCCTAATTCAAGGAAACCGCTTGAATGTTTGTCTGGATTACCATATTTGGTGCAATAGACATGCAGGAGCATCTGTGCTGTTGGTTATGGTGATACTTTGTGATTCCTGACTTACTAGTGACATATGGTGATTTATCTGTTTTTTATATCTGAACCTGCTGCATTTCATGTCTTACGTGTGCACTAATGTTATCATATATGAGTACGGACTCCGGATTTGCAAAGTATTTTGTAGTATTTATGGTTTATGTCATTTTGGTCTATGTGATATGTACAATATACAATACATTTTTATATATTCCTGTGTGGAGTCTCTTTTGTGGTGTATTTATTGTGTTACTGGTGTGAGTGTATTGTGCAAATGCTCTACACATTGCCTCTGGGGATAAGCCTGACTGCTCTGTGTCAAAAATCCCATTTCTAACACTCATGCTAATGTTGTAAGGGTTTTAAATTACACAGTCGCCTTATACAGGAAACTTGTACAGTTTGTATTGCATACCGCAAACCTTAGACCTGCTTTCGCAGCGGGACCAGTAGCTCTGGTACCGATGCAATCCATTAGTCCACAGAATTTTAATGATATCATGGGAAAAGCTCCAGTGAAGCATGGAGAGATTCTCTTCTGCATTGCTCACAAGACTAATACGTTAGAACCAATGTATCCATTTACAACACCCTCCAAAAACATAGATTATTGACTATGTGTCTCCCTCTAGGAATTGGTCCCAGCCGAAGCGGACTGTAACACCTGAGGAAGCATATTTGCATGCATTTACACCAGCACGCCTTCATGGCCAGTTCTCCCTGAGGTACAGAATGAGCACAGACCTGCAGCAGCTCTGGAGTTAGGAATGAAATTAATGGGGAACTTCTCTACAGTTTTCTTAATCATCCTGAGCAATATTAAGGAAGCAGCTTCAGTTCTGGATTTACGACAAAGACTGGAAGCAGTTCCAGTTCATGAACAGGAACTACCAAAAAAAATCACAAAAGTATACACCTCTGTAGGCTGTGATATCTTAGGTTTATGAACCGCAAGCCACGTTTAAAACCTAACAGTGATACTGAGCATTCCGATAAAGAGAAATCTTGAACCGAAGGTAGAAAGAAGCAGAGGGGTAGAGAGCAAAGACGGACAAGATCTCCCACATCTTGGGAATCCAGTAGGGATGGTTATATTAAGCGACCGTAAAACAAGAAGGGTACGCAGTTCCCCAAAAGAGGATAGGACAACGAGTGTGGAGGTGGAAGGAGGGGAATCCTCCTAAACGGAACTAGAGTCCTCACACACCGAGCCAGCTAGGTGTCATGCTTCATTATATGGACTTGCTCCTCGTCGGGTCGGCGGTGCAATACCCGACGGGCACCCATAAAGGGGCTCTTTAGCGGAGATCTTTTGTTCCTGCCGTATGATGCAGTGGGTGTAAGGGCCCTAGAGGTGAGTGTAGATGTAAATGTGTGATATAAAAAAGGTTGGATAATCCAAAAGGGGATTTTAATGAAATGGTCATCCACCTTATTAAAAAATATAAACAAAAGAGTGGCTGCTCGCTGGCTCAATGGTCCAGGGGAGCAATGCTCAACTCTACAAATGTGGTCGACATGTTTCACGCTGTTTGTTCATAAATGATACAGTGCATTTCTTCAGGACCTATAAAAACTATCTACACATAGTGGTTAGGTGGAGGGATACCTACCTACCACTAATCTTACGTGCGAGCATATAGTCCCGACAGGTCTAGTGATATCCTACCACTAATCTTACGTGCGAGCATATAGTCCCGACAGGCCTAGTGGTATCCTAGACAGGGATTACAAAAAGCAACAAAATATTGACAATAAACTGCAAATTGTATTGTATAGTCATCCTCAAACCTCCACAACAAGTAGTCCATCCAAAAAGTGCATAAATGTGAAAGAAATGCACTCATCTTACAAAATAAATAACATTTAATAAAAACACAAAAATGACTGAAAAAGAACGTAACTCAAATGAATATAAAACAGATGAATAGTTGATGGCCTCACCTAACTAGGTGGTAGCGCTTGCTTCTACGGTATTGTCAGCTCTTGACACCTCAATGGATGGTGTCCTAAACAAAGGGGAGTAGGACAATATTGATGATAAGACAATGTCAAAAAGGAGGACCCATCCTGGCGGCGTATGGCACAAGAGGACCCCCACATCGTGGACCAGCATTGCGTCAGGACGCCCCCACCCTGGCTGAGTCAGTGTTAATTACTGGGGGTTAATGCCAAAAACGATCGCGCCGATCGTGTAACTAGACGGAGTCAAAGTGGCTCGACTAGTGGCCCACAGGGCATGGAATCGCACCAGTGTGAACTCTGTCGGGCCGCTTCCAACTTGTCAGTACCTGGCATGGCCCCGAGGACACACTGATCAGAGCGTCCGGTATGGAGGGGAAGTGCCGGACTAGCGGGTCTCTGAAAAGTCGGGACCCACATTGTGAGCAACAGCACGTCGATACATACACAAGCGCAGGCTGGAAATCAGCCTGCGCACTCACCTGTCCTTAGTCGGACAAACGCCTGAAAACTACCCCAGCGCCGAGCTGAGAAACCGGAGCGGATACTAGTTCCCGAACTGGGGTTTATGTATACCGTTATCCTGGTCCCGCCGTTGGGTCAGCTGGAGCAGCGCAACGTAGCGCGGCGGCAAGTCACGTGGTGCACCCGGCTTCAGTCCCGTGTGCGCTGTGTGTCGATCCTGTAAACATGGCGGCCATCTTAAGGAGTGTAAATAAGCCTGCAAAAAGGTGGAAAAGTGAGCCTGTGGTTTATATTAACGATGAAAGATATTCAAAATAAGGGTTTCAAAACGAGGGAGGGGTTTGGAAGCAATGAAGGGCAAAAACAGTCTTTTTAACAAGGATCCCCACGCAGAATCGGTGTCTAAGTGTATGTTGAGATCAAGATAAATTTTAAATGCAAATTCTAGAGGGAGACCTTAATCCAATGTGAATATGCTGGTGTAAACGCAGTAGTCCTCTTCTTCCCCTGGGGATCAGTGTACTCAAGGGACCATCATTAGAAGTGGGTGCGCCAGATGCGAATTGATCGCGGTCCACCAATAGGCAGAAGGGGTAGGCAATGTAATATATATAAAGGGTACCTTGCTGCAAAACCACAGGGAAAATTATCTGTTTGTCAGGGCAGCCCAGGGTATACTATCATTAAGGCCACACGTGTCTGTTGAAAGGCGGTGCACCCATCTCTGCTCAGTCTTAAAAAGAGCTTGGTGGGTAATTTTAGGGTGTGACTCAAGTACCATCCATTTTAAAGTTTCTACCTTGTGGTTGAGGTCCCTGAAATGAGTGTATAGTTTTGTCGTTGTTTTCATACACCTCACATTACTTTTATGTTCAGTAATCCGTAGCTTTATCTGTCTCATTGTCATCCCTATGTATTTTTTCTCACAGGGACATGTAATCAGGTATATACATCTTGGTGTATTACAGTTCGTGTGTCTCTTCAGCTGCCATATAAGAGTGTATATTAAGCGACCACAATAAAATTTAAAAAACGAAAGAGGAGCAGTATTCTGATATCCGCTCTCCACATTCTTTTCAGGCCACTGATGTTAAATGAGCAGAGAGGGGGAGCCATCTGAGTACAGAAGAAAGGAAGAGTATAGCAAAAAAGGAAGCAAAACAACAAGAATGATGTATTAAACCCAGATCTGTGAATGGGGGTGAGTGGTTGAAAAGTTTTAGCACTCCGTCCATCATCTTGTTGTGTTTGCTATGTTCGCCCTTAGTGGCCAAGGGTATGCACAGACATGGGTTCCTTGCTCGCTGTGCCACTGGACTCAAGCTAGCCTGGGTGATGAGGGTGAAACTCTGATACCAGTCCCAGGATGTTTCCGGTCCAGAGAAGACCTGGCCTGGCAATTTGGGCTGGACTGTTCCCATGAGGGTCAAGACTGATTTGCATATGGCTAGGTCCAAACTGGGCTGGCATTGCGAGCAAAAGAACGATGGATTAATCCCCGATCTGTGACTGGTGGTGAGTAGTTAAAAAGTTTCAGCACTCCGTCCATCATCTTGTTGTATTGACTTTGTGTCTCCCTCTAGGGATTGGTCCCACCCGAAGAGGACTGTAACACCTGAGGAAGCATATTTGCATGCATTTACACCAGCACGCCTTCATTGGCAGTTCTCCCTGAGGTACAGAATGAGCACAGACCTGCAGCACCTCTGGAGTTAGGAATGAAATGAATGGGGAACTTCTCTACAGTTTTCTTAATCATCCTGAGCAATATTAAGAAAGCAGCTTCAGTTCTGGATCTACGCCAAAGACTGGAAGCAGTTCCAGGTCATGAACAGGAACTACCAAAAAAAATCACAAAAGTATACACCTCTGTAGGCTGTGATACCTTAGGTTTATGAGCCACAAGACACATTTAAAACCCAAAAGTGATACTGAGCGTTCTGCTAAAGAGAAATCTTGAACAGAAGGCAGAATGAAGCAGAGGGGTAGAGAGCAAAGACGGACAAGATCTCCCACATCTTGGGAATCCAGTAGGGATGGTTATAATTTAAGCGACCACAATAAAATTATAAAAACAAACAGTAGCAGTATTCTGATACCCGCTCTCCACATTCTTTTCAGGCCACTGACGTTAAACGAGCAGAGAGGGGGGCCATCTGAGTACCGAAGAAAGGAAGAGTATAGCAAAAAAGGTAGCAAACACAACAAGAACGATGTATTAAACCCAGATCTGTGACTGGGGGTGAGTGGTTGAAAAGTTTCAGCACTCCGTCCATCATCTTGTTGTGTTTGCTATGTTCGCCCTTAGTGGCCAAGGGTATGCACAGACATGGGTCCCTTGCTCGCTGTGCCACTGGACTCAAACTAGCCTGGCTGATTAGGGGTGAAACTCTGATACCAGTCCCAGGATGTTTGTTTCCGGTCCAGAGAAGACCTGGCCTGGCAATTCAGGTTGGACTGTTCCCATGAGGGTCAAGACTGATTTGCATATGGCTGGATCCAAACTGGGGTGGCATAGCGAGCAAAAGAACGATGGATTAATCCCCGATCTGTGACTGGTGGTGAGTAGTTAAAAAGTTTCAGCACTCCGTCCATCATCTTGTTGTGTTTGCTATGTGCGCCTTAAGTGGCCAAGGGTATGCCTAGACGTGGGTCCCTTGCTCGCTGAGCCACTGGACTCAAGCTTGCCTGGCTGATGAGGGGTAAAACCCCAAAACCGGTCCCAGGATGCTTATTTTTGGTCGAGGGAGGACCTGGCCTGGAAGTTCATGCTGGACTGTTCCCATGAGGAACAGGGTCAAGACTGATTTGCATATGGCTGGGTCCAAACTGGGGTGGCATAGTGAGCAACAGAGCAATGGATTAAACCCAGATCTGTGACTGGGGGTGAGTGTTTGAACATTTTCAGCACTACGTCCTTCATCTTGTTGTGTTTGATATAGCAAAAAGGTGACACAAGACGAGAGGCTTAAGGCACCATGAAGAGGGAAGAGAAAGGATTGGACTCTAAAACTCCAGTAAAGAAGAACGCAGTAGCAGGACTTTATAAGATACATGCCGATCCAACTATGGATTCTCCTGAAAAAACAGACTTGGGCGTAAGTGCTCCTCAACAGCGCAGAAGTCACAATAATAAAACACTTCAGAGGTTTCTGGAGGCGATTCCAACTGATGAGTTAATATGAGTTCAGACTCCAGATAAACATTTAAATTCGCCTGATAGGGTTTATGATATAGAATTACAGATTGAAGGGGACATACCACCCTCTATTAAAGCTGTCTTCTGGGCACATGTATCTGATGATTATGACATCATACTAGCTGAGGAAGATTGGCCTCCAGTGTTTATTAGGGAAACGCCCCAGGGAGAGGAAGTAATGAGTAGCTTTTTGTCTGATAGTACCTGAAGACATCAGGGACATTTACACCACTAAATGGGCTGTAAGACAGGCTCCGGCCTTCTACAGAAACTAAGCAGGGTGGGGCAAAGATTCTATTCCACATGTAATTCTCTTACAAAGTGCACCTCAAGTGCAGGCGCAATACCCTTTAAAGCCAGAAGCAAAGCACATTATTAAAGGAATATTAGGGCATAATCAGTAATCACACCTTGTCTTTCACCAACGAACATGCCCCTTTTCCCCGTCTCCAAACCTAACAGATTCTATAGGATAGTGTTAAACTATAGGAATTAAAATTCACATATAAGAACATATGCAGTGCAAAATGTGTATAGCACAGGTTTAATGATGAATCTGGTGCGGATAAAATACAAAAAAACCTTAGACAACTCTAATGGGGTTTTCAGTCAAATTAGAGTGCCTGAAAGTGAGTATTTAACCATCTTTAGCTTTGATGGGGTGCAGTCCTCATTTCAAAACTTGCCTTTGGCCAAAAGAACAGTCCTGGATTATTCTCAAGGTGCATCATGAAGATCTTACAACATACCATAAATTGATGATATCTATCTTACAGATGATGACTTGGATCTAAACTAGAGTGGGCAAAGTTGTAAGACTATTAACATCATACAGTTAAAGAATACATTTTTAATAATTGAAGATTGCTGACCTTTCGGTGACCTTCCTCCGATACAAGTTATCCAATGAGGGCAAAGGTCTGGGTTCTGATTTACTTCAGAAGTGTTACCTTGCAGCCTCAGAACAGACTAAAGAAGTTGCAATCCTTACTGGCATTCCTTAACTTCGGACAAACCTATTTGCTGCATTATGCTGAGCGAGTGGAGCTCTTGTATGATTTGATTTCTCTCATGTTTTGAGCAAAACAGTGGATGAGCAGGCACACTGATATCTTAGGTGCTTTGCAAATAGACATGCTTGAGACAAAATACTTACAAACTAGGGACAGTAAGACCAACCTAATTCTTCAGTCATACCAAGTCACTAGTTATACCTCTGTGATCTACAAAGAGGGACAGACTGTTCCTATTCCATATAAGTATCACTTCTGTTCTCCAGCTGAAGCACATTTTGCTTCTATTGAAAAGGTCTGGCAGTTGTGCAAATGGTTATCTTGAAAGAGCGCCCCTTGCGCAGGGAAAACTCATGAATGTAGTTTCTCCCTTACCGGCACTAGTGGCGACCACCAAGGCACACATTACTAATGATTGCTCCCTACACCAAGGTAGGTGCAGTGTGTCTCTTCTTTGAGTGCAGTGGCTGTAAAGTTTCAGTCTGATTCTATTCTTCGTACACAAGCTTTTCTTTAATATGAGCCACATATTCCTCCTACTCCAAAAGCCTGGCCCGTTGAGTCTTACCACAGCATATTCTATACAGATGGCTCGGCTCAACTAGAGGTAGGAACGAAGTACTCCACAGCTTATGCGGTAGTGCAATGTGTAGTGCAAGATGGTGGATTTTGTCTGCAGTGCATCAATTTTAAAACCCTAGGTGACAGCACGGCACTACACACAGATCTTTATGCCCGATTACTTGCATTACAAAAGGCTAATCCATCAGTTTCCACACTTATAATATTGGATTCATCCTTCTGTGTGCAGAGGTACCATGCTGATTTGCAGCATTGCCAATTGAATGGATTCAAAGACTCAAATGGAAAATAGATTAAAGATCAACAACTCTGGGTACGGCAGCTGTCTTACAAGATAAGCTTCCACTGATCCATGTGAGGCACACTTTGGGCCATCAGTGTGACAGATTTCATGCTAAAGGGAACTGTGTGGTTGACTTAGATGCCAAAGCTGCAATTCAGACTATTAGAGTAGCAGCCTTAACCAGATTTCAAACAAAATTCGACACAGATATTTTAACAGCTGTACCTACCACCAAACAAGGCAGAAAGCCTCCTACAGGCCTTCCTCCCAAATATTCCTACACCCTTAATTCAGACCACACTTCTCTAGTCACACTACAAGGAGTGGGGGACAGGATAATACCTAATAGGCTTTCCTGATTAGATTTAATCAGGGAAGTTCGTAAGGGATTGACATCTGCCGTGTTGGAGTTAACACGACCGTAGCCATGCTACATCAATGCTACTGGTGGCCTTGTTTATATAAACAACAATAGATATGCTGCAGACTCAGGCCTCTGACAGGCGAGCTATGCATTGGGTTACAAAGGTCTTACATATTGTGCATCATTTGATATCAGATTTGAAGATTTTCCCTGTGTAACATGTCTTAGAGGGAAAACTTCTGAATGCACCATTTAAAATCGTTGTATTTAGATGGAATGAACATCAGCGACAATGCCACCAAATTACTGCATAGCTCAAGACATCTCAGGAATGCATTGCAGCTACATTCCAAACAGAATCTTCACATATTTTTTAAATACCGTAGTATCAGCAGAGCTGTTACTGAAAACAATATTGTACTATGGGAGGCTACAATGCTATCCCTTAATTTTAGATAAATTTTTCATTTTTTATGTTCGTACGCCATCTAGAGGAGTTCAGTCAGAACTGTCTCTGAAAGCCTTATCAATTTATTACATGCACTTCGTGGCTTTTGTATCCTTTTCTCCACTTAAGTTTAGTCTTATTTTCATTCACCAGGCATTTTCGATATATTATAGCATTTTTCATAAAAACACATTGGTGTTGTGCTTATTTCTTTTTTTTTTCAAAAGCATATAAAGCAACATTGGATATCCTTACGTGCTTTATTTTGGATTCAAATGCCTTGGACCTCGATCGACATGAGAGGTGGTTCACTATATGCTTGCAGGCTTCAGTCTTCCCAGATCCACTCTCTCCACTGTGGGGAAAACAAACAAATGTCAACGCTGTGGTTGTCGTATAGTATCCAATATACCCATAGCCCACATTAGACTGGGATAAAGAAGGCTTATTAATATATAGCAACAAGAAAACAGAACTATTGCACACAGAAAAAACACAGGGTGAACTCATGGGGTTACAAACCAGTGGAATATTGCAAATGGTCTTAAACTTGCAAAGGCGCTGTACTGACCCTCGCTCTACTTAGAGATGTGTGCATCAACTCTGCATGTAGCACCTCCAGAAGCCTCAGCACAATTACTCAATGTCCTTCAAAAAATGTGCAACTGCAGCTATTTGAAATCTGTGGCCTAGATTTACTAAGCCTTTCGTCTGCCCTTGCGTCACGCAAGGTGACGTAGGGCAATGTAAAAGGGGTTATTTGCAATTTACAAAAGCACGCAAGGCGTGATTTGCATTGCTTTGCAAAGAAATGTAACACAACATAGCTGCTTGTGCTGGGTTACGTTACATTTCAACTAGGGAGGCCTTCCATCGGTGCAGTATGAACGTTCCCATGCAAAACCACCCATGAATTTTGGTGCATTCCCATATTTACTAATGATAATAAATCTGGGAATGTGTCAAAATGATACGCCTTCCCCAGTGAGCAGTAACGAGGAGAAATAGCTTTATTTCTCCTCCTTATTTCCTCTTTCCACATGTTCTCCATTCTGCAGCACACACAGAAAGAGGAAAATGCCTCTAAGGATTGTTTTTGTGCAGGAAGGTCTCCCTTCCTGCACAAAACTAAACCTTCCTGTAGTGCAGGCACCCTAGGGGGCCTCTGTTGGCGCTGGACTGCACAGAGCGTGCTAGAGCAAGGAAAAAGAGAAATGCTCCATACCTTTTTAAATATGGAGAATTTCTGCTCTCTCCCTCTCACGCAATGCTAGGCAGCAATGTTGTTTGCTGTCCTACAGTGTGTGAAAGATTAGTAAATGTGCCCCTGTATTTTTACACCCTAGGAACCTACTGGTGATTTTGAGCCTTTCAGGACTGTCTCCTTTAATGAGAATGATGTGATTACCTACATTACACCGAACCAAAGTCGGTCTCATCACAGTCCTTACTCCAAGTATAGGATTTAACAGGCATTGGCAAAGCCAGTCTAGTAAGCATTACTTTTTTTTTGCGGTCTATGTGTACTTTGCATGGGTGGAACTCTAGCCTGGTTAACAGGAACACACAAATATCTCGAAGACACTTAGGAGCTTATTTAGAGTTTGACAGTGTCAGACCAGGCATCTCTGGCATGGTTTTCCCCCTAACTTGTTGCCTTCAACCCTCCTGTTTTGCTGACTTCGTTTTTGCTGTCTTTAGGGCTCTGTGCACTTTACTACTGCTAACCATTGCTAAAGTGCTTGTGCTCTCTTCTTCTCCTTAAAACATGGTGGAATTGGCTCGTACTGAGATGGCATTTTTAATTTACTTGTAAGTCCCTAGTAAAGTGGCACCACCTGTGCCCAAGACCTGTAAATTAAATGCTACTAGTGTGTCTGCAGCACTGATTGTGCCACCCACTTACGTAGCACTTTAAGCATGTCTCAGATCTGCCATTGCAGCTTGTGTGTGCAGTTTTAAACTACCAGTACAACCGTGCATTGCCAGGCCCAAACGTTTCCTTTTAATACATATAAGTCACCCCTAGGGTAGGCCCTGCCAGGCCAGAGGGCAGGGTGCAATGTATTTAAAAAGTTGGACACAAACATTTATTTTTACATGTCATAGTAGTGAAAAACTCTTAAATTCGTTTTTCATTACTGCTAGGCCCACCTCTCCCATATGAGAACATTGGAGTTACCTTATTACATTTAATATGTGAAAATTTCCAAATGGAAGCAGGTAACCAGTTTATGTTTGGTGTTTTCGGAATTCTAGTGAGAAATATTCTCTCATGGTGAAGTCGGATTTTATAATACAATATTGAAAATGCCACTTTTAGAATGTTGTTTTTTTCCTCCTTCCGCAATTTAGGGGCATATTTATGAAAATGTGGTGTGGTGCAGCGCAGCAAGTCAACTTGTTGCGCTGCACTGCATCACAGGGAAAGGGCAGGAATGTGCTGTATATAAAAGAATATGACGTGTTCCTGTCCTTGTCCCGCTCTGGTGCCATTATGGCTAACTAGCGCCAATGCAGGCTCGGTTGCACCATGGTGCAGGGGTGCCTTTGTTAAATGGAGGATTGTTTTTGTGCTGGAAGGGGCACCTTTCTGGACAAAAACAATTCTGAGAGACAAATTCCTCTTTCTATGAGTGCTGCAGAATACAGCATACAAAGAAAGAGGCAGTAACAAGGAGGAATAAAGATATTTCTCCTTGCTACACCTCCCTTGGGAAGCCATATCTTTTTGGTGAATTCCCAGGTTTACCAGTTCTGGTAAATCTGGGAATGCATCAGAAACCATGGGAGTTTCGTAGGAACACCCAAGCAACACCCATGGAACAACTCCCTGGCGCAGAGTAAGGCAACGCAGCAATTTGCGCTGCGTTGCTTTACACGTGAATTATGAAGCCATTCAGGGCCACGCAAGGTGGCTTTGCATGGCTTCATAAATGTCATTTTTAGGTCGAGCTTTGATTGACCTGTTGTATCCTCTTCTATGGGCTCTGGCCCACACACCAATTACCATTGGTTGTTTCATATGGCATTTAGAAATGCTGGCTTGTTATTGGTGCATTTCTGTAAATGTCCCTCCTTTTTGTGCTTATCTCTCTTTCCGGAGATTTCACTCAGAGAACACTTTGGTTGGCCATCACACTGTACAGCGTGTGATGGCCCCTCCTCCTTGCTCTCTAACTTGTTTCAGTTTGCCTGCCCCTGCTCATGTTTTCGCAGGCCTCCAACTTCCAAGCTCTCAGTGCTGCCTATCCCCCCCACACACACACAGAGGAATGCTGACTGGATTGAAAGCCATACATTGAAATAATGGCTGAGCCGAGTCATGAGCTACCTCTTCACCGCACACATGGTCTGCTGTCCCAGTGCTCTGGGACTCAGCTCAGCCACCATTTCAATTTACGACTTGGAAACTCATCTCGACAGAGTTTTAAAAGTTCACTTGTTTTCTTTTAAACCCGGAATCGTGCTTGTCTTATCCTGTCTTTAGCTTTGGCATGGCAAAGAAGAACTTAGCCCCTTTTGTGTACAGACGACGGGAGGGGCGCGAAGGGTCTTCTTAAAGAGAGTTGGGCTGATCTGTCATTAGCGGTTTCCTGTGGAAGAAGTGACATGAGTGTTGTGGTGTTTTGTGCACTGTCATGTGTGTGTTGTTGTTGTGTTACTCTTCAGGGGCATCCTGCTCGAGTAGAACTAAGTTGTCCATATACTGAGTCAGGGTGAGACCCACCAGTAATATGTAAAGGTGGCAGAGATTCTGGAGGCAAGAGTGGTTTGGGAATCACCGCTAATCCTTACATGAAAGTAACTTGTGTAAACAGTTTCATCCCAACACACGTGCTGGGGCTTCACTCCAACACAGCAGCATCGCATCAATGATGTATCAGGTGTGTAGCTTAGCTTCAACACTCTTAATGCACTGTGAATATTGTAGTTTTATACATCCGTGACTGCATTCTCTATGGTTACATTGGTTCCGGTGTTTCCAGTTCACTGCACTTAGATTAGCTAGTCTAGCTTTTAATGAGTTCACTGTCCACCATGACGTACTTCCTGCGTGCGTTGACGCAGCTTCTTATTTCCTTTATAACCATTTCCAAGTTCCGACAGTCCCATTAGGGCACACTACTCTTTACCGGCGTCGTGTTGGTTCACGAGTTAATTAAGGTATTAATTACTGTAATTCCTAATGTGGGCTGCACCAAGGTGATAATTAAGCTGAGGGTGTCATACAAAAGAAAACAATGTATTTTATGGCATTGTTCTAATGACTTCTAAGCCTTTCATCGTCTAATAACCGGGCCCCAGAATACCTTAGGCATTTAGTCAAACTCCCACTACCAGACAACCAGGACAAACACGTGTTTTCCATAACAATAGTTTACATTTTTTAAATGTGATTGTACCCTGCATACAGTGACATTAGGCCCAAGCAGTTCCTCTGCGTGTCATGCGGACCTAGCAATAAACTTCAGGCTCTGGAACAGGAAAGCATTAATGAACCACAGATAACCTTTCCTGCTCACCTATAATGCTCAACAAAACACAACCACATAGTTTGTCCTCATCACGTTGTACGTCATAGTGATTGTAATTACATTTGCATAGGATTTATTACCCATGAGACGTTATATTGTATTGAAATGTAGGTGCATTCATATAGCAGTTACTACCACTAACGAGGGGCTGCAGCACTACTCCGTGGGGCTGCAAAAGGATGGAGCATGGTAGTGTGTGTTATTTGCCTGTGTGGTAGCTTAAGTGGTTTTATGTACTTGTTTGTTACTGCACCTAGGCACCAGCGACAAGAATAATGCATTAGAGCTCAGGCATAAGGGATGTTGCTATACAGATAGTTAAGCAGTCTGTCATGCGGTTTATCCTCTATGTGAACAAGAAATAACACAGTCAGACATGCAGCTCTGTTGGGCAGAGGGTAATTATTTGGTGCAGCAGTATTAAGTTGTGTTTGTGTAAACTTACTAGAGGGTTATCTCATCCTATACAAGAGTGGGCGCCCTAATGCACATTTGGACATAGTGTTCGAGCCAAAACGTATATGTGCATGATGCATGAAAAAATGTCCTGTTACAACAGTTCTATCTATAGGGTTTTTCTAAACCACAGAAGGTTGTGGCATCTGATGTTGAAGTATAGGACGCGTATGCAGAGAAGACATAAATTCAATTTTTCTTCTTTTTTGCAATTCATAATTTCGAGTCTGGATAATGTCTAGTCTTTTTTCTTTTTACACCCAAATACACAAATCTGGAGCTTAGCTCATACCTATTTGTTTTTTTCGTCAACAAAAAAGGCAAAGTTATCCACACAATTCCACACTACACAATTCCACTCTACACATTTCCATTCCACACCACATAATTTGACAACAAACAACATATTTCAACTCGACAACACAATTACACAACACACACATCCAATCCACACCACAAAATTCCACATCATGCCATATATTCAACAGCACACCATATAATAAAACTCCACAACATACCACTCCACCACACAAAATACCTTTCCACTTAATTACACTCTGACACACAAACCCA
Organism: Calotriton arnoldi; assembly: GCA_963921515.1. NCBI lineage: Eukaryota > Metazoa > Chordata > Amphibia > Caudata > Salamandridae > Calotriton > Calotriton arnoldi. Next base: position 477,314 of record CAWUFW010006599.1, on the reverse strand, counting down.
CTCCACATAATTCCAGTACACTCAATACCACATAATTATTATCCACATATTTCCACTACACACCATGCCACATAATTCAACTACACAAATCCACTCCACACCACACAATTCCACAACTAACAATTCCAATCCACATAATTCCACTCCACACCAATCCAAAACACTTGGGTAAAAGACATTGGCATTTACTACGCCAATATATCTAACTCTCACAAATGCGAGACCAATTTGCATTACAAATGCTTGTTTAGTTGTGTCGTTCTAACACTACGTTGAATGGTGCAAGAGTGACACAACGGGGCTCATAAATACGCCCCTTAGTGTCTGCATTCTGTCTCTGGGTCACATGACTCGGATTAGCTGGCACTTGGGCTTTGTGTATTCCTCCTAGACAGTCACACACAATAGAGAGCTTAGGTGTGCCTAGATGGGCCATCACTGGCAGCATGGGAGGATGGAGATGGGCACAGCCCTACTTACACCTGAATAGGCAGTGTCCTGCCTCTGCACAAATGGCTCAATACCCCCTGTAGTTAGTCTGGAGCTAGGGCAAGTAAGGCAGGAAGCCTGTGGACTTCAAAGGAAAACCTCCAGAAGCTTCTCCCACTTCAAAGAAAGCCCAGGTAAAAAATGTTGGGCCCACGATATCAACTCTTCAGTACACGTCTGGACCTGTGCGTACTCTGCCAAGAAGAAGGACTGCTGTGCTGCTGAAAGGATTGCCACTCTGCTGGACCCCTTCTCTGAAGGACTGCTGCCATGCTATGCTGACCTGCTGCCCTTTTGCTTGGGTGAGAAGGACTGGACCTGCATCTGGTGAACCCAGGACCCCAGAGTAACTCCAAGGGTGAGTTGGCTGGCCTCTGGACTAGAACCTCAGGACAGAAGCAACCAACAACATTGAACTGAGCATCTGGACTCTGCCATCTGTGAGTCCTGCCCTGTCAAGTGGTGCCACCTCAGTCCTGGAACTTTGGAAGTGTTTAAGGTGCTTGGCCAGCCCATTTGTAGCTCCAGCAGAACTCATGCATCTCCTCTGCTGCGCGGTACAATCCAGAGCAGAACCAACACATGGCCCCTGCGCAAAGGGTTCTCCCAGGGAAAGGACTATGCATTGACCTTGCAGCCCGCATTGAAATCGCCGCTCTACGAAGCTTGACAGACGCAGGCCCTCGCATTGCAAATCTCTCATCAAGTGCAGCCTTGAGAATGCCACAGGTACTAACATCGGAGCCTTGCAGCTCCTTGGAACTGATGCATCTCCTCGGCTGTGCAACGCATCCTCAAAGCGAGACTTCTCAATGCTCCGCAACCAGGATTTGAGGTACTCTTGTTCACCGGCCTACTTGGGTCCCTGAAGCCGGCCCATGCTCCATCACGGTCGGCCTGAACTTGGGACTTTGCCCCAGTCCGGCACAACCAGATATCCACAGTTGGGGCTTTGTGCTTTATGGCACTATTTTCTCTCAAATCTTTAAAATTGCATATCTCTGGTTCTACTGATTAGATTTTTGAAATTTTGATCTTGTTTGAATTATTAAAATGTACTCTAAAGTGGTGTGTGATTTGTCTTGTCTTGTGTTTTCTCTTTGATAACGTTTGAACTGCTGCTTAAACACATTACACATTGTCTCTAAGTAAGCATGACTGCTTTGTCCCACTCTATCAGAACGTTAGGCTCAGGTTAATTGGGGGTGTGCTTGTGCCTCACCCTGGCAAGGATTGTGGTACCTGCTTGAGTAGGGTTTCATCCCCCTCAACCAGTAACCCAATAACATTGGTGATCCGTGGTGGAATTAGGACTTGTGTTTGTGCAGTGACATACAGTAATTTTGTGTTACACTGGAAATCCCAGATAAATAATCTGAAACCAATTTGAGTATTACATTTTCCCTGATTGGCCTTTTTCCTTTTTCTAAATTGATGTTTACTCTACCTGGCTGTTTGTGCCTGGGACTTCACCTGCAAAGATGGAATTTGAGCTCCTCAACCTGGAGAACTACAGTGGCTGGCTCAAAGAATTTTGTAAGGAGAGGGGACTGCTTGCCAAAAGGAGCACCAAGAAAGTGGAACTCCAGAAGGCTCTGAGGGCACGTGCGGAAGCCATCAGTTGCCGGTCACAATAGATGACCAGGAGAGAGAGAGAATGATGTGGATAAGCCAGAGCAGGTCCTGGATGCCAGCCCTGAGATGTAGCAGTCAGCTAAGGGGAATGACTTGACCCCCGAGTTGGAACTCCCTGCCAGGGCAGAGAGCAGTGTGTCTTCTGGAGGCCTGTCCCCACAGGTGCTGGCAGACAGGAAGATGGAGATATAGAGGTTAGGCTGCAGATGGCCCAGTTGAGAATGGAGAAAAAGAGACAGGCCCTGGAGGCTGAGCAAAATAAACTGTCCATGGAGGCAGAACAAAAGAAATTGGCCATGGAAGAGAAAATTACTTTTAGAATGGTTGGCTCATAAGAGGAGTCTGAAGGAGCTGGACATCCAAACCAAACAGGTAGGGTCCAGCAGTGATGGTGGCAGCATACCTACAGTGCCTTCTGGAGAAAAGACGGTCCATATTCCTAAAGGTCAGGTACCTGACTTTGATGTGGGGGATGACATTGACAAGTGGTTTGAAGCTTATGAGGTGGCTTTACAGGTGCATAGGATCTCTGAGGAGGATTGAGGGACTAGCCTCTGGAAGCATATCCATAGCGAGGAAGGGATGTTCTACTGGTCCTAGAGAAGGGGGGCAGGATCAGGTATCCTCCATGAAGGAAACCCTTGTAAGAAAGTATGACCTCACTCCTGAGAAGTACAGGCAGAATTTAAGGGACGGACACAAGCTGGCCCATCAGTTGTGGGTGGATTGTGTGGATTCTTTTTACAAGGCACTGGATGGTTGGGTGAAGGACAGTGAAGTAAAGGGTTAACAGGGGCTATACAATTTGATTGTAAGAGAGCACATGTTCATTCTTTGTTTTGCAGATCTGCACCAACACCATATTGATAGTAAGTTCACTGACCCGAGGGAGCTTGCTAAGTAGGTGAACCACTGGCTCAACACCAGGTCCACAAGAAGGTATCCAGGTGGGGAGAACCAGAGGGGTGGGCAGGGTCCCCACCAGAAGAAGGAGAAGGCTTAGCACATAAAAAGGAGGAGTTCTCTAAAGTTCTCCAAACTAGTTCTAAGGGTCAGGACTCCCAATTCCTGTGTAAGCAGAAAAAGAAGTTGTTCCCTGAGGATAAGTCCTCAGGGGAAGCACCCCCTAACTGCTATGAGTGGCAACAGGTTGGGCACAACAAGGGTGATGTCAAGTGTCTAAAGTGGGCACAGCCCCCCACTGGTGGGCAGACACCGGGGCTGGCTAGTGTAGTGCTTGGGGAGCAGATTACCCCAGATAGTATGGGGGATAGTGTAGCAATTACTCTAGTGACCTTGGGTGACGGTGCAAAGAGTTCACATGCCTAGTAACACTAAGAAATAGAGGCAGTAGGTCACCATCAATGGACAGAGGATGGAGGCTCTGAAAGACAGTGGGGCCAGCATGACAACTGTCAGATGTCATCTGGTGACTTCAAAGCAGGTAGTCCTTAACACATTCCACCAGGTTATTGTAGCAGCTGACAACCATGAGAATAATTATCCCATGGCTCTGGTTCCCTTTGAGTAAGGGGGGGTCTAAGACTCCTTGAGTGTACCTGTGAGTCCATCCATGCCTGTGAATTGTCTGCTTGGCAATGACCTTGAGAACACCATCTGGTTCACCCCGGGCTTGAGCGTGCTTAAACAGGAGTGTAAAAAACTTGAACGGGCCTGACGTCTCAGTGATTACTGTCCCCTGGCTAAGGCCACTCTTAGGGGCAGGCAAAAATTCTACTATGCGGCTATAATACTGGCTAAAAAGCAGTATTTCACAACCCGCATTGAGCAGGCTCATAACAATTCCAAGGAGATTTTCTCTATAGTTCAGAGTTTCACGTGCCCTGCAGCACAAGCATGCTCGCTCCCAGCCTCTGAGGGCTGCTGCAACACTCTCTCCTATTTTTTAAGGGATAAAATACGCACGATTCAGGCGGCCTTCACTGCCTGCCTCGGTCCTTCTTCTGCCTCTGCCTTACTGCCTGTTGTTCCCAGGCACGCTCTACAAGCCTTCTCCTCTGTGGAGTTGTCTAGTTCTCTTAAAATCCTGAAGGCTTTGAAATCGGGGTCACCTGCGGACCCCTGTGCAGCGAGACTGCTTGCTGCAGTTGCGGAGATTATTAACCCCAAAGTCAATTCAATCATAAATGCCTCCCTTCGTGAGGCTCGGGTACCGATGGATTGGAAACAGGCAAAAATCCTTCCCCTTTTAAAGAAGCCTACTCTTGACCCCATGACCCCGGGGAACTATCGCCCTATTTCCCTCCTGCCCAGTTTAGCTAAAGTCTGTGAGAAGGTGGTGACTAGGCAACTGACGGAGTTTGTGGAAGAGTTTGATGTTTTGCATCCAGCGCAGTCTGGGTTTCGCCCCACCTACAGCACCGAGACTGCGCTGGTGGAGTTTCTGAAGCCATCCGTGACTGTTTAGATGCTGGTGGGAGAGCAGCATTGGTAATGCTCGACCTGTCGGCAGCATTCGATACGGTCCCGCACTCCCTGTTGCTCGCCCGACTTACTGAGATTGGTGTCTCTGGCACTGCTTGGGACTGGCTGAGGTCCTTCCTTGAAGGGCAGACTCAACAGGTTTGGCTGCCACCGGCCGCCTCTACCCCGCAGCCGGTCTCCACTGGCGTCCCACAGGGGTCTTCCCTTAGCCCCCTTCTTTTTAACATCTACGTTACTCCTCTGGTCTATTTAGCCGAGGATTTGAGGACTACGGTGATAGCCTATGCTGACGACACCCAGCTTCTCTTCACATGGGGAAAGGATGAGGACTCTATATCTTTTGTACAGCACTGCTTGTCTTCGGTTTTTGAGTGGCTTGCGGCGGCTCAACTCAAATGCAACGAAGACAAGTCAGAGATTCTTCTCTATGGTAATTTCCCCCCTGGCTTTAGAAACTCGCTACCAACCTCCAATGGGAACTCCGCAAAAAACCTAGGAGTGTGGTTTGAGGATAACCTCTCCTTTTCTGCTCAGGTGAAAAAGCTCTCAGGCAGCTGTTTTGGCCTTCTCAAAACACTCAGGAGCTTTTTGCCTCTCCTTCCCAGGCCTGCCAAAGAGACGGTTATCCATGCTCTGATCCTCTCTCGATTGGACTACGCTAATGCGCTGTACATCCGCATTACTGGTTACTCTCTGAATAGACTCCAGGTCATTCAGAATGCGGCCGCTAGGCTACTCCTGGGAATTTCTAAGAGGAGCAGCGTGCGTGAACATCTTCGCGTTCTCCACTGGCTTCCCGTGGCGGACCGGGTCAAATTTAAATCCCTGGTCATTGCCCACCGAGCCCTCTACGGTCGTGGGCCCGCCTACTTACAGAAGCGGTTTACCTTTTATGTCCCTTTGAGACAATTGCGTTCTTCAGCTCTCCTTCTTGCTAGGGTCCCTCGTTTCATCCGCCATAGGCTGGGTGGCTGCTTCTTGGCCGTCAAGGCTGCCCAGGCTTGGAATGCCCTCCCGTTTCTACTACGCAATACTCAAGACCCGTTAGCCTTCAAGAAACTTTTAAAAACTCATCTGTTTCCTTAGTTATTGTGGTGTAGTTTAGGGATTCCTCTTGGATCCGCGCCGGGACACTCTTCGGAGTAGCTGTTGCGCGTTATAAGAGCACTTAACATAACATAACATAACATCTAGAAAAAGGGGGAGCTCAGGTCACACCTAGAGATATTAGGGCTGACTGTGTGATTGTGCCTGACCACATGGTCTAAAGCCGCCCAAGATGGTAATCAGGAGGACCTGCAGCCTGTAAAAATGGCCCAGGTGCCTGCCAAAAAGAGGAAGGGCAGGTGCATGGGAAATCCACTCCTGAAACTCCCACAGTCTGGGAGGAGGCTGAGGGTGGCACCCCGAAACCTACGGGGAAGGACATTGTCACCTTGGGGAACCTACCTGAGCTGATCAACTGGCAGAAGGCAGGAGGTTCCACCAGGGAGGAGTTCTGCAAGATGCAGATGGAGTGCCCTACTCTGGAGGGCCTATGGTGGCGGCCTGAGGCCCAGGCAGCAGATAACACTTCTGGTGATCACCTGATCTACTAGGAGAATGGTTTTCTTCAGTGTAGAAAGCCTAAGTTTCCTGAGTCTAGTGCTACCCATATGCTGGCGGTCCCTCAGTGCTACAGAGCCTTCCTACTGGAAATGGCTCATGATGTTCCCATGTCAAGTAATTTAGGGCAGGACAAGACCTTTGAAAGGCCTGTTTGCCACTTTTATTGGCCCCTGATAAGGATGGCCTCAGATGCCTTCTGCAGTTGATGCCCTACATGCCAGGCCAGTGGCAAGTCAGGAGGAAAGCACATGGTTCCCCTGCAGCCATTCCCTGTCATGGGAGGCATCAACATTATTGGGCCTATGGAACCCAAGATAGTCCTGGGCAACAGGTTCATGCTGGTCTTGGTGGAGCATGCCTCCTGGTACACAGAGGCTATACCTCTGAGGACAGTGACTGGTCCCGCCGCGGGAAGGGCACTATTTGGGATAGTAGGTAGTTTATGACCGTGGTACCAACGTCATGTCTGCGTACATGAAATCCATGTAGAAGGACTGTGGGGTAACCTATAGGTTCTCCACACTCTACCATCTCCAAACTAATGGGCTTGTTGAGAGGTTCAACAAGACCTAAAAAGTAAAGATCATGGGCCTGTCAGTGCCCTTGAGGTTGAAGTGGGACGTCTTCTTCCCATGCCTGTTGTTCATGTACAGGGAGGTACCGCAGAAGGGGGTTCGATTCAGCCCCTTTGAGGTTCTGTATGGGCACCCTGTGCTGGGACCTCGCAGTCTGGTGAAGGAGGGTTGCGTGCAAGCTCCCAGAAAAGTCCCCCCAGAATGTGGTCAGCTACATGCTTGCAGTCCGTACCCATATGAAGAGCCACTGGAAGAAGGCCAAAGAGAATCTAGAATCCAGCCAGGAGGCCATGAAATTATGGTATGACCAAAAAGGCACTCTGGTCAAGATTCAGCTTGGCCAAAAAGTGTGGGTGATGGAGCCCATAGAGCCCAGGGCCCCACAAGTCTGCTGGTTTGGGTCCTATTAGGTGAAACAGCACAGGAATGAGGTCACCTACTTGGTAGACCTCGAGACTCGCAGAAACCCTTTAAGAGTTGTGCATACCAATCGCTTAAAACCCCATTTTGACAGGTCAGAGGTAACTATGCTCCTGGTTACAGATGATGGAGTAGAGGAGGAGACTGAACCTCTCCTGACCTCCTTTCTTCCAAGGAGCAGGATGGGTCAGTAGAGTGTGTCAGCCTCTCCCTACTCTGACCCTAGTGCAACAGAGAGACTGCTGCCAGCTGCTGGGGCAGTTTGTTTCTCTTTTGTCCCTTTACCCCAGGACTCACTACATGTTGCACCCATGATATTGATATTGGGGACAGTGCCTGTGAAGAGTAAACTCTACAGGCTATCTGATAAGGTGAGAACCAGTATAAAGGAGGATGTCTCCAAAATGTGTGAGTTAGGGGTGACAAACAGCCCTTAGTCCAGCCAAGTGGTGTTGGTCCCCAAGGCTTCTCCTCCAGGTACAACCCCAGAACTTAGGTTCTCCATTGTTTACCAGGGGCTCAGCGCCATCACCAAGACTGATGCACACCCCATCCCCCAAGCTGATGAGCTAATAGATCAGTTGGAAGCTGCTAAGTTCCTCAGCACACTGGTAAGTTCCTCAGCACGTTTGACTTGACATCTGGGTACTGGCAGATTGCCTTGACCAAGGGGGCCAAAGAGAGGTCTGTGTTCTCTACCCCAGAAGGACACTTGCAGTTCTGGGTATGCCCTTTGGGTTGAAGAATACCCCTTACACAATCTAGAGGTTGGTCAACCAGGTCCTGGCTGGGTTTGATAACTACAGGGCTGCCTACAAAGTCAACATTGTGGTCTTCAGCTCCAGCTGGGAAGACGACCTGTGCCACCGCATAGAAGTGCTTCAGGATCTGCAGAGGGGAAGCCTGACTATCAAGGTCAGTGAGTGCCAGATAGAGCAAGGTTCAGTGGTCGACTTGGGACACCAAGTAGGAGGAGGCATGTTACAGATCCTCAAGGTGAGAGCCTTCATAGGCCTCAGGAATACTACAGGAGATATGTCAAGGAGTATGGCACCATTGTTGCTTCCTTGACAAAACTGACTTTTAAGAAGCAGCCCAGAAAGGTGACCTGGGCAGAGGCATGCTGTTATGCTTTTTGACACCCTGAAGAAGGCCATGTGCACAGCACCCATGTTCAAGGCTCCTGATTTTTCCGGATGATTCATTCTGCTGACAGACACCTCAGAGCATGGCACAGGGATAGTGCTCTCACAGCTGAACAAAAAGGGCCCGATCAATCTGTAGCTGTCTTCAGTAGAGGGTTACTTCCCAGGGAACAAAGATAGAGAGCAATAGAAAGGGAAGCCTTTGCCGTGGTATGAGCCCTGAAGAAGGTGAGACAATACCTGTTTGATGCTCACTTCTGGGTTCAGACAGACCAAAGACCCCCTCAGATGACTAATGCAGATGAGGGGTGAGAATCCCAAACTGTTGAGGTCGTCCAGTTTTAGATGTCCTAGCAGTGAATAACGCTGAAATTAATTTGTCACTACCACAAGGCCTGCCCCTCCCATAGGATAACATTGGGGTTACCTTATTACATTTAATAAGTGATAATTTCCAAATGGGAGCAGGTAACCAGATGATGTTTGATGTCTTTCTGACTGTAATGAGAAATCCTTTCTCATGGTGAAGTTGGATTTTACATTACAATTCTGAAAATGCTACTTTCAGAAAGGTGGCATTTTCCTGCCTTAGTCACTTAGTGTCTGCAGCCTGTCTCTATGTCAAATGACTGGGTGTAGCTAATGTTTTGTGTATTCCTCCCAGGCAGCCACACACAATAGAGAACCTACGTGTGCCTAGATGGGTCATCACTGAGAGGATGGGCGCAGCCATACTTACACCTGAATAGGCTGTGTCCTGCCTCCATATAAAGAGCTGCATACCCCGTGTAGTTAGACTGGAGCAGGGACAGGGAAGGCAGGGAGCACGTGGACTTCAGATGGAAACCTTTAGAAGCTTCCCCCACTTCAAAGGAAGGCTCAGGTATAAATATTGGACCCCAGACACTAACTCTTCAGTAAACATCTAGGTAGATACTCTGCCAGGAAGAAGGACTGCTGTGCTGTCTAAAGGACTGACACTTTACTGGACTGCTGCTCTGAAGGACTGCTGCCCTGCTGTGCCAATTTGCAGCCTGCTGCTCTCTTGCATCTGTATGAGAATAAATGGACCTGCACAAGGTCTACGCATCGACCTCGCAGACCACATTGGAATCGCTGCTGTGCAAAGCTTCACCGACACAGGCCTTCTCATTGCGAATCTCAGGTTCTTGCATCACAGTCTCACTGCTCTTCGGAACCGATGCATCTCCTCGACTGTGCGACGCATCCTCGAAGCCGGACTTTGCATGGCAAGTCCTTATTGATGGGATCCTCAACGAAGATGCAGGACCTCGCATCGCAGCTCCGCAGTTCCTCGGAAAACAATGCATCTCCTCAGCTAAGAAATGCATCTTTAATGCAGGACCTCGCAACGCTCTGCAGCCAAGAATTAAAGTTCTTGTTCAGTTGACCTAATTAGGCCCCTGTAGCCGGTCCATGCTCCATCATGGTTGGCCTGAACTTATGACTTTGTCCGGGTCCGGAGTGACCAAATATCCATAGCTGGCGCTTTGTGCTTTTTGTCACTATTTTCACTGAAATCTTTTAAGTTGCATGACTTTGCGTCTACTGATTAGATTTTTGGCATTTTTATCTTGTTATATTTATTAAAAAGTGCACAATTCTTCTAAATTGGTGTGGGATTTTTCTTGTGTTGTGTTTTCACTTTATTACTGTTTGAAGTGCTGCATACATTATTTACAAATTGCCTCTAAGTTAAGTCAGATTGCTCTATGCCATGCTACCAGAGGGTCGGGCACAGGTTAATTTGGGGTTTGCTTGTGTCTCAACCTGACAAGGATTGTGGCTGCTGCTTGAATAGTGTTTGACCCCCCTCAACCAGAACCCCAATTTCCTTCAATATTACAGTTGTGCCATGATGCACTAATTTCTGGACATAGAGGCCAACTTGTAACTGAAGATCTAGTCAAAAGCAGGCCTGGGCGTAGTTCGCGGAGTTTTGCTACGTGGAACCCCGCGAAGTTACAAAAAAGCTCAGTGAAGTTCCGCAAGTGGCGGAGTGCAGTGCGAACTGCAGTTTGTGCTGGTATTCCTGCTGCTCGGGTAGAAATTCTACCCGAGCGGCAGCTCGCTCTCGCGAACTTACCGTTCGCGATCGCGAACTTACCGTTCGCGGTTGTGAGCAGGGAAAAAACTACGCTGCACATCGCGAAGCGTAGTTTTCTGCACTCCGCGAGCTCCGCGGAGTGCGGAGTGCAGAAAACTCCGCAAACTCTGCGAACAGAGTGAAGTTCACCGCCCAGGCCTAGTCAAAAGAATGCAATCCCAACACCAGGACATCTCAAGATGTGTCAAGGCCTGTGAGGTTTGTGTCCAAAATGAATCTGAAACACAAAGAAAAGCAGGATTATTATTATCACCTGAAATACCTTCTAAACCTTGGGAAATAATTTCTACTGACTTAATTTTGATTTACGCCTATAGGGAAATTGCTCAACAATTCATTTATTAAAATGGCCCACTTCTCTCCTCTCTTACCAACTCTGTCTGAAATGACTGCATTTTTTTATTCTGACATATTCCGACTTCATGGACTGCCCTAGAAAATAATTTCTGAACAGAGGTCTCAATATGTCTCCAAATTTTGTAAGTCTCTGTGTAAAAAACTAGCCATTCAAAAGGCCTTAGCCTCTGGCTTCCATCCCCAGCCCAATGGCCAAATTTAGAGACTAATTCAAACTCTTGAACCGCTTTTAAGGTGTTACATTTCTGCTACTGAAGACAATTGAAAGTTCATGTTACCAGCAGCCAAATTTGCTTATAATAATTTAATTACTAGATTTTCCCCCTTTTTTGCCTTAACTCGGTTCCATCCCCAAACCTTTCCAGTTCTTGCAGAAACTGAAGATTCCAGCCCTACAGTGCAAGATTCCTTGGAACAACTGAGAAAGATTCAAGAAAACTACTTCAAAACTTACAAATTTCTAAAAACAAAGATCTCAAACCAACCTAAATAGATGACCAGCTCCTATCTACAAAGTAGGTGACAAGGTTTAGTTGTCTTCCATAAATCTACCTCGATTTATTTATTGGTCAAAATGTTCTCCAAGACATTATGGTCCTTTTGAAATCTCTAAGATTATAAACCCCATCACAGTACACTTAAAGCTTACCCCTCTTGGAGGATTCATTCTTCCTTTCACGTGACCCACTAAAAACCTTATTTTCATTGTAGAGGTCAGTTTGTTAAAAGGAGACCTCCTCCTTTACTTGTTGGCAGTCAACAAGTGTTAGAAATGGGGGTCTCTAGTTGGCAGAGGTAGGTACCTCTGTCCAAATAGTGACCCTTGCTTCTAGTCAGGGTAAGGGGGATAAACACTTTATATCCCCTACACACCCCCTGGGCAGCTTGGCACGAACAGACAGACTTATCCCAAAGGCAATGTGTAAAGTATTTGTACTCAAAACACACAGTAACACAGTGATAACATCACAAATGGACACCACACCAGTTTAGAAAATTAAAGTATCCTTATCTAAACTAAACAAGACCAAAACAACAAAAATCCAACATACATGCAAGAAGAATATGACTTTAAAAAGGTTTTAAACAACTTGGTCCATAGAAAACTATGGATGCGTCATTTCTCTCAAAGTACCTGTAGTTGTGACAAAATTCAAAAGGCCAAACAACCGCAGAGATTCGAAGTGTCAAAAAACAAAGAGATGCATCAGTTCCTGAGACCATGAGGAGGCGATGCGACAGTTCTGCTGCAGTCAGCAGGGAGAAGGGATGCGTCGATTCAGAGACAGTTCTGGTCCACGAGTGATGCGTCGGGAAAACTTGCCACACAGGTACGATGCGTGGAAATCCAGGATGCGTCGGGTATCGATGCGGCGGCGTCGAGCGGCACTGCGTCTGTTTCTTCAGCCGCAAGAAAACAAGTTACTTACCTGTAACTTTGGTTCTCCAGTATTGGAAGCTTTCATAGATTCCCATGCTTGGAATCATTCCCCGTCGTCGAGATGGGAGCCTCGGTAAATATATAAACAGTAGTAAATAACCATTACAAAAGAGAAACAGGCCTAGGCCTAAGCCCATTTTGTAGTCAGACCATGTCTTTTTGTAAAAGAGACCAAAAAGGAACCATAAGCCAATCAGAGCAGCCTCACCCTCTAGAACCTTGGTGAAAGAACCTCAGCTCCTCAGATTTTTGTATACGTTGTGAAAAATAAATAAATAAATAACACAGAGAGAGGCTGAGCTTTCCCAGGGGAGGAGGGTGGGTCGCATGGGAATCTATGAAAGCTTCCAATACTGGAGAACCAAAGTTACAGGTAAGTAACTTGTTTTCTTACTCCAGTATTGGAGCTTTCATAGATTCCCATGCTTGGAATCAGAGTAGCTAGCAGTAAGCATACACATTTTCCATAAGTAATTACTTGTCTGAGAAACATTGTTTAAATACATTTTTAAAACAGCCAAAGGCAGAGATAAGTTAGTGCATCTATAAACAAGAGAAAATGTGTATAAAGCACAGAAAAGAAGGAAGGAGGGTAGCAAGGGAAAGCTCACCACTTATTGGAAGAGGTTCCTGAGGACTGCCTGTCCCACCGCCGCGTCGTCTTGGAGTGATGCATCCAGGCAGTAGTGCTTCGTAAAGGTGTGAGTGCTGCTCCAAGTTGCAGCCCTACAAATGTCCTTGATCTGGACACCAGCAAACAAGGCGGCTGAAGATGCCATAGATCTTGTCGAATGTGCCCGGACATTACCCTCGAGGGGTTTGCCCGCTGCTGTGTGACAATATCGAATAGCGCTCACAACCCACCGAGATATCCCCTGTTTGGAAATGGGAAACCCCTTGCGGGGAGCGCTGTATGATACAAAAAGTTGTGAAGACTTGCGGAAGGACTTTGTTCGGTCCAGGTAGAACTTCAAACATCTTTGCAGATCCAGAGAGTGAAGAGCTCTCTCAGCCGGCGAAGTAGGCTGAGGAAAAAAAGCTTTAAGGATCACTGGTTCGTTGAGATGAAAAGAAGAAGGTACTTTAGGAATAAACTTAGGATTAGTTCTCATGATGACGGTATTTCTCTTGAACTGAAGGAAGGGTTCCTGAATTGTAAGAGCCTGTAATTCTCCTATTCTCCTGGCTGAAGTGAGGGCCAGCAACAGAGCCACCTTCCAGGAGAGGAACTTGAGATCTGTTCGATGAATCGGTTCGAATGGATGTCTCATAAGTTGAGAAAGAACTACATTTAATTGCCACGTAGGCGGTGGAGGCTTCACTGGCGGAAACACCCTGAAGAGGCCCTTAAGAAACTGTTTGACAATTCTGCTTGACCAAAGAGAAGGCCCAGAGGACGTACGTCGAAAACGAGAAACTGCTGCTAAGTGTACCTTAATGGAGGAATGAGCCAAACCTGCCTTAGCCAAGGACAGGAAATAAGGAAGGACCTGGTGTGGTTGCGATAAGAAAGGATCCAAACTGTTGCTTAGACACCATATGCTGAAACGCTTCCATTTTAAGCGTTAGGTCCTGTTCGTGGAAGGAGCTCTCGCCTGCGAAAGAACATCCTTAATCTCTTCTGGAAGATTTAAGTGAAGAAATTCCCGCTGCTCAGGAGCCATGCTGAGAGCTGTAACGAGCGAGGATCTGGGTGCAGTATCTGGCCCTGAGACATTGTGAGGAGGTGTGGAATTGGTTGCAGTGGAAGAGGATGGTCCAAGGAGAGAAGGTGGAGTTCGGTGAACCAAAACTGTCTCAGCCAGGCAGGAGCTATCAGGATCATCTTGCACCGCTCCGTTTTCATTTTCTTGAGTAACTTGGGAATTAGCGGAATGGGGGGTAAGGCGTAGACAAATGCGCCTGACCAGGCTATCGAAAGCGCATTCCCCAGAGACCCTCGATGGTGTAGCTTGCTGGCGTAAAACTGGCATTTCCTGTTCTCTGGTGGGGCAAACAGGTCTATGGAAGGTCTGCCCCACCGGCGAAAAACCCCTTCCAGCGTTGTCTGATCCAGTTCCCACTCATGGGTGACTGACTTCAGCCTGCTGAGCCTGTCTGCTTTGTCGTTGAGCACTCCTGGCAAATGTTCTGCTTTCAGAGAAATTCCATGAAGGATAGCCCACTCCCAGATCATTTGGGCTTCTTGTGACAAGGGTAGGGACCTGGTGCCGCCCTCCTTGTTGATGTAGTGCATGGCTGTGGTGCTGTCCGTCCGGACAAGTACCGACAAACCTTGCAACCTTGGAAGGAAAGCTTGAAGAGCTAGACGAATCGCTGTTAACTCTAAGAGGTTGATGTGAAGGAGGCGATGTTCTGGAAGCCAGTGACCACTGACCTGCAGATCCTGCAATACTGCGCCCCAGCCCTCTAGTGACGCATCCGTAGTTACCACTTGAGGTGTTGGAGTGCTTACGAAGGATAGACCTCGGGACAAATGCTTTTCTTTTGTCCACCATAGAATGGCCTGGCGCATGTCCTGAGTGATCAGAAGCTTGTCGTTGAAGGATCCGCTCACCTGTTTCCACTGCAAGTCCAGGAGCTCCTGCAGGGGCGCATTCGCAATCTGCAGTGAGGTATCAAGGGAATGCAGGAGGACATCATCCCCAGCAGGGATTTGTAGAGGCGAACAGAAAGATACTTTTTTCTTCACACCAGATGGGCCATTGAGATTAGATTTCTTTGTCGCTCTAGAGAGGGAAAAACCTTGCTGAGAGATGCAGAATGTCCTGGAGAGACACCATCCGAAAGGATTGTTTTGTGAGATAAGTGTTGAGCTCCCTGAGGTCGAGAATAGGACGCCATTTGTCCAACGTCTTTTTTACCAGGAAAAAACCTGGAATAGAAACCCTTGTCCCTCTGGGATAAAGGGACTGGCTCTACTGCCCCCTTGATCAGCAGTTGATGAACTTCGAGCCGAAGGAGACGCAGATGTTTCATGGGGGTGGCGGTAGGGGCTCTGGATGGTGGTAGATGTATGAACTCCAGGGTGTGGCCACTCTGAATGATGTTTAGGACCCAACGGTCTGTTGTAATCCGTTGCCAGTTGCGTAGGTAACGAGACACCCTGCCTCCTACAGATGTCTTGGAGGAGGTGGAGGGAACAGCGCAAAGAGGCTGGTCACCGCTATTGCCTCTTAGAGGCGTCCCGTCCCTGACGATTCTGTTTTCCCCTAAAGTTTGATCTGGAGAAAGACGATGTCTGGCCTTGTTTCTGGTTGTAAGAAGGCCGGTAAGATTGGGATGCGGGAGCATAAGAGGAATACCGCTGTTGTTGGTAGGATCCTCTGTATGAAGGAGCACCCCTGCCTCTAGCTCCACGAAAAGGGACTTTCCGGTATTGAAGGGTCCCCAATGACCTAGCCGTCTCAGTGTCTTTTTTAATGTCTTGGAGGGCATCATCTATGTGCTTGCCGAACAACGCTTCACCATCAAAGGGGAGGTCCAGGATCTTATTCTGAACCTCTGGCCGGAACCACGTTGCCTTTAGCCAACCCTGTCGACGAAGCACAGCCGCCCCTGCCAGGGAGCGGAAAGCTGTCGTAGCGATGTCCAT
Source organism: Calotriton arnoldi (assembly GCA_963921515.1). Lineage (NCBI taxonomy): Eukaryota > Metazoa > Chordata > Amphibia > Caudata > Salamandridae > Calotriton > Calotriton arnoldi. The sequence continues at coordinate 461,476 of CAWUFW010006599.1, read as the reverse complement.
CGCACAGTCGATGATCTCCGCTGATGTCAATTCCCCTTCAAGTAGGATTTTCTTTGCTTCAGACTTGGCAGTATCAGGCAACTGGTCAAGATAAGGCGAAAGGTCGCACCACATTTGGCGGTCGTATCGTCCAAGTATCGCTAGTGCGTTCGCCGCCCTAATCACCAGACTTGCTATAGAGGAAAATCGTTTCCCTGCATTGTCTAGGTGCCTGCCTTCCTTGTCCGGTGGTGTGGTCAGAGGTGCTGAAGGATTCTTCAATTTCCTCTGAGCTGCCTGGGTAATGACTGAATCTGGTTTTGGTTGACCAGTCAAAGAAGCTGGGCTGTCGTCTGAGGCTTTATACTTTTTGTCTAGCCGTGGTAAGACTGGGACCACCGTAGCTGGATTTTTCATGGTCCTTATCCCTTCTTCCCACACATGAGATACTATGGGAATGGAGCGTACCATCCTCTTACTCGGCTCCTTAAAATCATAGAGAAAGCACTCCGTCTGAACTGAGGGCATAGGAAGTTCGAAACGTAGCGAAGCCCTCTCCATTAACTTGTGAAAACCCCCAATGTCAGCAGGAGGGGAATCCACCGGGGCAGGAGCTGGAGAAGCGGGATCAGGGATCACATAATCATCCCACTCTTCTCCATGATCCGGCTGCACAAGTTCACCTTCTTCCTCCTCAGAGGAAACATCCTGGAGTTGAGGAACTGCCTCCATTGGAATTTGTGTAAGTGGCTGAGCAGATGGAGGTGGTGAAACCATCACCATGGCTTGAGGAGTATGCACAGGCTGTGGCAAGAGAATAGGTTGCGGAGGATGTGAAGAAAACCTCCGACGATAGTCTAGAAGCATCCCCTGCAAGTCCGTTAAAAGAGAGGTGGGGACAGATACCATCTGTTGCTGAACGTTCTCCTGGTCTGGAAATTGTTGTTGATTAGTCCGTTCATGATAGTAATCACCCTCAGAATCAGTGTCCTGACATTTGACCAGAAGTTGAGAGGGGCTGTTAGCATAGCCAAATTGGCTGTCATTACCATCCGAGTCCTCTTCCTCCTCCAACAATAATGCAGGTGGTAAGGGATCCACCTTCCTGGGTGACAGCCTCTCCAGCGCAATCTCTTTCCTCTTAATGGAAATTGAAAGTTTTCCCGTCGACGACGTCGTCGACGGTCTCGTCGACGTGGAGGTAAAAACCGTCGTCGACGGCATCGTCGACGGAAGCACCGTCGACGAGAATGTAGTTGGAACCAGCGACGGAAGCATCGACGACGAGCTGATCGTCGACGAAACGATGGGCGTCGTCGAACCTGTCGTCGATGAGATAAGCAGCACCCCTGCTGACGTCGTCGTTACTGTCGTGGCCGTCATCGTCGACACTCTCGTCGTCGACGCCACAGTGGTCGACGGAACCGTAGCCGAAATCTTCGCCGACACCATCGTCGACGTTGCTGTAGAAGTGCTCGTCGACGAGCCCGTCGACACTGGAAAAAGAGACGAAGTCGCCACAGGAGCACCCTTAGCCTGCGATTTTGACGCTTTCGTCGACGAGGGCTTGCGCATTGACGACGAATGACCACTTTTGTCAGAAGATTGCGAAGAGGGCTTTTTCAATGATTTCTCTTTGCCTGGGACAGTCGCAGATGAAGATAACAGTCCTTCCCTCTCCTTTACACCGCAGTGAGGAGATTTGATAGAACTCTGGTCCTCAGACTCCTTCGGGGTCTTTTTTGAGGCCTTAGAGGGGTGACCCAGAGATGATGAAGGGGAACCCCTACCCCTCTTGACTGACCTTCTGGATGAGACGGCGGAAGACGACTCCTCACTGTCACTGGACACTGTCTCTTTCCTCGACTTTAACTTGTGAAGCCAGGTAAGTAAACGACCCTCACGATCCCGGAGAGTCTTAGTCGAGAAGGTGAGGCAAATCTTGCACTCCGCAGCCTTGTGGTCCGGGTATAGGCAATATATGCAGTCTTTATGCCTATCCTCCACATAAAGCCTCTTTTTGCCACAAGTGGCACAAGACTTAAACAATGCCTTCTTTTCCTTTTCAGACATCTCACCAAGAAAAAACTGAAGTAAACAGCTGAAAAATATTAGAAATAGTTGAAATAGAGCAAAGCTCAAGGAGACTCCCTTCTGCACAACGTGCGGTAGAAAATCTGAGGAGCTGAGGTTCTTTCACCAAGGTTCTAGAGGGTGAGGCTGCTCTGATTGGCTTATGGTTCCTTTTTGGTCTCTTTTACAAAAAGACATGGTCTGACTACAAAATGGGCTTAGGCCTAGGCCTGTTTCTCTTTTGTAATGGTTATTTACTACTGTTTATATATTTACCGAGGCTCCCATCTCGACGACGGGGAATGATTCCAAGCATGGGAATCTATGAAAGCTCCAATACTGGAGTAATCCCTTGATGTGTCGGTTCTTGCAGAGGCGACAGGCGCTGCGTCGGTTTCTGCAGCAGCGCGGCGATTCGTTGAGATTCTTCTCGCACAGCAGTACAGCATCGGAAAAACAGCCGCAAGAAGAGCGATGCATCGATTTTCTTGTAGTTGTGTTGCTTTTCCAGCTCCCAACAGCACGAACAACCTCCAGAGGCGCAACACAGTCACAGGCACCTCTTGGCAGGTCAGAACTCCCAGCAAGAAAGTTCAGGGGAGCTGGGGGTGAAGTCTTTGTGTCCCTGAGACTTCAGAACAGGGGGCAAGCTCTACTCAAGCTCTTGGAGATCTTCCTCAAGCAGGGGGACACAGCACACAGCAAAGTCCTTGTCCTTTCCTTGGCAGAAACAGCTACTGCAGGCCAACCCCAGACAGCACACAGCAAAGGGGCAGTACTCCTCCTCCAGTTTCTCCAGCTCTTCTCCTTGGCAAAGGTTCCTCTTGATTCCAGAAGTAGTCTAAATCTCTGGGGTTTTAGGTCTATTACTTATACCCCAAAATGTCTTTGTTCTCTTGGTGCAAGGGTCTCTGAGCCCAGTCTAAACCAGTTCTGTCCTCACTGGTACAGTATGACCGCAAGTGGTGGAGACAGCATTGAGCAAGGGAGACAGGCCCTATTCAGGTGCAAGGAAATCTCCTCCCACTACTCTAAATTCAGCCTGGGTCTATTCAGCCCAGCTCTGAGTCATCCAGGAAGGGCCAGGCACACCTCAACCCCCCCCAGTGGCTGTCTACAGTGAATGCACATCCCACGCCCCAGTCACTCCAAAACCAGACAGTCAATACACAAACAGGCAGAGGCACACAGAATGGTTAAACAAGAAAATGCCTGCTTTCAAAAAGTGGCATTTTCAATCACACAATATAAAATCCATCTTTACTAAAAGATGTGCTATTAAATTCTGAGTTCAGAGAGCCTAAACTTTATTTCTCTATCTTGTCCCAATGGGAAGTTATGCTTGTAAGATATTACAAAGCATTTCCCATTCTATCCCATGGGCAAGATAGCCTTTCAATAGTGAAAAATGAAATTGGCAGTATTTCACTAACAGGACATGTCACACATACCAGTACATGTCCTACCTTTCACATACACTGAACCCTGCCCAGGGGGGGTACCTTGGGCCTACCATAGGGGAGCCTTACATGTAAGAAAAGGGAAGGTTAGGGCCTGGCAAGTGGGTGCACTTGCCAAGTAAACATGACACTTAAAAACTGTGCACAGACACTGCAGTGGCAGGTCTGAGTTACCTTTTCAGAGCTACTCATGTGGGTGGCACAATCAGTGCTGAAGGCCCACTAGCAGCATTTGATTTACAGGCCTTGGCACACTTCAATGCATTCTACTAGGGACATACCAGTAAATCAAATATGCCAATCAGGGAGAACCAATTGTAACAACAATTTACACAGGGAGCACTTGCACTTTGACACTGATCAGCAGTGGCAAAGTGACCAAAGCATCTAAGCCAGCAAAAACGAAATCCAGCACAGCATCAAAAATACAGGAGGTAGAGGTAAAAAGTCAGGGGAAACCATGTCAAAGATGCCAAGTCTAACACGTGTCCCCTCCAGCTGAAAGATGGGGTGAACTACCCACCCTCTTGGAAGTTCTCATCACTAAGGCGGAAGAATCTGGACAGACCATCAGCATTGGCGTGTTCTGTACCAGGGCGGTGTTCCACCATAAAGTCCATTACCTATAGGGAGATGGACCACCTCAACAGTTTTGGGTTCTCACCCCTCATCTGCATCAACCATCTGAGTGGCCTGTGGTCTGTCTGAACCCGGAAGTGAGTCCCAAACAAGTAGGGTTTTAGCTTCTTCAGTGCCCAGACCACAGCAAAAGCTTCTCTTTCTATTGCACTCCACCTCTGTTCCCTGGGAAGTAGCCTCCTACTAATGAAAGCTACGGGTTGATCCAAGCCCTCTTCATTCAATTGTCAGAGTACTGCTCTCAAACCATGCTCTGAAGCATCTGTCTGCACAACAAATTCTTGTGAGAAGTTGGGTGCCTTGAGCACGGGCGCCATACACATGGCAGATTTCAGGGCATCAAAAGCGGTCTGACAGGCATCTGTCCAGATCACTTTCCTTGGCTGCTTCCTTGAAGTAAATTTTGTCAAGGGTGTAACAATGGGGCTGTATCCCTTAACAAACCGTCTGTAGTACCCGGTGAGTCCTTAAAAGGCTCTCACCTCTGTCTGGGTCTTGGGGGGCTCCCAAGCCAGAATGGTGTTGATCTTAGGCTGTAGGGGCCCCACCTGCCCGCTTCCTACCTGGTGCCCTAAGTACACCGCTGATCCCTGCCCTATCTGGCATTTTCTGGCCTTGATAGTGAGGCATGCCTTCAAAAGAACCTTCAACACTTCACAGAGGTGTTGCAAGTGTTCTTCCCAGCTGGAGCTGAACACAGTAATGTTATCCAGGTAAGCTGTGCTGAATTCCTCCAGCCTGAACAGTACCTGGTTGACCAGTCTCTGGAATGTGGCAGAGGCGTTCTTCAACCCAAAGGGCATGACACGGAATTGGTAATGCCCCTCTGGCATTGAAAATGCAGACCTCTCTCTTGCCCCATCGGTCAAGGCAATCAGCGAGTACCCAGACGTTAGATCAAACGTGCTAAGGTACCGGGCAGCTCCCAGCCTATCAATGAGCTCATCAGCTCTGGGGATGGGGTGCGCGTCAGTCCTGGTGACGGCATTGAGCCCACAGTAGTCCACGCAGAACTGGAGTTCAGTAGTGGCACCTGGTGCAGCAGCTTTCGGAACCAAGACCACTGGGCTAGCCCAGGGGCTGCTGGAGGGCTCTATCACCCCTAACATCAACATTTTGGAAACCTCTTCCTTAATGCTGGCCCTGACTTTGTCAGTTACTCTGTAAATTTTATGCTTCACAGGTAAACTGTCCCCAGTGTCCACATCATGGACGCACCAATTGGTGATTCCTGGAGTCAGAGAGAACAGGGAGGCGAACAGTCCAAGCACCTGGCGACAGTCCCTCTGCTGCTCTGGGGTCAGGGTGGGAGAGAGATTCACTCCATCCACTCACCCATCATGCTCCTTGGCTGACAGGAGGTCAAGAAGAGGCTCACTCACCTCTTCCATTCCATCATCTGTATCCAGGAGCATTGTCACTTCAGACCTCTCAAAGTGAGGTTTGAGGCGGTTCACGTGCAGGACCCTCAAAGGGTTCCTTGGAGTCTGCACGTTAACCAGGTAGGTTACATCACTCTTGCACTCCACCACCTCAAAAGGACCAGTTCACTTGTCTTGGAGCGCAAAAGGCTCCACTGGTGCCATCACCCACACGTTTGGCCAGGCTGAAACTCAACGAGAGTAGTATTCTGGTTGTACCATTGTTTCATCTCCTCCTGGCTGGCTTCCAGGTTCGCTTGAGCGAGTTTCCTGAAGCGTTGAGTCTGGTTTCTGAAGGCCAGCATGTAGTTGAACACATCTTGGGGGGTCTTACCAGGAGTTTTCTCCCAGCCCTCTTTCACCAGACTCAGAGGTCCTCTCACAGGGTGCCCATACAGTAATTCAAAGGGACTGAACCCTAAGGATTTCTGCGGTACCTCCCTGTAGGCAAACAACAGGCATGGTAGAAAGACGTCCCACTTACATCTCATGGGTTCCTCAAGACCCTTTATCAAGCCTTTCATGGTTCTGTTGAATCTCTCAACCAACCCATTCCCTTGGGGATGGTAAGGAGTGGTGAATTTGTACATTACACCACACTCCTCCCACAGTGACTTCATATACCTGCAAATGAAGTTTGTTCCACGGTCAAAGACCACCTCTCTGGGGAACCCCACTCGGGTAAAGATCCCCATCAATGCACACCTCACCACAGGGTCCGTTATTGTCCTGAGGGGGACCGCTTCCGGGTACCGGGTGGCATGGTCCACCAAGACCAAGATAAACGTGTTGCCTCAGGCTGTCTTGTGTTCCAGGGGCCCCACAATGTCGATGCCCACCCACTCAAAAGGGGTTCTCACCACAGGAAAGGGTTGGAGAGAGCCTTACACTTGCCTCCAGTCTTGCCACTTGCCTGGCAAGTCTGACAAGACCTACAATGTGTGCTGACGTGCTTCTGCATTTGGGGCCAAGTAAAAGTGGGTGACAAGCCTGTGATAAGGCTTGTCGCACCCCAAATGCCCTGCCAAAGATATATCAAGAGCCAGACCCAGTAGGATGGTCCTGTAGCATGCGGGTACCACCAGCACACAGGCTGCCCCGGGCTCAGCAACCTTAGGCTCACTGTAAAGGAGACCATTCTCCCAATAAATCAAATGTGATCCGGATGGACCACCTGCTGCCTGGTCTGCAGCCGGCAGCCTGCAGCCGCAAACCAACAAGAGTAGGGCATTCCATCTGCGCCTTGCAGAACTCCTCCCTGGAGGGACATCCTTCCTGCTGCCAATGGGTCAGCTCAGGCAGGTTGCCCAGTTTGGCCCCTTGCTCCCCAGTAGGCTCCAGGGCATCCCCGTCAGGTTCTGCCTCCTCCTGGACCATGGGAACTTCTGGAGCTGGTTTCCCATGCCCCCTACCCTTCCTCTTTCCTACAGGCACCTGGGCCACTCTTTTAGGCTCCAGGTCCTCTTGATCACCCCTACTCGCTGCCATTGAACGAGTCACGAGTGGTCACACAGGCCCACTCAGGCAGTCCCAACATCTTTAAATGATCCTGGTGCTCCACCTCCCTCCAAGGTGAGCTCTCCAGGTCATTGCCAAGCAGACAGTCAACAGGCATGGATGGACTTGCAACAACCTTCAAGGAACCTGAGACCCCCCCCCACTCAAAGGGAACCTGCGCCATCTTACACAGGCACTCAGAGTTGTCTACCGCAACTATAGGGTGAAGTACATTGGGGATGACCTGCTCTTCAGACACCTGACAGATATCACACTGACTCTTGTGTCTCTCAGAGCCTCCACCCTCCTCCCATTGATGGTCACCCACTGCAGGTACTTTTTAGTGTTATCCGGCAGGCAGGTTTCCTGGACCATCTCTCTATCTCCTAATGAGAAAAGGGTAATCACAGCTGGCTCCCCTCCCTCACTAGGAACCAACCCCTCCCCAGCACTACACTAACTTGTTAAAAGCAAAACAATAATCATGAACATTACCTGCGCCATCTTGTCTGGTGGAATTCTATGTGCACATAAGTTGCAGTCATTTTAATCTATCACAGCCATTTTGTACTCTGTTGGTCACCTTTGTTTCACCCTGCCCTTACTAGCATCCCTCTGACCCTCTGACCGACCTGGTATGTGTGCTGGGGGCTATAAACTCTATTGCCACAACAAACCTCAGCGCCACTTGCTGCCACAAACTCGTTTTTCCTCTCATCTCTGTTTTCAGGCAAACCTTTGGACACTCTACCCCTCACTGCACCTAGTTACACAAACAGGTTCCAAACACCAAAAAGACTCTTGCAACATGATTTATTGCACTGCAAACAGCAAGACTTGTTGTTACCAACAATGGGACCTGTTTTTATCAACAGAACGGACTCTTAGATCTGGCCGGTCTCACATGTTTTAGACCCTGAAGCAAGGTCCAGCTGCAAGATAAGATTGTCTGTTTGACCTGGGTGAGAAGAGAATTACTGTTGGGCTTGTGTGACAACCTGCCCGGGCGGGGACCCCAAGCTTGTGTAACCATGGTAATGAAACAAATGCATTGTGTCAAACCTGTATAAAAGGAAGAGCCAAAGGAGTATCAGCAGAGCACTTCCCTCAGACATCCCGGTGTCTGCAGTTGACGTGATCTCCTCATGAGAAATAAACCTTTTTCTTGTCTTCCAGTTTCCAGCGCTTGCCTCATTATTTTGATAGCGAACCCAAAGTGAATTAGAGGTGGAACCCTGCACCGGGCAGCATTGAGAGTCTTAGAAGACTCGCTGCCTTTCACAAATTGGCGCCCAACTTAGGGGCCCATCAGCGACGCGTGGGTCCGGTAGAGAGGTCCTAACGACGGAGTGAACGACTAAACGATTGGGGTATACCTGCCTGAGAAGACCCTTGTCTGGCTGCCGATCGACTGAATTTCACCGGTTCTGAACGGACCTCTCTCGAGTGACCTGCGGTCCTGACTGGGACCTTAGAGGAATGCCGCATTGATTGTTGGAGTGAGAGGACAACCAGGCGCTGGAAGGGGAAAACGAAGAACTGTCCATACGGTCCGGGTAAGGTCGTGAAAAAACGACTTAAATTGATTGATTGATTGAATAGTTTGATTGAAATACTAGTATTCCTTTTTTTGATATTGAGTTATTTGCGACATTTCCCTGCTTGCAAACAACGAAGAATAGGAATATTCTTTCTCTTTGCAGGCAGCGAAGGACAGGTAGTGCAGACTTTTTGTCTAAATTGATTGATTGAGATATTCATTTTTGACCGATAAATACGTCATGCCTGTTTTCTCTAGATTGTTTGATTGTAATTGTTTTGGACCCGACCGTTCGTTAGAGGTCAGTCAGCCGGCACCGCCGGAAGGCACCCTAACAAGGACATGTACGTAAAGTATGGATTAGCCACCGTAGCTTATAGCAAACTATGGCATAAATACACTAGGAAGGACCGGGTAAATCAGTGGCCACTGACGGGATCTTTCGATCCCGCTAAAATAGAAACGTTAGAATTAGCTCTCCACAAAAAGAAAACTAGACCAGCCATGTTTGACAGTTTTGGTTTATGGCGAAAAGAGGCAGATCAAAGAAAGAAAAGGGACGAAGCTAGACAAGATAAAGAAACGTGAAAATCAGCTTACCAAGCCTGTAAAAGATTGGAAGAAAAACTAAAAGAAAAAGGAAATCGATAAAAAGGAACAGGAATCAAAAATATCAGGTCAATGCCCTGTTAGAACGCCCTCGACTCTTTACCCCAAGTTACCAGCAAAACAAAGGGTAGATGATGATTTATTGTTAGGTCCCCCAATCATATACATGCCACCCCCTTACGCCCCTACTCATCCCGTAGTACAACGCCAGGACCACCAAAGTATAGCCGGAGATGGCACGATCGCCTCAGTCTCCACCGCCTCTGCTCCCACCGAGTCACCCACACCAAATGCCTCATCAAAGGATACAGTAGTAGAGGTAGGATCAAAAGAAAAAGGAGCGCCCAGGGTCCCGCGATTAAGTAAAAATGAGCGAGCAGGCATTGATAAAATAGTTAAATCCCTCATAGATAGGAAGGAAACAGAAGAGTATGTAACTGACATATGCAACTCTTATGTTGAAAACCGCAAACGATACTTTATTGTACGTCTCTGTTACCACACTCTTACTGCATATGAAGAGAAGTACCAAGTTGTAGGGCCCGAGCGGCTAGTGGCTCTCTATAGGAAGGTAGACACCGGAGATGAAGGCGACAATGATGTTACAGAACTCTTTTCATCCACACTGGAGGTATTCCGTCACCTCGTGGAACAAGGACGGATAGATAAGGACAGGACATCTAAGATAGCAGGACCCCCGGTGGAAAAACCAGATAGCATGATGCCGATAAAAGAAGCTGCCCCTTATTGGGTACCTCCTAGAGGACAAGGGACTCATGACGATATGAACCATCAAGACGCTAGAGGAAGGGTGGTCTACAATTGGGTGTATCAACCATGGGACAGACAGGACATTTTGACGTTCCGTAAATCTTTACCGGATTTACGAAAGAACCCCACCGCCTTTTACACCGAGCTAGGTACCGCTCTGGGATCAACAATAATGACACTTGCCGACATAGACTTGTTCTTCGGGTTATGTTTGCCAGCAGATGTGTGGAAACAGATTAGGAAAATAGACCATACCGAACTGCTTGGTCATACCTGGGAACAACTCAACACATTAGATAAACAGCGGAACCCTGGTCAAAAACCGGTTAAAGCAATATTGGACCTCCCTGACAAAATAGTGCAGAAAGTGAAAACGCTGATCCCAGAGAAAAAGACTGGTCCATAGTAACCGCGTGCCGCCAGAAACCACAAGAGGATGTCTCAGAGTATTTCTCCAGATTTGAAACGGTGTTCTCCGATTACAGTGGACAAGACATGTCCACCGCAACCGGACACCACTTATTTGTGCAGAACTATGTCAAAGGACTACTGCCAGATGTATCCCAGAAATTACAAGCCAGCGAAAGTAGTTGGGCAGCATCTAAACCGGCGGCCATTCTCCAAATGGCCCAGTACTATGAGCATCAGAAAAACGAAAATGACAGGGCTACAGAAAGGAAAAAGAAGGACTTGAAGGAAAGGGTAATGGTAGCACAACTCCAGGGGCGAATACAGGAAGGGAGCAATATAGGGGAGGATACCAGCAGAATACCCCTAGAGTACAGCCACCTAGAAACAATTCATCGACATCATATGTAGGACGCCAAGACCTAGGACAGGATCAATGTGCATTTTGCAAAGAATATGGACACTGGAAAACCCAATGCCCGGCTTTGTTAGGAGCTGGTAGGGGCAGAGGGGCGAGGGAAATAGCAAGTGGACAGAGAGGAAGAGGACGTGGGAGAGGGTACGCGAGTGAAGCAAGCGAGGAAAGGCCAGGAAGAGTGAACACATTTGGCCATCCCAAACAGAATCAGTACCAACAGACAGATTATGACAATACGTACGACTTTGCATAGGACAGCCAGGGGCAAGGGAGGGATCCAGTCGAGCTCTATGTTGATCAGCAAGGCCCTTATGTTACCGCTGAGGTCCTGGGCACAAAGTCGCCATTTCTGGTAGACACGGGAGCAACACGTAGTGCACTATCCAAACGACTGATTCCAAGGGCACCCTTGTCAGGCTCACATGTGACCTCAATAGGATTTGACGGTACGCCCTCCACCAACCCTTTGTCCCGACCGATCCCTTTTAACCTTGACAACAATAGCGTCGAAACGACATTCCTCCTCTCTTCCAACACCCCAGACGCCATTATGGGTCTCGACCTTTTGAAACACTTCCATGCGACTATCAGATGCTCACCAGACGGAGTGCGTGTCGTCCTGTATGACAACCCCCAGCGCCATAGAGAGAACCCTTCTCAGCACATGTTTCCCATCTCCGAGACTGACGCATCCCTACTGGACACTTTGCCATCACACTTATGGGCTAGGGCTGATTCAGACGTAGGACGAATGATGCTTGACCCAGTACACGTAACAATACGACAGGACGCAACCCTACCGAAAGTACCGCAGTACAAAATATCGCCAGAGGGTGAGAAGGCACTGACAGAGATCATACACACTTTGGTAGAGGCAGGGGTGGTAGAGGAAGTAGTGAGCAACGTTTGTAACAGTCCCATACTACCGATTGTAAAGAGACAGGGAGAGGGAGATGGAAAAGCCTACCGCTTCATCATTGACCTGCGGGAGATAAACAAAATCGTAGTGCCACAATACCCAGTAGTTTCCGACATCACGACAATTTTGACTTTAATCCCCTCCACTGCCACCACCTTCACTGTAATTGACCTCAAAAACGCATTCTTTTCCATACCTATACACAAGGACAGCCGCTATCTATTTGGATTCACCCTAAACTCCCGTTCGTACAGATTTTGCAGAGCACCTCAGGGGTACACTGAGAGCCCAAGCATCTATAGCCAGGCGCTTAAAAGACAGTTAGACGCCATACAATTGCCAGATGGAGTGGCACTAATACAATATGTAGACGACATCCTTCTAGCAGCGGACACTATACCAATAGCCGTCACAGCCACCATCAAACTACTCCATTTTCTTGCTGAGAATGGTCACAAGGTCTCCCGAAAGAAATTGCAGTTCTGTAAATCACAAGTGACCTATTTAGGTCACCTTTTATCCAAAGAAGGGAGGAAACTCACGCCTGACAGGATCCAGACAATTCTAGACACCCCTGTCCCCAAAGATCAGAAACAAGTCCGCTCTTTGATAGGTCTCACTTCATTTTGCCGACAGTGGTTACCGAACTTTAGCCTCATTGTCAAACCCCTTCTCTCCCTCCTAGCTAAAGACATCCCCTCACCTCTCCCCTGGACCCCCGAATGCCAGTAAGCCTTTAAAGAACTACGCAATGCCCTTTGTTCAGCGCCTGTCCTAGGAACCCCGGATTACTCCAAACCATTCTTCCTCTACACGCACGAGAGGGAAGGATGTGCATTGTCTGTCCTAACACAATCAATTGGTCACAAACAACGCCCTTGTGCATATTTCTCTGCCACCCTCGATCCAGTAGCCAGAGCGCTGCCAGCGTGCCTGCGCGCTGTGGCAGCTGCAGCAGTATCGATACGCCAGAGCAAAGGAATAGTACTCTCCAATCCAGTCACTGTTTTAGTACCCCATGCAGTCGACACACTACTAAACCAGACCAAAACCCAACACTTGACTAGCGCCCGACTGACAGGATATGAGTTGACCCTGCTAACACCGCACATTACCCTAAAGCGATGCACCACCCTCAATCCAGCCACACTGTTATCCCTACCCGAAAATGATCCTAGCGTGACTCCACTACACGACTGTGTGACACTAACCGATGAACAAACAAAGAGTAGAATAGATCTCAGAGACACCGCCTTTCTAGAACCAGATGGAGAACTATGGGTGGATGGTTCGTGCATCAAACTCCCCGATGGCACCACCTCAGCTGCATACGCTGTCACCACAGCCCGAACCGTTCTGGAAACAGCCCGTATTCCCCAACGTTCAGCCCAGGCTGCAGAACTCATTGCCCTCACACGAGCATGTATCTTAGCGACTGACACGACAGTTAACATATACACCGACAGCCAATATGCCTTCGGGGTGGTTCACCATTTTGGGATCTTATGGAAAGAAAGAGGGTTCCTGACTTCACACGGTACACCCATCCTGCATGGAGATTTAGTCTCCGCCTTGACGCAAGCAGTCCTCCTCCCCAAGAAGTTAGCAGTGATAAAATGCCAAGCACATAGGAAAGTGACTGATCTCATTGGACAGGGAAATGCACTAGCAGACGTTACTGCCCGAGCCACGGCAGGAGACAGAACTATGACACGAATGTATGTGACCAGGTCACAAGCTGAATGATGGACTGACGCTAGGACCACTGTAAGGGACATACAGACTACAGGCACACAAGACGAATTGACCGAGTGGGAAAAGGTGGGACTAAAAGACGAGGAAGATTGCTGGAGAACTAAAGACGGAAATAAATGGCTGTTACCCAATGCCTACCTCATCCCCATATTGACCATGGCACATTTACCAGCACACATAGGCTCCACCCCCATGATTGAACTAATCACCAGAGTATGGCATAACGTCAAGATAGCAGAATCTGCAAAACGCCTAGTACAACAATGTATAGTCTGCCTACAACACAACCCAGGGAAGGGGACAGTAGTACCACGGGGAGGGTTTGGAGTCCCTGACCACCCCTTTGAAATCCTTCAAATTGATTACATTCAACTAGAGAGATGCCTTGGTCTAAAATATGTCCTGATGGTTGTGTGCGCTTTTAGCAAATGGGTGGAGGCATATCCCACCCGCGACAATACCGCCTTAGCCACTGCAAAAGTATTGCTGAAAGAATTCTTCCCCCGATACGGCCTTTGCAGAATTTTATGGAGCGACAACGGCCCCCACTTCGTAGCCGAGGTGATACAGAACATACTGAGAGGGTTGGGGGTAAAACAAAAGTTCCATGCCGTCTTCCACCCCCAATCAGCGGGCCTGGTAGAGAGACACAATGCAACGTTGAAACTAAAACTAGCCAAAATAGTTGCCACGACCGGGTTGAAATGGCCCGACGCCCTCCCATTGGCATTGTTATCGATGCGCTCCACCCCAACCAAACACCGACTGACCCCGTATGAGGTGGTCTTCGGCAGGCCTATGAGCATTTGGGCGGCACCAAGACCCACCTCCATTAACGATGTCCCGAACATATTAATGTCGGATTACTTGCATAAGTTGACAAACGAGCTAACAATTATCCACCAACAGGTGCAGCAAGCCTTGCCTGACGTATCCAGGGGCCCGGGACATGAAATAAAGCCAGGCGACCATGTATTGATTCGCAACTTCCAAAGAACGAAGAATCTGGAGCCTAGGTGGACGGGCCCCTGGCAAGTCCTGATCACCACCCGAACGGCCCTCCGAGTGGAAGGAAAACGAAACTGGCTGCATGCCCACCACTGCAAACGAGTCCCTCCAACCCTGGCAACCTGTGAAGGGGTGGAGGTGCAAGAGGAAGTACTCGCAAGAGACCGACCAGCTCTGAGTTGATACCCACAAGAAGACACCCTCGAACTATCAGAATTTCCCGACCCCACGGTGCCATCCAGGAAAGGGTACAACCTAAGATCGACGAAAGGAGGGAGCTCCAACGACCAGGCCACTAACTAAGTCAAGGCCTCAGATCGGTAGCACAGTCAAACAACGCTACCAGGAAAGCGCCAGACAAAAGTCTGTGGTCCTAACAGTTGTTGAGCTCCTCGAAGATGATGGAAGAAACTGAACACCTGCAAAACCACCGCAAAGACACCAAGACTGCTAACCTGCACAGCACAAAGACAATTGCACTTGTAGCCGCATTTCTCACCCGTCTCCTGCTAATGGTCGCGCTCTGGATCATTGAAGAGAATGCACATGCATACAGAACATTGTCACCCACCATGCAACCAACCACCAAGAAAGAACACTACCTGGTATCACTACCGCCACATCTCCGAGAACGACGCAAAGAATTCTGGAATAATTCTTTCGTGCAGATGTTGCACCAGCACAATCTTGCCACCAATGCTACCAACTGTTTGGTCTGTGGGCTGTTACCACATGCCACTGAACATTCCATCCCTTTCATCCCTTCGCCCTTTTCTATTCACGGATCTTGCCTTGCCTGGATGATGCTCCTACAAGAAAGTTACAAAGACAATGCCACTTCCGACGGAACAATCGCCCAGTTCTACAACGAGTTCTGGCGAAACAAAACAGGAAGGACAGCCGCCCCCTTCTGCCCTCACACCTTCAATGCGACATTCCAGATTAATGTCCCCTCCAAAGAACGAGTGGAAATGCAAGTGTTCAATAATCCTAACAGAGCCACATTTTCCTACCTGAAGAAAAGAACTGCTGCAACACTGACTGTGGCCCTATCTGTGGTGAACGTCTCTGGCCTTGTATGCATTGAAGGTCGTGGGACTAAGAATGTGGGTCACAGCACCTGTAGCATTGTAAGGACTTTGAACACTGCCAACCCCCAGCGCTTGTTGCATCACCCAATATGTACTTTGTTTGTGGAACCAAAGCCTACACCTGGCTCCCAAGAAACTGGGGGCACGTGCTACATCGCCTTTGTTTTGCCACCAACCTACACAGCCCCTGCAGAGCATCATCGAGAAAAGCGTTCTAAAGACATTGATCAAGCAGACTCTGCCTCATCACAGTTCCTCGACGCAGCAAAAGGGCTCGTCCCGCTATGGGGTCCGATGGCAAACAGCCGAGCCATCAGACATCTGTCCCAAGCGGTAGAGACCGCCCTGAACGTCACTGCTGGCATCCTCACCAACAACACTGCTGAGCTCCAAGCGATCAGTCTGGTTACCCTGCAAAATCGCATGGTCCTGGACGTGGTACTAGCGGACCGTGGAGGAGCATGCCGCATCATCGGTGCCAGCTGCTGTGTATACATTCCTGATAATTCACCTTCTGTCTATGAAGCAATCGAACATCTCCATAGACTATCTTCAGAAATTCATCAAGGATCAGAGACTTGGACAATTGGGAGTTGGCTTTGGGGCATCTTGAAGGAGTGGGGTTGGAAAATATCAATGATTCTCTTGGTCCCAGTATTGACAATATGTGGTTGTTGTTTGGGTATACACTGTATACCACCTTTGTGTTCTCTTTGCATAACTACCTTGCACCCTAAGACTATGGACACTCAGCTAACAAAAATGAGAGTAATGTATGATCAAGAGATACAGGACATTATGGAGATAGAAATAGACTGACAAGCTGGCTAGTTATGTTCAAAGGGGCCACTGTTAAAAGCAAAACAATAATCATGAACATTACCTGCGCCATCTTGTCTGGTGGAATTCTATGTGCACATAAGTTGCAGTCATTTTAATCTATCACAGCCATTTTGTACTCTGTTGGTCACCTTTGTTTCACCCTGCCCTTACTAGCATCCCTCTGACCCTCTGACCGACCTGGTATGTGTGCTGGGGGCTATAAACTCTATTGCCACAACAAACCTCAGCGCCACTTGCTGCCACAAACTCGTTTTTCCTCTCATCTCTGTTTTCCGGCAAACCTTTGGACACTCTACCCCTCACTGCACCTAGTTACACAAACAGGTTCCAAACACCAAAAAGACTCTTGCAACATGATTTATTGCACTGCAAACAGCAAGACTTGTTGTTACCAACAATGGGACCTGTTTTTATCAACAGAACGGACTCTTAGATCTGGCCGGTCTCACATGTTTTAGACCCTGAAGCAAGGTCCAGCTGCAAGATAAGATTGTCTGTTTGACCTGGGTGGGAAGAGAATTACTGTTGGGCTTGTGTGACAACCTGCCCGGGGCGGGGACCCCAAGCTTGTGTAACCATGGTAATGAAACAAATGCATTGTGTCAAACCTGTATAAAAGGAAGAGCCAAAGGAGTATCAGCAGAGCACTTCCCTCAGACATCCCGGTGTCTGCAGTTGACGTGATCTCCTCATGAGAAATAAACCTTTTTCTTGTCTTCCAGTTTCCAGCGCTTGCCTCATTATTTTGATAGCGAACCCAAAGTGAATTAGAGGTGGAACCCTGCACCGGGCAGCAGTGAGAGTCTTAGAAGGCTCGCTGCCTTTCACAAACTAACCCCGGTGACGGTGCACCAGTGGGTGCTGGTGGTGCCTTGGGGTACTTGGGATAATTTTGCATGTGACCCTCCTGACCACATGCATATCATTTGCGTGGACCCCGGTTGTCTGGCCTACCCATAGGGGGCCATGGATTCTTAGAACTGGGGGGCTGGGAATCTTTACCCTGGGAACTATTTTGGGGGCCTTTAGAGAACTCCTTTTGGTTACCGTTGTCCCTCCCACTCTACTGCTGGGGACCCTGCCCACCTTGGCTGGGTTTCTCACATACCCCTTGTGGACCCTGGTACTCGTCCAGTGGTCTGCCTCCTGAGCAAGCTTCCTGGAGTCATTCAGCTTACTATCCTTCAGATGCTGGCGCAACTCTGGAACACAAAGACTACTCAAGTGCTCCCAACCAATCAGGCTGTACAACCCCTGGTAATCAGTTACCTTGCTGCCCTTTATCCAACCATCCAGTGCTCTGCAATAAAGGATCACACACTCAACTAACGTATTGGACTCAAGTTTCTTAGAGGACCAAAACTTTTCCCTGTTCTGCTCAGCTGTGAGCCCATACCTGAGGCATAAAGCTTCCTTCATATTGGGATAGGTGAGAGCACCCGCCTCCTCCAAAGATGTCAGAGTGTTTCTCCCATTGGTCTCAAAGTGTTTCCACAGGCCCGCCCCCCAATGTTTCTCTGGGACCTCCTCATACGCAGTGCTGCTTCATAAGAAGCAAACCATGCATAAATATCCTCCCCGTCTGGAAATTCTGTACTAGGTCCTTGGGAATGTAAACCTTACCCCCTTGCACTGGCTGTACGCTGCCACCATTGGTACTGGACTCCACCTGTTTGGCTTTAATGTCCAATTCTCTCATGCTCAACTCATGTGCCAAAAGCAATTTCTTTTCCTCCAAAGCACGAGCACTCTGGCTCTCCCCTGCCTTGTTCTGGATTTCCATTTCCATCTGCTTCCTCTTGAGCCTCAGGACTTGCAACTCATGCTCTCTAGCCCTTTTGTTTATTTTCTCTGGAGACAAATTCCTGGAAGAATGATTGCTGCCAGCCCCAGAGGCTGTTCTCCCAACAGGCAAATCCTGGGATCTGAAACTACCCACTGGTACGCCCCATCCACATCTGCATCCCCTGCCTCCTCAGCTTGTCTTGCCTCCCATGAGGCCCCTAAGGCCTTCTGTAGCTCCTCTTTCCTAGAGTTGCTCTTCACGGGACATCCAAAGCTTTTGCAGAATTGCTTGAGTTGCTCTACTTTGTAACTACTTAACATTTCAATGTCAAACTCTAATTCTGCAGCCTCATAGGCAGATTTACCGTTCTGAGACATGGTGCATGGATACTTCAAGGGTTAGATCAAAAATAGAACCAAAAAATAAAACACAGTATGTGGTTGCTTAGTGGTCTGCACTAAACTAGTGATGTACACCAATCACTGTGGGTCAAGTACAAATACAAGTTCAAATCCTCACCGCTGACTACCAGTTAGAAATGGGGGTCTCTAGTTGGCAGAGGTAGGTACCTTTGTCCAAATAGGGACCCTTGATTCGAGTCAGGGTAAGGGGGATACACACTTTAGATAACCCCTGCTCACCCCCTGGGTAGCATGGCACGAGCAGATAGACTTATCCCAAAGGCAATGTGTAAAGTATTTGTACTCAAAACACACAGTAACACATTGATAACACCACAAATGGGCACCACACCATTTTAGAAAAATAAAGTATCTTTATCTAAACTAACCAAGACCAAAACAACAAAGATCCAACATATATGTAATAAGAATATGACTTTAAAAAGGTTTCAAACAACTTGGTCCATAGAAATCTATGGATGCGTGATTTCTCTCAAGGTACCTGTAGTTGCGACAAAATTAACAAGGTCAAACAGCCACAGAGATGGGAAGCGTCGAAAAAAAAAGAGATGCATCAGTTCCTGAGACCATAGGAAGGTGATGCGACAGTTCTGCTGCACGCAGGAGGTGATGCGTCAAATACGGTCTGTAGGGGGAAGGGAAGCGTCGATTCAGAGACGGTTCTGGTCCGCGGGTGTTGCGTCGGGAAAACTTGCCGCACAGGTAAGATGCGTGGAAATCCAGGATGTGTCGGCGATCGATGCGGCGGTGTCGAGCAGTGCTGCATCTGTTTCCTCAACCGGCGATCCCTCGATGTGTCGGTTCTTGCAGCGGCGACAGGCACTACATCGGTTTCGGCAGCGGCGCTGCGATGCGTGGAGATTTTTCTCACACAGCGGTGCTGCGTCGTAAAAACAGCCGCAAGAAGAGCGATGCATCGATTTTCTTGTAGTTGCGTTGCTTTTCCAGCTCCCAACAGCAGGAACAACGTCCAGAGGCCCAACACAGTCACAGGCACCTCTTGGCAGGTCAGAACTCCCAGCAAGGAAGTTCAGGGGAGCTGGGGGTGAAGTCTTTGTGTCCCTGAGACTTCAGAACAGGAGGCAAGCTCTACTCAAGCTCTTGGAGATCTTCCTCAAACAGGGGGACACAGCACATAGCAAAGGACTTGTCCTTTCCTTGGCAGAAACAGCTACTGCAGGCCAACCCCAGACAGCACACAGCAAAGGGGCAGTACTCCTCCTCCAGTTTCTCCAGCTCTTCTCCCTGGCAAAGATTCCTCTTGATTCCAGAAGTAGGCTAAATCTCTGGGGTTTTAGGTCTAATACTTATACCCCAAAATGTCTTTGTTCTCTATGTGCAAGGGTCTCTGAACCCAGTCTAAACCAGTTCTGTCCTCACTGGCGCAGTGTGACCGCAGGGGGTGGAGACAGCATTGTGCAAGGGAGACAGGCCCTATTCAGGTGCAAGGAAATCTCCTCCCACTACTCTAAATTCAGCCAGGGTCTATTCAGCCCAGCTCTGAGTCATCCAGGAAGGGCCAGACACACTTCAACCCCCCCCTCAGTGGCTGTCTTCAGTGAATGCACATCCCCCGCCCCTGTCACTGCAAAACCAGACAGTCAATACACAAACAGGCAGAGGCCCACAGAATGGTTAAACAAGAAAATGCCTACTTTCAAAAAGTGGCATTTTCAAACACACAATTTAAAGACCATCTTTATTAAAAGATGTGTTATTAAAGAACAAGTTACTTACCTTCGGTAAGAATATATCTGTAAGAGACATAGATTAGTTATGCATTCCTCACCTTAGAATTTGTTATGGATTCCTCACCTTAGAATTACCCCCAGGCGTCAGACTGGATCCAGAGAATTCTTTCCTCAGCAGTAACTCTGCGCGTCGATAGGTGGCGTCGGTCGACTCCACGTTCGTCGTTGGCGTCTTGGTCGCCAGAATGACGTTGCGGTATCTACTTAGACGCCGCCCTCGCGCGCTGACGTCAGTTCTTTACACGACATTCCATGCCAGAAGCGCAGAGCCCTGCAAGACACTGACCACTGGTGCATGAAAACTAGGGCCCTGAAAGGGAGTCCCTTACCCTAGAAGTCAGTTTGCAGAACGGGGAATGGGTGTAGCGGTGAGGAATCCATAACTAATCTATGTCTCTTACAGATATATCATTACCGAAGGTAAGTAACTTGTTCATCTGAAAGAGACAATTAGTTATGGATTCCTCACCTTAGAATAGATACCCCAGCAATACCAACCCCGGTGGTGGGTCTGCGAACCAAGTTCACACCAGAAAGTCCTGGAGAACTGAACGGCCGAAAAAGCCATCTCTCAGGACTTGGCTGTCCAGGCAGTAGTGTTTGGTAAATGTGTGCAGTGAAGCCCACGTAGCTGCCTGGCAGATGTCAAGAAGGGGGACTCTATGTCCCAAAGCAGTAGTGGCTGCCGTCGCCCTGGTGGAATGAGATCGCAACCCAACTGGAGGTTCCTTTTTCGCTAAGGAATAGCAGATTTTGATGCAAAGAACGACCCATCGGGAGATGGTTTGTTTTTGCACAGCCCGACCTTTCTTGGCGCCAACATAATCAACAAAGAGATGGTCATCCACCCAGAATTGTTTTGTGCGATCCAGATAGAACGAAAGCGCACGTTTTGGATCCAGACAGTGGAGTCTCTCTTCCTCTTTAGAAGGATGCGGAGGCGGAAAGAAGGTGGGCAAAGTGATGGTCTGTCCTATATGGAAAGAGGTAACCACTTTGGGAAGGAAAGAAGGCCTAGTGCGGAGGACAACCTTGTCCGGATGAACAGCCAGAAAAGGAGGCTTAGAAGAAGGGGCCTGTGGCTCACCCACCCTGTGAGCAGAGGTGATGGCAACCAGAAAAGCAGTTTTAAGGGTAAGAGTCTGAGAGGACAGTTATGTAGCGGCTCAAAAAGAGCACACATTAGATAAGTAAGAACCAGGTTCAAGTCCCACTGGGGCATCACAAAAGGAGTTGGAGGAAACAAATGAGTAATGCCCTTAAGGAAGCGATTTACAATAGGGGACATAAAAAGAGAAGGCTGGTCAGGCAGCCGAAGGAAGGCCGAAATGGCCGAAGATAGCCTTTGAGAGTGCCCAGAGCAGAGCCCTGCTGGCCCAAAGAAAGAATGAAGAGGAGAACTTCTGAAAGGGGGGCAGGGGATCCACAGCCTTTGCTGTGCACCATGCCACAAATTTGTTCCACCTACAGGCATATACCGTTTTAGTGGAGGGACGCCTGGCTGCCAAGATAACATTACAGACTTCGGGAGGAAGGTCGAAAGCTGTCAACTGTCGCTGCTCAATCGCCATGCAAGGAGGTGGAGGCTGGACAGGTTCAGGTGGAGGACCGTCCCCTGCTGCTGCGACAGAAGATCCTCCCGAAGAGGTAGTCTGATCGGAGTGTCGATGGCCATGTGTAATCACTCGGGATACCAGACTCTCGGTGCCCAATGCGGGGCCACAAAAATGACTTGGGCCCGGTCGTGCTTGATCTTCTTCAGCACTCTGGGCAGAAGTGGTATAGGCGGAAAGGCATATAGAAGACCGCAACTCCACGATTGCCGCCTTGGAAAAACCAATGCGCAGAACTGCTGACATTATGCGTTCTCTTCGGTGGCAAATAGATCTAACCAAGGCTTTCCCCACTGCTGAAAGAGACCTTGCACCACCTCCGAGTGAAGACGCCATTCGTGATCCATCATGCACCTGCGGCTGAGTTTGTCCGCCCTGGCGTTCAGAGAACCTGCCAGGTGTTGAACCAACAGGGATATGCCCTGATGTTCCACCCATGTCCAAAGGCGGAGAGCCTCTTGACATAGGGTCCACGACCCCACCCCACCCTGTTTGTTGCAGTACCACATGGCGGTGGTATTGTCCGTGGACAACTGCACCACTCTTCCCCGGACAGAGGGAAGGAATGCTTTTAGTGCAAGATGAATTGCCCGAAGCTCCAGAAGGTTGATATGGAGCCCGGACTCCACCGGAGACCAGAGGCCTGTGATCTCCGCCTCTCCCATGTGGCCGCCCCACCCCAGCAGTAATGCATCCGTCACCACAGTGAACTCCGGTTGGGGAAGGGAGAGGGATCTGCCGTTGACCCAATCCCGGTTTGTTAGCTACCACTGCAATTGATGTGCAGTGCCCTCTGAGATCTGGACGCAATCGGAAAGATTCCCCTGATGCTGTGCCCACTGGAACTTCAGGTCCCACTGTAGAGCCTGCATATGCCACCTGGCATAGTCCACCAGCAGGATGCAGGAGGCTATGAGGCCCAGTAGCCTCAGGGTCATTCTGACCGAAACCCGGTATAGAGGCTGAAAGATCGGAATCATAGCCCAAATATCCCAGACTCGCTGCTCGGGAGGATAAGCCCGAAACTGCGTCCAGAACCGGTCCGATGAAAAGGAGCTTCTGAGACGGGATCAGGTGTGACTTCGGCACTTTGATGGTGAACCCCAGCGAATGCAGGAGGTCGGCCATAGTCTGGAGGTGGGAGACGACAGCCTGGGGCGAGCACACCTTCAGCAGCCAGTCGTCGAGATAGGGGAAGGCTGGAACCCCTGATCTGCGCAGATGAGCTGCGACCACCGCCATCACTTTCGTGAACACCCGAGGGGCTAGTAAGGCCAAAAGGGAGCACGGTAAACTGAAAGTGCTCGTGGCCTACCATGAACCGTAGGTAACGCCAATAGGCCGGCAGGACGGGGATGTGAAAATAAGCGTCCTGCAAGTCCAACGCTACCATCCAGTCTCCAGGGTCGAGGGCAGACAGGACCTGAGCCAATGTCAACATCTTGAACTTCTCCTTCCAGTGGAAGCGGTTGACGTTCCAAAGATCCAAGATAGGACGCAGGCCTTTGTACTTCTTGGGCACCAGAAAGTAGTGGGAATAGCAACCACGACCTACTTCTGGGGCAGGAACTCACTCAATGGCTCCCTTGGCCAAGAGAGCCGTAACTTCCTGTTGGAGAAGGGCCAAGTGATCCTCCGACATGCGATGGGTCTGAGGTGGCATGGATGGATGGGTAGTCTCGAAGGGGAGGGAGTAGCCCCTTTGGACTATTTGCAAAACCCACCTGTCCAACGTGATGTTGAGCCAGTGGGGGAAGTGATGGCGAATCCTGCTGCCCACTGGCAAAAGGTGGCCCTGAAAGGTCGTACTAAGAGTGCTTGGAGGCTGCTGAAGAGGGGGCGCTGGTGAACTGGCCCGCCCGCTGGCACCCAGACCCACGACAGTGGGTCCCACGTCCCCGGCCGCGCAGAGGCTGGACAGCTTGCACAGGCCTGTGGCCCTGGGCGGGACATGGTGGGGCACCCCTTCCGTAGCCACAAAAAGGGCGAAAAGCAGACTGCGCTGGGCGGGAGGTGGAAGCGAGGCCTAAGGATCTGGCCGTAGCCCTAGAATCCTTAAAGCGCTCGTGCGCACTGTCTGCCTTGCCAAACAGGCGACGGCCATCAAAGGGCATGTCCAAAAGTGTTGCTTGGATATCCCCCGAAAAGCCAGTGGACCTCAACCAGGCATAGCGTCTCAGTGCTACTGACGTGGAAATCGTCCTGCCCAGTGTGGCGGTGTCCAGCCCCCACTTGATGGTGAACTTCGCTGCATCTCTCCCTTCGGCAACAGCACGGGAGAGCACAGCCCGGGCCTCCTCCGGGCACTGTGGCAGCACCTGTGCAACCGTGTCCCACACCGAGTGGGAGTAACGGCCCAATAGACATGCGGTGTTCACCGACTGCAGTCCCAAGCTGGAGGAAGAAAACATCTTCTTCCCAAGGTGGTCCAGCTTCTTGGGTTCCCTATCAGGTGGTGCGTTAGGGAATGCGCCTTTGGACGTGGAGGCTTGGACTACCAGGCTTTCAGGGTTAGGATGGGAAGAGAGGAAAATGGGGTCGCCCGGGGCCGGGGGGTGGCGTCGGGCAATCACCCTGTCCACAGGAGCCCCTGTGTTGAGCTTGGACCAAGTGCCCAAAAGGATGTCCATAAGGGCCACATTTAACGGCAGCAAGGGCTCCAAAGAGGCCGCTGCTGGTTGAAGCACCTCTGACAGGAGGTTGGTCCTGACCGCCACCATAGGAAGTTCGAGGTTTAAGGCCTCGGCTGCCCTATGCAACACCACTGCGAAAGATACACCCTCCTCCGTAGTCACAGTAGTGGGAGATAGCATGCCAAGGTCTGGGGAGGTGTCCAGACCGCTGGCATCACCCAACTCCTCTCTCCAGTCCAGTTACTCCAACTGGTCTGCAAGAGGGTCCACAGACCCCTCCCAGTCCTCTTCTCCATATCCTGGCAGCCACTCAGGGTGGTTGGAAACCTCAGGGGAGAACAGAGGTACAAAAGTACCGGTCGGCGTCAGTCCGGACGTTGGACGACATCGGTCCGGCTCCGTGTCCTCATCGAGGGGGAGGATGGGGCCAACGCCGGCTGGGGACACAAGCGGCGGCAGAGGCGGTGGGTGTGTCGTCACTGGATTCGGCGCTGGAGGAAGTGTCACGAGGTCGACCGGCGCGATCCAGATCCAGGCCTGGATCCTTGGGGGCCCCGCGGTGCCGAAGCCACCGACATCGAAGGCCTAGAGCCCCCAACCAAGTCCGCTGGGCCCAAGGGCGTGCCGGCGGAGTCGGGCTGCCCAAAGATGGAATGTAAGACTTCATAAAAGGTACGAACCTGGGCAGGGGTCACTCCGGCTCCCGGGAAGGGAGGGAAGGCTGGAGTCGACCCAACAGGCTCCGCAGGTGGAGCTGGATGACTACCTTCCACTTCCTGCATTGCGTCGGCCGACGGATGGGGAGAACATGAAGAGCGACGATGCTTCTTTGCCTTCTTCTTGTGCTTTGACTTACCCGCAGATGAAGATTTCGATGACGAATGGTGGTGATGGTGGCTCCGCGACCGGTCCCGCGGCCTCCTTCATGACCGGGACTTCGAATGGCGCGGAGCGGACTGCTGGGCCTCGAGAAGCTTTCTGGACAGCTCCCGCAAAGACTTCGGATTTATGGCCGGCAGTTGGAGCACGACTTCGGGTCGTGGTCGCGCTCCAGGCACCAAAGGCACACGAGGTGCGGGTCAGTGACTGACATCAGTGTGCAACAGGAGTCGCGAGCCTTGAAGCCGGTCCAACGTGACATCCCTCCGTGCACCAGGAGTCGATCGACTCAAAAAAGGTGTGGAGAAAAGTCGCAAAAACGGAGTCAAAAAGTGACCTTGAGGTACTGCTCTCTCCGGATCTGCGCTTGGCTGGCGCGGAAAAAGAAAGAACTGATGTCAGCGGGCGAGGGCAGCGTCTAAGTAGATACCGCGACGTCATTCCGGCGACCACGACGTCAACGACGAACGCGGAGTCGACCGACGCCACCTATCGACGTGCAGAGGTACTGCTGAGGAAAGAATTCTCCGGATCCAGTCTGACGCCAGGGGGTAATTCTAAGGTGAGGAATCCATAACTAATTCTAAGGTGAGGAATCCATATCTAATTGTCTCTTTCAGATTTCTGAGTTCAGAGAGTCTAAACTTTATTTCTCTATCTTGTCCCATGGAAAGTTATGCTTGTAAGATGTTACAAAGCATTTCCCATTCTATCCTATGGGCAAGATAGCCTTTCAATAGTGAAAAACGAAATTGGCAGTATTTCACTATCAGGACATGTCACACACACCAGTACATGTCCTACCTTTCACATACACTGCACCCTGCCCAGGTACCTTGGGCCTACCATAGGGGTGCCTTACATGTAAGAAAAGGGAAGGTTAGGGCCTGGCAAGTGGGTGCACTTGCCAAGTCGACATGGCAGTTAACAACTGCGCACAGGCACTGCAGTGGCAGGCCTGAGTTACCTTTTCAGAGCTACTCATGTGGGTGGCACAATCAGTGCTGCAGGCCTACTAGTAGCATTTGATTTACAGGTCCTGGCACACTTCAGTGCACTTTACCAGGGACTTACCAGTAAATCAAATATGCCAATCAGGGAGAACCAATTGTAACAACAATTTACACAGGGAGTACTTGCACTTTGACCCTGATCATCAGTGGAAAAGTTCCCAAAGCATCTAAGCCAGCAAAAACATCCAGCACAGCATCAAAAATACAGGAGGTAGAGTCAAAAAGTCAGGCGAAACCACGCCAAAGATGCCAAGTCTAACAACAAGAGTATGAAATTCAGGAGATTTGTAACTCCTAATATTTCAAGAAAAATTACAATACTTAATTGATTGAAAAATTTATAACAAATGCGATTGTTCCTGGGACTCTGTAATTGCATGCTCCTCAAGAGGTCAGATAATTCTACTTAACAAATCCTCCTGAGAGAAGGGGGAGTGTAAGGAGTTTTTCTTTGCCGTTACCCCACATGTGGGTTATGCTGCAGTAGGTTATCGAGCAGGACAGCGCTGCAGGACATTTTTTTCCCGACGAGGAGGCGACGGCATCCTCGCCCAGCACCATCTTCTGTCTTCCTTACTCGTGTTGGGTTTCCTGACTGAGCAGAAGACTGCGGGGTTACTTCCTGCATGCCGGCTCTTGGCATAAGCTGCATGCATGAAAGATTTTGCTAATTTAATTAGGTGCATTATTATACATAGTTTTAGGAATATCATACTTATGTTTGTACTGCTTAATCTCTATCCTGCATTTATAGTTTTTAATAGTTATGTTTCTTTCCTCCTCTTTTCCCCAATCCAAGATGGATGCACCAATTTTTTCGAAATGGGTCACTTGCCTTTTTTTCTCTATATTAGGAGCTCATTTGATAGTCCAGTTGCATTGCAATTGGTCCTGTATCATTGTTCACTCCCTGGACTCTTTGGACTCCAGTCTCTCCAGGTTCTGCTATTCTTCTCTGCTCATCTCTCTGTTGCTTGGCCTGGTCAGCAGGAACATTTCTCTTATCTCTCTTTTTCTCCTCCATGCTGGGGGTATTTTCTGAAGCAGTTTCCAGACTTCCTGTTCCAATCTGGCATTGGCTACTGCCTCTAGAAATAAACAGTCTTATCTGTGCACAAAGAAGACTCTGAAAACATTGCCCAGAATACCAGCTCTTGACATGATGTTCAGAAGATGTAGCCATTACATGATTTACTTCCCACTCAATCTTTAGTTTGTAATGAAGAGCATGGTTATCTACAGCTGGGGAAAGCAATTGTGGACTTCTCAATTTGTAGTGAGTTAAAAATTGGAAAATGATTAAATTATCCCATGTGTAGCTATGAATCTGGATCAAAACATATTTATCCAGCACATTGGCAGAATCCTCTTTATAGTTTCAAAAACTAAATAAAATAAATTTTCTTAACTGCTATAATCCAATTATTCACACATTTTATGTTTTAAGATGGCTACCCATTTACTTTCAGCTTTGCCTTACATGTTTGAAAGACAGTGGCTATTTGAATATAGAATAACCTGAGTTAGAGATATGGGGCCAGATTTATTAAGGAGTTGTGTTGTCCTTGCATCAGGCAAGGTAACACAAGGCAGCACAATTTCTAAATTCAGATTTACAAAGCCACACAAGAGGTTATTTGTGCTGCCTTCAGTGGCTTTGTATAGAAATTCAAGGCAACACTGCTGCTTGCGCTGCTTAACATTACATTTCGAGCTGGGAGACGTTTCATGGGGGAGCAAGGATCCAAGGGGGCTCTGGAGTGCATGCTCTTCATGATCCTGAGGGTGTCGTCAGAGGTGAGGCAAGGTATACTAGGGTCTGGAGCCATTGGGTGCGCTGGTTGCGGGGGTGGTTGCTGGGTCTTGGGTTGCAAAGCTCTCGTAGATCTCCTTGATCTTAAGGTGGAAGAAGGTGGTGAGGTTTTCGCAGAGGTCTTGAGAGTGGGGTATGTCTGCTGTCTCTGTGCTGGGTTTGGCGCATTCTTTGAACATGGCGAAGAGTTCTTTGCTGTTGTGTGTGTTGGTGTTGATGCGTTCCTGTATGGCTGCTTTCTTTGTTCTGATGAGGTGGTGGTGTGCGGTGACGGCGGTTTTGAAGGCTGCATGGTATGCCATGATCTTGCTGCTCCTCCATCTTTTCTCGAGCTGTCTGCAGGTGCGCCTGGACTCTTGGAGGATGTAGTCCATTGAGACAAGAGCATGGTGCGATGAAGTTGGCGGAGGCAGGAGAAGGCGCAGTTGTGGCAGGTGAACTGGCCTTGGGTGTTCTTTGGTGCTTCGAGATGGCAGGTGGTGGACCATCCGGGGTTCAGTGCGCGGAGGGTGCTGGAGTTGTAGCGGTGGATGGTCCGAGGACCAGGGTCCATGGCACTGGGCGTGGTCCAGGTACGGACAGGCGCAGCGGCCACCTTTAAGTAGTGTTTGGGGAGGGCTGGACAGCTGGGAGGCGGGAAGCAGTAAAAAGACACTGGAGGGGGTTGGGCCAAGGGGACGAGCAGGGGCACGGAAATGGAAAAAAGGCACACAAAAAAGAAGAGAAGTTAGAGAAAGTGAAAAAAGCAGTAAAAGATAAAAGAAAGGTGAAAAAAGAGCAGAGGAGCAAAAAGGCAGAAAAAAGTGCAGAGGAGCAAAAGACAGAAAAAAGAGGAGCAAAAAAGGCAGAAAGCAGAAAATCAGAGGGCAGAGAGTAGCAGGAGAGCAGAGAGGCTCCTCACTGGACCACCAGGGATAAGGGCCTCGAACTTGGGACCCGGAAGGGTCAGTGGTCAACAGTTACCAGGCGGAGCTGTGAAGCGAGGGAAGCTTTTTACTGACAAAATCAGTAAGATCGATCCTTCACCATGCAACAGCCGCCATTAAGTAGTGTTTGGGGAGGGCTGGACAGCTGGGAGGCGGGAAGCGGGAAAACTGCACTGGAGGAGGGCGGAGCCACCAGGGACGAGCAGGGGCACGGAAAGGGAAAAAAGGTGCAAAAAAAAGTGGAGAAGTTAGAGAAAGTGAAAAAAGCAGTAATAGATGAAGGAAGGTGAAAAAAGAGCAGGGAAGCAAAAAGGCAGAAAAAAGAGCAGAGGAGCAAAATGCAGAAAAAAGAGCAGAGGAGCAAAAAAAGGCAGAAAGCAGAAAAACAGAGGGCGGCAGCAGAGCAGAAATGCTCCCCACTGGACCACCAGGAATAAGGGCCTCGAACTTGGGACCTGGCACGGTCAGGGGGCAACAGCTAACAGGCGGAGCTGTGCAGCGAGGGAAGCAATTTACTCACATTACAAATAGTGTTCTATTTATTTAACACAAAGAAATGTCAAGTGAGACTCCATGCAAAAATTAAACAGCAATTCTAACCAATTTAATATAACAGGGCGAAGTCACATAATTTCTTGACACATTTCACAAAAACTGCATGAAACTATGATTATGTTGCGAAATATGGTTTCCCACATGAAAATTTCATGGGAGTGTAAACCTTGGTTGAAGCAGTCTGCTAAGAGAAAAATGATGCAAAAGTCTGCAATGCAATCTTTTCAAGACACTGCATACTTCTAAAAAAGTTTGTGAAAGAAATTAAAATTGGGCCAGACCTGTCAATGTGGTGAAAGAATAGTAAAAGCCGTTCTAATGAGTGATAGTGAAACCCATTCAGTTCAACAGAATTAGATTTCAAGCAAACCCCAATTTTCACTGTTGCTAAACAACGAAAATCTTGTTACATAATAAAAGAAAAATAGCAATAGTTTCTGATACATACAAGTAACCAGAATATGCACAGGTATATGGAAGAATATAAACATGCATTTCTATGTGTGCAACTATATAGGATATGTACAATCACATGTTTCTTGTACATAAATATTCCATAAGACTTTATAAACGTGGCGTTTTTCTGCGGTTGTATCGACCTGCCTTACTCTTGCTAATGCCAGGTTGCCTCAAGGCATTTGCGCACTTTATAAATAGAAATAGAAATATATAGAACATTAACAACTATAAGAAGTCAAGCATCTCATAACCAACTAATACATTTTACCTGAGGATAAAACATTGTGGCCGTCTTTCTTGGAAGAGCATATGGTACGCTCTCTCTGAGCTGGCAAAGATATGTGGTGGAAGTGAGGAGCATAGCTTTCCTGAATTGCACAAGTACAGCTGAGTAACCTGAATTTAGAAAAGTAGATATTCACTATTTAATAAACAATACTATATAAAAAACAATACTAAAAAATAATTCCAACAAAGTGAAGAACACTACAAGTTTGGGTGAAAACAAATACACAAAAACAAACTACTTTTAACGATTGTTGTTACATCAACACACAGCATAGATTCAAATGTTCAAAAAGGTAGGAGGTAGCTTGCTAAATCTTTTTCTGATAATTAAAAACTGTGATAACTTGTTTTCTATTTGGCAATTAATATCACACTTACACCTTTCAACAATGTAATGTTACCCAATTTACCAACCCCAGAAGGATAAAAATCGGAACCACCCTTAATGAGATTCAATCTTGTGGCCTATGGGTGATTTTAGTGCAAGAAGAGGTGGAGTTACTGTTGTGTTCTAATTAATTCACATTTGAATTTGTAAGGTGAACATTCCTTGTTTCAAGGGATAGAGAGGAGTAATGAGAATGTAATGCTTATATTACTTACCAGTAATTCCATTATTCTGATTCTCCATTGCTCATCACATGCCTCAGTTACTCTCTCCACTCCCTTCTTGAGCCCTCATTACGAGTTGGGATATTTCACTTGGAGTGAAAGCTTCAGGTGAAACACCACAAGTTGCCATTCTAAGTGTGTCTGGTACCTGAATTATCAGGTTTGAAATTTCCAGACCCTGATACCCTGTGCCTGTCAATCCTGCTGCAGGGTCGGGGCAGCGGTCAGGGGACAATGCTCCCCTAGACAGACACATGCGGGTCATGCACCTCTGCCCCTCCCACCCCCCATACTCCCAGCGGCACTCCCTCTGACACTTTCTACCAGCTCAGAGCAGGCAGAAAATGTCAGTAGTTTTTTTTCTCCAAACTTGGAAAAGCCTGCCTGGTAAAAGCAACTGGTAAGTTTGGGTCAGAGCAGTTATTCCCCATTTCGAGGAAAAAACTCATAATGGCTTGTTTGGTGTAGAATTACCATCTGGTAAGCTAGATCCGAGCACCCTGGCCTCTGCACACCGAAGTCCAGTCAACTCATAATGTGGTCCTTGGTCTCTCACCTCAGCTTTGGATCTGAGCAGTTAAGACCAGGAGGTGTTATTGGCCGTGCACCATTTACCGGTCTATCAAGGTGTGGGAAGAAGAAAAAAAAATATTAAGCTATGTAATGCGCTCTCTGGGCGCAGGTCATCAATGCCCAAGAGAGCCCAGTGAGTTCCGAACTGTGATGAAGCAATCTTTCACTGAAAAGCCCGATGTCACTTTACAGGGAGGCTATGGTGTGTTCCAGAGGAGAGAAAAATTTGATGTAAGAAAATATACATTGAAGAAAAAAGAGGAAAGGAAAGGGAAGGGAAGGGAAGAAGGGAAGGGAAGGGAAGGGAAAGGAAAGGAAAGGAAAGGAAAAGGGAAAAGGGAAAAGGAAAGGGGAAGGGAAAGGGGAAGGGGAAGGGGAAGGGAAGGAAAATTGAGAGAAAGTGGAGGAATGAAAAGAAAAAGAAAACAAAAAATATGAAAAAATGCCTCATTTCCTGACACACAATGGATTTAAACATGACAAGCTCCTGCTGAATCTGGTGATGCCTGTGACCAAGTAGACATTCATCCCAAGGTCGTCTTTCGAGGCCCAATACACAGAAAGGGTCCTGTGCTCATCCCAGCACAACATGTGCCAATCCCAGGCGAGGGTCTGCAGACTCAATGGAATGGAGGAACGCGCAGCATGACTCTGTGAGTTAGTCCAGACTCTGCCTTTCATCAAAGGTGTTGATGCTGATAGCGATGGCAGTACAAGTCCCTGAAGGCTGGTATCCATTCTCCTATCTGCTTGCTAGCACAGCGCATGGGTGCTTTTAGTTATATTATGGCAGCATCTCAACTGTACATCCTGATGCAGAATGCAGCACACATCAGTGCATAGTTTCGTATTATCAGAAGCAAAATCTCAGTTTAATCAGTGTGCCCCCACTATCTTCATTTGAGGCACCCTGGCTGGCATCAAGAGAGGCAACTTGTTCCACTGTATCAGAGCAGTGATAATTATGTTAAATAGTTGTCTAAAGTTGTCAGCCATTAAGTCATTCAGTCCTCTGGATTCTGATGCCCAGTCATTTGAGGTTTTCGGTACAGAGGGAAAGGGATTATCATCTGGTGTGAAAGTCTTGTCACTGACACTACTTCTCTTTTGTCCAAGTTTATAATTAGAAAATATACTGCATAATTATATAACTCTCATGAATCCTGTCATACAGTTATATGTTCTTTCCGGCTTCAGTAGATTAGCATCAGCAAAACCCATTATTTTCAATTCTTCTGTGTCCACAACAATACCTCTGATCTTCTGCTTTAAATGGAAGGCTGCTATAAGGAGGCTGAAGGGCCAATATAATGACTAGAGGTGAAAGCAGGAACATTTGTCTGGTGCTCCTGATACCAAATGGATCTCTTAGAATTCTTCATTTGTTTATTTAAGAAGTTAGTTGTCATTCCTATAGGTTGACCTGGCTGATAAATTGGAGTCCTATGCTGGCCCTTTAAGGTATTCTGAATAACATCCAGGCGCGTGCAGAATTCCCTTTATGCCAATGTGACCTCGCATAATTTCGGTAATTTTGTGTTATCATTGGTATGTGAAATACTAGAGTTTATGAAATTAAAACATGTTATGTAATTACTTGCCATCTGTGCCAAATATTTAGCGCACCTGTACGAGAACAACACAAATGGCCAGAACGCAGAGGGCTGTGGTTTGTAGAATTTGTGTTTTCTGCGCTTTTTTACAGTGCAAAATGTGCCCTCACATCCATAAAAAAATATAGCACCAAATATGCTTTTGCATTTCATGTAATTATATGCAATATTCCTGAAACTTCTTTTAATAACGCAAATGCAAACTACGTGAATTTCGCACATCCCTATTAAAAACCTCTATTCCACACAGTCAGACTCTACCTCTAAGGTTAATGTTACTGTTTGTCCTGGTCTCTTCTTTTTTGCCAAAGGAGGCCATGTGGAATTCTATTCTTCCATGATGAGCCTTTCGAGGAAAAGCCCCGTTAACATCTGTCAACCAGTCAGTGTATCGCTGCTGTAGGTCTGTCTGCCGGGCCCTTAGCCAGTATTTTCACTTCCCTCTTTGTAATCAAAATTGTCCAATACATTTTGCAAAACAGGTGGGCTTTCTGTATTTTGGACCTATGATATCCTCTGCTTGCTCGATTTTCACCGGAATTGCTTACTAGTCTGTGGGTCTACATATTAAAGGTTGAACTAGTGTGGGCTACCTTGAATCATTCTACCTACATCTTTGATTACCCTCTTGAGTTCTATTTTCTACCTCAGTTATATCACTTTCCGAAGAGGTCCTGTCATCCTCATATATTACTTGCAGGATTACATTAGCAAAGAAGTTGTGATATTTGTTTTGTGTCTTTCTGACCAAAGTCACAGACTCATGTGAAAACAGCAGGGCTAGTCTTTATGTGGCCACTGGAGCCGTGACTTGTACCGAGCTAAGCAGGTCCGGCCGTCCTAACTGCACCTAGCAGGCTCTGAACAAATTGCTTCAGCATTAGACGGACATTCAAGTAGACCAGCCTCATGTTGGGAACCTGCATACCAATAACTATATGTTGGATTAAATAGAGGATGCATGTTGAAAGCCATGAAACAGGTGGTTATGATTCAAATATTCCATCAAGGTCACTGAGGTAGAAGAAGACAGTAAAGGATTTGGTTTATTAGTTAAGGAGGTGAGTACCCACCTTAAGTAACAATCACAATCCTTGTCAGGGTGAACCATTAAAGTAACTAAATTAACGTGAGCTCAACACCCTGGCAGCTATAATAATAATAATCCATACTTGTAAGGCACAAACATATCACCCCTTAAGGTTTCAAGGCGCTGGGGGCAGTCGGGGAGATTAAGTGAGCTATTGCCCAGAGTCACATGATGCTGAGCTGAGCTGCCACCGGCGATTGAACTGTGATCCCTGCGCTCCGGAGTCAGCTGCTCTGGCCGTTGCGCCACACCTCTCCCTGGCACAGAGCAGACAAGCTTAACTTAGAGGCAATGTGTAAAATATTTATGCAGTACCAAAGCAGTAATTAAGTCAAACTAAAACACTATTAAAGTCCCAATTATAAAATAAAAGAATATTTTAATAAATAAAATAACATCAAACTGACAAAAGGGGATAGGAAATATGAGTTGTTAATGCTTTGAGTAAAAATAGCACCAAAACATTTTAAGCACCACCCGCGATCTACTAGTTGTGGTCCACCAGGACCTAGGCGATATATTGGGTTTACCGCGGGTCAGATACAGGGACCAGTATTTACCTTGAGACGTAGGGGCAGATGTACGACTGTTTTTTTGTGGGCGCAAACGGGAAATCTGCCCGTTTGTGACCGCAAAAAAGGGACCTGGCATGTACAAACGCCAGTAGACCTAAAGCCATGTTTGACTGCCACTACAGTGAATTACACAACAGGTTCTGTTGTCCGCCAGTGACATTAACTTACAGGCCCAGGGTACACCTTGTACCATATACTAGGTATTTATAGCTATGTTGAATATATTAATTAGGGTTCTGCACATTCAATCATCTTTAAAGTGGAAGTACAGGCAAAACTGTCACTGCATCCAGCTTCCACGCCCTGAAGTTGCTGAGGAAGATATTCAAATGGCTCCTAATCATCACCAGAAAAACTGTCACTCACGCACCTAGTCACCAGCAAATTGGATTATGGGAACACTCTTTACACCAGAATCACAAAGCAACTCACTCTCTAGAAGACTGCAAACCATCCAGAAATTGGCAGCCAGATTCATCATTAACCTCCCACACAGAACTCACATCACACCACACCTCAGGGAACTACATTGACTCCCGATACAGAAACATGCTCAATTCAAACTCCTCACCCACACATTCAAGGAACTACACAACTCAGGCTCCACCTACATGATGAATTGCATTTCCTTTCACCAACCATCCATTCACCTCCACTCCACAGGATTCCTTCTCACACGCATCCCATGCATTCACCGAATCAGATCAGGTCAGTGTTCTCCCACATTGCTCCTAAAGAGTGACACGACACCTGGATCCACACCAGAGCCTCCTCCGCTGTTCTTGAATTCCGCAAGAAGCTTAACCAACCTGCCATAGGCAGATCTAAGCACACACACCTGTTTAGCACCAGGGTGATAGTGTGCCTTACAAATACACATAACATACTGCACATTACAGTTTTAGTTCCTAATAAAGTACCCACTCTTCTGTGTTTTCTGCTGCACATCACTATTCTAATTCCAAAAGAAACATCTAGACTTCCAAAACATAACTGGTTCAATACGCAAAGATGCTTGACTGTGCCTGACCATGCTTTTTAGGTCGAGCCTAGCGCAGCGCGCATGCGCTGCTCTAGGAGATGACCTTTTGGAATCGGTCTGCACTTTTCAGAAACTCGTGCATGCCACGGCATCCACCTTGCGGGAGCGCGCAGGGGCGCGCAGGGGCCATCTGTTTGTAATTATCGTGGCCGCGCTTGTTTTCCATGTACTTTTCGCGCGCAGGGGCCATCTGTTTGTAATTATCGTGGCCGCGCTTGTTTTCCATGTACTTTACTGCCACTGAAGAGAGAGGCTCTAGTCTTGCTTTCAAACATTGAGGGCAGCTCTCTCAAGCAGCGCTTTATAACTCCTCTCTTTTCACCCCGTCCCCCAATCAGCCCTGCACGACAGCCTCCGGCTTCTTTAGTTCCCAATTTTTGCCAAAAGCCACCTCCTTTCCAGCCCCTTTACCGGTAACACCATCTGACACGATAACCTATCAGCCGCACTGGCCCGAACCATCTCAAAGTTAGAGGTGAGTCTGCGCTCGTCGGCGATGCTTGTAAAGCCCTGGCTGCCCGCATCATATGCTCCTGGTTAAGTTCATGTTTGTCACAGCGGATCTCACTAAAAAGCAACCCCAGGAATGTCTGCGCCTGGCTCGCGCAGCCCCTGCAGCCTTTGTCCGGGAGACGGTGGCCACGAGCAGCGCTTGTGTCTTTTCATCTAGTTTGGGCGCTTTTTCCTTTCCTATAAATCTGCATGGGAACCGGGCCCAGTTCACGGGATCGGAGTGAGTGAAGTCGGGCTTTGGTGTCTCCTCGGAGGAATGTAGGGCACCCAGACACTCTCCCAGGCTAAGGGGGCATAGAAAGCTGCGAAGGTTTGTGGCAGCCTTCTTGCCTTTTCATGGAGCACGACAAAGTTTGGCCAAAGTGCTCTCGTCCTAGAATTTATTGGCTAATAACACTGATGTACCATTACGATGCTGCTCTGGGCAGTACCTGTGTCTGTCTGTTCTTAGGTTTGTGCAGTGCCTAATAACGTCATTAATTACTCCAAGCACGTGTTCCGTTGTCTCCGTGACAAAACAACATAATTCAATTAGCCCATCAAGTGAGAATTCTGTTGTGAGGGGTCCCTGATGTTGCCGACCCAGGGCCAAGCGGGGTGGGTGACCTTTGCTTTGCACAGGGGCCGGGCGTACCCTGTCTCACATTGTTTGGGGTGCTTGAGGCAGTGTAAAACAACTTCTGGGAAGCACAATGCAGAGTCTCGTTGAAGAGGTAACTGCCTTAAAGGGGAACGCCCAGCATTCCAAGTGGCCGGTGGGGCTTGTTTCCCTTTACTTTCAGCCACGCTGCTATACAACATGGCTAAAACATTTAGACAAAGCCAACAGCTCTCGTGTAGTAATGTGCTGCATGGCTAAACACTTAGAAGGTCCCAAAGGCGAGACCTATTGGCTATGCCAATGCTTGTTTCATAAGACACTGTAGGAACCCTTGGTGTGGATCCCAAAGTAAACACACCACCAGTGAAAAATAAACTACCACAACTACCAGAGGAAGGCCCGAAATTGGAACTGTTGGACTTGGCCCTTTTTGCAGGGTCATCCCTGAACTTTTTGCCTTCCTCCTTGTCATTTTTCTGACCTGGTGTTGGTGGTTTTAGGACTCTGGGCACTTTAGCACTGCTGTCCAGTGTAAAGTGCGTGTGCTCTCTGTGGTAAACATGGTAAGATTGGTCTACACCTGTTTGGCGTAATTAATTTACCTGTCAGTCCCTTGTAAAGTGGTATCTCAGATACCCAGGGCCAATCAATCAATCAATCAATCATGTCACTTATAAAGCGCACTACATACCCGCGAGGGTCTCAAGGCGCTGGGGGAAGAGGGGGGTGGTGCTGCTACTGATCGAAGAGCCAGGTCTTGAGGAGTCTTCTGAAGGCCAGTAGGTCTTGGGTCTGTCGGAGGTTGGTGGGGAGGGTGTTCCAGGTCTTGGCGGCGAGGTGGGAGAAGGATCTGCCGCCGGCGGTCGTTTTCCGGATGCGGGGGACTGTGGCGAGGGCGAGGCTGGTGGAGCGGAGCTGGCGGGTGGGGGTGTAGAAGCTGAGTCATCTGTTGAGGTAGGCTGGTCCGGAGTTGTGGAGTGCTTTGTGTGCGTGGGTGAGGAGCTTGAAGGTTATCCTCTTGTTGACAGGGAGCCAGTGCAGGTCTCTCAGGTGGGGTGTGATGTGGCTGCGTCGGGGGATGTCGAGGATAAGACGTGCAGAGGCGTTCTGGATGCGTTGCAGCCGTCTCAGGAGCTTAGCCGTCGTTCCTGCGTAGAGGGCGTTTCCGTAGTCCAGCCTGCTGGTGACGAGGGCCTGGGTGACTGTTTTTCTTGTTTCGGTGGGGATCCACTTGAAGATCCTGCGGAGCATTCGGAGGATGTTGAAGCAGGATGAGGAAACGGCGTTGACCTGCTTAGTCATGGAGAGGGTGGGGTCGAGGATGACCCCTAGGTTGCGTACGTGGTCGGTGGGTGGCGGGGCTGTTCCCAGTGATGTTGGCCACCAGGAGTCGTCCCAGGCTGAAGGGTTGGAACCAAGGATGAGGACCTCCGTCTTGTCCGAGTTCAGCTTCAGGCGGCTGGTCCTCATCCATTCGGCGACGGCCTTCATTCCTTCGTGGAGGTGGGCTTTGGCGGTGTGAGGGTCTTTGGTGAGGGAGAGGATCAGCTGGGTGTCGTCGGCGTAGGAGATGATGTTGAGGTTGTGCTGTCGGGCGACGTGGGCGAGGGGTGCCATGTAGATGTTGAACAGCGTTGGGCTGAGGGAGGAGCCTTGGGGTACGCCGCAGATGATCTTGGTGGCCTTGGATCGGAAGGGGCGAGGCGGACGCTTTGTGTTCTGCCGGAAAGGAAGGATGTGGTCCAGTCCAGGGCCTTCTCTTGGATCCCGGCGTCGTGAAGGCGTGTTCATAGTGTGTGGTGGCAGACCGTGTCGAAGGCGG
The DNA here is from genome assembly GCA_963921515.1 of Calotriton arnoldi. Taxonomy (NCBI): domain Eukaryota; kingdom Metazoa; phylum Chordata; class Amphibia; order Caudata; family Salamandridae; genus Calotriton; species Calotriton arnoldi. The sequence goes on along the minus strand of CAWUFW010006599.1, from coordinate 422,466 downwards.
CTGATAGGTCCAGGAGGATGAGGGCTGCTGTTTCTCCGTTGTCTAGCAAGGTCCTGATGTCATCGGTGGCGGCGATGAGGGCGGTTTCGGTGCTGTGGTTGCTGCGGAAGCCGGACTGGGAAGGGTCCAGGATGTTGTTCTCCTCGAGGTAGCGGGTCAGTTGTTTGTTGACGATTTTCTCGGTGACCTTCGCGGGGAACGGGAGCAGAGAGATGGGTCGGAAGTTCTTGAGGTCCTTGGGGTCTGCCTTGGGTTTCTTGAGTAAGGCGGTGATCTCGGCGTGCTTCCAGCTTTCCGGGAAGGTTGCTGTCTCGAAGGAGATGTTGATTATTTTCCGGAGATGGGGCGCGATGGCTGTACTGGCTTTGTTGAAGATGTGGTGAGGGCACGGGTCTAGCGGTGAACCGAAGTGGATGGTGTTCATGATCTCGCTGGTGTCCTCGTCGTTGAAGTTGGTCCAGGAGAGCAGGCGGTTGGTGGTTGTGGGGGCAGTGGTCTCGGTGGTTGCCGGGGCGGTCGTGGTGTTGAAGCTGTCGTGGATGTCGGCGATTTTGCGGTGGAAGAAGGTGGCCAGTGAGTCGCACAGGTCTCGCGATGGCTGGATGTCGTTGGTGTTGGAGCTGGGGTTGGAGAATTCCTTCACGATGTTGAAGAGCTCTTTGCTGTTGTGTGCGTTGTTGTCTAGGCGGTCTTTGAGTGAGGCCCTTTTGGCGGATCTGATGAGGTGATGGTGACTGCGGGTGGCGCTCTTGTGGGCGGCGTAGCTGTCCGCTGTCCGTTCGTGGAGCCAGATCTTCTCCAGTTTTCGGCATGTTCGTTTGGAGGCCTGGAGGTCTTCGGTGAACCAGGTGGCTTTCTTGCTGGTGTGGCTGTTGGGCGGATTCTTGAGCGGGGCGAGGGTGTTGGCGCAGTCGTCGATCCACTGTCTGAGGTTGCGGGCGGCGGTGTCGCGGTCGGAGGGTTCGGCGGGTGGGCTCAGGGCGAGGGTTGTGGTTAGCTGGTCTTCCGTGACTCTGCTCCAGCAGCGGCGAGGCATTTGTTCGGTGCGGTGGTGCGTGGTGGGCTTCCTGTAGGTGAAGTGGATGCAGTGGTGGTCAGTCCAGTGGGGTTCGGAGCTGTGGTTGAAGGAGACGTGTGGGCTTGCGGAAAAGATGGAGTCGAGCGTGTGGCCGGCGGCATGGGTGGGTGTAGTCACGAGCTGTCTGAGTCCGAGGGTGGCGAGGTTGTCGATCAGGGTGGTGGAGTTGGTGTCCTTGTTGTTCTCGAGGTGGAAGTTCAGGTCCCCAAGGAGGATGTAGTCCGTGGAGGCGATGGCGTGTGTGCTGACGAAGTCAGCGATGGAATCGCTGAACTGTGGTCGGGGTCCGGGGGTCTGTAGATGAGGGTTCCTCTGAGGGTGGTGTTGGGATCGGTGTAGATCTGGAAGTGCATGTGTTCGGCGGTGCTGAGGGTGTCGTCGGTGTTGGTTGAGACTCTGAGGGTGTTCCTGTGGACGATGGCGATGAATTAAATGCTACTGGTGGGCTTGCAGCGCTGCTTGCGCCACCCACCAAAGTAGCCTTTCAAACCTGTCTCAGGCCTCTGCCATTGCAGGGCCTGCACGTGCAGTTTACTGCCGCTGTGACGTGGCACCTAAAGTGTGTGCCACGTCTATGACCCCGCTTTTACTGCATGTCAGTCACCCCTAAGGTAGACCCTAGTTAGCCCTATGGGCAGGGTGCATTGTAGGTAAAAGGTAGGACAGGTACCTTAAGTGTGTGGCATGTCCTGGTAGTGACAAACAGCCATTTTGGTTTCTCACTGCTGTGAGGCTGCCCTCTCATAGGAATGCATTGGGGATTCCCTGATAAGTGTTTCAGTGGTAATTCCTGATATGAGAGGAGCAGCGTGGTCAAGTTTTGTATGTTTGGAATAGTGATAATAAATGCTGCGTAATGGTGTGCGCAGATTTATGATCACTATTTTAGAAATGCCACTTTTAGAAGTTAGCATTTCTGTGTGCTATGGGTCTCTGCCTGCCTGATGTGTATTGCATGTCTGGCTCTGGAGTGACAGGGGCTGGTGAGGTGTGTGGCTCCAGAGGGGCAGGGTGAGTCAGTGCTAGGCTGATTGGGCAGATCTGCATTTGGAGTAGTGGGAGGAGTAGCCCCTGACCCTGAATAGGTCTGTGCCTGCCTTGTTCAATGCTGGCTCCGCCCCCCTGTGATGTGTCTGAGGACCGAGCCCCCACCTGACAATTGAGGGTGTGAGCACTGTACACAAAGTGCTCCAGTACCCCCAGAACCAGTTGAGACTGGTTCCCCAAGCCCTGTGCCAGGGCAGAACAAAGAGAAACTCTGTATAACTATTGGGGCTGTGACCCCATGTGGGTGTGCTGCTTTGGGTGCTTGCTGTACCGCTGGGCCCCAGGCGGAACCGCCACGAGGGACTGCCCCTCTGCTGGAGGGCCCTGTGAGCTGGCCTGCCTGGGCCCAGCTTTGCCTATGGAACTGGGGGCCTAGCGCCTCGTGAGCGCTTTAGGATATCTGCTGAAGGCGCCAGAGGACAGGAAGAGTGCCTCGGGGGCGCTGCGCTTGAAAGCGCTGTGCAGACAGAATCCCGGCATGGGGATTCCCACCCCCCCTGTGCTGCAGAATTGTGGGCGGGAGCCTACCCTGCTGTTGCTGCCCAGGAGTGTCGGAGACGTGAGGGGTGCCCCAGGGGCCTTACCGCCGCTGTTCTGAGGGAATCCCAGTGCGGGGATTCCCCCGTGCAGCCTAGCAGTGGAGCGGGAGCCTACCCCGCATTTGTTGTGCACAGAGAAGCCGCCGTCACAAGCGACCCGGAAGCCAGGTGCCCGTTGCCTGACTGTGGGTGGGGCCAGGAAAAGGAAGCGGACAGCCGGCCGAAGAAGAGGCAGCGTGATACAGGCAGAGTTGTGCCTGACGGTGGGCGGGAGCCTACCCCGCATTCGCAAGCCTGAAGTTGGAGCCTCGCAGGCTCACAGGAGAAGGGCCGGAGCCTCGCAGGCTCCCTGTCGCAGTCCCGCGTCACCAGAAAGGGACCGGGCAAAGTGAGGAGAGGCCCCGTGAGTGAGGGCCTGCCGAGGCACACTGTCGGTGCCTGGAACCTGCGAGTCAGAAGCCCCGGTGAGTGGGGCTGAAGTTTTGAGCCTTGTTGTTGGTGCCGGTCGAGGGCACCAGGAGGAGCCCGGTAAAGGGGGCTCTCAAGGCACGGCATGGTGCTGTGTCTTCTCCAGCTGCACCACGAGAGCGCAGGCAGCTGCAACGAGGGGGCACTTTGGTTAGAAGTCCCGGAGAGGGGCTTCAGATGCACAGTGGTGCCAAGGCTGATTTTCTCAGCTGCACCGCGAGAGCACGGGCAGCTGCAAAGACGGGGGCATGCTTTTTCTAATAGCAAGGAAGGGGTGATATGCACCCCCCTAACCCCCCTGTGCATCACGCACATCTCTCTGCTGCATTGGCAGCCGGAGGGCCTGGTGGAAGGCCCCATGATTATCGAGCCCTGACTTTTGGACAGAGGGCTTTTGGGGACAGCCCAGACGGGCCCCAAGGAAGGCCAGTTGGCCCGGGGTCATTTTGTTGGTATTGCTAGGGCGCAAGGCCCTAAAAGGTTGCATAATGTGTTTATGTCTGAGGTGATGTATGCACCTAGGGAATGTTACTACGGTGCACTTCTAAATGTGATTTATGCCTAATGTGTTTATGCATAATATGTTTCCACAAAGTACAGTATTTTGCCAGTAGTCACTGGCTGTTTCATTACTTACCTGTTCTTATGGTATTGACAGCGGCCCGATTGGCCCTGTCCTGTATATAATCCCCTGTGAAGTATTGCCTAGTGCCAGGTGGCACAGTGTATATTTGTGATTAGAATCTAATGTGTTTATGAGTAATACAAAGGCTATTTTTTATATAACCTTGTGTGGAGTTTCTTTTGTGGTGTGCCTAGTGTGTCGCTGCTGTGTGTGTGTTACCCATTTGGGTAGCCCTTCCCTAATGAAAATTTTGTCGATGAACTTGACCACACTGGGTGCATCTGCTTTGTTGACCAATCCAACTTCTGGCCACTTCGAGAAATGGTCCATGAGGACAATGGCGTAGGTCTGTTCCCCTTGATCTATGACAGGCCCCATAATGTCTATACCTACTCTTTCCCATGGCATAGTGGGACATGTGATGGGGTGCAGGGAAGGCCTAAATGTGACCTGGGACTTGTCCGAGTTGCAGCATTGGAGACAATCCCTGACAACTCTTTCAATGGCTAAATTTACTCCGGGCAACCAATACAAGTTTCTAACCCTGCACTTGGTTTTACTAATCCCTAAGTGCCCTTCATAACATATGTTTAGGATTTTGTGTCTGTGTCTAGAGGGTGGTACAATCTTGCCATTCCTCATGAGTAATCCACTTTCATGCGAAAGCTCATGTCTGACCTCCCAGAAGGGACGTATGTCTTTGGTGATATACCTCTTCTCAGGCCAACCCTCTGTAAGCATTCTGAGGATCTTAACTAAAGTGGTATAATTGGTCTGTCCTGTGGACCACTCCTCCAAGGATATGCCATGCATTTCCTCATGTATGCTGGCCACGCAGACGTTGTCCTCAGCATCGTACCCAGACTCTTGTGCCAGAATGGGCATGCGGCTTAAGAAGTCCGCCACTACATTCTTTGTACCTGGCATGTACTGTACCTCGTAATTGAAGTCAAATAATCTTACGGACATCCTGGCCAGTCTGGGGGATGCATTGTAAAGTCCCTTCGTGGTCAGGACCTTGGTAAGGGGCTTGTGGTCACTACGTAAAATTACTTTGTTACCCCATATGAATTTCCTAAAATGCTCCAAGCCCCACACACAAGCTAAAGCCTCTCGTTCGATGACAGAGTACCTCTCTTCTGTGGGTGTAAGGGAACGAGAGGCAAAAGCTATGCTGCATTCACAACCTTTGGCATCTTTCTGAGTAAGCACTGCCCCTAGCCCCTTACCACTTGCGTCCGTGGTGACAATGCTGCATAAGGAAGAGGGCAAGGGACAAAAGGGTGAACAGGCAGAAAGCAAAGCAATATGCAACACCATGAAACCTGGATTCGTTCATCAGATCCCATAGCTGGAAGACTTGTCTCCCATGTATATAAAAGTTCGATCGGGAAATCAGCTTCTTTTACTGATTTGATAATGAACCACAAACTAAATCCCACTTGCATGAATACCAATCATTTGGCTTGTACGCCTCAGGTGCCTTGCCTTTGTCTACACAATTGTCCTCACAGTTGTCTGAGATGAATACTGATTTTTACTGATGATTCTGTTCACATACCCATAGTCTGACTTGAATGAACAATATCATTTGCCCTGTCATAAACGATATATAATGCTTACACCTTCACAGTTTCTCTTTGTATGCTTCCTGTATTCAATTTCAATTACAATTTTTTAGAGAGAGTGTACTTTAATATGTAGAATACTTACCATTGTTGAATACATCGGAAGTTCCTTGTAAGGATTAACAAGCAACAGTATGTTCCCAATATAGGTCTGGAAGAAGCAAAATAAAAGGTTTAACAGTAAAAAAGAAAAAAACATCAAACAAAATCTGCAAACTCAAATTACCAGTGAAGTAAGAGCACCCTGAGCAGTGACAAGGATACTCCATATCGCAATACAATGGCAATGTCAAGGAAGGGAATCGAGGATACCAATCAGTCAACCTGCAGGCTGGTTTTAAGCTAGCAGTGGGTGAAATTCCCTTCAGGTGCATCCAAATGAAAGGCATGGTATGGTGCGCTCTATTCTTGAAATGTCTACTCAGTGTTGTTTGCAAACAACGTTTTATGAGTTTTAGGATGGATGTTTTTGGATTCCTTTTACATAAAGATTTCTCCTGCTTATGGCCCTGTTGTGATCCAGATGAATGGTTGATGATGTTGTCAAGGGCCAACACAACTTGTATGTCAAGCAGCGGCGGCTCCTCCTCAATGACGGAGGAGCGTCGCCCCACTGGCTCAGAGCCAGCAGCTGAAAAATCAAACAATATTTTACTATTGTTTTATTTTTCAGCTGCTGGCTGAGCCTGCGTGTGCAGGGAGGTGCGGGCCGGGCCATGGGAGGGGGGTGGAGGAGTGGTAGATGTGCACTTTTAAGTGCGCATGTCAGTTTGGCCCACCATCGTACGCCGGCCAAACTGACATGCACACTTAGATTTATCCAACCCAGCTGTATTGCACAGCCGGGTTGGAGAAACAGCACAAACTCCTAGTGCCTGAGTGAGCATTAATCCAGCCCGCTCAGCCCAATCCTCACGCTGCTGCTTTCATGCTTGAGAGCAGCACTGGGATTGGATGGGGAGTCTGTGATGCTGTTCCAGGGACTGCTGGGACCAGGAACTTGCAGCAGAGGAGCACAAGGCTGCCGGCATCACCAGGTAAATGGTTTTGAAAAAAAAATGTTTATTATTAACCCCATGCTCACACTGCGCGCCTCCCGCCGACCCCCTCTCCCTCACCCGCCCCACTAGTATTTATCTGTGTTGGCCGCCACTGATTGTCAGTGTGTGATGAATTGACCCTGGGTGCCAATTATCAATTGTAAACTTGAGGTCAAGACCCATAAATCTTTTAAGTGACAGATTCTACTGGTCAATGCTGATGACATAACTATAAGCATTCTCTTCTGTCAGAGAATGTCTCCTTCCATTCCTTCCATTGTAGTATATGCCTGCAAGTGCCAAATGTTTGTCATTACTGCATGCATAGTCTGTATCCTGCAGATCCAGAGTGTTTCGACCTCTATCTCTATGGACTGTGTCTTCCTGTTTGATTACCAGTCTATGTTAATGGTAGTATATGACTGAAATAATGATTTTCTGGGTGTGTTGCTCTGTTATAGCACTGTTTTTATAAGGATTCTGCAGTCACTTTAATATTGACTATTTCCCTATGCCTGCAGACATTTTATTGACTTGTGGCGTATGTTATCAAATATATTTTTGCCGATTATGTGATTACTTCTGACTAACATGCCGTGCTCAATCTGATGTATGGATCAAGCCAATGGCCATAGGTGGGCAAGATCGTGGTGATGATTTTGGGAGTGAGCACCATATGAGCAGGGGCCATCAGTTTTTCAGCATGACGGAATTTAATTTAATTTTGGAAGCAGAAAAAATGGTACCGGTTGCTTCTACCTTTACGATTCCACCTCCATCTCCATCATTTAATAGCCTTAAGGAGAACAAAGTGTATGCGGTATTCATCATAATTTAGATAACTTCTTACATGTGTTGGATAGCACAGAATGTAAGAAGTGGCTGTCGGCTTCCATAAAACAACAAAGCACGTAGGATGTCAAATTTGGGCTTTTTCTTTCTGGAATTACAGTCTTTGTGAATTACCAGATAAAGGTAGACCTTAGCTATATAACATGCCCGAACCAATATGGCAGTATTCCCGTTGGAAGCTATGGGAATTTCCCAATCCAAGATCTAACAGAGGGGCATATTCTCAAGGAGCCATCGCCGATTTATCGGCACTTTAGCGCCGTAAAAGTGGCGATAGACTTATCGCCCTATTCACAAGCTGGTGCAAACTGCCGACATCGCCAGTTTTCCTGCGATAGCTGCCGCAAAACACATTGCCACGGATGAGAGCGACAACTAATGCTAATGATATGCAGAGTAGGCGTTCCCGTGCAAAAACACACGAAAACACCACTTCGCGATATTCTCAACGACCAGCCAGATCGGCGAAGCGACCCAAAAACAGGCGATAAGGCGTGTTAACAGCAGGGATTTAACACTTGCCTTTTACTGGTGTTAAGCAGGACGACAACCTGCAGCATGAAAGGGAGCCCAGCCCAGAGCCACATCTGAAGACCAACAGATGCCATGGAGACAATGATCATGCAGCCTGGAGACCCAAGAGGGCCACAACACCCACCGCAACCACCCCCCGGACCCTCCCCCCCAGGTCATGAAGTCCAGTAGTCAATGGTAGTGGAAAAACAGAACTTCATTACAAATACATAAACAACAAGATGAAAAGCTCAGCCAACGCGTTCCATTCCCAACGGGGAACTTCACCAGGGCAACGTGTGGATCCAAAAAACTGCAAATGCTGCGGGAACTCCCCAATACCATTCCATATCCCGAAATCTGTAGTCAGAAACCTGTTGGAGAAATGGTGACAATGGTCAAGCGTCCTCATAGTCACAAACGTAATCTGGTACATTGTATTCCACTTGGACAAACCGGAATGCATACAGGTTTGATGAATCCAGTCCAAATATACTGTAACAGACGTCTGTGTGCTCGTAACCTCCACAGGAAAGAAAAGGAAGGTTACGACCACACAAACATCTGTTACGGTCTCATTAGGCAGGATTCATCATACCTGTAAACATCACGGTTTGTATCATCTTGATACCCCTGCACCTTCACTTCCCCCACGCTGTGCATGAACAGCTGGAGACCATGCAAGGGAATTACACCATAGCTGCCTTACCGCACATGTCGGGGGCAATTGACTGTACACATGTACCACTTGTGCCCCCTGCCGACCCTGCACACAATTACCGCTACAGAAAGCACACGCATTCCATCAATCTGCAGGCAATAGTGGACCACCGGGGACAGTTCACCAATGTCGTCGCCAACTTCACAGGCAGTGTGCATGATACATACATCTTCCGACAGTCCATCATCAACCAGCGCTTCCAGGATGGCACCTATGGCAATGCACTGCTCATTGGTAAGTACTAACTGAACACACCACACTCCTCAACTCCACAATCACACAACTCACAACTGTGGGAGAGCACACGTAACAAAATCACATACAACATGCCAACCAACATGCCCAACTACCGGACACGACAACACAAGTAACCGTGGTAACAGGGGCCAGACATGTAGACAAACCATCCACAAAGGCAGAGCCCCTCTGCCACACAATTGCAGAATGTGGGGAGAGGTGGGAACCAAGAATGTGCGAAGGAGGCAAGTGACCCAGCAATAAGAAAGGACACAATGCCAAGTGTGGCGGAGATGTGCTGGACAGACTGCAGTATACAGAGCACAGACATGTCCATGTGGACATCTACTGCTGGTGTTTGCAGTGTAGTGGACAGTGGACGCAAACAGGTTACCCCAGGCAGTGTGGAAGACCTTGGACATGTAGCCATGTGGTCCCCCCCTGTAAGCCTGAGCGGAGCGGCCTTGGCCGGCGTATGTCGCAAATGAATAGCCCGGGGCCCTGGGCGTGGTCCAGTTCTGGCCTGGACAAGGAAGTAACCAATGCGTGTGTCTCCGTTGTAGTGTCTGCGCCACCCGGGCCGCAATCGGCACTGTTGAACCCTGTGACCCAAGCCCCACAACATGTGCAAAATGGACGTGAGGGGGAATCAGTGACCCTACATTCATCCATACTGTCATACTTGAAGGATCATAGACATGACACATCTGTGTGAATTTGAATGTTATATTCACATTCAGTGGAGTGCTGCAGCTGGAGCAGTACAGGGCCATGCACACCCCACTTGACATTGTTGCCCCATGGAGGACCAGCCAGAGTCCATTAGGGAAGGACAAATTCATCGGAAGAGGAAGAGTTCAGTCCGCAGTCTGATTGCTGTGTCATTGGTAACCAAACAGAATATGGCAGTCCATGTGGAGGTCCAAGGTGCGTGTCGCAGAGTGTATCGGGGGACAGTGGAAGGTGATGATGCAGAGGGCAGAACCAAGCAGAAACAGGCCATATGGCAGAGATGAATGCTACTGCTTCCTTCTTACCACTAAGGCAGAATCATCCGCATCTTCGTCCTCTGATGTTTCATGTGCCTCACATGTGGGTGGTGGTGTTTTGTCAGCAGCACTGTGTGGCACTGACACATCAGGGGCCGGAGGTGGAATGTCTGCCGCATTGTGTGGCAGTGACACATCAGGGGCCGGAGGTGGAATGTCTGCCACACTGTGTGGCAGTGACACATCAGGGGCCGGAGATGGATTGTATGCAGCACTGTGAGGCACTGACACATCAGGGGGCGGAGATGTGGATGTAGAAGCAGCAGCAGCATTCATCGGCGCCAGGCCTTGTGGCAGCAATGCCATGATGAGGGTCTGCAGGGCATGGAAGATCCCAGCTACATCTCGCTGGTGTGCAGCCGTGGCAGCCATTCTTTCCACCTGCATCCGCTCCCTGTTCTCCATGATCCTCCGCATGTGTTCCAACTCCCGGCTGACATCGCTGGAGCCACTCTGACTAGACAGTTGTTCTTGTCTCAGAGTCAGGACTCCGGCGATGTCAGCCATGGATCGTTGGAGAGCATGGAGCGGACTGTGGGTGTCCGTTAGGGACTGTAAGTGGTCCCTGATGGGACTTAGACAGCCACGTATGGCATCTAGTTTGGCTGCCATGAGGTCGAACCCCACCCGCACCTGATCAGCAATCTTCTCCTGGCACCCTAACACACGGCGTTGGAAGGCCATGTGTTGTTCGTGGGGGTCCTGGGAGTCAGCCGTGGTGGTGGGTGCTTCCTGCTGTGTGGTCTGTGCAGGGGGTGGGGTCTCCTCGATGCAGCTGGGCTGCCCCACTCGTGGAGGTGGGGTGCCGAAGCTGTCCATGAGCTGTTGGAGGGCGTCAGAGTCGAAGGTGTGGAGGTCCTCTTCGTCATCAGTGAAGAGCTGTTGGGTCTGCTCTGCAGGAGGTGTTGATTCTCCCTCTGCAATGTGAAGGGGAGATGCAGTTTAACATTGTGTTCACATGTATGTTGACGCATTGTACAAGTTTACATACAGACTGCATGACAATGTACATTGTGACTGTTTGGGAGGAGCTGCCTATTTGATGCGGGACAGTGGACATTTCGACAACATCACGGATGTGTGTTTGTACCTGTACATTATCATCTCACATTTCCCTGCTATGCCAAATGTGATTGGGCAGTTTCTACACACATGCGGCACCAGTTGTGTCCTCTGTTCTGTTGTGGACATGTTTCAGTTTGTACCACATTGTTGTCAATGTTGATGTGCTGTGAATGTTATGTGTGTGTGCTGCATTTTGGGAGAGTTGCCCCTGCAGCTCTGATTTTGCTGCCCTTTGTCCCTTTCAGGCGGTGTGCCTTTGACTTCTGTGCTTATACAGTGCTGAGATGTTGCATACGTGGGTAAATTGGGCTCTTGGTGGGATTTGGGACTCTGGGGCATGGTTTGTCCGCAGATGTGTTGTTGACGTCAGGGGTTGTTTGTGCACGTGGATGTGTCAGAGTGTGACCTGCTCCTTTACGGATGTGGTCCACACTCAGCCACCTCAGTTTTGTGGCGTGCAACATGTCATGGTATATTGACTGCAGCCATGCTATTCATCATGCAGTGTCACTTGTATTGTCAGTGTGGCTCACAGACACGCTGCTTTGCTGGGTTTGGCACATGTGCATGTGTTGGTTGTGAGATTGGTGATGTGTGGGAAGGGCTCCCTCTGGGCACATAGTCGACGGGGGCCTACTAGTGTTTATATGTGTGCTGCAGTGTGCCAGGGGATCAGGGACATGATCCAGAGTCATTGTGGGTGTGCACTGTGCTATACTTATTTGTGCATGTGTGCCATTGTGCCCATCTCCCCCGTCCCCCCAGTCCCTGGTCGTTACTCACCCTGTTGCTGTTTTGTCAGGTCATGTTGAGCAGTGTCCGGTCCCCCAACTCCTGCCACCGTCTCCCCACTGATGACTGTGGACACCATTTCCTCCATCTCATCCAGCTCCTCCTGTGGCGCTGGACTCCCACCTCCAGTGTGCATTGCTGCCTTCTGGTTGTTGCCGAGTTTCTGCTTGGTTTTGTGCTTCACATCATTCCAGCGCCTCTTGAGCTCTTCCATTGTCCTCCTCAGCACTCCAACTGCATTCACCTTGTCCAGGATGGACTGCCATATTCCATTTTTTGTTGCCAATGACCCAGTGGAGGTGACGAACAGTTGTTGATGGTGTTCTACCACCTCCGTTATCAGGATCCTGTTTTCCTGCGGACTGAACCGCGTCTTCCTCTTCTTCTTCTCCTTGCCCTTCCCTGACCCCGAGGTCCCAGGCTGGTCCTCCGTGGGGGTTGTGGGGTTCTGGTTGTCCTCTGTACTTGCTCCGGCTGCCTCCATTGTGCTTCGCAGTTGTTTTGGTTTTGTTTGTGGTTTTTTTTCTGCTTTTATAGTGATTTTTCCCGCCTGACGTGTGTGAATTGCAGGCCTGGCGCAGCTTATCGCTGATTTTTTTTATCGCGGTTGGGCCCATTGCAACTTTTTTCACGTTAGGCTTTACATTTTTATCGCCGTACCGGTAATTTTATCGCGGACATTTGACGCGTTATTGGGAAACTATCGCATGTTACCACCATGTTGAGAATAAGACGTTCACACAGAGTTATTTTCCCGCGATAGACGGCGATGTTGAAAATTGCGTTAGCCTATTTTGGCGATGATTATCGCACGTTCTTGAGAAAATCCCCCAGAGTTTCTTTTTAGGTCAGTTTCAGGAATAGAAAGTTCAAGACACACAGCATATTTGTCCTCAGAATTGTCGTTATGCTAGTTGTCCCTTTGCTATGTATTATTGCCCTTGATTTTTTCAGCATATTAGATCTTTCCTTGTGAATTATCATGAAGTCATATGTTGTTTTGTTAACTTTGGTAGTGTTGTCATTTTAAACAGTTTTGGATTAATTTCCTAGTGGATCATCTGACTCTGGACCTGTTTTCTCGCTTGGCTTTTTTCTCCTTCTTGATTCCAGTGGGAGTTTGGTGCATTGCTTATTCCACCATCGCTATCTACGTTCAAATCGACACGGATTGTCAAAGAAGGTTTTCTCCACCTTGTGAGTTTGTCTCCCTAGCTGTGATCCTCTAAAGGAGATACCTACCTGTAACCTTGCACAGATAATATGCTGTGCTATTCTGTGCAGGGTGCCACTGTGGCTACTGTGAGGAGCCATTTTTTTCTTCTGGCAACTTCTAAGGGCACTCAACACTGTGCTGTAGTACCATGAATCCTGATTACAATAATTGCGCCTGAAGAAATTGGTGCTAAAACAGACCTTATTGTCCCAATGTGCACATATCCGAGTTGTTTCTTCACGTGCCCAGTGCATTTCTGCAGATCCTGTTAAACTACGAGATTCTATACTGTGCATTTTGCTTTTCACCCTGCACACTTTCCTCATGATGAAATTAAAGCAGGTTATTTGACAAGCTGCCTGTCAGGATTTGCTTTTGCTTGGGCAACTCCATTAGTAACCAGCTTTAATGCGTGCTTGCACTACAATATCTTTTTTTCGGCTTTTACGAAGATCCGTCTAAGTAAGCTTTGCAACTCGCAGAGTTTACACTACAACGGATTTACTCTTTATGTTAAATATATTACAAATAATTGCTCTTTTTCAATATATATTCCTTAAACGTGACCAAGCAGCACACAGTTCAAGTTATAAGGAGTGTAGACCAGGTACCACTGAGAACACGTGTTGTGGGCCTGGCTCAGAACTTCCTCACGGTTTCACTGGAACCAAAAGAGGAGTGTGTATTCTGCATCAGTTTATATCGTTTAATTCAATTTTGTAATCCGATCTAATTCATCATGAGTAGTTAAATGATTTTATTTCTATCTCCCATTCGAATTCCGAAATTTGAATGTTTAAACACATTCAGCCACTGGCTCAAGGGGTCACCATGCCCTCATTGGCTAACTGGAAAACAAGCTAAATTATTCAGTTAAAAAGCACAAAGGGTATGATTACAAGTATAGGTGCTATTTACCGCACCTGGTAAATAATGATACCACAGGGTTCGTTATTAATTGGGTGCGATAAATATCACCAACTATTACTTTCTGGGATAACATGTTAATTTTGAGGTTTAACGCATGATACGTTAATTACCATATGGTTTTCCCTTATTAAATTTTGGCAGGTTTGGCCTGCCGAAATTTAACGAAGGTTTAGGTATTTAACAATCCCAATTTTCCTGGATGTGTTAAATAACACTGAACTTGTAATTCTGACGGGTCGGAATAAAACGAAAGACTCGTAATCAGGCCCTAAGGGCGAAATAGCCAAAGTTGCACCCGTGACAAGATCTAGGACGAATACATGTCAATGAATTCTGGAGATTTATCTTCATCTAGTGGATATAATTGGTACTACAGTTAACTTTTTGTAATTCCTAACCTGTACAGAAGATGTTATCCAGTAACGAACTTGCGGTCCTATTTATTAAAGGGGGTTGCTACGCATTTGCACCACACAACATGGTGCATGTGCGACGAACCCCCAAGATTCAATTTATCAAGCCACTCAAGGCCGTTTTGCTGGTCCTGAGTAGCTTGATAAATCAGGAGTAATGCAACACAGTGCAAATCGCTGCGCTGCGTTACTCTGCCCCAGGGAGGTGTTGCGTGGGTGTTTCCACTCAACTCCCATGGATTTTGACGCATTCCCAGATTTACCATTACTGGTAGGCCTGGGAACGCGCCAAAATGTTACGCCTTCCCAGGGGAGGCGTAACAAGGAGAAATTTCTTTATTCTCCTTGTTACTTCCTCTTTCTATGTGGATAGAGGAAATGCCTCTCTCTCGTCTAGAATTCTCACAAAAGTATATGTCAATAATTTTTTATGTTTGCAGGAAGTGGCATGAAGGATAGAATTAGGTGCAGTTTCCTTCCTATGGACGTGTCTCAACTTGACCATTCGCTAATTCGACCAGCTCTTTCTTTGCTTGTATGCATTGTCATTCTAAATTTGTAAGTAGTGTCCTTAAAATAAAAAGAAACTCATTCAATAAGGATGTGGCCCCATTCCAAATTATAAAGATGCCACAGGCACATGTACACATGAAACATGAAGTTACAGGTAAATTCAAAAGGGATAGTGCAACACAAAATCCCATTGGAACACTGCAAGCGTGTGAATAGAATTATTGTGTCTTATTCCTGCTGTCCATGCCTGAGATGAGACACATATAACAGTGGTGGCACCAGTGATTTGTGAATCGTTAGTGTGACCAGATGTTTTTCGCTGTGTCAGAGAGCATGTTACGATGACCCATCTCTCATCTCTATTTCTAAAGCAGACATGCTTACTATCGCTATCCCTATTCATGTAGACTGGTCTGACCACCTCCTCATCCCATTCTCTCTTCACCTATCACACTCTATAACTCTCGGCCAACCTAAGAGGACTACTTCATGGTTCCGTAACACGAAAAATATTGACCTCGGTACCCTCTGTGGTTCGGCTTTGCTATCACTTCCAAGGCTAGACCCGAACCTGGATGTGAATGAACTCACCTCCCAATGCCTCTCAGTCCTTGCAGTCGAAATCAACAACGTCGCTCCTCTTCAAAGGAAAAGGCCTACTCCCTCAGCACCTTGGTTCAACAAATCCCTTTATGAAGAAAGGAAGTACCTAAGAATCCTGGAGAAACAATGGAGACAAGCGCCCTCCACCAATAATTTGGCCACGCTTCGTTCAGCAAGATCCAAGTACCACAAGCACATCTTCCTTGAAAAAGCATCGCACTTCAGAACCCTCCTCGACTCAGCCAAAAATAGACCCAAAAAACTATTCGACCTCATCAAGAATCCAAACTGCCCTCCCCCAACCTCCAAGTTGGAGGATTCTACAAAGAAAGCAGCGGAATTCGCTTTATTCTTTGACGAAAAAGTGAAATCACTTGTGGATCAGGTCATTCATCCTACCCCTCCAGAGGAGCGCAAATCCTTAGCAATTTGGCAGAACTTTGACTCCATCTCTGAAGATGCCCTCCTCAAATGCATCCTCGAAACAAAGCCCTCCAACCATTCTCTTGACCCCATCCCTAGTGCCATTGCAATTGACTTCTACACCCATTCTCTTTCCTATTGGACCACTCTGGTTAACCTCTCCCTCTGTCAAGGCTCCCTTCCTGTTCCCTTCAAAACTGGGCAGGTTACCCCTCTTCTTAAAAAACCCACTGCTGATGCGAACGACCTCAACAACTTCCGCCCCATCACTAACCTACCTTTTCTTGCGAAAATCACAGAAAGATGTGTAGCGAAACAACTTTCCTGTCATATCAAGGACAATGATCTTCTTGACAATTTCCAGTCTGGCTTCATTCAAAACTGCAGCACTGAAACAGCCCTGCTGCAAGTGATTGATGACGCACTGCAGATACTCGATTCAGGGGAGTCTTGCCTTCTAATTCTCCTCGACCTTTCTGCAGCCTTTGACACTGTCAATCACAACACTCTCCTTAACACTCTTCAACAGAGAATGGGCATGGAAGGCACAGTGCTTAAATGGTTTGCTTCCTTCCTCTCCGATAGATCCCAAATGATCAAAATAGCGAACATTCTTTCATCTCCTTTGGCGGTAGGTCAAGGTGTTCCTCAAGGCTCTATACTTGCATCCACTTTGTTCAACCTCTATTTGGAACCATTGGGAAATCTCCTAAGTAAATCTGGGATCCTCTATCATCTCTATGCGGACGACACTCAAATCTACCTCAAGGTGTCCTCCACACACGATCTCTCCATCCTAAACTCTACTCTCGACTCCATTCAAAACTGGATGCTAACTCATCAATTGATTCTGAATCCCTCCAAAACTGAATTCCTCCTCCTCTCCTCCTCACTCTCTCCTCCTCCGGTTCAATCATGGATGGATCAGATGAATCTACTTAACAATAAACCTATCATTGTCGACAGCGCAAAATCCCTTGGTGTCATACTCGACAGAAAACTCAACCTACTCTCCCACATCAATTCCATTGCAAAGTCTGCTCGATACCAACTGCGCTTTCTCTGGGGGATTCGACGCTTCTTCCCTGAGCAAGACCGAAAAACCCTGGTCCAATCGCTGGTTCTCTCTAGACTGGACAACTGCAATTCTCTTCTTACTGGCCTCCCCAAATCCCACCTGGCCCCCCTCAAATCTGTGCTCCATTCAGCAGCTCGTTTCATTTATGGGACCAAAAGAAGCGACCACATCACCCCATTTTATTCTCCCTCCGTTGGCTTCCCATTGAGGCAAGATCTATCTACAAGACTGCCTGTATCACCCACAAAGCCTTGCATTCCTCCTCTCCTTGCTACTTGGTGAATAAACTGAAACTCTCTGGAGGCTCTAGACCATCACGTAATGCGGAAAACTTATTGCTTGAACCTCCCACTTTCAAAAAGGAAAGATCGATGGCCCAATCCTTTTCAGGCAATGCAGTGAGAATCTGGAACTCACTTCCGCCTCAGCTCCGGACCACCACCTCTTCCCGGTCCTTCAAAACTGACCTCAAATTTCTCCTTCTCCAAAGACACTTCCAAACCTAATTCACGCCCTCTCTACTCCCTCAAGGAAGTTCTTCCACTATAGGAAATTCTGTACTCCATGCCTATAGAAGTGCCTTCCCAGTGTGTTCTGAGTGACTGCCACTTATTGCAGTATTATACCTCTATTTGTATTTTGTATCTTATGTATCATGCACACTTGTCACTTTTTCCTCTTGTAACGTATCATTTGCTACCTCTTTTTGTATCTTGTTTGTTTTTGTTATTTGCACAATTGTCAAGTTTTCCTCATGTAATGTAACGCTTTGCTTTTGTATTATGCTCACTTGTAGTTTTCTCCTCATGTAATGTTACTGTTCCTATTGTGAAGCGCTCTGACACCTTCGGGTAAAGTCCGCGCTATATAAAAACGCATAAAATAAATAAATAAATAAAAAATAAAATCTCATGTAAAGTTCCACTGTCATGTGAATCCTTGTGCTAACATCTCGTATGCATGTTGAGTGTACGTGTATGCAGTGAATATGTAGCATATGTATAGCACTTGGACCCTGTGTGTCTTAGAAATCTGAGTACTGGTGCCAGTGGGATCCATTTTGGATGGCCCTGGTTTAGCAAAACACAAGATGGAATATAAGGACAGCTTTCCCAGACAGCAAAAGTTTATTACCTGCTTTCCTGTGGCTGCAGGGTTGAGACCCAGACACCGAAGTGAAGGGGGTGGAGACATGGGTTTCCTTAGAAATCAATGGTGGTCTTGTTTGTAAAACACCTGCTTATTAGTTCTTCTAAGCATTGCCATTTGGTATATGGTGGGGTGACAGGTGGGACTGCAGTTTTTATTGGTCAAGGTGAGAATGTTTCTAGGGAGGGCTGCCTCTTTGTCTATATGTGATTAGTAAGGCTGATAGCAGCCACCTGCAGATATATCACACTTCATTATTTCCATATTTGAATACACATTCTTGGAGCCAGCCTCACCGTTATCTGCTGTGAGAGCCATCACCTTGCATAAAGGTTCTGTCTGAGGATGACATTTGAAAAAGAGTCATCCCAATCTGGTTTAAAAGTCTTACACCAGGGGTCTCCAACCTTTTCAATGGGGATAGTTAATTCGGATCTATGAAAAACATCTTGAGCTACTGCCTTAGATATGAATTAGCTAACTGCACAAAAATGATCAAGCCACTTAAATACTTAACACTGTCCCTAGAGCATCCAGTCCTGAAGCAGTATGCACACAACATTAATGTCAGAAGAGTTGTCGGGGAAAGATTGTGGAACTATGTGGTCCACAAGAGGCAGAGTTGTCCCTTTACTCTTCTTTGTGAATCATCTGTGAGAGGTGACTCACTGGTTTTGTTGTTTCATAGTCAGGCAATACATGTGATGACACTACCCTAATTATGATACCTGGGACCGAAAGACTTTCATTTTCTGGCTAATTGCCCTAAAAATCCATTCATTGATATTGAAAAACTGGCACTGACTTCAGGATTTAAGATTAAGAATAGATACATGCACACTTCATAGTGTTCGAAAAGTAAACATACCTCAGCAGTCCATTACTATATGTCCACTCTGAGTCAAAGATGAAAGACAAATTAATGATTGCTTGAGGAAGTTATGTACCTCTAAAGAGAGGTAGAAAGAAAAATAGAAAAGCAATGAAAGAAAGGAGAGAAAGAAGGAAAGAGAAAGAACTTGAGAAAGGAAAGAAACAGAGGAAATTATGAAAAAGGAAGCTGGAAGGAAGGAAAGGAAAAAATGAAGGGAAGAAGAATGGATGGACAGAGAGGGAGGAGAGGAGAGGAAGAAAAGATGAAAGGTGAAGAAGGAATCAAGAAAGCAGAGGAAGGAAGGAGAGAAACAAAAGAAGAGTAGAGAGAAAGGAAAGAAGGAATGGTAGAGAAAAAGGAACAAAGGAATGAAAGAAAGAAGAAATGAAGACAACAAGGAGAGATGGAATGGAAAAAAGAACAGAGGAGAGAGGAAAATTTTAGCAGGAACAAAGAAGAAAAGAAATATAAAGGGAATTAAATATAAATAAAAGGCAAAAAAGTAACAAAGCAGAAAAGGGGAAAGGAAAATGGAAAAAGAGTGATAGAGAAAGAAAGGAACAAATAATTATTTATTTAAGGCTTCTTATCAGTGACTTTTTTTTATTTTAGAAGAGAGAAGGCTCCATATTGTTCCTATAGTCACCTTTCAGGGCCTCACAGCTGCGTTTGCCAAAATACAGTGACAGTTATCAAGCTACTCCAAGACAGGCTGCATGCTACTGGTAGCTCATGATCGACCTGTTGGAGACTCCTGTCTTAGGGTCTGATTTAGATCTTGGCAGATGGGATATCCCATCCGCCATATTACTATTGCATTATATCCTATGGCACATGTAATACGGCGGTAGGGATATCCGTCACGTTTGTGATGGAGTATCCCATCCGCCAAGATCTAAATCAGGCCCTAAGACCGTGAATGCACATCCCCTGTCAGGAAAATCTGTATAAAGGTGGGATCCAAATGACTCCACTTTGTTCCAGCTCTAAGTTCTTCTTGAAAAAAGAATGGAGTGCACTGCAGAGAACTCAAAGAACTGATGTGTGGCAGGGGTTAGTGTCTGCCTGACAACAGTCTCCAGAGGCGAGGGAGGGCACATGACCTGAAGTCTGCACTTTCTGCATGAGGAGCTGAGGATTCATTCAAAGCCTGCCTGCCTGTTGAGAAATGGAAGGAGTGTCTTTTGTCTGCAGTAGCGGAAACTGTTGATGTATTCCAGGGGTAGGCAGTACTCTCCAAAAAGCTGTGTCCCACAGACAGTGAAGTCAAAAATGACCTTGATCTCTCTGAAAAGTTCATATGTGAACTATGCCAAGTCTTTTGAAGGACCAAACATCACTGTATTGACTGGCAAGCTCCTGTAATCCTATGCGTCTGGTACTACCGACGCCAGGGAGAGGAGCTGCAACATCCCCACACTGGATGAGCTCTAATTAGTGCAGAGGCTGCAACTCCCAAAGACACTCCATTATGTCTGAATTGAGCAGGAGGCTTTCACTCCCGTGTAGTGCCTGAGTATCTCTCTGCAGAAAGCTGAGGAGGTCTGCTGAAGCTGAGTGCTGCTGAGCAGGTCTGCTATGCAATCCAGCAGCCTCCACTGCAAGGTTGTATATATAAGCCGCACCTGCTGCACTGCTAGAACGGCACCACTAAACAACAGGTATACATGTGCTTTATACTGCAATTGAAACATGAAACTAGAATGTTCCGATAATTTTGCACATGGATTTAAGACTAAATTACTAAATGCAGTGAGGCATATAAGTAATATGTACCTGCACTTTATCAGTGCCTATGCCAACAATATACTGGAGAATACAGTCATAAAATAACAGCGTTGGTAGGGAGTGAGAATAGCAGAAGTGGGGTGTTTTGCCTTACTGTAGATCATTACTGAGAAAAGAGCCCTGCTCACGCCTTCCTATTAAACTATGTACCACTTTGTTTTGTTTTGAGACTAAAGAATAAAACCATAATTACTGGGCTGGGCAATATATTATTGTGTCTGTTGGTTGACTGTTGAGTTCTGGGCTCTTTTCCCCATACTACCTCCCTGGGTTGACTTGCATTGCTCGCTCTTGCTGCACTGCCAGTTAACTGCAGAAAGGGTTGTATTTGGCCCAGTTTGCCAAGCCATAGTAGGATAGACTTCGATACCACAGTTGAGGCCCGGTAGCCCCTGTCTGCCTTCTGCCCCACAAACTGGATCTGGGAGTCAATAAGAGGCCTCACCACTAATCAAAACATGCAGTGTCTCACAAACAACATGCTAATCAATTACTGTCTCTTGAGTCCTTATCTTTTACATTGCATGTCCATGAATGAGTATTCTACTCCCTCCTCCTACTTCTCATTGAATTAATCTGTCACCTTCATCATCTGTAATGTAAAGGTCATTATAATTGTGTCTTATAAAGATAGTTCTTCTTCCTAGTAGTCTGATCGAGACACACAAGCCAACTAAGGGCTTCAGTACCTTATGTTGTGGAACCATGTTGCCGGATGCAGTAACTGGCTGCAGCACTACATCTCCATTCTCAGTTTTGCACCTCAGAATAGAGGATAATTGAGTAAGACTGCCTGCCAGTGGCGGCTCGCCGAGGGAGTGCTGAAGGGCGGTACTTACCTTACTCCTGTCCGTCGTATGTCGGACTCCACTACCCCCCCCCACCTTGCCCCTCCCCCGCCCCGCCCTACCGCCCCGCAGCACTCCCTCGGCGAGCCGCCACTGCTGCCTGCTTTCCATCATCCTGAGCTGCAAAACTCAGAATGTGCAATGTTTAGCCTGGACATTTTTTACAAGTTTACCTCGTGAAATCTGTGGTGGAAACAAGGTGCCTTTATAATCTTAATTGTAATACTTATTCTCTGTGCTCACTTTACTCCATAATGAAAACCCTGGAAATATGTTCCCTTGTTCTTTTTCAAAAGCTTCTTCTTTGTATTCCATAACTCTGCTCTACAGATGCCCCTCAACCCGGTCCACACTAAATATCACTCTACCATGAATAAATATTCTCAGAATTCTGTGTCTGTATGTAGCATTGGGCAAACTGCTTATTTCTTTATATGACCTGTGAGTATCATAAAGTATCTTTATGATGTCCTGTTGAGGCAACATTATTCTGCACATTTTCATCAGAGCATAAACCTTCTACTAGTCAAATCACAAAAACATAACCACTGTAATGCAGGTCTCAAAAATAGTTAGAATGAACTCACATATATCTGACTGTGACTGAAACGTTTCTGAATTTCATACAACAGACTGCTGTCTGTTAACTCGCTCAGGGTAGCCAGGTCGTCATTTGGTGCTGGAGGCATTAGTTTGACCTAAAAGAACAAAACAATTTACTGAAATGTTTGTATTTCTAGCTGTATGTTTTGCAATGAATGTATTTCTTGTATTGAAATATAGTACACTGAATTATAACATATTCAAAAACTAATGAAAAGTAAAGTAATGCACTCTAAGAAAAAATGTTTCTTTCATTTTGGAGAAATTTTAGACTCCCCATTAAGTTTATTTCAACACGTTTTTGAAAGTACACCTTATAGCTAATAGAATGGAGTGATGTCCAGGGCATCATTAAGCTGGTTTACCCATTTGTATTTTATGTCCCTGTTGCTCCCATTATTCTTTAATTTGAATTTATAGTAGAATAAGAATACACCTGTGTGTGGGCTGTTGGTTGAAGGGTGTGAAACCCTATTCAAGCAACAGACACCATCCTTGACATGGTGATCCACAAAAAATCATTAATTTAAACTGTTCTTAACCCTCTGGTAGCTCTGCACAAGAGCAGTCAGGCATAACTTACAGGCAATGTTTAAACTATATTTATGCAGCACTTAAACAGTGAAAACACAACACAAGAAAAATCCCACACCATTTTACAAAAAATAGATTAAAAATGTAATAAATGATTTGACATCAAAACAATTCAAACAGTAGAACCGAAGTTATGAATTTTTAAAGTTTATGGTGAAAATTAGTGTCTAAAATATCAAAGTGCCAGCCGCAGGTGTCTGTTCGTGCAAAACATGGGCAAGGTCGAAACTTATGGCCGGCCATGCGGTTTGGTAACACAAAGTGGATTAGGCTCAGTCTCTGCTTACTTTCAGATTAGAAGAAATACTGAGAAAAAAAATGTCTCAGATGATAAAGTTCAGTGGGGCAAGGCAGTCAGTGGTGTCCGAGAAGGAGTTATATTCGTTGGGTAGCCACAGGACGAAGACGCAGTGAAGATTTCTACATTCAGACTCAGCGTCTCATTTAGATCTCAGCGGATGCGTTACTCCGTCACCATAGTGCCGGATATCCCATCCGCTAAAATATAAATCCCATAGGATATAATGAGATTTATATTTCGGGGGAAGAGATATCCTTCACCATTGTGATAGAGTAACCCATCCGCTGATATCTAAATCAGGCCCTTAGTCTCTTTTTTGGAAGTCGAAAATCCCCAGCAGGACGAAGCTGCAGGCTGTAGCTGACATGGGCATGACGAGGCCAGATACCCCTTCTGCGAGGAGTGGCTGAACATGATTTGCTGCTGTGGAGAAGAATGTAGCAGGAGCTACCATGAAATTAGGCTGACCGGTAAGGCACCTTGGGCGGATCAGCGAGCAGGTACGTCTTGGTACTCTATTTGGTGAAAACTTTCTATTTCCCAGGTTTTCGGTTTGGTAAGCCTATGCACTTTTAGCACCATATGCAAGGGTTCAGGACTGGAGGGGCACAACTTGGAGAATAGCCCATTTTGTCAGCCACCAGTTCCCCTATTGTGTGGCTGGTTGGGAGGAATACACAAATGGCAACTGCCAACTACACCTATTCATGTGACCCAGGAAACAGGCTGCAGGCACTAATGGGTAGGACAAGAAAATGTCAACTTTCTAAATGTGGTATTTTCAGAATTGTGACTTAAAATCTGACTTTACATTAACAATGACTTTTTGAAATGTCAGTTCCTCAGACACCAAACATGACATTTCTACTTGCTCCCAAGCAAATGTTTACAGGTCCTGGGTAAGTGCAGTACCACTTAACTAGGGACATACAAGTCAATCAATCAATCAATCAATCACGGCATTTATAGAGCGCGCTACTCACCCGGGAGGGTCTCAAGGCGCTGGGGGAGGGGGTAAGTTACTGCTCGAACAGCCAGGTCTTGAGCTGCTTCCTGAAGGAGAGATGGTCCTGGGTTCGCCGAAGGTGAGTGGGGAGGGAGTTCCAGGTCTTGGCTGCCAGGTAGGAGAAGGATCTTCCTCCGGCGGTGGCTCTGCGGATGCGTGGTACGGTGGCGAGGGCGTGGCTGGTTGATCGTAGCTGGCGGGTGGGCGTGTAGAAGGTCATGCGGTCGTTGAGGTACTTGGGGCCCAGGTCGTGGAGGGCCTTGTGTGCGTGGGTGAGGAGTCTGAACGTGATTCTCTTGCTGACGGGGAGCCAGTGCAGGTCTTTCAGGTGTCCGGTGATGTGGCTGTGTCGGGGGATGTCCAGGATGAGTCGTGCGGAGGCGTTCTGGATGCGCTGGAGTCTTTTTTGAAGTTTGGCTGTGGTTCCGGCGTAGAGGGTGTTCCCATAGTCCAGTCGGCTGGTGACGAGTGCCTGGGTGACGGTCTTTCTGGTTTCAGTGGGGATCCATCTGAAGATCTTGCGGAGCATGCGCAGGGTGTTGAAGCACGAAGATGAGACGGCGTTGACTTGTCTGGTCATCGACAGGGAGGAGTCCAGGATGAAGCCCAGGTTGCGTGCGTGGTCCGTTGGCTTGGGCGCGGTGCCCAGGGCCGGGGGCCACCAAGAGTCGTCCCAGGCGGAGGGTGATGAGCCCAGGATGAGGACTTCCGTCTTGTCTGAGTTCAGTTTAAGGTGGCTGTTCCTCATCCAGTCGGCGGCGTCTCTCATCCCGTCGTGTAGGTTGGCTCTGGCGGTGGTGGGGTCGTTGGTGAGGGAGAGGATCAGCTGGGTGTCGTCGGCGTAGGAGATGATGTTGAGGTTGTGTTGGCGTGCGATGGCTGCGAGGGGGCTCATGTAGACGTTGAAGAGGGTTGGACTGAGTGAAGATCCTTGTGGAACGCCGCAGATGACTTCGGTGGCCTCGGATCTGAACGGGGGAGGCGGACTCTCTGGGTTCTTCCGGCGAGGAACGAGATGATCCATTCCAGTGCTTTCTCTCGGATTCCGATGTTGCTGAGGCGCTTCACTAGGGTGCGGTGGCAGACGGTGTCGAACGCCGCGGAGAGGTCCAAGAGGATGAGGGCTGCTGTTTCCCCGTTGTCGGTTAGGGTTCTGATGTCGTCGGTGGCTGCGATAAGGGGCGGTCTCAGTGCTGTGGTTGGCCCGAAACCCGGACTGCGAGGGGTCGAGGGATCCATTCGTCTCGAGGAAGGCGGCAAGCTGTCTGTTGACGGTCTTCTCGATGACTTTGGCCGGAAACGGAAGGAGCGAGATGGGACGGTAGTTCTTGAGGTCGGTGGGGTCCGCCGTTGGTTTCTTCAGGAGGGCGGTAAGCTCGGCGTGCTTCCAGCTCTCCGGGAAGGTGGCGGTGTGGAAGGAGGAGTTGATGATGTCCCGGAGATGGGGTGCGATGGTGGCGTCGGCTTTGTTGAAGACGTGGTGTGGGCAGGGGTCGGTTGGTGATCCGGAGTGGATGGAGTTCATCGTGCGGGTGGTGTCTTCGGTGCTGATCGGGGTCCAGTTGCAGAGGGTGGTGGTGGCGGGCGTTGGTTCGGCGGTAGGGTGCGTGGTCTGTGCGTCGAAGCTGTTATGTATGTCGGTGATCTTGCGGTGGAAGAACGCGGCGAGTGAGTTGCAGAGGTCTTGCGAGGGGTGATGTCGTTGTTTCCGGCGCTGGGGTTGGAGAACTCTTTGACGATGCTGAAAAGTTCCTTGCTGTCGTGGGCGTTGTTGTCCAGTCGTTCTTTGAGTGCCGACTTCTTGGTGGCACGGATCAGCTGGTGGTGTTTGCGGGTGGCGTGCTTGAGGGCGGTCCTGTTGTCTGTGGTCTGGTCGAGTCGCCAGGCTTTCTCGAGAGTGCGGCAGTTCTTCTTGGATTCCTTGAGTTCGTTGGTGAACCAAGGGGTTTTCTTGCTTCCGGGTCTGCTGGGAGGGTTTTTTAGTGGTGCGAGGTCGTCGGCGCAGGCGGTCAGCCACTTGGCGAGGTTGCTGGCTGCAAGTAAATTAAATGTGCCAATGGGGTGTCAGACAATTTTACCATGTTTAAAGGAGAGAGCACAAGCACCTTAGCACTGGTTAGCAGTGGTAAATGCACAAAGTCCAAATTTGAACAAAAACAAAATCCAGAAAACAAGAGGGCTCAAGTCAAAACTTTTGGATGTGACACTGCTGAGAGGGCCAAGTCCAACATATAGGCAGTGGGACACCTCCCATAGGCAGAGGGTGGAGGCTCTGAGAGGCACAGGAGCCAGAATGGTAGTACCTGGTGATATCCACCAGGTTGTTACCGCAGACAATCAGGAAAGTCATTATCCAGTGGCCCTAATTCCCTGTGAATGTGGTGGTGTCTCCAGTTCCTTAAAGGCAGTTCTATCATGGTTGGTGTTTATGTTTGGGTTTGACCAGGTCTAGCACGACCAGATAACTGTGGTTGGCGATTTGTGCTTTTTAGCTTTATTTTTACTTTAAATTTAAAAATATAATCTCTGGATCTGTATATTGTTTTATTTATTCATTTTGGTGTCATTTTATTTATTAAAATGTTTTCTATTTTTGTAAATTGGTTTGGGATTTTTCTTGTGCTGTGTTTTCACTTTATTACTGTTTGAGTACTGAATAAAACCTTTACACATTGCGTCTAAGTTAAGCCTTACTGCTTTGTGCCAAGCTACCAGAGAGATAAGCATAGATTTATTTACTGACTATTGTGGTTCACCCTGAGCATTATTTGAGTTAGGTTCTCACACCCTTCAACTGATATCTTACAGTATGTACATATTTATGTTTTTTATTTATATATTTTTTCATTGCAGGAGGGTGGTGAAAAAGGCTAAATGAATCTCTAGTTAACAATTATGTTTTTGACCAAACAATCACCTCTTTGCTTCGCAAATGTGATAGTTATTTACAAATGACAGCTTCCCCTTTGCGAATCACATACCACTTCCACTCAGGTGGTGGTATCTGATCAATGATTTCAAACTGCAATTTTGGTCACAAGTCAGTGATGCATGTTACTGCGAATTGAAATTAGAATGGAACACCCCTTTCACACCAACTTGTAATTGCGATTTGGAATGACTCAGAAACCAACTTTTGCAGTTGCAAAACCTGTGGTTTTGTCAAAGTGTTTCAAACATCTGTCCGCAATCCCATTCCAGGGTTGGAAAGGGTTAGGGACAAGCTCATAATCGGTCTGGATTTAGGATCTGGGGTTTCTAAAGATGAAAAGATCCAAATAACTTCAATTGCACTGAGGCTAAGGCACTTTTGCATGTAGGATTGTACATTTTATACAATTAAGCATGTGGATCAATTGTACGCTGCATATAAGAATGTGGAACGTTGTGTATTATTAAGTGTGTGGAATTGATACTCCTGGAAACTGTGATCATCACATGGTTACAGAAATACTCTTAGAGAGGTTGTGAATTTCTAGAATTTGTGAACAGTACCCATGACAGGTTGTAATTTCTACGTGACTGCGGAGTTGTCTACCAAGGTGTTGTGATTTCCTTTTTCTCATACATTTACATGCAATGAAGTGCATAGTTTAATGTCCGATAGTGCAAAGACATTTTATGTATGACATAGTTCCATAGCTGTGGAGAGTTTGAAAAAAATACTTGAATAGATCTAAATGAATTAGAAAGTGATGCTAGCCATGGAGCAACAGAGAAAGATTATAAAATAAACTTTCCCCTGTACAATCACATGACAGATAAACTGGATTCTTGAACGCTTTCAACACCAAAAACAAATAGCTTTTAGTAGGAAAATTAAGTGCCTTTGAGCAGGAAAAATAAAATGATAATAACGCAGTTATCATTTTATTTTTTGCAAGTTCAGGGTTGGTTTAGGGTGGGGCGGGGCGGGCTGGAGGTACAGGGAGAGGAGTGGTTTGCACACTCCAAGTGGGCATGACTGCTTTGCCGGCCGTCTTGGCTGGGCCAAACAATCATGCGCTCTTTGCATGTTCCCCAACAGGCTGCATTACAGAGCAGCTGGGGACCCTATCCCGTTTGCGAGTGACTTACCACCCATTTCAAATGGGTGGTAAACTGCAAGTGTTTTGCATCCGCAATCTTACAATGAAGTGTGCGTCGATATTAGGAAGGGATGCCCTTGGCAAGCCCCTTCCTAATAGCGAGTTGCAAACCCTATTTTGTGAGTTGGTAATAGGTTACTGACTTGCAAAATAGGGTTTGTAAATAGGGTGTTATGTTCCATAAAGTTACCCCAATATAGGCTCAGGTAGTCATCTAACATTTCACCTATATTTTCCCCTACCATTACCCTACATAACGGTTCTTAGTACTGACCTTTTACCTAGTTATGGTAATGTCCAAAGATGACATGGGGTTTTCTCCGAAAAGCTTAAGCCTCATTCATTATGCATGAGGATTCTTGGAATCACAGCAGGGCAGCAGGCCTACCATCTCCTGCATAATAACTATGTATAAGGGTCATTCCTTCCATCATCCTAGTCCTACATGACACAGCAAGGTATATCCCCATGGGTTACCACTTTGGGTATATATACACCATATCTTGCTGAGGTAGTCAGAGGAGAAAAGGACTTCCATGCCGACACACTGACGCAAGATGCTGAGTCTCCTGCACGCAGACACTCCAGCTCGCAGTGGTCTGACATCCCTTGCGGAGTGTCCATCTCGAGACCAAGACGGGGGTCCCACAGTCTCTCACTCCAGGTAATAGGGTTGACTTTATCCTAGAGGGATTCTTGGCTTCTACACCTACATACATGCTAGGTACACTTAGGTACATCTAGTTAGGGTCGCATCGTAGGACTATGCATTTTACTGTCATGTATTTTATATACTTGCCTGTATTCATTGTTTTAGCACAATGGTAGAAATCTACCATCCTTTTACTCTGTTAGTGCTTATACTAATTTATATCTGTTACTGTCTTGTGGTTGTTTCAGCACACATATTTTACACTAGAATGACGATGGCTCAATAAATGCTTATTGAAAAACGTCCCCACCGTTTTTTCTGTGTATCTCTCTGAGACGAAGTGAGCACGAATGACTGAGCGAAAAGTAGTACACTGTTTCTACGATCCTGAGGGATCCGGGTTGTCATGCTCGATAGTTGCCAAGAACTTGCCTTGGTAAGAGGGGTTTCTAATGGCACTGTGAGCTAGCTGGTATACAGGCTAACATACCCGGTAGGGGTGTCTAGAATCAGTCTAACAGCAATCCTAGAGTGTATGTTGTCTTAACGCACAGATCCTATATAGGTTTATAGGAACTACACGACATGGCGCTGCCAACGTTGGTTTGGTACTTATTTAACAGTCAAATCTGAGTAGTTCAGTCGTGCTATTCTCAGAGACCCCTACTCACATTTCTTCAGAGACGTCTGGGGTGGGAAGGAAACTATCCGACACAGCTGAGTAGGCATATCCTATGTATTGGCTGTAGGTTTATCAAGCTTGAAGGACAAACAGTTCCTATTGTGCATAACACCTTATCTCAGTTTCCTTGAAACTCTTCCTTGACCTTGGTCAACAATGGCTGACGAAAACGCCACTGTGCGAGCACAACGTGCAGTAGTAGAGGAAGAAATAGAAGGGGAAATTAACATTTCAGAGAATGTCAGAACTGCCCTTACTCAAAAGCTAATAGTCTACGGAGTCACAGCTAGGGGTGGGACAGTAACCTTCGTGATTGAGGCTCACGAATCATATAGAGCAGAGGTATTCTATTCATGGGTTAAATTCCCACAAGCAGATGCACAATCAAACACATTTCATTCTTACACCGAAGATGAAACACCAAATGAATACTGTCCGTATGAGGACATTGAAATTCCGCTCACCTACCAGGAGCACATAAATTGGTTTATAGGTGCCCTCCCCCACACTAAAGACAAAGTAAGATGAGGTCCACTCGGAAGAGATGGAGCCACTTGGCCTGTCCTTGCGGTTTACACACTGCATCCAGACATAGACACAATGCCAGTAGCAGACTTACGTCCACTTCACAAAGAAATAATAAAACTTTACAGAAACTTGACACAGTTCGTGATGAGAGCACTCACACGTCAGCCAACAAGAGCTACACAAACAAGTCAAATTCAGAGTTCTACAACTAAAATGACATCACAAACGTTATACGCAGTTATGGGTAAAATGTCCACTAAACGTGAGCAAATGCCATTCTGGATAGCTCAGAAAATAACACAGCTAGAGGCAGTATTTCCACACACAAGCCCTCAAGAAAAACACAGAATGCTAACAATCTGCTTGCCAATGAGGATAGCTCCCCAGATAGAGGATTGTACCACTTGGGGTACAGTTTTTGCTGCCATGTATACCAGAACTCATGGTATCCCGTCATTAGCAGTAATACCAGACATATTAAGACAAATACAAACTGAGTATGGAGCAGAACCTGCTCTGAACTTAGGGATGAAATGATTAGGTAATTTTGCCCGGGTATGAGCTATAATATTAGCAAATATAAAAGGGGAGGCAGCAGCAGTGGCAATACGCCAACGCCTGAGGGATTTCACTCCTTTACAACAGGAACGTGAATTACCTACAATTATCACAGACACCTATGCTGAATTAGGTAGAGATAGTTTGGGAGC
The DNA here is from genome assembly GCA_963921515.1 of Calotriton arnoldi. Taxonomy (NCBI): domain Eukaryota; kingdom Metazoa; phylum Chordata; class Amphibia; order Caudata; family Salamandridae; genus Calotriton; species Calotriton arnoldi. The sequence continues at coordinate 391,813 of CAWUFW010006599.1, read as the reverse complement.
TAGAGCAACAAAACCGCAACTCATGGGTGGTCCTGAAAAGGATAGCACCAAGCAAGCACCTAATTCTTCTAAGAAGAAATGGGATAATAACAATAAAAACCAAAAGATTAGAGAAAACAGATCTCTATCTAGGAGTGGGTCTCCTCAACAGGAGTCCTCCGAAAGGAGATACAACCTTAGAAATAGAGATGACAGGTATCAGGATACTGATACACGTTCCTCTTGTTCCTTTCAGGGTTCACCAAGAAACTCCGAGAGAGATGGACGGTCAGAACACAGACAAGAAGAGCGTACGAAGTCCAGAGACACACAACGCGCTTCAGAATACACTTCTAAAAAAGAAGACAAGCCAAAATCTAAACCTCAATTGAAAAAGAAGAAAGTAGCAGATCTTAAAGTTAGACATGCCCAGAATTCTGAGGACTCAACTACTGAATGGGGAATGGGCCCTGACGATGCTAGACAGTGCAGCAGAAGTAACAATAGCTCACCAGAACCTGATGGAATATCTGGTGACAGCAGAGTTGAATGAGCACATCACGGTGGAAACACCTGATATGAGGGTAAGTGTCCCACATAGGTTACACGAGATAACACTCCAAATGGAGAGGGACAAACCCAGAAAAGTTAAAGGTCTCTTTTGGGAGAACTTGACTTACGGCTATAACATACTTTTAGCTGAAAAATATTGTCCGCCTGAAATTGTTATGGATTGCCCAAAGGGAGAAACACTAATTTTACCAGCTTTTTCCGACAATGTTCCAATATATTTAAAACACACATACGCGCTGGAGTGGGCGGTAGCCCTTGCTCCAGCACTATACCGCAACCATGTTGGGTGGGATGCTGAGTCATCACACCATGTAATCCCAGTTAAAACTAGTCCAACTCCACAGAGACAGTACCCAATAAAACAAGAAGCAAAAAAACAGGTCAGAGAGATCTTAGATCAACTTGAATACCAGGGTGTAATTGAAACTTGCACCTCTCCAATGAATAATCCTTTGTTTACCATAAAGAAACCCGATAATTCATATCGTCTAGTTTTAGACTACCAACATCTGAACACATGCACAAAGACATTTGCAGTACAGAATGCACATAGTGCCGCATTAATGAATAACATTGTGCAGAAAAAATACAAAACAACACTGGATATCTCAAATGGATTCTTGTGCCAAAATATAGCACCTGAAAGCAGGTATCTAACAGCATTTTCTGCGCTAGGCTCTCAGCGTCAATTATATTGACTACCTCAAGGGTATAAGAATAGCCCTGTGTTGTTCAGCGCTAGGGTAACAGAATTACTTCAGAATTTGGATGAAGAGGCATTGTCCTATGTAGATTATATTTATCTGATGGATGATGATTTACAGGAGCACTTGACCAGGGTGAGCACCATAATTATGGGGTTCGCCTCTAAGGACTACAAATTCAACTTTAAAAAATCAAAAATAGCCCACCTCAATGTCCTATTTTTAGGATACGAGCTTTCAAGTGAAGGAAAAAGCCTGGCAGCTAACTTTTTCGAAAAGTGTGCGCTATTCCAACCTCCTAAATCTTTGAAGAACTTACAATCCATATTGGGATTTTTAAATTTTGGCAGAACATACATTCTGGATTACGTAGAAAGAGTGAAACCTTTCTACAACTTAATAAGACCCGATTTCTCAGTTAGGCATTGGAGACAGGAACACACAGATATCCTTTGTTCCCTACAAGCTGACATGATAGCTTCAAAACACTTGCAGACATGAGTAAACGTACGCAACCTAGTTATCCGCGTTATAGCGGGTCAATCTGGGTACATTTACCTAACCTTCAATGAAGGCAAAACAGTACCCATTGCATATAAATCACATTTGTGCACAAACGCTGAAATGCGTTTTGCTTCTACAGAAAAAATACTGACAGCAGTACAGACCGCTGTAGTAAGAGAAAGCGCACTGGTTCAGGGGAAACAAATAATTGTCGTAACTCTGGTACCATCCTTAGAGGCTGCTACAAAGGCAAGCGTTCCTAATGCTAAAGCCTTACATCCAAGATGGATACAATGGGCTAATTCTCTCACTGCAACGTATGTAGAATATAGATATGACCCAAGGTTAAAAACAGAAGCATTTCTGCAATATGAACAGGAATATCCTCTCCCAAATGAAATTATACCTCTAGATCAGTATGAATACATTATTTACACCGGCGGATCTGCTCAGCCGGCCGTACGAAGTAAACAGCAATACATTGCCACTTGTACGATTGTAAAGGGTCGTATGCAGGATGGCAAGTTCTATCCCAGCGATACGAAGACACAGTCTCTAGGAGACTGCACGGCTCAGCTGGCAGAACTAAAAGCACTATTACTGACACTTATAAATACGGATCGGGAATTCCCCATGCTGATTGTGTGCAATTCTTTTTATTGTGTCCAGTCATACAACGAATATCTCCACTACTGGGGTAAGAATGGGTTTAAAGACTCAAAAGGTGGCACAATTAAGCATAAAATGCTATGGGAACAGGTAGCTGAGTTGAAGAACGAACTACCAAGAGCTCATGTGATACACAAGCTGAGTCATCAACGTGATGGCGTTCACGTTAAAGGGAATTCATTGGCTGATGAAGCCGCGAAGGAGGTAGTACGTACTGCTGCCGTAGCTGCAATCACTTGTTTAAAAACAAGAATAGATGGACAGATAATGGTAGCTGTCATTGCTTCACGCAAAAACAGCCCAGTCTTACCGAAAGGCTCTCCACTCAAGTACTCCTACAAGTTAGATGCAAACAACATTCCGTATGCTCAGATTCCAGGAGTGGTGGATAGAGTAATACCAAACATGGATCATAGATTGGGTTTAATACTAGCTGCACACGAGGGCCTAGGTTCTGCACACGCAGGGATTACCGCAACAGTTTAATTATTGAAACAACGCTATTGGTGGCCTGGTTTAACTAAACAGACGAAGAATTTTGTCTTAAATTGCGACATCTGCCAGCAGATGAAGGGTCCCACCGTGGCGCGTACAGTGCAGACACCTTTACTAATATCAGACAGACCACTCGCTTGTGTCTATTTGGACCACTGCGGCCCCTTGCAATCAGATGGGGCTTACAAGTATATCATGGTGGCAGTGGATTCATGCTCCAGGTTCCTATGGGTATGGCCTCAGCGCTCGGCTGACGCTCGAACTGTTATAAAAGATTTGCGAGTCTTTATTAGGACATACGCAGTTGGCACATTACATTCTGACCGTGGCCCCGCGTTTAGCTCTAGGGCTTACAAGGAAGCCATGGAAGGTTTGGAGGGAAATTCGGTCGTGGAGAGGAAAAACCAGGAATTAAAGCAATCTTTAACAGCTAGAGTATTAGGTTCGGGTGGTAGTTGGGTCAATCATTTATATGGAGTACAGCGAGCCCTTAACAATCTGCCAAGAAGTCCTCTAGGGGGTGTCACTCCTTACGAGGTCCTATTTGGGACGAGAATGTTGGTACCTGATCTTGATTATGAAAGCACAGTGGCAGATGAAAAACCATTTGACATCAATAAACGTTTGGCTGTTTTACAGGATCTGAACGAATCCAGAGCACTACTAAGCAACAAACAAGTAAAACGAACCGCCACTGGGGAAGTCAAATCAGTCACGGCAAGACCTGTCTGGATCCTAAAAGTCGGGGATCTGGTCAGAGAAAAGATCGAGGACAAGAAAGAATTTGGGTCATCACACAGAAAGCCTGTACCTGTCTTGGCTGTCGAAGGAACAAGAACAGTACTTCTTCCGCCTCTTGCCAGAAAAAAAGGAAAGAGATTTGTCTTCATTGATCTGATAATACCACACTATGTGGCCGATACTGAATAGTAGTCCTCGTGGGCTCCTGGGTAGCCGACGCTCTCCTCTCGCTACCATACAGGAAGTTCAGACAGAAAGAATCATAACATTCGAAGAGTCACCAATACGAAATGATGGAATTTTCAACAATGATATGGAACTCGTTCCTCTGGACACAGAACTTCAAACTACAAATGAAAGACAAATTTCAGTTCGGACAAACACCGATGTCTACATCAATATGCCTCAACAAGAGACACCTGCCGGTTCTACACAACCTGCCGAGCTAACAGAGATTGATCGAACTGCATCTGGCTACTTCATCGATTTTGATACCTTGTGAACCCGAGACTACGCCAGCTCCAGTTTCCCGTAAGCAGCAAATTAGTGAATTCTACACGTTTCTGAAGAAGACTTACTTAGTCTCACCTTGCCTCCAGCTCTGGATAATATCTGCAATATTGTTTTTCTGTTCTGGATTGGCCTAGTGACTGTCTTTTGCTTACTAATAAATGGAAAATATCTCCCAGAACGCTCTGCAGTATCAAATGTGAACTTGGTTCTGAAACCTCATGCATCATCTCATCGTGAACAAAGAGACTTGTTTTCCGTGAACATTACAGCTGTTCCAATTCCTGATGGTATAGTTTGGGACAAAGTTGATTATGATGTATTTGGCCCCACTGAACTTTTGAAGATTCCACATGTATTTAAAATTTCTCGAAATGATATCATTACCTCCAGTACATTTTCTGATGATTGGGATTTTGAAACTGTAAATAATATGTTGTCTGATTGGAAAAATCCGCTGCTTTTTCAAGCAATGAAATGTTAGAAGACACATCTGACTTTGATAGCTTGTACTGTTACCATCATTAAGTTCATCACTTTTTACACAAATCCAGTATCCCACGTAATGTTTTCACATATCATCAATGGGAACATTGTCCGACACCACCGAAAGTTAGTTCGAAGACATTTGCACAGACATTCTCATATTTTTCAGGGTTCAACACTTCTGACCCGACCTCATATTACTATAAGGTTGCACCTACACCTGCACAGAAAAATTTGCTGACTAACACCAAACAGATTTATTCTGCATCCTTTGTTTCCCAACTGTCTAAACAGGGTTCGACTTATGGAAGGACACTATAGACACCAAATCGGTCTGGGGTTCTAAAGAATGGCAAGTTCAGGGAACAAAAGCACTATTTAGAGCGTGCCTCATTCCGCAACTGATAATATTCCTGAATGAAACTGTGCAACAGACTTCCTGTCTTGGACTAGCCAAGAACAAGGATTTGAACACACCACGGTTTCCAACACCTTCACGCATCAATTTTACATCACATGGAGGGGATACAATAGATGATCACACCACGGTTTCCAACACCTTCACGCAACAGTAGGGAAAGCGTTGGATAGCGTAGGGATAAAAATTACTATTCCCACTCCAGAGAGTGCAACAGTAGGGAAAGTGTTGGATAGCATAGGGGTAAAAATTACTATTCCCACTCCAGTGAGTGCAACAGTAGGGAAAGCGTTGGCTAGCGGGAGGGTAAAAATTACTATTCCCACTCCAGAGAGTGCAACAGTAGGGAAAGCGTTGGATAGCGTAGGGGTAAAAATTACTATTCCCACTCCAGTGAGTGCAACAGTAGGGAAAGCGTTGGATAGCGGGATGGTAAAAATTACTATTCCCACTCCAGAGAGTGCAACAGTAGGGAAAGCGTTGGATAGCGTAGGGGTAAAAATTACTATTCAGACTCCAGAGAGTGCAACAGTAGGGAAAGCGTTGGATAGCGTAGGGGTAAAAATTACTATTCCCACTCCAGAGAGTGCAACAGTAGGGAAAGCGTTGGATAGCGTAGGGGTAAAAATTACTATTCCCACTCCAGAGAGTGCAACAGTAGGGAAAGCGTTGGATAGTGTAGGGGTAAAAATTACTATTCCCACTCCAGAGAGTGCAACAGTACGGAAAGCGTTGGATAGCGGGAGGGTAAAAATTACTATTCCCACACCAGTGAGTGCAACAGTAGGGAAAGCGTTGGATAGCATAGGGTAAAAAGTACTATTCCCACTCCAGTGAGTGCAACAGTAGGGAAAGTAATGATTTAATATTTAAATTTAAAAAAATTAATTATCAATACCAATAAAAAATTAATTAAAATTAATTACCAATTACAACATATTTAATAATTAATTAATTATAAATACCAATAAATATTATTTATTAAAAATTAATCACCTATTAATAATTAATTAACAACCAATTAATTTTCAATACCAAAAATTAATAAGTAATACAAAATGTTTACCAATTAATAATTAATTAACAGTAAATTAATTATCAATACACAAAAATATTTTCAATAATTATTTAATTACAATTAAATTACTTCCCACCCTATTCCCCTATAAACCCACAACCCGCTCCGAATAATAAATTAATACAATTAATATAATTATCAATTAATCAATTAATAAAAATTAATTACCAATTAATACAAATTAATTACCAATTAATAAAAATTAATTACCAAATAAAAATTAATTAACAATAAATTAATAATCAATACCAATAAATAAAAATAAATAATTACTGAATTACAATTAAATTACTTCCCACCCTATTCCCCTATAAACCCACAACCCGCTACAGAACTAAAACGCAAAATTAAATTAAAAATAATTAATAATTCCTAAAAATTAATATTTAATTTACTATAATTAAATTACTTCCCACCCTATTCCCCTATAAACCCACAACCCGCTACGGAATTAAATTACGCAAAAATTAAATAACATAAAATTCATTACTTTAAAAAATTAAAACATACATTACAAAAATAATACATATTTTTAACACATATACTAACACTTAAAACACTATAAAAAAATTCGATATTTTTAACAACTATTTTATGACTGTCGATATTATGACAATCGACATTTCTTACCTGAATTTCGATATTCTGCACCACTATATTTTGGCAATTCGATATTCTGTCCATTCTATATAAAAAAAACTCGATATTTTGGCAATTCGATATTAAAAATTCGATATTATGTCTGTTCACCAACGTACCACATATAGCAGTACGTTATAATTTTTGTATGTCGTCCAGTCGGATGAGGAGTGGGTGTTATGTTCCATATAGGTACCCCAATGTAGGCTCAGGTAGTCATCCAACCTTTCACCTATATTTTCCCCTACCATTACCCTACATAACAGTTCTTAGTACTGACCTTTTACCTAGTTACAGTAATGTCCAAAGATGACATGGGGTTTTCTCCAAAAAGCTTAAGCCTCATTCATTATGCATGAGGATTCTTGGAATCACAGCAGGACAGCAGGCCTACCATCTCCTGCATAATAACTATGTATAAGGGTCATTCCTTCCATCATCCTAGTCCTACATGACACAGCAAGGTATATCCCCATGGGGTACCACTTTGGGTATATATACATCATATCTTGCTGAGGTAGTCAGAGGAGAAAAGGACTTCCATGCAGACACACTGACGCAAGACGCTGAGGCTCCTGCACGCAGACACTCCAGCTCGCAGTGGTCTGACATCCCTTGCGGGGTGTCCATCTCGAGACCAAGACGGGGGTCCCACAGTCTCCCACTCCAGGTAATAGGGTTGACTTTATCCTAGAGGGATTTTTGGCTTCTACACCTACATACATGCTAGGTACACTTAGGTACATCTAGTTAGGGTCGCATCGTAGGAGTACGCATTTTACTGTCATGTATTTTATATACTTGCCTGTATTCATTGTTTTAGCACTAATGGAAGAAATCTACCATCCTTTTACTCTGTTAGTGCTTATACTCATTTATATCTGTTACTGTCTTGTGGTTGTTTCAGCACACCTATTTTACACTAGAATGATGCTGGCTCAATAAATGCTTATTGAAAAACGTCCCCACCGTTTATTCTGTGTATCTCTCTGAGACGAAGTGAGCACGAATGACTGAGAGAAAAGTAGTACACTGTTTCCACGATCCTGAGGGATCAGGGTTGTCATGTTCGATAGTTGCCAAGAACTTGCCTTGGTAAGAGGGGTTTCTAGTGGCACTGTGAGCTAGCTGGTATACAGGCTAACATACCCGGTAGGGGTGTCTAGAATCAGTCTAACACCAATCCTACAGTGTATGTTGTCTAAACGCGCAGATCCTATATAGGTTTATAGAAACTACACGACAAGGGCAGACCTATTTTGCGGTCGCAAACGGGCCGATTTCCCATTTGCGACAGCAAAAAACGGTTGTACATCTGGCCCCATATCTTTTCTTGTATGCACAACATGAGCTTCTGAAAAGCAACGTGAAGCCATCTGTTCGAAACAGCATACTGTTGCCCCAGTTACCACCTACCAGGCTGTAAGAGAACTGGAAGTGACCATCCAGGTTCAAATTGGTGGAAATGACACAACCTAACGCCTGAAAATTGCGAAGAGAGGTGTTTTTCTAAGTATTTTTATCAGTATTCCAATTTGAAGGTGTTGTCACCGCCAGTCCTTAATTTGAGCCGGCGGCTTCCAGTGCTCAGCACCAGCACTTAATTGTCAATACAGGCAATTAGGACAGTTTGCCAAATGGTGGCGCTGTTGTCTCATTTGGAGACGAGCACAACAAAAGTTGTTTATTAAATCAATATACATTGAAAATGACTAATATCTGCCGCCAAAGCCATTCTTATAGTTTTGGGGCCCTGGAGTAGTCAGAAATGTCAAACTTGTAGGAGTGTGATAGTTAGTAGTTGTGTTGTTATTGTAATTGACAGTGCTGACCACAAATGTTTTGCCCCTCTGAGGCCAGGGGTCACAAAGGAAGTGACAGGAGTAGAAGGGAGCAAGTTAGAGGTCGCCTCTACCACCACTAACTAGCCTCAAATGACGTCCATGAGTGCAAACGGAAGTGGCCTCCTGTCGAGGGGCCTGGCACTTTTGTTTTTTTACATATAAGCATTGGTTATCACACATTATGATTCCTCCTGGGTTCCCAAACATCCTTGAACCTCAATTTGCAGTTTAACCCTCTTGCCGTCTCCTGCACTCATTCTGGGCCGCAGTTAGACCATCCATATGTAAATATTGCATCTCTAGCTTATTGATGACCAGCTGGCTTTTGGACCCTGCGTCAGCCATCTTGACGTCTATCAGTAGTCTTGCACTGACAGCACAGTAATAGGCTTACCACAGAGTAACTGCAAAGTAAAATGACAGCTTCTGTCTGCAGCGTCTATAGAGCAAAGCAATTCCAATTTGTGAGAAATGCGTTTGAAATGAAAAAGCAGAACATCCCACACTGTGCCAGGTAGAGGTGACTGGGAAGAACTTCACCTTTTTTCTTATCTTGAAGCATTTCTCGGCAAGTCACCTGGACATAAATGGCAGAGCTATAGAATATCTTCACTCTTCCATCGAAAGTAAGGTCAGGGAGCCCGACTTTTATTAATTTGCTATTTCACACTTCATTACTCCTCAGGATTTCTGCAGAGCTTGAGGTTTCATCGCTGAGGTGAGCCCAATGACTTCAAATAACGGAATTGTTTTTGATACAGGCTTTGCTCTGCACAGCTGCTCTTTTCTTCGGCTGCCCGTCTCTGTTGAAACCATCATACAGTCTTCAAGTCTTTCCGTGAAATATCAACTTGCCACACACGTGCTTGCATTAGCATATGCTAATTACTTGGTGTGATTTATTGCGCACGAGTTCTTCGTAATTTCTAGCAACAATCCACTTATTGTCTTCATTAATGCTGAGTCCGAGTTTCTAATGAGGAATAAGCCAGCAGTTTAATCATAAATCCGTCAGGCATGGGAAGGCAAGCAGGCTGCCCCGGGGAATGCTAATAAGGCAATGCTACTGATGAACACAGAAAGGATCTTCAGGAATCGTTCCCGTTTTCAGGCAGCCTCGCTGCATCTTTTCATATTTCAAGTACAGGTCCCAGCCTGATAACAAACTTTTTTTTTGTAGGTATTTTGTTGTATGAACTTTGGCATGGTCCACGTAATCGGAAAGCTGATAACTGCAGTGAAGCAAAATGAGTAATTCATCGCGGTGTCTGGACCTGGTCTAATCATTGTTGAACGCTAGAGCATTGTATCATGCTGTGAGATGAAGTGAACGATCATGAAACCCAATTGGATTCATTTTTTATCACAGCAACTAGCTGATAATTCGACAGCCAGGCGCGACGAATTCATCACGCACTCAAGGCAAGAGCATGACATCAAATCATAAGTGGGTTATGAAATGATAGACACGAAACGAATAAAGAACATATGGAGAGAGATTTTGTGAGCAGCTTACCCTATACCGCGCTCATTGTCAAACTGTGGGTCCAACCCCAAAAAACAACATGTTTAAAAAGAGATAGGGCCTGGTAAATGGGAGGAAAACAGAAGCTGAGGCATACAGGAAAAATGGCCTCATTCAGAGTGGCCTAATTTAGTGTCAGGGAATACTGCACTGGGTAAATATGATACCAGAGAGGGCTTTATTTACAAGCAGTAGGGGATAATGAGGGCACACTGGCAGTGGCATGCAGAATCTCACTGAACAAAGCTGCACCCAAAGACCAGGGGCGGAGCTACAGTGGTGCAGCCGGTGCAACGCACCGGGGCCCAGAGGTGGGAGAGGGCTCAACTGCAACAGGAGGCGGGAGGGAGCCCAACTGCAACAGCCCCTTTAGACACTAGAGGGCACCTAAACTATCATGTTGGAGTTCTGAAGAAGAACGAGCATTAAGGACGACAAAAAAGTTTGTTTTTTATCTTGGCACATTTACTGTGCATTGACAGGCAGAGGTCAAATGCCAGTCTACTCTTCTGACAAATTGCTGCTTATTCTTTTAACATGGAGACTGGTGTTTATTTTTCTATTACTTACTGCAGAGTGTGTGGATTTTGTAAAGTGAACCGTGTGAAAATCTTACTGGTGTGAAAGGAAAGGCTCTACAATTCTGTTTTCTTCTAACACACAACAAGATTTAAACACCTATGCATGAAATGTATAAATATTTTTAAATAAATAAACAAGAAAGCACAAATGAAACACTTTTTTTTCTTTCATGCTGGAAACAAAATTGTTAATAGGCTCAAAACAAGTCAAGACACCTTACTGAGTGATGTGCAAATGACAAATATTTGCTAAAACCCAATGTCCACACATTATCATTTATGTGCTGTATAGTTTTATTATAAGCATTGTATGTCTCTGCAAATTCAGCGGTAATTTCAATGGAAAATGTGCTGTCTGTAAATGAGAGTTGTTACCACACCATGCTTTAATAATACATTTGTGACCGTGTTCTCCTAAATTCCAGCACCAGCTACACACTAGACCCTTACCACTGTACTGCTGAATGGGTGAGACGCATTTGCAACACTTGTTCTTTTGTGTGATACTTGGATTTCTCACAATCCCAATGACTTCAGTGATGGCAGCACCACCAGTCTAAAAATTATTCCAGCACTACTGCTTACTAGCGCCGCAGCTCTTACATCACTGGAAGCTTGCTGTTAGTTCTGCCTGATTCCCTCAACTGCAGGAGTTGGACTCCTAGCAGTAGAATCTACTACGGCACCTGTGGGGCCACTGTGAAGGTCTCAATCAGCATGAACTGAAGGGCCAAGTAGTGCCCAGGATCACTTTTGTAAATGCAGAGTGTGCCATTCGTACCTGGCTGCCTGACCCCAGCAGAGGCCAAAGAAGAAGCTATTTTCTTGCTACTGGGTGGCTTCTGAAGACAAGACAGTCACAGTTATCATTGCGTTAAGCCTGATCGGTGGAGGTCATAACTTGACAGTTAGTGAAAGAACATAGACTTACTTAGGACAGAGTCCTGGAACAGGGAAATGAATAATTTGAATATTGCTTGTTTCATTTTCTTCTAAAACAAAATGCACAGGTAACTTTAAACATCTTGGAGTTGCCAATGAACAATTTGTCCTTATTAAAACCAAAGTATGAATAATTATCCTTCTGAAACCTCTGGAAACTGGGCACAATACTTGAAAACAAGATGTTCCTCCCAAGAACAAGGTACTGAGAGATGGGGAACTCAAGTAACTGTTATACACGTACTGTAGTAGAGGGGATGAGGCAACTAATTAACAGGGAGAGTTGAGTTAAGGGTCTGTCTTGTTCTAAGAGTCCATTTTGGCTCTAAGACACAGGCACTTTACTCTGGGTGTTCTGTATCTGAAATAAGCTTAGATGCTGCTGCTAGTGTGATACCTGTTTTGTATGTGAGACTATCTTAGCTTGCACTGCTGATGACCATCTTGTACCTGTGCTGCATGTGAAGGGAACTCAAACTGCTGACAAATGCTGCAAATTGGAGGTGTGTGCTTTCACCCAGGCTTGGACTGCTGCTGCAGATGCTGTCCATGTTCTTGCATGCATGGGAAGCTTGCATTTGTTTCTGACGAGATCAATATGTGTTTCATGGGTATTTCATGGATATGTGGGAAGCATGTACTCCTGCCTGGGGCTGTACCTGTTATGTGTGTGGAAATCTTGCTATGCGTGTGAGTCAAGCTTGCCCTCACACACCCCAGTTCTGTTCCTTACACTTATACTGAATCTGAAATTCTGCTTGTTCGTTGTATCTAAGGGAGGCGTCTAATGGTGTTGCCCGGTGCCACACTATTTCCATGTCTTTGAAGGAAGCTTGCACTGGTCCTGCAGTACCACACTTGTTCCATGTCTTTCAGGGAAGATTGTGATTCTCTTAATTAATGCTGTATCTGTCAAAACTCTTCTCCTTCCTAGTGTGCGGTGTACCTGTGTGTGAGCAGTGTCCTTGTGTAAGGGCAGGATAGCCACCCTGTTTTGCCAGTGCATTGTGAGGGATGTGCCTGTTTGGTATTGCAATTCTTCATTAATTTTGTAATTAGAAATCTGGGTACACAATAAAAGTCATGGATAAATGATTCTGATTGAAAAACAGAGCATTACCAACAACTATTATTCCAAAATCAGTACAATATTCATACCATGTTGCCCCTAAGGGGCAACAAGCGACAATAAACATGTCATTAAACATGGAAATGCAGACTCAGTCAAGAGCGATGAGAAATTCATGAGATATATCTGTGATAGGAAAAGGAAAGGAGAAGCAAACTAAAGGAAGAGAAAGCAAGAAAGAAAGAAAGAAAGAAAGAAAGGAACAAAGAAGGGAAGAAACTAAGAAAGAAAGAAAGGAAGGAAGGAAGGAAGGAAGGAAGGAGAACAGCCCCACAACTGAGAGACCTAGATAATCCCACCCGAACCTGCAACTTGTAGTTCAACTTATAAATGAGTTGCTCAAAAAGTACCACATCGTACATGTTTGCGAGCTAGGTCTGACAGGAGCGGGCGCAAGGTGTTCTCCAGCAATGAATAATTGTCATTTTGGCCACACCGAGGCCTGTAGAGGGTCATCTGTTAACATGCTGTGTCAAAGAAGAGATGCAGAAGGTATCATGTAACATGACCAGACAGGGGTCATCAGCCTAGACACCTACAGCTCCACTTTCACAAGATTCCAAATCTGTGTCAAAAAATCTTGGAGCTTCGTGCACTTCTATAACACATGAACTATGTCACAGTCTTGATCACCGCATCCCCAGCAACGTGAATCAGCTCTGAGATGAGCTACGCATAATTTCGCCGGAGACCAATGCCAATGATGAAGGATCTTGAAATAGCTACATTTAAGCAATGCCTCCCGCAATCCTTTATTATAGTCTGCCAGTAGGGTTTCCCATTCGTCCTCTAGGAATTGCATGTTATGTCATGCTTCCCACCAGGTACGTAGTGATTAGTTGGAAAAGTAGTTATCAGTCAATGTGGTGTATAGACCCATTATGACCCCACCAAAGTCCTTCCAAGTGTGTATATAATGAGTGTTGGGGGATCTAGGTAGGTTAATTAGTTCTTTCCTCAGAATAGCGGACAAAGCATCGGACAATTGAGTATATCACCAGTAAAGAGAGCGGGGGAGTCCATACTCCCTTCGTAGATCAAGAAAAAGTTTGAGGAAGACAGTAGAGAGTAGGTCGTCAATATAGTAAATGCCATGCATTTTACATATAGATCAGCTGATTTTCTCTTCCCCGATGGTAAGGGCTGCATTACACCACAGCTGCACTTTGGAATGCACTCAGTCCAGGAACTTTATCATGATGTGGGCCCGCCACCATGCATATTGCATAGCGTGGATGATGGGGTTAGAGAGGGGGGTATGAGATGGTCTTCAAGTACAGTATATGGTGAGATCGCCAGAGGTCTGCAAAATATGATGCACCAGTGAGACTCAAATGGGTGCTGCTTGGAATGTGGGCAACAGATACACCGAATGATCCAGCTGCTGCACCAGCCAATAATATTCCAAGAGTAGCAGGTGCAGACTGCCCTTTGCAACAGCAGCATGCAGCTTAGGGCCCGCCAACCATGGTTTGTCTGATCCCCAGATGAACTTGGAAATTAATTGTGTGATGTCCTGAAAGATGGAATGGGGTATATAAAGGGCCAGGCTTAAGGGTAGGTGACGATACCGACCACTGCAGAGAAAAACTATCTCATGCCGCGAGCTAGATGCAAGCACCTGCTCTGACCTAAGGGGCACAATCCTTGCAAAAGGAGGGTTGGATTTTTTAGGTTATTTACCACAAAGAACTTTTCCTTCACCAATTTTACCGCTCTCACTTTTACGAGTGTACAGGTTGGCAATCTATTGATAGCTACACCGACTCTCCCATTCCTTAATCTGGGTAGGGACAGATATTCATTTTTACTATAATACCACCCAGTCCTGATGAAACACCATGGATCCCTCCTGGACCAATAGGGTGTGAAACATGTCGACCCGACCCACACCACTTGCACTCATGACTAAATTGTGTTTCCTCATTCCTGGGAAGTAACAGTTTAGATACTGCTTTTAACCTTACCAGGGGGACCCAGAAATAAATGTAACCCTTAGGGTACCTCTGTGGTATTTTTAACCCACAGTGTCACCTGTTCCACACACTTGCACTCACCCTCACAGCATTTTTACTTTAAAAGATCTCCGCCAAAGAGCCCTATTGCGGGGCCCATGGGGTATTGCAGCGCTGACTCCATGAGGAGCAAAAATGCCCAATGATGAAGCATGACACCTTCACAGGTGTGTGAGGGCATCACTTCCTAATAAGGAAGCCTCCTCCCCCCCTAATATCTAATTGTATTTGCCTACCTGTATTTCGTTACCTCTTTAGAAACAGCCACCCTCTTGTGTGCTATATGTATATAAAGGGTCAACATTCCAAATACACAGTTAAATTTGGAGGTGGCATTCATCTTGATGATCTGGACCTTACCCCACAGGGATAGATTCAGAGCCGACCATCTTTGAAAATCAGGTCTCATGTTGTCTATAATCGGTTGAACATTTTCAAGGACCATATCCCGCAGACCCTGGTTTATATAAATCGGATCACTGACAGAATATCGAGGAGCAAAATATCGACCTGGCAAAATATCGAGGAAAAAATATAGAATGCCAGAATATCGAATTCCTATCTACAAACAGGTAAGTACAAAAATATTGAATCCAAAATATCGTTGTAAAAAATATAGTTAGTCAAAATATCGAATTTTTTAAATGTCTTAAAAGTAATGTAAAATTAATAAAATAATACATATAATTAACTAAAACATACTTAAAAATACTTAAATAACCTTAATATTAATAAATATTTAATGTAAGTTAAAAAAAATAAACATGCATTTTTATTTTTTAATACATATATATATTAACGTAATATTAATAACAAATATTCAATATTTTTAGCGTAGGATAGCGGGAGGGTAAAATTTACTATTCCCACTCCAGTGAGTGCAACAGTAGGGAAAGCGTTGGATAGCGGGAGGGTAAAAATTACTATTCCCACTCCAGTGAGTGCAACAGTAGGGAAAGCGTTGGATAGCGTAGGGGTAAAAATTACTATTCCCACTCCAGAGAGTGCAACAGTAGGGAAAGCGTTGGATAGCGTAGGGATAAAAATTACTATTCCCACTCCAGAGAGTGCAACAGTAGGGAAAGTGTTGGATAGCGTAGGGGTAAAAATTACTATTCCCACTCCAGTGAGTGCAACAGTAGGGAAAGCGTTGGATAGCGGGAGGGTAAAAATTACTATTCCCACTCCAGAGAGTGCAACAGTAGGGAAAGCGTTGGATAGCGTAGGGGTAAAAATTACTATTCCCACTCCAGTGAGTGCAACAGTAGGGAAAGCGTTGGATAGCGGGATGGTAAAAATTACTATTCCCACTCCAGAGAGTGCAACAGTAGGGAAAGCGTTGGATAGCGTAGGGGTAAAAATTACTATTCCCACTCCAGAGAGTGCAACAGTAGGGAAAGCGTTGGATAGCGTGAGGGTAAAAATTACTATTCCCACTCCAGAGAGTGCAATAGTAGGGAAAGCGTTGGATAGCGTAGGGGTAAAAATTACTATTCCCACTCCAGAGAGTGCAACAGTAGGGAAAGCGTTGGATAGCGGGAGGTTAAAAATTACTATTCCCACTCCAGTGAGTGCAACAGTAGGGAAAGCGTTGGATAGCATAGGGTAAAAATTACTATTCCCACTCCAGTGAGTGCAACAGTAGGGAAAGTAATGATTTAATATTTAAATTAAAAAAAATTAATTATCAATACCAATAAAAAATTAATTAAAATTAATTACCAATTACAACATATTTAATAATTAATTAATTATAAATACCAATAAATATTATTTATTAAAAATTAATTACCTATTAATAATTAATTAACAACCAATTAATTTTCAATACCAAAGATTAATAAGTAATACAAAATGTTTACCAATTAATAATTAATTAACAGTAAATTAATTATCAATACACAAAAATATTTTCAATAATTATTTAATTACAATTAAATTACTTCCCACCCTATTCCCCTATAAACCCACAACCCGCTCCGAATAATAAATTAATACAATTAATATAATTATCAATTAATCAATTAATAAAATTAATTACCAATTAATACAAATTAATTACCAATTAATAAAAATTAATTACCAAATAAAAATTAATTAACAATAAATTAATAATCAATACCAATAAATAAAAATAAATAATTACTGAATTACAATTAAATTACTTCCCACCCTATTCCCCTATAAACCCACAACCCGCTCTGAATAATAAATTAATACAATTAATATAATTATCAATTAAAAAATTAATAACAATTAATTACCAATTAATAAAAATTAATTACCAATTAATAAAAATTAATTACCAATTAATAATTAATTAACAATGAATTATTTATCAATACCAATAAATAAAATTAAATAATTACTTAATTACAATTAAATTACTTCCCACCCTATTCCCCTATAAACCCACCACCCGCTACAGAACTAAAACGCAAAATTAAATTAAAAATAATTAATAATTCCTAAAAATTAATATTTAATTTACTATAATTAAATTACTTCCCACCCTATTCCCCTATAAACCCACAACCCGCTACGGAATTAAATTACGCAAAAATTAAATAACATAAAATTCATTACTTTAAAAAAATTAAAACATACATTACAAAAATAATACATACTTTAACACATATACTAACATTAAAACACTATAAAAAAATTCGATATTTTTAACAACTATATTATGACTGTCGATATTATGACAATCAACATTTCTTACCTGAATTTCGATATTCTGCACCACTATATTTTGGCAATTCGATATTCTGTCCATTCTATATAAAAAACTCGATATTTTGGCAATTCGATATTAAAAATTCGATATTATGTCTGTTCACCATATAAATCACCAGATATTTCAAACAGTTGTGTAGCCATTTAAAGGGCAAAGTAGCTACAAAGGCACTCATAGTGGTAGATGTTAGGGGTAGTGCCTCACATTTGGACCAGTTTATTTCATATCCAGAGAACCGAGAAGGGAGTCCAATTGAGACATCCAGGAAACCGCTGAGGACAAGGGGCTGGAGAGGGTCATAAGGATGTTATCCACATAATAGAAGGCCTTGACCTCCCCTGCTGCTGTCATGATACCAGTAATATTTTGTTGGATCAAATTGTGACAGCCAGGGGTTCTAGCGCTCTTAGGAACAATAGCGGAGATAGAGGACACCCCTGTCTAGTTCTACAGTGTATAGAGAAACATGGGGAGGAAAAGACCCTGCAGATAACTGAGGTGGCAGGGTCATAGTACATGCCTTTGGCATGGGTGAGAAAGTTCTTGCCAATACCACTCTCTCTATGGTCCGAAGAGATAACCCCAACACACACAATCAGAGGTTTTTTGGCATCCAGGGAGAGAAGGACATTGTCATCCTTGTCAGAGTATATTAGAGAGTCTGCATGTGATTGGTGGAGGAACGACCGGGCACAAAGCCGGCCCATGAGATGTGTATAAGGGCCGTAATGAATTATTCAGACTTGTCGCCAGAATCTTGGCCAAGATTGGACATCTACATCGATTAGCAATATTGCCCTGTAATTGGGTCATTCAAGGGGATCCTTCCCTGGTTTGAGGATCACCAAGATCCTGACTCTGAAAAAACCTGGTGAAAAGTGCTAAGAGGTCATAGTTCGAAACCTCACTGGGAGTTATGGATACATCAGTCAACTGCTGAAGCAAAAAGGGGGTGCAGAGAAAATAATCAATTCAGGAGTATAGATGCTGTGTGAGCAAGAGGTGAACATGTAGTCCCTTGTTCGAGGGTGCAACAGTTTCCAGGGCTCTTGCAGGGCATGGTCGCTGACCAGGTCGAGCACCGCACGTCTGTCTCGATTGTGGCGGATGCCAGGTTTGCTAGAATGATTTAAGACGAGATCCAGTGTCACATTCCAGTACCCAGCAATAACCACCCTAGTATGTAAGGGTGCTGAGGGGTATGCACTGCACTGCAGTGGTACTTTACAGGGCTGGAAGAGGGAGCCGTCCCTCTATGTTTAAAAATCACTGCAGATTAAACTTTAATCTGCAGTGGTTTTTAAACATAGAGGGACTGCTCCCTCTTCCAGCCCTGTTTAAAACCATTATAATGCTCATGTTATTCCAGCAGCAGATGCACAGAATTAAGTAGTAATTCTGTGTTACATGAATAATGCAGAGTTACTAAATTACTCCAGTTCCACCGGCGGAATCAAAAATTCCACCCACCCTTACTGTATACTCGCTGGCAGGTGTTCAAAGCAAATAGTCTGCCACAAATGCTATATACATGTTCTCATACCGATAGGGCCCATGTTTCTTAGCGTCTTGAAGGATTTGACAGCCTGTTGGTGCCTTACTCAGCATGTCAGAACATGTCTTGGATCTGAGTCATGGAGCAGTCTACGGAAATGCACTGTGTAGGCTCTATGGAATTCGAGCTGGGTGTAAACATAAGCTTCATAAGAGCAGGAATCAAGGTAATCAGAAAATGAAACCTATCATCTTTCTTGACCTTTTCATGAAGGGATATGTTCCGTATGTTATCCCTACGGCTATGCTCATACAAACTGATGAATTTTTGCCAGATGTGCCAAACCTCCTGTCCCCAGACCGACAAGGTGTCCAAGTGTGATTTCACATCTGCGATCTGTTCCTCTGTGGCAGTGAGTCGTGCCTGAAATTTGCTAATGTCTCCTCTCCTGGATTGCACATCCAGGTTAGTTGCTGTGACCCCTGAATTCATTTGTGCGATGGAGCCCTTGATGTCTGCCAAGTCTTTCATTAGTGTCGTGAGGGCTGTCTCCAGTATGCCCGGAGTAGAGGACACATCGGGGGACTCCGCCTCCAGCTGCCCGCTATTTGCCATGGCATCTGGAATTGAAAGTCGGCATGCATGTTTGGATTTCAACATATGGCAGTCGGTGCCAGGGGAGTAGAGGACAACATAGCCCTACGTTCAAAAAGGATAAGTCCAGGATGCTTCTTCTTCATACCATTGGAGTAGGACATCAGGACTTCAGGTTGTATCCGGCATGGGTAAGAGTGGCAACACTCCTGTAGTAGTTCAACATACAGGTAATAAGTACTGGCCACAGCATTTGGGGCTGTGGACCACTCAGGAGGAAGCAATGGGTCTCATATATAACGTTAGCGTGACTCCCCAAGAGTGTGGAATTCAAGATGATCTGTGAGGCAGAGTAGCACCGACCGTGTCAAGTAATCAGCTCCCCATCTCCACCACCAAGCTGGCTCTTAGTGCCTATTGGGTGTGGAATTCATCAATCATGATGAGGCCCATATGCGGTAATATGGCGGTCTATGTCATGGCCCAACACCCACTCACTTGAGTCTAACAGGCTCCAGCGATTTCTCCATTCTATCCAATATCCAGGTTCCTAACCCTGGCTCACCCTATGTCATGTAACGAGAAGATAGCTGCTTAGTGGGTCTACTTACGATGAAAGAGATGGGCCCCTAAGTTAGAAGAACATGGAGGTCTGCCACATTCAGAGGGGCGTTACTGGCCTCACTGGTGATTTATGAATTGTACTTCTTGATTAATTTTTAATCATCAAGGGAACTCTCTCTGAATCACCAGTTCTCAGTGTTTGGCAAAAGTAGCTGGGCCTAACACCCTGACTGTTGGAGAATGCGCTGCGGTGGTTGGGAGGCAGGCCACTGCACAATGAGACAGATCCCAGTGAGGAAAATGGTAGCTACACTCCCACTTTGCTACCACGGCTGTATTTCACCTTTAAAATCCTTCTTGGGACTGTCAGCTCACTCCCGAGAAATCAATACTCAATCTTCCTCTAAGCGGGCCATATACGTGGCTGGGTATTGAGTTAAAAAGGTGAGCAGCCTGACACCCCACAGGTAGTACGACGAGTGTGTCGCCATTCTCGCTGATGCCATCTTATGCTCCTGATGTGCCTGTGTGAATGCAGGATTAACATTATTTTTTGTGAGTGCACTGTAAATGGTCTACAGGTTAAAAGTTGTCTCTGTGAGTATGCCTGTTTGAATGCAGTGTGAGGGGTGTGCCTATATGAGGGCAGCAGTGTGAGTGTGACATCCCTGCATGTTATGTCTTTGTGTGCATGCATTTTACAAGGGCAAAAAAAATATTGCTTTGGTAATGCTTTTTTAGGGTTATGGTTTTGAATTGCAGAAATGCAGTGCAGGGAGCGGAAATACAACATTGTGTATATGAGAATGGTAGTGAGCTTTGATATGGCATATCTAGGCTCTGTCAAAGGAGGTTGAGGAGCATCCGGGCAGCTGACAGACTGAAATGTCACCCTAGTGAGGGGGTCCAGTTACTTTGCTTGCACCAGGGTCCATGGCAACCTAGCTACAACACTGTCAAAGACCAAGCCGGAGCAGAAAGGAGCCTCACCCAGAATGACCCTCCCAACTCCTTGCGGTTGGGGTACACTCACATTGGGGCTTGCTATCTAAACAGATAGTCTCCTCACAGCCGCTTCCACGGGGATCAGGAAAAAAAACCCACAGAATATACATATGTAGATGCCAGCTGATTAATGTTCAGAGCTAGTTGTATTTCAGTGCCTCAAATAGGATAAATCCAGAACTTAAACCCAGCATTCAATTCACTGTTGAAGGATTCAGTGAAGGCTGGATTCATATACAATGTGTTGTGCATTCAGTCCACCCCTGCCAGCTGGTCCTGGGTCCTATCTCGCTAGATCGCGCGATGTTCCCCCCCTGCTGCAAAATGTTGTGCTATTACACCACTAGGCTTGTAGGCTCGTAAAAGCCCTTCAGAAATCCACCAGAGTAGCTGAAGGTTACACGCTCTGCACAGAATCTTGACGTGGTATGCAAGGGACTCCTCCCAAAATCAGAATTAGGTAGCAGTGCATGAAAAATAAAGCAGTCTGGTCTACAGGGTCGACTTCTTCAGGAGAAGGCAGAATCTAAGAAACCATGGTTAATAGCCCAATATCTAAAACTGGCAAATCTAAACCCTAGCAAAATGAATTATTCATCAGAAACCTAATATATAGATGACTCTTTTATTCCAACTGCGAATATCGCTGAGCACAATGAGTTCATTTACTTCTCTTTTTGGTAACTATAAACAGCAGTGAATAGTCGACTCCAAGTGGGCCTCAGATGTCTCCAAGGAGCTCAGATAAGAAACAACTGTCCACAGTCTACGATGCCTCATTCAGTGCCTGATCTTTCTCATTGTCAAAGGTAACCTTTGTTTACAAGTTCACAGCATTCTGAGGCAACTGGGGCTATTTTTGTTGAGAAATAAGGCGCACAGACTCTCGACTACTCAACAATGCCAACAAAGAGATGGTGCTACATCATTACTGCAAGCATCTTTATCTCCCCCTGTAGCCTGTACAAAGGTATTACCTGTTAATAACTTCCAGGTTTCTACTCAGGAACCTCAGTTGGCTCAATCTGCCTGCATGCTACATAGCCAATTATTAGAACCAATTCTGCTGTAATTAAGAGACATCAACATTGCACAATCTCAAACAAGCTCCTCACTCCATGACCATCTAAGACTGATGAAGAGCTATCTCAGTTTCCAGAGAGATTCGATCAGCAACAACAGAGGGTATCAGATCTTACAGATGGGCATGGTTCAGTAGACTTCAGAAAGATCACTGCAATTAAACACAAACACAAAGAATTGGAAACGATTATCGCCATTCAATCCTAGATTTTGTGAATGTGCCGGAGGACAAAGAAAAAGTGGGGGGGGGGGCTAATTCAGTTTTTTCAGAGCCTGATCAGTAAACATATCCTTGCTGATTTTTCAGCTCACCTCTCAATAATGCAGGCTCATAGGGTCCCAAGTCAACATTTAACATGAACCAAATATCCCCATACCATATTAGTCAACTTCGCCGACTACTGAAAAAAAGAACAAGTTCTATTCAAGGCCATTCAGCAAAAAATCTTTGGGGCACCTATAGACGTCCAGGTTTATTCTGAAATTATTACCTCAGCTCAGGGCAGGGAGAAATTAAGGGGATGTTGGACTCTTGCAAAGCAGTGGGCCCAACTTCTCTATTTCAGCAATCAAATCTGAAAATGTTGCATCAAGGCCCCTTTCATATTTTCTCTTTGGTTGAAGAGGCTTATGATTTTTTAAAGTCATTTAAAATATGATAAATGGAGAATAAGGAGATGAAAAAGTCAAAGAAAAGAGGAGGAAAAGTCAGAGAAGAAAGAGAAAATGGGAATAAAACTTTGCAGTCACTCTCAACATAGCAGGATCTTGAATGTAAGTATATTACTTATTATAAACAATTTGTCTTAAAGACACTTTTTGACAATGACAATGATTCAGGTCATATATATTGAGAGGAGAGTGGATACATTGGCTGCTTTTGCTGTTTGATTGATTGATACACTCACGTATATTTTACTTTGTTATGTTTAGTAATGTTTTCTTTGAGAGTTTTTATACTTCTATGGGGTCCAGGGCCTGGCAGAATGTGGGGGAATTTGGAACTCAGGGTGCTACTGCATGGCAAATCCTGGTTTGCATTGCAGCCCAAGGAAAAGGAAATACAATTCCTTTTCAGAAGCCACACACACAAGGGGAAGATTATTGTTCAGGGTGGGGACAGGTGTTATACAAAGAAAGGTAGTTTCTGAAACGTCATTTCCTTCAGGTGGTGTTTGTAAAGGTGTTGTATTTGTAAACCATAATTGGCCATATTAAGATCATAGCATCCAGCATATATCACCAGGAATCACTGACCAAATCACTAGGAATCACGCTTGATAAGAACCTAGACATGAAAGCCCACATCAAATCAATGGCAAAAAGTGCCCGGTTTCACCTGAACTATATTAGAAAAGTGAAACCATTCATTACTAAGGCGGACCTCAAATTGGCAGTTCAGTCATTGGTTATATCAAGGATTGAATATGGATGTACAACTTTAACAGGTCTACCTAAAATCTCCACAGCACCACTAAAAGCCTGTCTCAATGCGGCCGCAAGACTCATTACAGGTTCTAAAAAATACGACCACATTTCCCCACACTAAAGGCATTAAACTGGCTACCATATGAAGCCAGAATACAACTTAAACTGGCATGTATTACCCACAAAGCGCTCCACTACAAAACACCAATGTACTTAGCCCAAAAAATTGAGCTATCAGGGGGAAGCAGACCATCCAGGAATGCCAGAGACATGTTGCTGAAACCGCCCATCTTTCAGAAGAAGAAAACGTATGACAGAGCATTCTCTTGAGTGGCCCCCAGAATCTGGAATTCACTCCCTCCAAACATTAGAAAAATTCCAAACACGGCAACATTCAAGAGGGAAGCGAAGATCTTCCTAATGAGCAAGTTCCTACCCTAGACAATGACTGATCATCATCTGCATCATAGTTAATAGCCGGACGTTGCATAGTCCTGTCAGATTTGGATACATCCTGCACAAAAAGACCACAAAGACACCAACAACGAATGTAAAGATAAACTCACCAGTTAGCTGCGAAGACTTCTTAGACTGTACATTACTACAATTAATAGATCGTTGTAGTATTGATGTAAAAGATACGAAAGGTACACATCGGAACCATATGTATAATACTACTGTTAGACCTTTTGGACACCAAACCGATCCTAATCTTGTTATTGTTGAAACTGTTAAGAAAGGCATGTACCGGAACCATATATATACCTTTGCTATACCCGTTGTATTCTAAACTATTTACCTCATGTAACTGTGAAGTGCTCTGATACCCTTGGGTCATGTTCGCGCTATATAAAACTCTATAAATAAATAAATAAATATATGGCTTATCTAACATGTTCAAATACTCAGCAGCTCTTTACTGAATCACATATTTGAAACCTAGTATCGTTTTCTTCCAGGAGACCCATCTCAAATCCAATAATTCAAATATTTTTATCACTCCGTCTTTTTCTCATACAATCTTTGAGTCATCTGGAGCTTTTTACTTTTCATGCTCATTTAATTGGAAGATTATTGAGCTCGAGAGAGAGAGACAATACAGGAAGATGCCTGTGCGTTACTGCTACTCTTGATGCACAGCATTTCAATTTTATTAACTATTATGTCGCTCTTGACAATCACATATCTACATTACAGCAAATTCATAACTTAGCAATGGACTCCTCAGGTCCTTTTTATTATAAGTACCAATGTTTATGTCACTCAAGTTCCCAAATTAGATGCTTTGCAAAATGGGAAAAATAGTCTAAACCTAAGACTAAGGGGCCGATTCCGATCTCGGCCGGTAGGGCTCCGAATCGGATTCGGCTTAACCGGATCCGATTCGGAGCCCTATTTCCCGACCGATTCGTACGCGCATCCGGGCGAGCGAGTACGATGCAAAATCGCCGACCGACTCGTCCGGGCGTCCCGACCGCTCCGAACGACTCGTTCCCGGGTTGAACCGCACCGACCGACTCGCTCGGACTCGACTCGCACCGCGCAATGGAGACGTTCCCCGGCCGGGTAAGTACGATGCGCGCCGCGAGCAGTCCGACCGAGCCGCGCACTCCGGCTCGAAAGAGCAGTCGGAGCCGTACTTTGGGGGTCCGTGTCGGACCCCCCTGTATGCGTAGCTGCGCGAGTTGCACACAGGGGGGACCCATGGGTCCCCCCTACCTGTGCGTGTACGGCGCGAGTCCATCATCGCGTACCCGCTGTAGGGGGTGCCCTTGTCCGCCTCGCACCCATTGAGTCAATGGGAGCCCGCGTACGCGTTGTACGACCGGCTCCCATTGACTTCAATGGGAGTCCGACCGACTCGAGTCCGATGGCATACGTGCGCATCGTACTCGTTCGGTCGGGCTGCTAGGGTCCGATTCGGTCGGAAATCTCTCCGAGTCCGGCTCGGTCGGAGAGATTTCCGGCCCGAATCGGAATCGGCCCCTATATGTGTATATTTCCACCTTAAAAAAGATAATGACCTTATAGATCCTTAGATCCTTGGTGTTTTGGCAACCCACTTGTGCGACAGTACACCAGTTTTTCATAACAATTTTGGTCAGCTTCCAAACTAGAATTTTTTTTAATTTCTCAGTCCTCACATAGAAAAAGTTGATCAAAGCCTTCTCTGATCACAGAAGTGCAGGTCGTTTGCGCCTCAATTTGGCCTCCCTTTATGAAAACAATCTTAATACTGCCTCTATTTTCAAAGTCTTGGGATCCTTCAAAGCTTGTTTTAGGAGACAGGTCATTGCTTATAAGACCAACTTAAATAAAATCTGCAAACAGAAAGTAATGGTGTTGTAGGAAACGCTTGAAAAAGTATCCCATTAAGTTCCATAGCAATACAGCCTTTTGATATTGAGAGTCTATCCCAGGCAAGGCAAAATTTGAAAGATTTATTTCTGGCAAAGGAAATGAAACTATAAATGAGAAGGCCTTTCAACAACAATCATATGAAGAAAGTGAACATATAGACAAGTGTAGAATTTATATTGTCTTCGCTGTTTTGGTACATCTTTCCTTTCATTATCCTTTCATTACCCTTAGTTTTCCCTCTGATAGTAAATTAATCCCTTGAAACTCAGATATATATATATTTATGGTATATCACATTTGTTTTTTCTGTTTTTATTTGTTGTCTTTAATTTTCTTTATTATTTTATTCTTTATTATTTTTCTTTTCATTCATTGGACTATGTTCGATCTATGACTTTTAATAATCTTAAAATGTTTTTATAATTGATATGTTTAAGGTGAATGTATTCTCTTTTCTTTTAAATTCCTCTTTAAAATTGTTCACCCACCATTAGAGAGATGGTATGGTTTCATTTTTTGCCTTCAAGAGGAATAGAAATCTAAGAAATGAACTAGTACACACATATAGAGAGGAACTACAAAACACACAAAGGACTCTGAATAACACCGTAGCGATAGGTAACACGAGGTATGGGACCTGTAATATATGTGCCCAGTGTGTGCAAGTGAAGGAAATTAGCCATAATGGGGTACATTTATCGTCTAAAACCCTGAACAATTGCCGTAGCAAGAACGTGGTGTACCTACTAGGTTGCCCCTGCGGATTGGGATATGTGGGGGAAACGAGTAGAGAACTACGAACTAGAATATATGAACACAAATCGGCTATTATGACACATTTTCAACAACAGGGACATATAGAACAGGATATCCAATGGTTCATTTGAGAAAAGATCACTATTGGAAGAAGAGTGGGTAATATCAACGATAAACGCAAAGCTAGAGAACAATGATACATCTCTAAACTAAACACAATACGGAATGGACTAAATTCCAGAGAAGAATGGGGCTGTTTGGTTGGATAGATCTAAGAGAAGTGGCTGACAATATATGCTGGATATTACTCACTATATAGTTATGTTGGGTAGGACTTAGTAAATTAAAACTGTATTCCTTTAGATATATGAGCCTGGATTTTCTTGCTTATACTCCATTTACAGGAGTATGCCTTCTATTGCTAGAGAATAGGATATTTTTCAGTTGGTTGTACGGTTAGAATATGAACTAGATTTACCTGAGCTGAAGTGGACGAGGTCATTGCTGTACTTAGTATCATTGAATTAACACACAGATAGATTACATTAGAGTATATGTTTTATCATATGGCCGGTTGGATACTAATGATATTTAAACATAGCCCATTCCAAGATGGAGGCCACGTTATATAACCTATTAGGTACTTTTCGCTTTTCTATTCAATTATACCAGTATTTCATTCTGGGTACAGCTGTCTACTTTTGTGCCTTTATGGTTCTTGTAGATTAAAATCTGACAGAGCACCCATAATACGACAATGAGAGCTATATAGTTTACGATTCCCTACTACTTCATAGGGAGCGACAGCACCGTAGTAAATATTTATATTCCTTTACCGCTACCACACTATCCAAAAAGCTACAGTGTGTGGGCAGATTCAGTGCCTTTAGTCTTGTATTTGGCGATCTAGTAACTCTAGTTAGCCACCAAACAAATATGGGTCACACCATTCCAAGATGGCAACCACTGTTTTGAGAGCTAGTTTAGAACATTTAGTCACATGATAAGGAACCGCAGCATTTAAACCGCGCGGCTGATTCGGCTGGCGGTTTCGCCACAACACGGAGGTTTTGCCCCGTTGGATAGCGGACAGCCGATAGAATTGAGGGAAGAAGTGCCCGCAGGTTCGGTCCGCTCTTGATTAAATCTTTAATACACTTGTAGTGTTTAAGGCTTAGAGGGATACAGTCCGTTTGCCCTCACAAGATGTGTTTACAATAAGAATGGTGAGAGCTTCCGCTCTTGATTAAATCTTTAAGACTCTTGTAGTTATTAAAGCTTAGAGGGATACAGCTCGCTTTGACCCTTTGCCCACACAAGATGTGTTTACAATAGAATGGTGAGAGCTTAACCATTTTTTCATTCAGGGGGCTTCTGTTGAGTTGTTTCTTATTGAAACCTCTGGTAATGTGTGCATCTTTTTATATTTAACCAATTACTCAGAAACAAGCCTTTTGATCGGACTATAACTACTAATGTGAGGAGTCTTCCTACTTTTATACCATGGTATTATGATAACCATGACCCACTGACCTAACAGGCATATATAGAAACCCTTGACCAAAATAGGTGAATGAGGGATCTTGGAAGCAAATGGGAGGGCAGTATACCTATATTCAGGTTTACGCAATAAATTACTGCTCTTATGTTATAGGCAACAGTGGCTTCACTGACCTGTAGGAGGTGTATTGACACTCACTGAAATCTATTAGAAAAGTGCTCCCTCCATCTAATATTATTGATGTGGAATCTATCCTACTTCCAATTCGAAGGTAAATTCTGTATTGAAAACATCTCTATATGTATCGTTTTATGAAAATAGAAATTCTATTATTGATGGAATTTTGGCACCCTCTCTATCTATTGCTGTAGGTGCTGTATCCTTCTTCTCAATATTTCTTTGACAGTTGTTGACTGCAAAACAGATACAGGTAACTATTATTACCTAGAATTGTCTCGATTTGGATTGGACTATACCACATGTAGGGCTTTTTTAAAGAAACATGTGGCCTTATTTGTAGGTATATGTGGAGCCATACGAAGGGGCATATATGCATCAATACTTACCTTCATCCCCTGAATATTCAAACTCCTTTGAGTCTGCCTAGGAGTTTCAGCTCTTGGGGAATAAAGGTATTCTCACAGCAAACCCAAGGTTGACCTCTCTCTGGGTTTTGTACCATTAATTTGAATGTGTGAATAGATGTACTTTTGTAGGACCTTCTAAATATCACCAAGATATAAATGTTTCTCACAGTGGGTGCCAATAGTAATGTGCATTTTTCTTTTTTTCTGTATATTGTTTAGGGAATAAATTGTGGCTGGGAGATATTGTTTTTCCTGAAGAAGGTGGCTGTGAAATCCTAGTACCCACCGAAACGCGTTGATGCTTCACAGATTTGATACCCTAGATCTTTGGGACATTTGTTAGTATACGAGTACCAAACATAAAAAATATTCCGACTAAACAAATGATTTGTTACAGACTGGTGTTTTTTCAATAACATGATAAAATTGTCTAATGTACTCTCCTGCTTTGTTTTCTGTTATATGAGGGTTTATTAATGATGATATATTTTATCCTTTAGTGATTACGTGAATTCTAAATTTGATGTAAGATTTTTATGCTCTTTTTAATAATGTTGAAGAATTGTTAATTTTAATAATGAAAAAATTTTTTGTACTGTAATTTTAATGAATATATGTTACATTTTCTAGATAAAATTGGCCGGCACTGTGTAGATATTTACACTCTTCAGTCCATATTTGTATTCTGGTGATATTGGTTGATCCTCTGTTTGTACGTATGAGAATTTAACTATTTAGTTTCCCAAAGGGGGTTCTATTTTTTGACTCTTCATTTTTGATTCTACATCTCTCCATTTAGAAGGAAGTAATGTAGATATATTGTACTAAGAAGAAAAGTAATGTTGTATTTTAAGTGCATCAAGAAGAAAAGTAACATATTGTTTATATTGTATTTGTTGTATTGGTATTGTCTGTCCTTAGGCTACCCTTAGTGTTCTTTATGATAGTGAATTTGCATTGTCCTCAGAATGTTGACTTCAGATTCCGACAGTTAAAGTCAGTCGATGTTTCGCCTCGGTCAGCTGCTGCTGCTTTGTAATATGTGACTCCTCCTTCTTACTCTGCACAATAAATCTGCAGTTTGAAACCTACCCCGTTTCCTGTGTACGAAGATTACTGTATCATTTTTGTATTACAGCAAGCTATTAGTTTGGTCAGGTAAAGTAAAATCTAATAGCAATACAATGTGGCAATTATATACCCAAACACAAATTTGCTTATTAATAGAACCCACAGTATTTAAAAGGTTTTCCTTAATCATTACAGATCTCTCAACGAGATATCTGAAGCTATTTCCCAAGACGCAATACCCGGATATTTAGCAATAATCCACCTTCCTAAATTGTCACTGGATGAACAAGAAATTTTACTTACTTCCCTTACATTCCACAAGATTAAAAAAAATTGGATACGGTGGCAAATTCAAAATCTAGTGGTATTAATGATATTTCTACTGAGGTATACAAATTATTTCCCACACTTCAAGACGTTTAGATTGAACTTTTTATTTTAATGATTGAGGGTGTCCAAATACTGACATCTTTTTCTGAAACTATCATGGTTTAAAAAAAAAAAAAAGATAAGTTACTTAATACTCACACTTCGTTCAGGACTATTAGTTTACTTAACACTGACAATGAGCTAGTTACCAAAGCGTTGGCCTGTCTCATCACAGCTATTGCTCAAAAACTAATACTTAATGGCAAAATGTTTTTCTCCCCAGAGGTCCATCTCCGTTATTACAAGTTTTTTGATCCAGGAGATCAATTATTTCCTGTTCAATATTTCCAAATCTGCACTCATCATGATCAATACTGAGAAAATGTTTGATTTAATTAATAGATATTCTCTGTTTTTCAGTTTCCAAATCAATTTATTCAAATTAAAAAAAATATATATTATGCTACTTCCACTAGGATTAAAAACAATTCAAAGAGGTGCAGAAAACTCACATTTCTTGGGGTACTCCATGTCCCCTGGTTTGTTTACCTTTTTTTATCAAACCCTTGGCAGTGATGATTTGTCATGATCATTATATCTGATTTCTTCATTGTGACATGTCTAAATTAAAAGTTTTTGTTAATGATATAATACTGGTAGCACATGAATCTAATATCCAATGGGGAATCCATAAAATGAATGATTTCACTTTGACAGTAGGCTATAAAACAAATTATAGCAAATCCGAGATCGCTACATTTAATGCAACTTTGTTTTTCTTCCACTCCAATCAAAAAGGCCATTTTCTTTTATCTGTTGTTTGAAATTAGCCTTTTCTGCATGGTCACCCAAGATGGTTTGCCTTTTTACTAAACCCTATTGCTGGCTTTAGAAAGCTGTGCATTTTACCTCTGCTAACCCCTAGTAAAGTGCTTGTGCTCTCCTTTTTAATCACAGTAAAATGGGCATACACCCTAATGGGCATACACCTATTTGGGCCATTTAATTTACTTAAATGTTCCTAGTATATGATATTACCCATACCCAAGACCACTGTATTCATTGCTACAAGTGGGATGCAGCACCCATTGTGTCGCCCACTGCAGTAGCCCTGTATCACATGCCTGCAGGCCTGCCACTGCAATCTGGGTGTGCAGTTTTAAACTGCCATTTTGACCTGACAAAGTAACTTTTTGCCAGTACAAAACCTTCCTTTGTAATATTTATAACACACCCCTAAGGCGGGCCTTAAAAGCCCATAGGGTAGGGTGCGTGGGGCTTTAAAAGTCGGACGTGCATATTTGATGTTTTACATGTCCTGGCAGTAAAAATCCTCTCAAATAAATGTTCACTATGGCAAAGCTTGCTCTCCCATAAGTTGCCATTGGTTTATAATATTACATTTAATAAATGCCAAATTCACTTTGGTAATAACAAGAAAAATATTCATAGGTCTCATTTTAATAGCAATTTAAAATCCAACTTAATGATAAAGTTGGATTTTATATTACTATTCTGGAAATTATACTTTTGGAAAGTTGTCATTTTCCTGCCTAAACCAAAAGGCAATCCTGCCAGTGTTGGGATGTCGTCCGACCCCTGATGGCTCCCTTGCGGTGAGATGTGTATTCCCCCATATAGCGGGCAAAGAGCACTGAGTATAGGAATGGGTTCACTTCTCTTGTCTGGATGACCTGGGGACTGTTGCAAGCCCCTCCTGAGCTTGAAAGGATGTCTACCCCATCACTGGCTGATGAAGCTCACACATGGGCCTGCCACCATTTTGTCTCTCTAAGTTAGGCTGGCTCCAAACCCAGTGGAAGGGAAAGAACTGACAAGAACTCGTAAATGTGGACTCCACAGACCTCTCCTCATGACACTCCTGGATCTGAGGAAAATTAGAAGAAGGAATGCCCAGTTGCCTGAAGAATGTGAGGGAAGACTGAACCTGCTTGCCTTGAACCCAGGACCCCGGAATTGACTCCAAGGATCAGTTTCCTGACCTCCTGTTTGAGCTACAGGGACACAATATGCTTCAAGAAGCCTCTCTCCCTGCAATTGTCCAGCTGACCAGTTCCAACGGACCTGCCCTAGGCCCTGCTGCTGGCCTCTATTAGAGTCTTAGCCTCCAAGTGGTCCTCCAGGTCCCTGACTCTTGGCTGGCTTTAGAGTGTATTCCTCCTGCAGGAAACTACAGGAAGGTGTATTTACAAACTTGACAGATTTAGCCATATGGTCCTCCTCTCAACCAATCAAGGGTTGTTGATGAATTTCTGCACCTGTCCTCTCCTTGTCAACTTACCCCTCAAACGTTTGGAATGCTACCTGGGGCTCCTTTCCATGGTCTTGCAATCACATTGCAGAGGACTACTGCACTTTTCACAATCCCTACCGCAAATCGATTTGACACCCTTGCAGACATCGATTGACTTTCGTCTGTGTCAAACCTGCCTATTGTCATTGGCATGGCCCAGATTCCTGGCCCTTCAGATGGAATTTTAGATGGACACAATACTGTGTGCACCTACTCTCTTTTAAGTTGGAATGTTGCAGGACTTGGAGGAAAAGTAGATCATCCAGATTGGCTGACTTTTATTAACATATATAACATTATTGCCCTGCAGGAGACCTGGGCAAACACTCCTATTCTATTTGATGGTAATGGCTGCTATTCTTGCCAAGCAATTCCCTCTCCTCGTGGTAGGGCTATGGGAGGTCTCACAATTTGGTTTGTGTTAATTTCTGTGTGGATGTGACACACATTGATACAGGGTCCCCAGCCTTCCAAATTATAAAGGTCCAGGATAGATCTTCTCACTTCACTTTTCATTTAATTAATTTTTACAATTACTTTTTAAAATCATTATGTGCTCATTTTGCTCAGTTGTTTAATTTTTTTGTCAAATTTAATACCGCCAAAGGATAATGTTAAGTCGCAGCCTCAATAGATTCTGTGTGGAGATTTCAATGCAAAAATAGTAGAGGGAGGGCTCCCGGAGGGGAGATCTCTGGGGGAGCTCAGCGAAGCAAGAGACATTGAGCTGGCAAAATATTTGGCTTCACATGATCTTATTGATTTACTGATTATCTAAATGAGGATAAGAGTCTTCTGCCAACTTTTAGGGGTCATGGTCGCCAATCGACTATATCTTCTAACTAGGAGTCTAATGGATCGTTTTTTAAAAGGGAGGTCGTGCAAATGGAATGAGGGGATCATAATGCATTGTCCATCTCAGGGTTGTTTCCCGAAAGGAGGCTTAAAGTAACTACTAATATCATACCCACTCAGCAGATGGGTTAAGACTAGTTTGGTGCCTTAAAGATCCTTTAGTCGCCCTTGGCTCTTTTTTTTCCCCCAGACAGAGTTTTATACATCGCGAACTTGACTCAAAGGTATCGGGTATCAGAGCGCTTTACATGAGCACCAGTTGCTTACATAAGGACACATTCATTTTTGCACAGGGGAGATTAAGTGATTTGGCCAGAATGTTTCTATTTCAGGATTTATTTCTCAACTGTTTATCAGAAGCTTGTGGGTGTGTTATGTTAGACCATTATGATGTATTAGCCCAGGCCATGAAACATTTTCTCTCCATGCCAGTGCGGCCAGACAAGGGGAAACCTCGATCGTTTGACGAGCACTGCTAGGTGGCAAATCGTTGCTTAAGGTTAGCCTAAGCGGTCTCCCCGAGAGTGCCCTCTGAGGTGTGGCTTGCTCATCAAGCATACAAGCTAGCTCTCAAAGCTAGAAAGGAGATCCTGCACAAGTTGAATTGGGAAACCCTGAAAACAGCTGGGGTTGGTAACTATAGTAAACATTTTTGGGATGTTGTTAATAGAATCAGGTCAAGAAATGTCTCTGATAATTCTTTGCTACAATGTAATATCCTTGGCTCTGACTAGGTGGCTCACTTTTCAGCTATTTACCACCTAGATGAAGATGAAGAGTTAGCTGATCTCCTACATAGTAGATTAATTAATTCTCCCCCTGTGATAATATCCCTGCCTGAATTTGAAGCAGCTATACACAAGCGTATAAGTGGAAAGGCCTCAGGCCCAGATGGTACACCAATTGATTTAATTAGATGTAATGTCACTCTTTGGGGTCTCCTGATTACTAATGTTTTATTGCTTCATTAAATATCCACATTCCCCAATCATGGAAACTGGCAACAATTGTACCTATTTTTAAGAAGGTGATCGGATGTCCCCGAAGTGCTAAAGACTTATTTCTTTATTAGATAGCACTGTTAAAATAATTGGTAGCGTTATTTACAACTGTCTTGCTGCATGGGCTCTGGAGCAGCACATCTTGTCTACATTTCAATTTGGGTTCTGTGCAGGACTGGAAACGATTGAACAGTGTTTGAATCTGAGCTTAATAATCCATAGGCATATCTAAGTCAAAAGCTGCCCTCTATATATGGCCTTTATGGACCTTTCATCAGCATTTGACTTGGTTAACAGATGCAAGTTGTGGCTGAGGCTCCTGGATATATATGTAGAAGTAAATCTGGTGAATTTTCTGTATCACTTGCACACTGAATTGGTGGCAAAAGTGCATTTGAGTCCAAACTGTGAAATGTCCCCGGTATTCAGCCTTAAGCGTTGCATGTGCCAAGGATGTATTTTGGACAATATGTTTTTTATTTTATATATCAATGATCTCTGCCCACACTTGATCTCTGTCCAGGTTGATACCCCTAGAGTCCCCTACACCCAGGTGCCTGCACTTATATATGCGGACAACGCGGTCCTACTGGTTCGAACCTGAATGCACTGCAAGTGCTGGTGGGTTGCTTCTTCCAATTTATGGATAGCCTCTACCTTGTCACCAACTATGGCAAATCCCATATTATGGCCTGTAGACCAGGTAGAATTTAAACCCACAGAATTATTATAAGGGGGCAGCCTTTACATAGCATAAACGATTTTAGCTATTTGGGCGTCATTTTTAATTCTTCAGGCTCCTGGCAGCCACAACTAAACAATTCATTTCTTAAACTTAGCAGGTCAGCCGGAGCCATTTTTAATTGAACTAAATCATGAGGTAAGTGGGCTACTTTACCCCTTCTAAGAGTTTATAACGCTCAATGTGTTCTGGCTGCTACTTTTGGGGCAGGTATATGGATTTTATAAGTGCTCCCCTCTTCAGCTTGAGGAAAATCGCATATACAGAAGATTTTTACAGCTTCCCCCTGCTATGTCTAGCTTTATTTTACACGCAGAGCTAAACCCGCGCTATATTGAGGATAGTGTCCAACCAGCCCCCTTTTACTCTGGGTCAATATATGGACGAATCCTCAAGCAAAGTTCTGTAGGGATCTCATCTTAGATTGTCTTAGTTTGGATAATTGGGGTTCTATTTCCTGCCTGAAATACATTTCTACATCACTTCAGGTGCTGCGGTTGCCTTCCCCTGAACTTAAAGAAGACAAATCACGGGTAAAGAGCCTCTTTCTGATACTTTGTGCAAAAAAAGGCTGCAATAGGAGTTGGTGAAAAGTACTGTGATGAGTTATTATCAGACTCCTGCTAGCCCAGAGCCTTTTTTCTTATCTCTCATTAGAATTAACGCAATGGGAAAGGTCTCTCCTTTTTCGATTTAGATCCAGCTCAGTGTGTTTAATCATGAGCATTGGAAAGCCAACTGATGCCTTGGGAGGTACTACCCGGGCTTGTCCTTGTAACTACACTACATGTTCTTTTTTAATTATTTCAGTTATTCACAATGACTTTTCCTTAAATCCCTATTAAAACATTAGGGCATCTTAGATGTGTACAGGCCTTGTGCAATCTGCAATTATAGAATACACCAATTATCTGTCTTAGGGTGATTGCTTTTCTTAAAGTTGCAATCCCAGCCTGCAAAACAATTGAAGGATAATAATATTCGTTTTACTTACACAACAGCTCCCTAATATTAGATATTTATTGTTTTTGACTATGTTGTATTTATATTTTCTATGCACTTTGCACTTTATATGTATGCTGCTAATAGTCTGATTTATAAGCTGCTGTTAATATATTGCCGAGTGTTTTGCTTGTACGAAATTAGGTCTAATGTTATTTTTAATGTCACATAATAATGCAGTGGACGATGATGTCGTTTTTATTCTTGCTTTATAATTATTTTTGGTTTGATTTGATTCTACTGTGTTGATTTATCTCCTTTATGGCCCCGATTGGCCGAATAAAGACTCTTTGATGATGACTGAATAAATGCATGTACAGGAAAAATGGATTGACTTCTGCTTCTTCTACAAAGATCTTTTCAGGTCGCTACAGTCACTTTTGAGAGCTTAGATATGAGAAGTAGGGCAAACATGACAAGACATGGAGTAGCTCTTGAATATTTTGAATACTTCTGGTTTATAATTACAGTATTTGTATTGGTGGTAACAAAGGGAGAGAAAAACTGTTGCGAAGTCTGAAAATAAATGTAAATTTAATAGCTAGACAAAAAAGAAAATGAAAACGCACGAAGAATTGAGAGAATATCATACCATGGCACAGCAAGTAATCCATCACATTTATTGTAGTGTCTAACTGAATGTCTGCAAGTGTAGATGCATGCACAGGCATGGACTGTGAGCTTAATCGTGCCATGAACCTTCAAACTTCACATGATGAGGCCAAATAAGGTAGAACCAGGCTGGTGCTGTTTATGTTCCCCTTTAAAGTGGATGACTCCTTTATTGAAGTGAAATAGTCCTTTTTGGAACGGACCAAAAGAAAAGTGTATATAATTGATCACAGTGATGGGAGAAACAGGCTAAACACACTGAAATGGCATGCACGAGGAGTGATTAACTTAATACAAATGCTTACATCCATAACTTTTTACTTTCTACCTAAACAGTGAGGTATGCCCAGACATGGACCCTGAGTTTATTATGCCACAGGACTCAAGCTGCACCTCACTATGAGGTTCTGTAAGGCAGGACTGTAGCTGGTTGCTTGTGTACATGTTTAGAGTTTATATGTTCTAGCATGACTGAGTAGACAATTTGGGCTCTGTATGTAGTGGCACATACAAGGCAAAAATAATGGAATGCAAATACACAAAGAGTGATTACCCGTAACTGTGATCAGTGGAAGCATTTCCATCCTTCTCTTTTGGACTACCTAAGTTAATGTCCCTAAATGATGGGCTATATATATATGATACTACCAGGCTCAAATTTCATAGAACTCAAGCTGCAAATCGCTGAGTGAGCACAATGAGACTGAAACCGATCTGTGGTTGTTTATGTATCTATTCAGGTTGTCATGGCCGATTATCATAAAGTCAGTCAGGGGTTGCTTATATTCCTATTTGTGTGCTTAGCCTAATAGGCAGCTTTAAACTGTCCTTCTTTTGTAGCAAAAACTAGTATAACTTCATGTTAACCCTTCATTTTCTCAATGAGTTTTTAATTATTATTATCATTATTTTTATTATGTAACACATCTAACCATTCCCTGCGGCAAACCTCCACTGCACACCGCTGAAGACTATACATGACAGATGTTGGACAAGTGCAGCTATAGTGCACCAAATCATTATTTTTTTAAACAAATCATTTTTTGCGAATCCTGTCCTCAATTCACAAATCCTGAGCCATTACTAGATACTGTTTCTCACCTCATGTGATCCTTGCCATGGTTGCAGACTGGGAGTAGAAGCTCACTTCACCCAAGCACGCTCCCAGGCCATCCCTGCCCATATCAATATATACTTCCAGCACTCCATTTCCTAACCACTGGATCTTTCCAGAAGGTCATGGGAGGGTCATGGGAGACAAAGGGGAAACCACTGGATCTTTCCAGGTGGTCACTTGAGACACCAAGGAAATCACACAGACAAGACAATCATGTTGTTAACACAGAGAAAAAGAAAGTGCTGGAAGAATTCTGGTACCAGTTGCATCAAGGCTTCTCTTTGACGTTTTCGAGGGAAGAAATCAGTTCTGGCTGAGATGAGCCAAACTCAGAGGAGAAGTGGTTCCCAACATTTCTTGAAACTGCAATCTTGGAAATTGCTATGGAAGGGTGCTTCCAGGAAATATCAGGCAGGGGTGGAACGGTGATGTGGCATCTCTGGATTGGGTAGGGAATCATTAAATTGTAGAACTCTCCACCTCCATTTTTAAACCCATACACAACAGAAGAGAGCTTGAGACAAGGGGAATTACAGAAGAGGAAGCAATGGACCAACTTGCAAATCAACTCCTGTCTGGAAAGAAGTAGACTTGTAACCTTGGACTCTAATGTACTTTGTTTCCTGAGCTAGTAGCATTAGCTTTTCCTCTCCTACTAGTGGATTGTAGAGGGTAGATTTGCTGAGGAACTTGAAGGCGTTCTGTAGACTGGTCCTGACTGGAAATGCTTTAGGAAGCAGTACTCCAGGCTTTATCTGGATACAAAGGCTCTCTGCATTTGGCCTGGAAACCTCGAAAAATAGTCTGCCTTAAGGGACTGTGGGAAGACAACCAGCAGCTGGGAATGGAAGGCAGGCTCCAAACCTCTTTGTAGCCACCTGCTGCTAGAAAGAGGAAACAGCCGCGTCCAGGATTGTAAAAAGCAGTTTTAAAGGCATCAAGGAGATCATCCAAAATGTCAGAGTCCAGGAGGTTCTAAGTAATCACTACTGGAAGTTGGAGCACCCCGCCAGAAAACAGGACAAGAAAGTCTTTCACACTTGGCCCACCTGGAAAAAAAGTTACTTCAAATTAAAGCAGCTGCTTGTGTGTGCCACTGTGTTCCTTGCAGTGGTGCCAATGGGGCTGAGGGTTACTGCCATGCATCTCTGAATACAAGGCAGGATTTTCTGGCACTCTAAGGAAGCTCATGTCTGTCATCTCTCACCAGAAACCAGAAATCATTGGTGCCATCACACTTATCTTTCTAAAACAAGAGTTTTCATCTTCGAGGTGGCGCAACCAAGCACCTGTCTAGCTGGCATGGGAACTCCCAGGTCTGACCTGTCTAGAACTGTGAAGAGGAGGGAGCCCCCTTGAACATCGGTTTGCAATCCACACACTTCCTCCACTCCCAGTACCCTGAGGGTTCAAGTGCAGAAGAGAAGGTTCTTCCAGACCCAGCTGAGAGTGCCAGGCAATGTGGAAGTAGGTGGGACAGCAGTCCTCTGACTGTGAAAACCTGCCTTTCTGCAGAGAGCTATCTGAAAGAATGGTTGTCCCAGGAAAGTGTATGGGCACCCACTTGAGAGCCCCGACTGGCACTTTAAACAACAACGATGTACAGGAAAGAAGAAAAGCTTTATTGGCCTCCATATTGTGGGAGTGGTGCCCCATGGGGAGCAGGAGCACCACCAAAACAGTTTTTGGGGTCTGGCAGGACCAAACAGAGATCCTCCTCCCAGCGACCCTCACCCCAGGTGTAGGAATGCATCACTCTGGGAGACATTTACTCATGTTTTCAAGCACTCTCAAAACTGGACTCTTGTTTTAAAGCTCTGGACTGCATGGATCCTTTATAATTGTGCCCTTTGTGATTGTTATGCAAACTTGTTATGTAGAACTGAAACTGTCACCGAAATGTTCACTGTTTTTGTGCTGTCTATTATTGTTTATAAATTAAAGCACATAGGTACTAAGTGCTAATAGTGAAAATCAAAATAAGTGCATTTTTGGTACGATCTTGAAATGTTGCTATTGATGAAACATATTTTATAATTGTAGAGCTTACATTCTGCTGTTTATCATATGGTGATACCCTTGACAAAACCACATCACATACACATCTCATATTTGCCTAGGAATATATGGGGGTATATTTGGGTAAGCAGTTAGGGCCTTTTGCTGTGCAAAATATTAAAGGTGTCTCTGGTATATGGGGTAAAGTTAATATTTAGACAGTTAGTTAAACCTGTATGACCTTTCCTTGCTGTGTGACCGCTGTGGTTTGCAAGTTCCTTTAAAAGGTTGTCTCAGTGGTAAATTCACTTGCCTAATTGTATATGATTGTAGTATATTGTATGTGTAGTATTTAGTTTTGTGTTTATTAAAACTGTTTTCGTTTCAAAAGGGAAAGTTCTAAATTAACATTGATTTATAAAGTGGTGTTTGTTGTGTGCAGATTTCTGAATCTCTAGTCCACAGCATGTCCCTGAGTAAGTCTTGGATTGCTCTGCCTCACTGTGTTAAGTGCCAAGTGCTAAATGTGTACAGGGGCCTTAGGACACCAGAAGTGAAAGACTCCAGTAGTATCAATTGTGACTCTGTAAATTTTGATTAAACTGGAACCCTCCAGCCTGCAGATCCCATAGTCTCTTTCGTTTTTATGTTCTACTCTTTTTCCATAACAGTTTAACTAATTCAGAAGCCT
Source organism: Calotriton arnoldi (assembly GCA_963921515.1). Classification (NCBI taxonomy): domain Eukaryota; kingdom Metazoa; phylum Chordata; class Amphibia; order Caudata; family Salamandridae; genus Calotriton; species Calotriton arnoldi. Next base: position 351,095 of record CAWUFW010006599.1, on the reverse strand, counting down.
TTGAAAGGCCCAGTGGCAAAAGTGGTCACAGCAAAACTTATGTTAGCTCACTTTAAGAGCCAGCTAAACCACTTTCAAATGACATAAAAAGAATAAATGGAATATCTGGAAATAATTGAAAATATAGAATGGACAATTGTTTCTTGTAGAAATAGTGTTGTGTGCAAGTGTCTTGCCTTCTCAAAATATTCTCGGATTGCTCTGTAGGAGGGTTATTCCTTACAGGTGTACCTCAGAAAAGAAACAGAATAGCCAACTAAGTGACTGTTCCAATACACTTCTTAACTGCAGACCCTCTCTTCTGCATTGTAAAGGTGGATGATAATCATGAAAGTTACTCTGTACACTCCACAAAATCATTAAGAGCTCTACAACAACTGAGATACTCATCATTGGGGTGCCACAGGGCTCCTCTCTGAGCTCTACTTTAGTTAACATCTACATGGTCCCATTGGCACGACAGGTTGAGTCGTATAGCTTAAAGATGGAGTGTTACATGGATGACATCCAGCAGCTCCTCTCTTTCGATAAGGTGTCTGAGACCGCATCAGCACCCTTTATATCTTGCCTTGAAGCGATGTTTGATTGGTTGCACTCTGGTCACTTCAAGTGCAACACAGATACGATTCTCCTGTTTTGGCATTTTCAGACCAGTTGGTGGGAGAGATGCTTGCTTGTGCCATCTTCTCCCCCCCCACAGTCAGTAGTGACAGCCAAGAACTTGGGGGTCAAGTTTGACTCTCGGTTTTCTATTTAATCTCAGGTGTCCTCAGTAATGGGTGCATGTCCTAATCCTGCTTCATACTTTAATAAAGTTTCTCTTTCTACTTCCTTTGAACTCCTGCAAGACAGTAATCCATGTATTTATCACCTAAAACCTGGACTTAGCAAATGCGTTTGGAAGCTGAAAGGGCTAACTTGAGGTTTTACTGCAACATATGTAGAGAAATGTAGCAATTTTGAATAATAGTTATTTGAGAGAGATGTTGAAATATTCTGAAAGTAAAACATGATCAAATCTTTTGAGTACTCCAATTTTCTCTCCTTGATAGTTTTGTTTCATAGGCCATTTAAAGTTCTGTATTGCCCTGTTCTGTTTGAGCAATAGTTTTTTGTTTGGCACCCACCCTTTCGGGAATCTTCAAGTTATGTGTTCATCCTTAGGGAATGCTTCTATTATTTCTTCGGAATTTGAAAGTCCCTACCATCAAACTATGTTTGATAAGAATTATACACTTTTAAATGCGTTACTCACAACTGAAAGTTTATTCCAGTGCAAATGCATGCTATTTTGTTTGGCTTATTCTGGGTCTGTCACATGGGGTCCAAATCACAAATTTGGCTGTAATTGTGGATCCTCAGGTTACCAGCATCACATGGGTGCAGATTTACAAATTTTAGAAATTCAAAAAGCTTTGCAGAAGCAGCCTCAAAAGAAGTGACAGTCTCATGCGTTCTACCATATGTAAGGAAACCCTTTGAAAATGTTTGCTTGCATCAATGCAAAGGCATTTCTATGTGCATACTTGTAAATGTTGTACAACTGAATATTGAATGAGGACAAACTCTTACCTCTTTCTAGCCTGTAGCTACGGATAAGGAATTACTCTTTGAGTAAAATTAGTAAATTGTTGATCATTTTAGATCAGATGATGTAAATGTGAAAGCAAGAAATTATTTGTCTACTAGTTGGACAGAAGAGAACTATTTGAGAGGAAAAGTGCAAGTGTTGTATAAAGTCACAGGAAACCTGAATAGCCACCCTAAATGACAAAGTTCTGCATCTGATGTGGATGGGTAGAGTAAAATACCTTTAGGGAGTAGGAATGTTTGGAATTTCATGCAGTAAGAGGCATATACGAAAAGGTTTTTGATTGATGTACATCAACATAGAAGTAAAAAGAAAAGCATGAAACTGGAGAGTGAAAGTGAAGTGATAAAACTGCCAAACATTGTGTGCATTCAATGACTCCAACGGAGATGACTTTTACTCCATGGCCAAAATTGTCTCTAAATATTATGAAGCCTATTCACCATCTCTATATTTCAGTACTTAAAGTAGTGCTACAACAGTACTACTCATGTACTATAAAATGCTATTCACAAACCTATGGCCGGAGACCGCTGCCTCTGCCTCCTCTATCTTTTATGTGCCCATGTGGCAATGAAATCTGCACAAATAGTAATATGTTTTTTGGTAAAATCTGGAAGGAGAGTGACTGGAAAATTAGGAATACTTACTAATTAAATGGGATGGATCTAGGGAAATGTAAGGAGGAGTTTAGAGGGGGCTTGATAATGCAAGCACACAACCACAAAAGAGTTAAAACATTGCTATTCATAAACTTCCCGTCTAAAGTTACTACAGCTCTAAAGTTGTGAATAAAGGCTCAAATAAACTTCAGCCCATCCATGTTGTAAGTCTAGCACCATAGGGACTACAGCACACTCCAATGGAATACAATGGAGTCAGGGAAATTAAAAAAAACTCGCAGAAACTAAGGCTAAATTAATTAAGGTATTTTGACATTGAAAATTTATATACATATACTTTTCGGTGTTAGAAATTGTATATAGTTATAAATTATTTAATTGCTTAAAATGTAACAATAAACTTAAATTAAAAATCAATAAACTTTTAAAATTGCATTAAAAATTAAACATTATTTAAATTGGTTCAACACATACTTTTTAACAACATTTACTTATATTAAATGAAGATGTTAGTGATGGTGGGCTTTTAACTATGGTTTAAAAATATTTATAAACAAAATTAATATGCTTAAATAAATAAGTTATTTAATACACATTTAAATTGATGAGTAAATGTGCTGTAACATATTGTATTTGTTCTAGGTTAATAATAACTTTTCTAAATTAATGTACTTATTTGTTATAAATTAAACTATTTTTTAAGGAACAATAAACTTTAATAATTGTCCCGATAGTTTTCTTTAGAGAGAACTCTTCCATGGTGGCGGAGAGCTCCATGTATGTCTGCAAATTTACATGTAGTAACTTTACACTCATAAACTCTTGTAGAAGGCTCCAACCACTGATTTGAAGGGTGCCAACAGGTAAGTCTACACCTAGGTGTAAATCCGTACTCGGAAATGATGAATAACAAAGAAGTGTAGAGTATCACCTAGGTGTAGTAGTAAATATACATGTCAATAAATATAAACATCCATATTTATGCTTAAGAATAGCCCCAATTGGTTGGTTTGCTGTGTTGCCAAAGATTTCGAAGCAAACCATTGTATATGTATATATTCGTATTCAAAATATCTGGTGACCAGAATGTCAGAAAGACTGTCCATTGCAGTTGAGATCATTTTTTTAGAGGTTGTGTGGTAAAAGAGCAACCTACTTCTTCTGTTCCTACCTTCTGTTCCAGCCAACTGGATGCCATATGGTGGCCACCAATTATGGACTACAGTTCAAATTAGAAATGAGGTCTGAGATTTTGTTGTTGCTCCTTCCTTTTACAAGTCCACTTTCTTACTCTCTTTCCCATTGCCAACGTTTTTCTCTTCACCTCACAGTGTAACAAGTGACCTTGAAGCTAGTTTAAACACTTAAGAAACCAATCTAACATAACTTTTTTCTAAGGTCATTTTGACATGTTTTAAATGCAGTAGGGATTACAAAACAGGACTGTTGAACTAGTAGCACTATGTCACTCTGAAGCAAATGGGCAAATCAAAGAACTGAACAAAGTGATAAAGGAGACCAATTATTCAGCTGTGATTGCCATAGAAACAGCTTTTGCAGTAAACGTTAATAGCTTGAAGAGTCACTCCACACTCTGATACAGAAGCAATGCCATTAGAATTGTTATTGGTAACGTTTTTATCCACTAGGGACCTCAAAAGTGAGCAAATAGGAGTTGTGCTGGTGGGTTGGATGATGTGCAGAAAAATGTTAAATGGTCTCAAAGGAATACATAGTTGTATGTGAATAGGAAAAGTTTTTTTAAGGTAGGACTGAATCCACTTTTGGTAGAAAACTGGACATGAGGAAGCCACATTTGGATGGTTACATTTTTCTAGCTTAGACAGAAGCGCAGGGAGTGATAAAAATAGGACTAAACGATGCCCGGAAAAGACAGAGAGTCTCTCAAGGGTTGCATCTCCTGTGTGCAGATATTGTCTGCCTACAGGAGACCCACATTGAAGAGACACAGAAAGATGTGTTAAGAACTCTGGGTTACCGCCTAATCGGGGGGACAACTCAAAGTGTACGCACGCATGGGGTGGCATTTTTAGCCCGTAATAACTTCATACAGTCAAGCAAACTCGGGTGGATCCTCATGGGAGGTGGGTCATTACTGAATGCTGGCCCTTAGCTTATACTCCTTTTACCTTATGCTCAGTGTACGGTAGTGTTGCTGATGATCCTGGAGTTTTTGATTGGCTATCTAATGAGCTAGCGCATTGGCTTATGCCAATTGTCATTTGTGGAGACCTGAAAAATAACCTACCCTGCAATTGGCTTATGGATGAATATCAGAGGTACACCAGAAGAAAAATAAAAGTACTGCAAGCTCTTAGGAACCTAAGCCGGGACCACAGGCTTATCGATGTATGGTCTAGTTTGAAACCAACCAAGCATGGGTATCCATATCATTCCGCTCCATACCAGTCTCACGCCCGCCTTGATTATTTTTTTGTATCCGCTTCTTTAATGGAGGATGCTCATATAGAGCTTCACCCTCGGATTTTGTCTGATCATAACCCTTTAAATTTTTAAATTGAGGGGAAAGGGTTCACAAAGAGGGTTTCCTCCTGGAGCTTCGAAAAAGCTTTGCTTTATAATGAGGAGTATTGTAAATATATGAAGGGGTGGATCCCGGAATTTTGGGATAGACATGTCAGCACTGCGCCAATAAGAGTGGTGTGGGATACACTCAAGGGATGTATTCGGGGTGAAACCCTTCAGTTCTCTCTAAAGGTGGGGAAAGATGAAAAATGCTTGTTACAGGAATATAAAAAGAAATTGGCTAAGACAGAAGAGAAGCTTATAATTGTAGTCCAGCAGGGGAATGAAGTGGATACAGCCCAAATGGAGGTGGTTACCATCAAAGCAGCAATTGGGGACATTTTTGCCGAGAAAGCAGCATCCAAACTGGCTGCTTTTAGGGAAAAAGCTTATGAATGTAGCGAAAAGATAGGGCAAAACCTAACAATGAGAACAAGGCAGCAAACCACGAACAACGAGATATGGTCCATTAGGGACCCAATAGATGGTGTGGTAACAGAGCCTGATAGGATAAGGGCATCTTTTCAAAAATAAAATTCTACCAGGCATTATATACAGAAAGCATTGATAGAGATGCTCACTCTATGCAGAAGGCTGGTGATGGGTATCTTGACTCAATTTTGTTGACTCAATTGACTGGGGAGGAACAAGAGCTACTTGAATGAGGAAATCCTTACTGCTATGACCAGCCTTCCAGAGGGGAAGGCCGCTGGCACTGACCTTATACCTACCGAATTCTATCAAATATTTTCGGGTCAACTCAAGGAGATTATAAAAGCCCCGTTTGAGCACATTTTTAAAGGTGCAGTCCCCTGAACTCCTGGTCGTTTGCTAACATTATTGTCTTTCCTAAAAAGGATAAACCTATTCAGGGGCTTGGCTCGTATTGCCCGATCACTTAATCAATCAATTAATGGGGACTCCAAAATCTATTCCAAAATATTAGCTTGTCCCAAGTGATCAGTAAATTGGTCTCTAAATGGCAGCATGGGTTTATACCGGGAGAGGTACAATAGATCATGCAAGAAGTCTGTTTGACGCAACTCAGGTTACAGGAGACCCTATGGCATTGATTTTGCTGGAAACCGAAAAGGCTTTCGCTAGGGTCTCCTGGTTTTACCTTTGGACCACCATGCAGAGAATGGGGATAAGCTCGGGCTTTATACAGGCATTATATATTAAACCTACTGCCAGCATACTGATAAATGGGGAAATTACTGAACAATTCCAGATCTCACGGGGGATGCGGCAAGGCTGCCCTTGTTCCCCTTTGCTTTTCGCGACGTATATTGATCCCTTTATCAGGAGACTAGAAAACAACCTGATTATTCCCCCAATATATATTCAAGGCCGCGATACAAAAATCATGGACTATGCCGATGACATTTCACTGGTTACACCAGACCCGGAATCGTCAATTAGGACGGTTGAAGTAGAGGCTCGAAAGTTCGGGGACATGCTGGGGTATTCCTTAAATAAAGATAAAACGCAAATTATCATCAATGAGGAAATAGCTTGGGTGGATTCCAGAGTGGTGAAAAAGGCAGGGTATTTTGATGTAAATATACTGGCTAATACAGACTTGATTGTTGATGAAAATCTTGCTCCTTTGGCCAACAAGACTAAGAGATCATTGCATAGGTTGAATAATTTACATCTTTCTCTTATAGTGTCGTGTGGTTTGTGGACTCATGGTCTGCATTGCTAAGTTAGCTTAGGCCTGGCTGCCATGATGCCTCTTTGCGCACGTTACTTTGTGCCTTTGTTTTTCCAGCCTCTGCTATTTTGGAACTGTCTGCCTTTCACCTTTCTTCCTATTCCCTTTGGGTTTCGTCTGCACATCATGTACAAGGTCGAAAAACAATGTCACTTGTTCTTGCTGATCTGGTCAGCCCCTCGCACTTAGACATAACACTGAATGCAGCTGCACTGGAGAAATTTGTGTGCTTTTAATATTGTGATTTCACTGTTAGAGACATTTGGAGAAAAACCTTTCCAGAGAGAAGAGCTGTGCTTGTCTGATGATGTAAAACTTGCATCTAGATATTGAGGTATGAGGGTCTGCCTGACAAAGCCTAGAGGTCTTCTATTTATATAATAAACTAGCTTCTAGCACGGGGAGGGTGGTATGGTCATTTAGCCCTATATCCACTGCTTTATGAAATGCTTTCCCCGTTTATATTCTATGGAATTGTAACTATGCTTATTGTTTTATTCTTATGCATTATGCTGATAGTACTGGCACGTGTACTGCATCTCAGAGCACGGTAGTTGAAATAAACATTTTAATCTATACAGTGACTCTTATTACGCACGTTGTGGACATGTATGAGTGAGTTATGAAAGGGTGCTCTTGCTCCTGCGAGTCCTGAGAGAGAGAGACCGTGTTCTGGGTTGTCTAATCATTGGTAGCATCGTTGCTAATGAGACACTACTGCTAGTCGGGTTGGGATTGTGGGTACTAAGGTGTATTGTTGGCTCACCACTATACTCCGAGGTCCTATTATCCTGTGCATAGCTCTGTGTATGTGCAGAATCCCTACAACATGGCACAACCAACGAGTGGGCTGCTTATCTGCGAGACGCTTGAGTAGTTCTTGTGCTTGTCCACAACCCCCTTCACAGATGCCTCCGGAGGCGTGTGTGAGGGCGATACCTCCTATATTGACGTTTTTATAGGTTCATTCAGGCTTGAAGTTGTTAAAAAAGGTTTTTAAACATAACCCTATATTGTGCTGTCTCATATTAGGTTGTCGAAACTTGTTAGCCTTAAATGGCTGTCCAAATTGCGGCACATAGCCGCGCAGCGCTCCGAGCTCACTTGACAGTGTATGGAGTGCCTGACGCGGGTGTCGATCTGATCTTTGTGGTACAAGCAGATCCAGCTTACCACTTTGAGGTTTTTTACTCATGGATCACCTTTCCGGCGGTGGATGGGAATGATAACTTGTTCCATGAATTTACAGCCACCGCTGTTCCTAATCACTATAGACCGTATAGGACTCTTGAAGTACCGCTCACGGCATGGCAACACCGTGTTTGGTTTGATGGCGCCCTCCCCCAACCGGTTACCGCGGTTCGTTTAGGCCCCTTATCAATTGAAGGGGCCACTTGGCCTGTTTTGGCCGGGTATACCCCACATCCGCGTTATATGACGCTAGCAATCACTGACCTGCGTAATTTACATTCGTCTTTGATGCGAGTGCATAGAGCTTTGGTACAGTATGTTACAGGCAACATCCAGGCAGCCCCGCCTGGAGTTGCGGCTCATCCAGCTGGACCGGGAGGTGTAACCATAAGTCCCGTCATGGTTAATTCGGTGATGGGCAAGCGCCCACAAAATAAGGACGATTTCCCTTATTGGCTTGCAGAGAAATTTGACCAGCTGGAGGCAGTTTTTCCAAATACTTCTCCTGTGGAAAAACACAGGATATTGACGATTAGTTTGCCAAAAGACCTGGTTCCTGAGTTGGTAGATTGCAACAACTGGGGAAAGGTATTCGCAGCAGTATATGCGAAGAGTTTCGGCACTCCTTCCATGACGGTTCTCCCCTCTGTGATTAAACGAGTACAGGATGAGCATGGCCCTGAGGCAGCTGTGGAATTAGGGATGAGACTGGTGGGAGTGTTCGACGTAGTAGCCGATTTGATCCTTGCGAATGTCAAGGGCGATGCAGTTTACTTCCAAGTAGCTAATGCTTTGGCTTTAGTCCCAGAACCGGACAGGCCGCGCGAATTACCGAAAATTATTGCACAGGCTTACAAAACCATTGGCCGTAATAGCCTGGGAGTCAAGCCTTTTGCTAAGACGCAAACACAATCGCAACCACAACCAAAAACTCAGTCTGAGAAAGATGAGAAACCGTTCTTTACTAAAAAGAGCTGGAGGTTGAAAAACCAGGTAAGCAACAGAAGAAGCCGGGTTCGCGAGGCGCTTCCCCAGTTTCAGTCTCTTTTGAACGCACATATGATTTGCGCGAAAGAGCGAGAATTAAATCTCCAGAGAGATTTCAAGTCCCTGATCCGCATTCTCCTCGTTCTTCACAGGCACCGTCGACCTCCCAGACAGGTGGAGGAGATCGCCAGGATAGAGGTCGGGGTCGAGAGGCTCCACAGGGACGAGACCAACCTCGACAACAGGTCCGAGGGAAATCAGAAGAATTTCAACGTTCTCGCCCACAGTTTCAGAAGAAAAAAGTTGCAGCAGTAACAGCGAGGTATGCCACAGACGGTGAGAACAAGACTCCTGAATTGGACGTGGGCAGTGACGCTCCTAGACAGCGCCGCGGAAGTTACCATAGTGCGGGAGGCACTACGTCCTCATGTGGAGGCGACAGCAACTGATATTTTCATTACTGTCGAGACAGCTGACACCAGAGTGGCACCGCCTGACAGACTATATAATATTGTCATTCAAATTGAAGGTGATATACAGCATGTAATTAAAGGGATTTTTTGGGAAAATCTGACCTCTTCATATGACATTTTGTTAGCAGAGGCGGATTGGCCGCCCCCATTCGGACTTGCTGCGCGTAGAGGGGAGGAGGTAATCCTTCCGAGCTTTTCTCGTCATGTCCCAAAGGACAAAGCGGAGGCTCTTGCAGCTGAGTGGGCTGTGTCCCTGGCTCCGGCGTTATACCGCAACCACGTGGGCTGGGATGAGGACTCACCCCCCCATGATATTCCTTTGCGGTCGCTGCCACAGCCACAACCCCAATATCCCATCAAGCGGGAAGCTAAAGGTCCCGTTTCCGAAATTCTGACACAGTTAGAATATCAAGGTGTAATTGAAACATGCGTATCACCCATGAATAATCCCCTTTTCGCGGTTTCTAAACCCGATGGATCGTACCGCCTAGTTTTGGATTACCGGCATTTGAACTCTCATTGTCGGACCTTTGCGGTACAAAATACTCATAGTTCTGCGCTAGTTGACAGTCTTGTTCGTAAAAAAATATAAAACGACGCTTGACTTATCCAATGGATTTTACACGCACAACTTAGCCCCGGAGTGTAGCCAATGGAGCGCTTTTACCTCCGGTGGTAAACATTTCAAATTTCGGCGTTTACCTATGGGCTACAAAACAGTCCAGGAGTATTCGCTGCCCATGTTGTCTCTTTGTTAGACGGCATAGACCCAGATGCATGTTCGTACGTCGATGATATTTATCTGACAGACGACGTATTATACCCGCATCTTTCCAGAGTGGACCGCATTATTCTAGAATTTGCGGTTTTAGGTTACAAGTTTAACTTTGCCAAATCTCACATTGCTGAATTTACCGTTTTGTTTTTGGGCTATGAGCTCAACAACGAAGGTAAGGGCTTAGCCCCTTATTTCTTGGAGAAATGTGCACTTTTGTGCCCTCCAACCACACTGAAGAAACTTCAGTCTTTACTGGGTTTTTTGAATTTCGGGCGTACTTACATTCCCGAATATGCCCAGCGTATCAAGCCACTTTATGCCTTGATACAACCTAACTTTTCGAGGTCATGCTGGCTTCCAGAGCATTCCTCTATACTGCAGTCTTTGCAGACAGACCTACTTGAATCTAAATTCTTGTTGACGCGTGACAACCACACAAACCTGGTGATTAGAATCATTCCAGGGGCAGTGGGTTTCACGTACTTGACCTTAAACGAAGGTGACACAGTACCGATTGCATACAAGTCACATCTATACACCTCTGCAGAAATGCGGTTTTCCTCTGTGGAAAAAAGTTTTGACTGCAGTGCAAATGGCGATTCTAAAGGAACGCGCACTGGCCCAGGGAAAACGCATTTTGGTGGTAACACCCTAATCTGCCCTTGAGGCAGTGATGAAAGCAAGTGTACCGAACTCTAAGGCTTTGCACCCCCGTTGGATACAATGGGAAACATCTTTGACGTCCCCGGATGTCACTTTTATCTTTGATTCTTCACTTCAGATGCAGGAGTTTTTACAGTATGAATTTGTTCATCCTCCTCCTCTGTCTTTGTTACCGCTTGAGGAGTACGAATGTATTATCTATACCGATGGTTCGGCACAACCGGCCACGGGTTCCAAGCATGCTTATTCCCCGGCATGTGCTATTGTTGCAGGTGTTATGGTGAACGGAGAGTTCAAACAGACTGTAGTGCACACTCAGGCACTAGGAGACAGTACTGCACAATTGGCCGAGCTGCGTGCTTTGGTGCTCGCACTTGAGTTCGCTAATCCTGATGTGACTACTCTTATTGTATGTGATTCTTACTGCTGTGTTCAGTCTTACAATGACAATCTATTCTTTTGGTCACAAAATGACTATAGAGATGCAAAAGGCAGCACAATTAAGCATAAAATGCTTTGGGTTCGAGTGGCAGATCTACAACAACGTCTGCCTCTCACACAGGTGATTCACACCCTTGGCCACCAGCGTGTGGGCGCACACGGTGTCGGTAACGGTTTGGCGGACAAAGCTGCCAAATCAGCAGTAGCCACGTGCTCAGTCGCAGCAGTTACAAGATCCATGACTAAAATAGATAATGATATTTTGGCAGCTATTGCTTCGACAAAGGAAGGTGCTAATTACACACGGGGTTTCCCTTTCAAATACTCTTATCAATTAGGTCCCGAACAGGCTCCCTATGTAAGAATTCCGGACGTTGGTGATCGGCTGATTCCCAACGCGGATCGCAGACATTCCTTGAAAACTGCTGCACACGAGGGCATGGCTTCGGCACATGCTGGCATGTCTGCGACGGTTTCCATCCTGCAGCAGCGTTACTGGTGGCGTGGTTTATATAAACAGACCCGTACTTATGTGCTTTCTTGTGACGTTTGTCAACAAATTAAGCCTTCCACGGTTACACAACCACCACAGACACCGGTCTGCATTTCAAACAGACCTTTTGGGTGTGTTTACCTGGATCACTGCGGTCCCTTCTCTTCTGACACTGCATATAAGTACATCTTGGTTGCAGTGGATTCATGCACACGTTTCATCTGGGTCTGGCCACAACGGAGTGCTGACGCTCGAAATGTCATCAGTGTCTTTGTGGGAATTTTCGCCTGTGGCACCTTCCATTCTGACCAAGGTCCCGCGTTCACCTCTAAGGCTTACAAGGACGCAATGGGGTCACTGGGGGTGCAGGTGAAATTTTCGTCAACGTATCGTCCTGAGGGCAATTCGATTGTTGAACGAATGAACCATGACTTAAAGCAATCCTTGACAGCAAGAGTCCTAGGTACTGGCAGGAACTGGCTGGCCCACTTGTATACCATACAACGTGCACTTAATAATCTCCCTAGAAGACCTCTGGGTGGGCAGACCCCATACGAAATGCTCTTTGGCATAAGAATGTTTGTGCCTGACCTTGATGATCTAGACATGGCGGCGCAATCCGCAATCTTTGACGTAGATAACCATTCTACTATGTTACAGGACTTACAAGAAGCCCGAGACAAACTTGCAATTGAACATTTACCTTCAGCCACAGACGCTGCTCTGCAGATTCCGGTTGCCGGCTGGCTTCCGAAAGTTGGAGACCTGGTCAGAGAAAAGGTGGAGAACAAAAAAGAATTTGGCCCCTCTTATCGTGCACCGGTTCCAGTCCTTGGCTTGAAGGGTACTCGTACAGTCATCTTACCACCGCTTCCTGGTCGCAAGGAAAACAGATACATCTCAGTGGAAAATGTCAAGCTACAACATCTGGCCGATCCTGAATAGTGTAACACCAGCGGTCTCTTGTCCAGTCATTTCCAGGACAAATGTTTGTGGCCTTCCCGCCCGAACGGTCACTGATGTTGCCATTGAGATGGTAGATTTGCCTGATCGACTGCTCGACTACCCGGATTCCCCCTGCAACGAGGAGACCGAGTATACCTACCCCACCACCGAGTCCGTGGCTCACCTACCAACAACGCCACTGAGCCCAACACGTTATTCTTTTGACTCGGATTCCACCTCTGAACTTATCCCGTCCAAATTCAGTATTTTTGTATCCTGGTTCAGAGACAATTTTTTGATCCCACCATGGACATACATCTGGTTGGTACTATTCCTGATTTTTCTATTCATGTCTATTGGCTTTGTCACAGTATTTTTTCTACTCATTAATGGTCACTATTTACCAGAACGCTCTGCTGTGAACTGTGTCGCTGGAACTTTGGCTCCGCATTCTTCTTCACACATCATGAAGCGTGACCACACATTTGTGAACATTTCAGCTTTTCCAGTCGCTGATGGCATCGTATGGGATGCGGTAAATTTCCAAATTCATGGACCAACCGAGAATATTAATGTACCAAATGTCCTTCGTGTTTCAATGGGTGATGTTGTTAAAAGTAATATTCATTCTGACGATTGGGATGTACATGCAGTTGAATCGTTATTTACTGATTTGAAATATTATGCTGCTTTTAATGCTGAAGATTTGTACATGAATTCTGCAAGTTATGCCGATTTATATTGTTACCAGCTTTGGGGCAACCACTTTCTCCATAAGCCCAGTACCCTTCGGGGTCTTTTTAATTACACCCAATGGGAACATTGTCCGACCCCTTTGCCAGGTAGCTCCCAGACTCTTAGAAATAAGTTTACGTATTTTACAGATTTTGATAGATCGAACCCAGGGTCCTATTTTTTTAAATTAAACACTTCATCTACTCAGAAAATCATGTTGACCCACACCAAATTGCTATATTTGGGTTCCTTTTTGAACGCCCTAGCTGTGGGTGGGTACGAACATTGGCGTGACACCATTGACTTAAAATCAATTTGGGGCTCCAAAGCATGGCAGGTGCAGGGCACAGAAGCCTTGCACCGTGCTTGCCTCATCCCGGCCCAAATTTTATTTTTGAATCAGACCATTTATCAAACGACCTGTTGGGGTTTGGCTACGTCCAAACAATTAAATGCCCCCTCCATTCCTGTATTGTCTTCCACTCCCAACGAAAGCTTGTACTTCAATATGTCCCTTACAGATTTGCAAGTTTTGTTTCAGAACAATTTGTTCAATGTCTCTACGTTGGTTCAGTCACCCTGGTTGGCTTGGCCCATAGCATCTAATGCCTGCCAACTGCGTTTTCATGACACGGATCCTGGCTACAAGCAGGATAGGCCGGATCCAAGGTTTTCTGACTCTCGTACTGTTACAACATATTCTGTTGGTAAATTGTGTAAACAGTGGTTGCAGCACTCTTCCTTAGATTCTGTTAAACAACATTTATCCCTCCTATCAGGCAATATTGATCTGTCCGACTTTGTTTTGGGGCCTCGTGGTCCTCGACCAAAGAGATTCATTTATGATCTTACAATGAACTCTGGAAGCTTTCGCAAATTGAAGCTGCTTCCCGTCTTCGGGAAATCGATCAAGCAAATTTAGAAAAAGTGCTTGCTGTTGTTGACAATAGTATTAATACCCTGTCTTCTCGCATTTACACATTAGAGAATATTATTTCCTCTGTTGTTGATATTGTACAAGATGATGTTTCTGTGTTATATCATGGTCAAAATCAATTGTGTTTGGTAATGCAGTTTGCATGGACCTTGCAAACACTTAAAATGGGGAAGGTTCCTTGGCACTTTTTGAACACCTCTGCCTTATTCTTACCTTTTAATTTGACTGAGAAACAGCAGTTCATGTCAATGAAAGATGCAGCATACACTCTGTTACATATAGAAAAAATAGAGCCCTTACCATTCTCTGTTGCAGAATTAGATTCTGCTGTGTGGCTAGTACACGGGGTTATCGCTTTGCCTTTTTCTTTATTTGAGTTCAGTTCCTGCATGCAACATTATCCTGTTAGCCGCTTTCAGCCTTTAGGCAGTGCTTTCCTGCATGAGCTTTGGTCCCTGCCTTTCATGTATAAATGTCTTAGGGATGGGAAGGAAGTTTTTCTCACGGGGGAGTCATGCAATTCTACTGTGGGTCATTCCCTTGTTTGCAAACACATTAGAGTACACAGAGCTTGTAATGTTTCGGTTCCGAATCTTGCTTGTGTTTTAAAGGGCATTCCTGCTCCTGCTATATCTCCTACTTTCACTGTGCTTGCAAATGGTAGCTATCTCCTTCTGAATAATCAGGTCTGCTGTGGCATGCTTGCCGGCATACCATATATTGTAACGGTTTCCCACAGGGTTGTCTGCTGCAAAAATGTGCTTTTTCCTCCCCCGCACGGCATCGTAGATAGTTCCATTTGGCCTTCCATTCCGACTTTGAAGGCAGATTTCAATAAATTGAGCAGAATAAAGGCACTATTATTGAACCAGGAGGTTATGCTCACATCCGCCCGGGAAACATTCATTCTCCAGGTGGCGAGTACCCACAGTGAAATACAGGCCCTGTTGAACACTAACCTCCCACAACATTTCAGTGAACTGATTCACCGTGTTTTCAATGCTTCACGCACCGAAGGTCTTGTGCACTTTTTTAAAGTTGTGGGCTCAGGCCTTGTTACCTCCTTTCAAACTATCTTTGGTGTGATACCGGCTTTTATTCATTCCATTTTTTCCAGCGTCTTTGGAGGCTTTCCGTGGATCCTCGCCTTAGCGGCTGGTGTTTTGCTTTTGGTCTGTGTGCTACGCAATGGCTGCACTTCCTGGGGTCCTGCTCGACCACGGTCGACTCCGGATGCTCCGTGAGCGCATCCTCGCCGGTTTCGGCGTACTGCCATTGGCGACACTCGGTGTGTCATATAGACTTTCTTTTCGCTTTGCGTATTTCACTTGCGTGCAACCTGTGATGTCTTGCATCCGCTGTCCTTTCTCATGGACCTTGGATTACTGCCTCTCCAATACGTCTCTGTCTCGCCCGGATTTTGTCCAGTTGGTGGGTCCCTTAGAGGCCCATGAACGTGACTGTTCCGGAGCGGGCTACATGGCGCGTGCGGCTGCACTTGGAATTTTGGCACAATGGGATGTCTGGGCGGCTGCTCAGACTCTCCTACAACAAAGTTATATTGAGTATCACGCAAGTTGTCCCGCAATGCTGTTCGCTGCTCCCTCTTGCGAGGACCATGAATGCAGTTTGGATTTGTTGGACTGGATGGCTTCTCTTTTTTCTGACGATTCCAACGAGGTCCTCTTGGAAGGTGTGGCGTTTTTCTGCACCTACACTTTTTTGGATTAGGGGGCCTCCGCTATCGGCGTCTTGCCTCCCTGGACGTTTTTATTCTATTTTTCTCTCCCGTTCATTGTCTTTCATTTGGGCACCTTCAGTCACAGACGTCGCCGTTCTGCTCCAGCTATTTGAACTCTGTCTTTATCCTATGTCTTCGCCAATGGACTGACCAGGGGAGGGTGTGGTGTGGTTTGTGGACTCATGGTCTGCATTGCTAAGTTAGCTTAGGCCTGGCTGCCATGATGCCTCTTTGCGCACGTTACTTTGTGCCTTTGTTTTTCCAGCCTCTGCTATTTTGAAACTGTCTGCCTTTCACCTTTCTTCCTATTCCCTTTGGGTTTCGTCTGCACATCATGTACAAGGTCGAAAAACAATGTCACTTGTTCTTGCTGATCTGGTCAGCCCCTCGCACTTAGACATAACACTGAATGCAGCTGCACTGGAGAAATTCGTGTGCTTTTAATATTGTGATTTCACTGTTAGAGACACTTGGAGAAAAACCTTTCCAGAGAGAAGAGCTGTGCTTGTCTGATGATGTAAAACTTGCATCTAGATATTGAGGTATGAGGGTCTGCCTGACAAAGCCTAGAGGTCTTCTATTTATATAATAAACTAGCTTCTAGCACGGGGAGGGTGGTATGGTCATTTAGCCCTATATCCACTGCTTTATGAAATGCTTTCCCCGTTTATATTCTATGGAATTGTAACTATGCTTATTGTTTTATTCTTATGCATTATGCTGATAGTACTGGCACGTGTACTGCATCTCAGAGCACGGTAGTTGAAATAAACATTTTAAACTATACAGTGACTCTTATTACGCACGTTGTGGACATGTATGAGTGAGTTATGAAAGGGTGTTCTTGCTCCTGTGAGTCCTGAGAGAGAGAGACTGTGTTCTGGGTTGTCAAATCATTGGTAGCATCGTTGCTAATGAGACGCTACTGCTAGTCGGGTTGGGATTGTGGGTACTAAGGTGTATTGTTGGCTCACCACTATAATCCGAGGTCCTATTATCCTGTGCATAGCTCTGTGTATGTGCAGAATCCCTACAACAATAGGTAGATGTAATGCCACTAAAATGATATCCTTTCCAAAAATGTTATATTTTTTTAGAGCTATCCATTTAGAATTTTCGAATCAATGGTTGAAGAAGCTGGATGATCTCTTTTCTCAATTTCTTCGGCCCTTTTCTCAGCCCGGAAGGTCTACAAAATTTCTGTCACTCCCAAAAGATGGGGGGGGGGAGGGGGCCTTCCCAATCTAAAATTGTACTATTGGGTGATCACCTTGCAGCACTGCTCTGTTTTATTACAAGAACGCTCCAATGGACAGACATTGGATTCCCCCTCTCCTCCTGAATTGTTGATTGGTTCCGAAGCTTGGGGCTGTTTATGGCAGCCATTGGAACTGGGGTATTACAAAAGGGTGAGATTTAAGACCCTTGTGGGAGCATATAAGGTCTATAACCTCAGTTCGGAGACTACTGGGCATTGGTAAAATGAATTTCTATACCCCTTTGAGAAATAATGAGAATCTACCTGAGATATTTGGGGATCATTGTATGGCAACCTGGAATAAAGCAGGGATAAATAAACTTGTTTTGTTTTTTCTCTTCATCGGATATCATCCCATATAGAGATCTTCGATTTAACTTTGATCTTAGCTATAAGGAATTTTTTAAATATCTCCAAATCAGGAATTTTATACAGCGGAAGAGGGGTGGGCCTTTCGGCTTTGTTTAAAGTGAACTTGTTGAAAAACTGATTGAGTTTAAATCTCCCTGCATTGCGACAATCTACAATTTCCTCAATAGTCAGATGAAAGATGATTTGGAAAAATACTTGGGGAAATTGTAATTGAAGCTAGGTATAACGGATATGGCCTTTTACCAAGCACTCTTAGCTGCACAATCTGATTTGTTATCTGCAAATCTTCGGCTCAGTTTTATAAAACCAGTTTTTTTTATACTATATTTCAAATAGGATTGCTAAATGGGGGGATGGTAATGGTACTTGATGTTCACGGTGTTCTCTGTATGGAGCAGGCATAGTTCATATGTTTGCCACCTGTGATGCCCTTTCGTCTGTGTTAGAGGAAATCTCCGGCTATTTCAGAGATAAATTGCCCTTGAATTTAACTCTAACCCCTTCAGTGATATTATTGGGGGGACAAGGTACTGCAGTGCGAAACGAGGGTGGGGCGAAGATTTTTATTGCCATGGCCATCTTCAGGCTTTGCATTGCCTCTGCCTGGC
Source organism: Calotriton arnoldi (assembly GCA_963921515.1). NCBI lineage: Eukaryota > Metazoa > Chordata > Amphibia > Caudata > Salamandridae > Calotriton > Calotriton arnoldi. The sequence goes on along the minus strand of CAWUFW010006599.1, from coordinate 332,995 downwards.
TGGATGCTAACCCTCCTTCCTTTCAGCAATGGTTGGCTCGGTTGTTATCGATACACAACCTGGAAAAAGCAATTTACGCTAAGAAAGGAGCTAGAGCCAGGAAAAAGGGATCGACGATCTGGGATCGATTGACCAATTGGGGTAATTATTCGACTCTGCAAAGGGGGGTATAATAAAATGAATAAAGAGTACCTTTGGCTTATCTGCGTAAATAAAAGCACATGGCACTTTTTTGGGCAAGGGAGGCTGTTTAAGGGGTATGTTCTTCTTTATCTAGATCACCATTAGATGGGAAATTTGTTTGTATCTTCTTGTATTACTAAGCATTTGCCACTTTAGGATAGACGTAAGATGGTCCACCACAGTTAAGGTTTTTTGATATAATGAATTGTATTTAAATTTGTCAAGTACTGTGTATGAATTTGAGAAATCCTGCTATAAGCACTTTATCGATTGAATTGCATTTGTATTTTCTGTGTGGGACCGGGGGGATGGGTGGGGGGTTTCGTGATGTCGGCGTATTCTTTTTTTTTCTTTTTAAATTGTTTTTTATTATATTTTGAACCTTCAGCCAGAGTCTCAACAGGTGAGTCATATATACAACATATATTACATTGTTACAGCACATTGTAGATTTCAAGCATACAGAGAATACATTTAGGAATTTCATCCTTCAGTGTTCCTTCCCCTTCTCACTCGGGTTATTAAAAAAGACCCACTTAGGTTGCTCCCCCTTAGGCATCGAGGTTGTCCATTTTTTTCATGGTTCCTGCGTGTTGCTATCTGCAGTATCTAGTCCATCACCCTCCATTTTGAAATTATAATATCTTAGCCACGGCTGCCAAACCTTTTTGAATTTTTTAGGACACCCTCTGGCCTTATAGGTTGTTTTTTCTGCACCCATGTATAGATCCATTCCCGCCCGCCATTTCGCCAAAGTGGGGAGGCCCTCCCTTCCCCAGTATCTGGCAATGTTACGTTTGGCGACCACGAGCCCCAGATTGTACAGTAGGAGCTGTTCTCTAGAAATATCTACTTCCGTAGGAATGCCCAAAATAATTTGGGGTCCATAGGTAACTGTACCTCCAGTATCTTGCTTAGCTCCGGCACTATTTGCTGCCAGTATCTTTGTACTTGCTGGCATTCCCAGAGAGTGTGTATGTAGGTGCCTTGGCTGTTTTTACAGTGCAGGCAGTTGGGTGTCTCTGCCCTACCCATCGCATGGAGCCGCGCTCGGTCATAGTACACCCTATGTAGGACTTTAAGTTGTATTAGTCATAGACGGAGCTTAATTGCGACCTCTCTCGGGTGCATCAATGCTGCCTCCCAATCTATTTCTTCTTGGGGCCCGGTGGTTTCCTCCCATTTATTTCTAAGGGATACTAGTCTGTTAGGAATGTTATTTATCAGGGTTTTGTAAGTCCAAGAGACTGCTTTGGAGGGTATCTCTTCCTGTAATAGCTTCCCTTCTTACGGTGCATATTCAGGAATATCAGTGAGGTCCGACTTTTGTGCCCTCCAGCCATGTTGTAATTGTAAATACTTATACCGTTGTGTATGGGAAAGTTGTTATTTTGCTTGGAGGTCTGCAATAGACTTTATGTCCCCCCCCTTAATTATGTTACCTAGCGTTGTGATCCTGACTGTGTCCCATCCCCCGAAATCCCGTAGTTTCCCCAGTTCAGGTAGCTGCCTCCCTTCCCACAGTGGTGTGGCTCTAGTTAGTCTTTTCCCCCAATTCATTTGCCATTCTGCCCCTTTCCACGCCTCAATCACCTGTCGCGGGGCCAGCAATAAATCCTGTGTCCCCGCTCCTCCATATAAATAATAAAGGAAAGTATATTTCTGGAATTGTAGCCTCTCTAATGCATATGTGGGGTGGTCTCCCGGCGCTTGACACCATTCATTAATGACCACCAAGTGAGCGGCCCGATAGTAGGCTTGGATGTCTGGCAGGGCTATTCCCCCATTTTACTGGTTTCTTTGTAGGGCTTGTAGCGCCACTCTGGGATGACCCCCATCCCATAGCAGTTTCCGAAGCTCATCGTTGATGGCCTTAAAAATAGTGTCCGGTACCGTGTGATACGTATTTTGGAGTGTATAGAGTAGCTTAGGGAGTGTTATCATTTTATACATTGCCGCCCTGCCTAGCAATGTCAAGGGGAGTCAGCGCCATCTGGTCACATAGTCTCGGAATTCTTCTAGAATGCGTTTAATATTATGGGTGAGGCAATCAGCCTCCCTTGTCGAGATGTGCATTCCCAGATATTTAAAACCTTAGTTGGTGATCTGAAGTTGTTCTGGCAGTAGCTGCATATCCACAGTGCCCCCTATTGGGTAAAGTCTCGACTTTCCCCAGTTGATGTTGTATCCTGCCTATCCGCTATACTCCTTCACTAATTGCAAAATCATAGGGAGTGTATTATTAGGGTTGGTGACATACAGTAGGATATTGTCTGCGTATAGCGAGATCCGTTCAGCGGTGAGTTAACCTCCGTTGTCCTGGAAGCCTCCAAGCTCTGGACGAGCCCTAATCTGACAGGCTAGCGGCTCCAGGACTAGCGCAAAAAGCAAAGGGGAAAGGAGGCAGCCCTGTCTAGTTCCTCTTTGAATAGGGAATTCGGCAGACTTTATTCCGTTGACCCAAACACTAGCTCTAGGGTCCGTGTACAACAGCTCCACCCATGACATAAATTCTTGTCCAAACCCAAATTTCGCCAGGGTTTGCCTCATAAAGGGCCAATGGACAGTGTCGAAGGCCTTCTCCACGTCCAGGGAGAGAAGCATCTGTGGGGAAGGCCTATTTTTAAATGTATCGAGCCAGTTGGCGAGACGGCGGAGGTTGTAGCGCGTGGCTCGACCTGGCATGAAGCCAGACTGATCTCTATGAATCAACAATGTGATCACTGTTATAAGCCATGCCGCTAGTATGGAAGCCAGAATTTTAGTTTCGATATTCAGTAATGAATTAGGGCAGTAGGATTCACACTTCTCCAGTGGTTTTCGTGGCTTAGGTATGACTACTACTGTAGCTCTGTGGAGGTCTAGCAGCAGTGACCCTTCGTCTCGAGCCGCTTAGAACATACTGAGGAGATGGGGGGCTAATAGACTCGGGTTCTGCCTAAAAAACTCAGCTGGCAACCCGTTCGGACCAGGGGCTTTCCCCGACTTTTGTCTAGCTATAGCCTCTAGGACCTTGGTTAGTGTAAATTCCTCCTCTAAGGCTCCTCCACTCTCCGGTTGCAGGAGAGGGATGTCAATATTGCTAAGGTATTCTGCTATCTCGCTTTCACTCGCTGGAGGACGAGCCTCATATAATTCTGTATTATATCGTGCAAATGCCCCCGCTATGTCTTGTGCATTCACATATCTTTTCTCTCGCTCCTGGATCTGTGGGACCCAGTTCGCTTCCCTCTCTCTTCTGCCCAGCCAGGCTAGGAGTCTCCCTGCTCTGTCACCTGCCTCGTAAAGCCTATGGTGTGAAGCTTGTATTTCAATCGTGACTTCTCTTTCTGTCAGAGCGCGGAGTACCCTACGTGTAATCTCCAGCTGTCTTAGTGCAGTGGCCTCATTGTCTGGAGTAATACTCCTCTCCATTTCCAGCAGTTTGCTCCCTAGGGTTTTGATTTGACGGGTTTCCTCCCCACGCTTTTGCGCTATTGCGTCTTGCACTCTGCCTCAAATTACCGCTTTGTATGCCTCCCATAGGGTGGCATCTGGCACTACTGAGCCCTTATTCTCTTGAAAGAAAAGCTCAGACTATGTGCGGATGACTCCCATTGTTGTTATATCCCGGAGTTCCAAGGCATTTAGTCTCCAGTCAGCTCGCTGTCTGCCCTCTCCACCTCCCACCGTCAGCCATAATGGTGAATGGTCTGAGATCCCCCTAGCAAGGTATTCCACTCCTTGTATATCCCCCGCTGGTGCGAGGAAATAATCCAGTCTGGAGAAGACCCTATGCGCCCCAGAAAAGTAAGAGAAAGTGCGATCCGCAGGGTGTTGCTGCCGCCAAAGGTCTGTCAGCCCCAGTGATTTTACAAAGTCTGCCAGTGGCTTGGGAACACGAGTCCCTGCTGCCACCCGTGTTCGGTCGAGGTGCGGGTCCATCACATCATTGAAGTCCCCTCCAACAATGTGCGTGGATGAGCCAGATTTCAATAAGTCTCCCCCAGGTCCCCTGTACTGCGACAAAGGTCCCGTTGGGATCTGTCCAAGTTTTAAATGGAGGAGTTTTCCTAATGAGTATGGCAACCCCTTGCGCCCCTTGGGAAAATCCAGCATGGGCTAGCGTTGTGTACGTCCCTCTTCCTATGAAGGCACAATGCGTACCTCTCAGATGAGTTTCCTGTAAGAAAACAATGTCCGGCTTTAACCTCTTAATGTACTTTGCGACTAATCCTCCCTTAATCTTGCTTCCCAGCCAGTTGACGTTCCACGTCAGCGCCCTGTATGCAGTATCTCTATTTGCATGCATATTGTCCTATCTATCTTTGTGATCTTGGGGAGGCCTGACTGCGTGCCTCCCTCTGTGTGTCTTCCCCTGCTGAAATCTACTCCTCTGTATCCAGCTGTGTATGAAACATATCTAACACCTAACCTATAGAATTCTTGACCCTTTACCCCTTCCCTCCCACCCCACACTATCCCACTCCCTACACCTGTCTCCCCAATAGTCAACATGACAACTCGGCGTAAGTTCAGCTTGAGAGGTCTGAAGCCCCACCCCTTCCCTAAACCCACCCAACGATATTCAGTTCAACAAAGGATATAGTCTTGTAGTAGGTCATTTCGCTCAGCAATACCGAGCCCGGTGATTCCTGTGTGGGGGTTTGTCGCAGTTCCGCAGTCCGGCTACCCTTGTCTTAGCCCATATTTCAGCCTTCCTCGCCATTCTCTTCTTGCTGCTGGAGTGCGTGCTCTGGTTGTCTTGTCTCTGTGTCTTGATTTTCCATGACGTTAATGTTCCTCAACAGCGGGTGATCACTTTCCGTGTCCGTTTGGTACTCTTTGTCCGAGGGCTCTGTGCTGACTCCTTCTTGTTCCTTGGGAGGCGTTTTCCTAGTTTGGGCTGTCTCTTCATCAGAGTCTGATTCCATCTGTTGCTTCGACCCCACTGAGGCTCTTCTCAATGGGGTCTCTGTCCGCATTCTGCGTCCTTTTGAGTGCAGGCGCCTCTTTTTTACTCTCTGCGGTTTTGGGTCTGATCTTGGCAGTGCATACCTGGTTTGCGAGCCACTGGCCCTCGTTGTTCGTCTCGGCATGGGGCGCTCTTCTATCCAGGCCCACACTTCCTCTGGGGTTTGAAAGAACTGGGAGGTGCCCTGAAAGATGACCTTCAACTTGGCGGGAAAAAGGAGCATGTACTGGACCTGCATGGCTCTTAACTTCACCTTCACTGAGTCGAATGTCTGCCGCATCTTTTGAACCTCTCTCAAGTAGACGGGGAAGATCATTATCTTGCTGTTTGCATGTTTAAGTTCCCCAATTCGTCGCGAGTCTCTCAGGATTACATCTCGGCCTTGATAGTTTAGAAACCTACAATCAGTGGTCGCGGGGGCCCCGGGAGGTGGCCTTACACCAGGCATCCTGTGGGCTCATTCAATGATGAAGCAGGGCGAGAACTTCGCTGTAGGTATTGAGTCGCGCAGCCACGACATCAGGAAGGCCACCAGATCCGCGCCCTCCACGCCTTCCGGAAACCCAATAAAGCGCTGGTTGTTTCTTCGCGCCCTGTTTTCCGCATCGTCCACCTTCCAGGCCACCTCTCTCATGGCTACCTGCAGGGCACTGACATCAGATTGCAATTTGTATATTGTGTCCTCTGCTTCAGAAATGCGGGTCTCAGCCTGAGTCACCCTCTCAGCCATATTGCGCATGTCTTGGCGCAGTAGGGACACCTCCGATCCTATTTCGCCATTTTACCCTCTATTGCCTCTCGAGAGGCCTAGATTGCCTGAAGGATGGCTGTATTATCTGATGGCCCCGAGGGACCCCCTCCTGCCTCCGATGATTGAGGGGTTACCATTGTGTATTTGTCCATCTTGCCCTGCTTTTGGCTCTTCTGCTCTTTGTCTCTGGCCATTATCCCCTTCGGGAGTAGGTATATTTCCAGAGGGAGTGTGGGACCCTGTTTATGTGAGCCGCGTGTGTTGTGGGAGGCAGGTAGTCGTAGTTCAGTTTTACTAAGATTTAAATGGAGTGTCTCTTGTGCCTGGGGGGTTCCTCCTTATGTCGCCTTATCTGGTAGCAGTGTGAGGCCCACCGGGTAGTGCCCTTGTCACCGACTATTGTATTTGTAATCTCCACTCTATCCACTTACTGTCTCTGACCGTACTGTTGCGTGTCAGATCATCCTTTGGGCACTGCGACTGTCCCAATTGAGGCCACGAGTCCCCCTAGGTTTGCGGTCTTTCCACCTTTCCTCAACTTGGTGCTGTGTGTTCCTGGCCCCCAGGGGGTCCTGCCGCCTCCCTCAGGACCTACTTCATGCCCGTATTTCTTGTTTTCCTTCTGTAGTAGGCGTCGCTGTTCTCCCTGTGGTCTCTACTAGACCTGATTTCCCACTCAGGCCTGTGACGATCGCGGGCTCCCAAGGCACTCGACCTTTGTGTCCCCGGTGTGCCCTTCGCCCTCCTCCTGCTTCTGCATACACTAAGGACAAAAGAGCACCCTCGCCTCTCTTTGCTTCCCAGGGCCCGATCTCACTCGGGAAGTTAGGGGGTCGCAGGGATCTCCAGATTTTTGGCCACCTCCTCAGTCCTATTTACTTCTTCCTCCCAGATTCCTCAGCTCCCAGGTGTATCCCATAGTCCATGTGTGGGGCCCCACGCTACCTGCCACGACGCACTGGGCCAGGCCTCCTTTGTTGGATGGCAGGTGTCCCCCGCTCCTTTCTTTGACCCTGATTCAGTCTGGCTCCGCAGCTCTTCTTTGGGATTGCCCCTGTGTATTCGGGGGTATGCGATGCTGTTGGCACCCCCCCCCAGTTGGGGGTGCCTCGCCTCTCGCGGGACCCTGGGCCAGGGGAATGGAGTGGTCTAAGGAGTGCGGCCCAGTCTCAATGGAGCCCCTCCTCATCACGTCCTCCACTGAGCCCGGCTCTGCCCTCCCTGCTGGGGACGGTACTGCAGCGCGGCCGCAGCTGCTCACTTGGCCCAGACCTCCGTGTCAGCCTTTGCGTGGTCCACACCTCCCGATGGGGGAAAACATGCGCTGGGACTAGACCCCGCGGCCTCCCTCGCTCCTACACTCCCGTGCGCAGTACCTCTCACCTGCACAAGGGCTAGGGCCTTTGTTTTTCTTCTCCCCCGCCTAGGGCGTGGACCTGCGTTCTCTCCTTCTGGTCGCTGTCAGGGTCGGGCCTCAAGATCTCTCAGACTCCGGTAGTGCAGCGGAAGATCGGCTGCCGCTATATGCCTCTGTTGCGGGTCTATGCTTCTCACTTAGCGCCCTCCGTCCGCCATCTTGGGTAGGCGTCCCGCACCTCCGTCTCTTCACCTTTCTTTTGCTGTAATATGCCCCACAGCGCAATCCGAAACTCCATCGGGGCTGGCACCCGTTATACCCGTTTACCAACGTTGCCAATTTTACCTCGATGGCGCGTGGAAGGGCAGGATTTCTTGCAGGATACTATTTGGGCTGCTGGAGCTTCGGCAGACGCGACTAGCCGGGCATGCTGCTGGCCACGCCCCCCGATGTCGGCGTATTCTTATGTCATTTGCACTTTGGTTGTATACTCTTAAAAAAAAAAAGGCAATAAAATGGATTAAAAAAAAAAAGCAAGAACTGCTACCCTGCTGTGCTGACCTGCTGCCCTCTTTGCCTTGGTGGGAAGGACAGGCCCTGCATCACTTTACCCCAGAACCAGACCGACTCCAAGGTCCAGTTGGCTAGCCTCCTGATCTGAAATCTCAATGACATAAATGACTTCCAACCACCCTGCTTATGCACCTGGACTCTGCCATCTACTGAGTCTGCCCTGCCAAGTGGTGCCAGCCCAGTCCTGTACCCTTGGAAGTGGGCCTATGGTGTTTTCTCTAGCAGAACCAAAGCATCCTCTACTGAACTGACGCATCCTCACTGCTGCGCAGATTGGAGCCGGCACATCGCCACTGCTGCATGGATCCGCACTGATGGATTGTCACTGATAGAGCGCAGATAGCACTCTATTTGTATGAGTGCACTATACTCATGGTTTAAACGCACTTCCATACATTCGTATTGTGTGCAGTGTTTTTGATGATTAAGAACCATTTTTTTGTATGTATTATGATTCCTTCATGCATAATGTGCAGGACAAAATTATTTTATATATCGTAAACTGTGATTTGTTTAAGTTGCCTGAAACATAGGCCCAAACGTTTCTCCTTGCTCTCAAGAAATAATGAATTAATTGATTGTTGTGTTCGAGGTTAGCATGTTCTCACCCTGTTGCAGGTGCAGAAATACACATCGTTATTTTCAGAGTTAAGGAGAGACACGGAATGCCTTTGAAGATAACTGGAAGCGAGAAGGGAGGATGCTTTGCGTATCGAGTCTGTCTGAAAGCCAAGGCCATTGGAAGAAGATAGCTTTAATTAATTTTGCTTCATGAAAGAGAACCAGCTACTGTATAGAGGTCTAGTGGAAAGTTTTAGAAAAGGTGACGCAATGTTGATTGAATCCTATCTTTTTGTATGATGCGCAGGGACAGAGAGACCAGACTTCTGCTAGCTTTCGGAGGAGAAGGAGCCTCATAGAGCGAGCTCCATAGCCTTAAGCTAAACAACCCATTTTGACGTGAGTACTTCTTAGGAAGTCACACGTGCTGACACCATTGGGGAACGATAGAAGAGAGACAGGAAGGGCCCTCATACAGAATAGTGTAGGGAAAGATTTTGATTTCCTTCAATGAGTCGAGAGCTGAATATTGCATCTATTTTGTGTTGCATTGTGATTTTAGAATTTATAATCATTTGTCTTTTGGGCCGCATTACTTATATCAGAAAGATCGGCTCTGTATTAATTTTTCTGTATCTCTATGCTTTGCTATTGAGATGTATTTACATCCAATTGTTTTTGGCCTTATAATAAATATTCAAACTGCACTTCGGAGTCAGTGATCTTTTCAGGCACGACAACTTTGTTGATATCTGTTTCAGTTGTTTTCCTCCCCTCGACCACTTTAGGTAAATAAAATATTGATCGCTTACGCTATACTTAGTAGAGAACTTAGGGGTGCAAGTTAGCGTAATCAAATGGTAGCAGAGGATGGTTTACCTTTAAAGTGGTTTACCTCTAAGGTGAGGGGAGTACTTAGGAGTAGGGTCGAAGGTCGGAAGGTCGGAGAGCCCTGAAGTGGAGCGGAGGAGACCGGAGATTGGCGGACGTTGACGGTGCGGCGGAAACAGTGGTGGCATGAGTATGAAAGGAATTGTGTTAGATTGCGGTAATGAGTACGTGGGTGATGTCTTGCGTAGTTGGGGTATATGTTGAGTGAATGTGGTTTTTGGTTTTGGTGAGCGGACTCAAGAGAAGTCCAAGATCCCGGGATAGTTTTGTATTGTAATTGTCTGATCAAATGTGGGTGTTGTGAAGCGCTATCAACGAGCCACTTGTGTTAGGGAACTTTGTGTGAATGAGGAATAGGTCGCGGTAGATAGCCTCAGGTACCGGGGGTGGACTATAGCGATTGAGTGACCAATGCAGGTCGGGGGTCACCACGGCTGAATGTTCTTGTGAGAGTGTTCTATTGATCTTCAGTGACAGACAATTACTTGTTTATGTGACTGTAAGTTATTGTAATTGTGTAGGAACAGTTACTTGGTTGAATAACTTTTAGTTATACAGCTACTTGTAGTACGAATGTGTGTAAGTGAGTTTGCGGTGAAATTGTAAAGGGGGTGAGCCGCTGCAAGGAGTGAGAAGTGACGTCAGGATGCGCCGTGCTGTGATAGGTTGGTTGGTGTAACGCTGCGCTGGGATTGGAGGAAGTGCATTAGCAGTGGAACAGCGTAACTTTGGAGCTTGCAATTGATCGAGTTCAAAATGAGATGTTTTAGGGTATTGCGAGATATGTGTAGAGGTGACACAGGGGTAGTGACTCGGGTAGGGGAAGAAGCCCCGCCAGAGGACACACCGGCACATTACATGGCAACGAATGTAGGACTTCATACTATCGTGTGGCTTCAGAATTGGCATAAAATTACAGAGAAAGAGGGTGAATTGGCTTTCCCTCGTTATGGGTCTTTTCGTATGGAGGTGCTGACCCAGCTGAGAGGGGTGATACCATGCAAAGCAGCATTGAAACCGCCCCCTAGACCCACACAATTTGAAGCATTAGATGCATGGATGAGAGCAGCTCTAGTGAAAAGAGAGAGGCTACACATGGAAGAATGAAAAAAGCAATGAAGGCATATCATGATGCTAGATGGGATGCTCAGTTGAAGAGATGGAGAGTAGATACTATAGAGGGAGAACGCTTGTACCCACTTCTTACAGTAGGAGAGGGGGCTGAAGGAAATAAGAAGACCGAGGGAGACAGTGATACAGATGACAGCTTTCTCGACAGATTGCTAGCGGACCGTCCTCCACCTTGTGAGTCTAGAGTAGAGACAGAGAGGGTTCGCCCATCAGAAGAGCAGGTAAGTGCAGAACAACTGCATTCAGGGGAACAAACGGCAGGAGCAAGAGGCAAGATTACCATGGTACGCATTCCGGGAGGGTCTGGAGGAAGAAGGTATTCAAACCCTGATCCGGAACCACTTGTAGGAAATATGCAGTTGCCAGATGCTTTGTCTGTCCCAGTTACAATAGGGCCAGTGGTTCCGATATATACTCCTAGAGAAAGAACCGACGACAGTCATCAGCACATAAGTGAAGGGGAAGAGACAATATCTGGAGGGAGCCTTGCAATGAGTGGGACAGGTTTCTGTCGAATACCAGTAGAAGCTAGTACTCCACTGCCAGCTACAGATGATTCATCCAGAATGGATAGTGGGGCAGAACGAGGACAGACAGGTGCTCTAGCGAATTCGAGATCCGATCTTCTCATGTGGGTTCAACCAGTGAGAGAGTCAATGATGCCAAGGGAAGAGATAAGCAGGAGACAAGAAGCGCCTAAAGTACTGTTTGGGCCACAGGTGATTTGTGCAGGTGACCACTGGAGAAATCGAAGTTGTGAGAGAGAGAGACGCCCAGATGAAAAGACAGAAGAGGGTGCAGTTCTTAGGAGAACCCAAAGCTGTGACAGGGAAGAGACACGAAAAGAGGAAATTCAGAAAGTGTTAAAAAGCGCAATGAAGGTGCCAATGTTAGATTTAGTACGATTAAAGGCAGAGTTAGATGAGGTGATTGAAGGTAATTTATCCCTGATTAAAATTGATACTTATAACTCAAGCGAACTACTGTTCGTAGCAAAGGACATGACAAGAAACGCCAAACGAGCTTATGATGCATTGTTGCTTTTGGCACAAAGATATGAGGTTGATTTGTCAAAGACCAAGCTGAATCAGGAGTCTTGCAGATTAAATTACACAGATAAGGATCTGGAAGAGAAGCGAACGAGCGGATTGAAAGCACAAATTAGAGAACTAGTGATGGGGATACGGACATGGAAAGATTTAGACAGATGGAAAGAGAAATGGGCCAAAAAGAAAAGCTTCCAGACTGGAATAGGAAATACTCCGCCTCCGGGTGGAGGGACAGGAGCTGCAGGAAATTACCCCCTTAGGGAGGTACAGAATGGAGGGTATGTACATGTGCCATGGAGCAGGGGTGATTTGGCAGCATTTACCAATGATTTCCCTCGGCTGAGGGAAAAGCCTGCTGAGTGGTATAAGCAAATGGACAGATTATTAGATATTGTCGTGCCAGCAGATTTGTGGGCAGCGTGTAAGATTGCCATTGAGTGGCCTACTGTAGAGCTGCCTAGAGATTCATTGACTCATGGTCCTTCGCCTGATGTAATGAGAAAGTACGAGCAAGTGATTACATGGTTGCAATCGAAGGTAACTCCTCAAACTGTTGATTGGTTGAAAATTGATCGTACCACTCAGGACTCTAAAGAGTCGGTACATGATTATTACGAGCGATTGTTGTTGGCTTTTAAGCAGCATAGTGGATTGGATACAATTGAACAAAAAGATATGGGACAGTTTGTCTCAAAGTTTGTGTTGGGACTGAAATCTGACATTAGCCTGATGATACAGCAGCATTTGATATGCTGGCAGAATAAGTCGGTGGACGAGATTCTGCGTTATGCTAAGTATTGCAGTGATCAAGTGGAGTCGACACAGAAGAAATTGAAGGACAAATTGATGTTGGTGCAATTGAGAAACGCTGATATGCCGCAAGGGTTTAGAGGAGGTCAAGGTAGAGGTAGAGGAGTTGGAAGAGGAATGGGACAACAGGTGGTGACCCAACCTGGTCAAGGTAGAGGAAGAGGAATGGATTCAGGCACAAGTGACTGGGTGGCACAACAGAAAAGAGTCACTGCCTGTCATTATTGTCACAAAATCGGGCATTGGAAGCGCGAGTGTAGATCAAATCCAGCAAATCAGATACCGATGGAAGGAGAGGGACAGCTGACTGAGGCTGTCAATACCGTGCCAAGACCCAGGTCTATGTATGGAGGAGGATATGAGCCACAAGTGCAAGTACCTCAACCTCCTAGAATACCCATGCAGAATCAGTTATACCATCAGATGCCTTATTTTGAAATACAAGACCGATTTGATAAAAATCAAGATTCACAGGAGTGCCAGAGGGGGGTGCACGAGGAATGCACCTTAGATGCGATTCTAGAAGTCGATCAGAGTGGGCCGTTTGTAGAAGCAGACGTGAATGGATATCCTCTTACCTTTTTATTAGACACCGGAGCTGCTCGCTCTACAGTGAGAACGGAAGTAGTCCCAAATTTAACTCTTTCGGGACGATCGATTCAAGTAGTGGGGGTTAGTAATCAGAAAATGACCAATCCATTGACAACCGAATTACCCGTAAGAATAGGACCATTCCGGGATAGACATCAATTTGTAGTATGCAATTCAAGTCCGGTCTGTCTTTTGGGACGAGACCTTCTGTGCAAGCTCAATTGTACTATATTGTGCACTCCAAGAGGGGTGGAATTGCAAACATATGATGACGATGCTGATTTTAAAATGGCTAACATGAGTCTGTGTGCAGAAATGTTTGTGGTGCTCACAATAGCAGAATTGCCACATGACTTGAGAGACTCAGTTGATCCGAAAGTGTGGGATTTCACGGGCGAGGATGTAGGTCTGATGAGAGGGGTTGAGCCAGTTAAGATACAGATCAAACCTAATGCTGAATTCCCACGAATGCCACAATATAAGTTGACCCCAGAAACTGTGGCCGGCATCAGACCTGTGATTGAGTCTATGATAGCCCAAGGTATTCTGAAGGAGATAAGAGGTAGTCCCTGTAATTCACCTATCATGGGACTGCAAAAGCCAAGTGGCAAGTACAGAATAGTGCAAGATCTGCGTCGGGTTAATGAAATTGTGATCCCATGTTGTCCTGTGGTACCGAATCCAGCTGTTATTCTATTCCAGATACCATGCAAAGCAGAATTGTTTACTGTAATAGATTTATGTCACGCCTTCTTCTCCATACCATTGCATGAAGAAAGTCAGTTTTTATTTGCATTTAGGATGGATGATCGTGTATTAACATGGAAACGAATCCCTCAGGGGTATACAGAGAGCCCCTCCAGTTTTAGTCAATGTCTGAAAAAGAATCTTGAAGGATTAGTGATGGCCCACAACTCAGTCTTAGTACAGTATATCGACGACCTTTTGGTCGCCTCGGAAACTGAGGATGCTTGCAGGATTGACACTGTGGCATTGCTGAATCATTTGGCAGAGAATGGACACAAGGTGTCTCCAAACAAATTGCAATATTGTTTGTCTGAAGTTCAGTACCTAGGTCACCGGATTGAGAAAGAAAAACGAAGGGTGTCACCAGATCGCATAGAGGCGATTCTGCAAATGGGAACTCCGAAAACCCAAAAAGAAGTCCGCATGTTTTTGGGAATGGTCGGCTATTGTCGACAGTGGATCCCAAACTTTTCCTTGCAAGCAAAGCCCCTGTTGAATCTGACTCGACAGGATGTTAGTGATCCGGTACCATGGGATGACGAGTGCTTGAAAGCCTTCCGTGAGCTGAAGGAAAGTATCTGTCGTGCTCCAGCTCTCGGAATGCCGGATTATACCAAAGAGTTTTCGCTCTTTTGCTGTGAAAAGGAGGGATGTGCGTTAGCAGTCCTAGTGCAGAAACATGGGGGTGCCCGTAGACCGGTAGCCTACTTCTCAGCTACATTAGATCCTGTAGCTTCTGCGTTGTCCGGATGTCTGAAATCCGTTGCTGCAACCGGTGTCAGCATTGAAAGATGCGAAAGCATCGTGATGGGTTATCCACTCATTGTATATGTGCCCCATGCAGTAGAACTCTTAATGACCCGAACGAAAACACAGTATTTAACCAACAACAGACTTACCAAGTATGAGCAGGTTATCTTGGCTGCTGATAATGTTACCCTGAGACGTTGTACCACTCTGAACCCTGCTACATTGTTACCTCTTCCGCAGGAGGAAGAAGATGAGGATTGTGAAGGGCATAACTGCCTAGATGTTACTGATCTATCCACCAAACCCAGACCTGACATTGTCGATGAACCTTTCCCCAATCTGATTTGATCCTTTTTGTTGATGGTTCATGCATAAGAGACAATGAAGGGTATTTGAGAGCAGCGTTTGCTGTGTGCACCATCATGGGAGTAGTGGAAGCTGCCTGTTTAAATAGAGTATTCTCTGCTCAGGTGGCCGAAATTGTCGCTTTGACACATGCCTGTATCATTGCAGCTGATCTGCGAGTGACTGTGTATACTGACAGTCAATATGGATTTGGTGTGGTTCATGATTTTGGGCTGTTATGGTCACAGAGGGGGTTTCAAACGTCCTCAGGGTCACCCATACGTAATGGCGAGTATGTGCGCCAATTATTGGAAGCTCTGTAAAAGCCTAAAGAGATAGCAGTTGTTAAATGTACAGCTCATGGAAAGGGAGAAGACTTTGTCACTAAGGGCAACAATTACGCAGATGAAGTAGCACGATTTTGTGCTGAACATGTTTGTATTTTCAATGGAGAATATATAGGCGAGAGCACAGAAGAGACCGAGCTCAGCATGATGTTGGCTATAGCCGATACTTGGGATGAGGTGAAGCGGTTGCAGGATGAGGTCACAGAAGAAGAAGCTGCTTCATGGGTCAGAGCAGGTTGCACAAAAAGAGATGATGGCATTTGGGTGTCCACAGATGAGAGAGCAGTATTACCCAATTGTCTACTAAGCCCAATGGCTAGGCAAATTCATGGAGCAGTTCACTTGGGAAGAGATGCAATGGTGCGAGTGTTTAGGCAGACGTGGTTTAATCCACGCTTCCGTGTGTGGGCTGAAACGGTATGTCACAGGTGTGTTACTTGTCAACAGATGAATGTGGGAAAAAGAACTGTGGTTGGAATGAGTCACATTGGAAAGTCTGGTGGTCCCTTCAATAGGATACAGTTAGATTTCATAGAGATGCCGAGGTGCAATAGGTTGAGATATGTTTTGGTGGTGGTGTGCATCTTTTCACGGTGGGTGGAAGCATATCCAACTAGACGATGTGACAGTCTTACAGTAGCCAAATTGTTATTAAGAGAACTGATCCCAAGGTACGGTTTCCCAACATCAGTGGAGACAGATAGAGGAACTCATTTCCACAGTGAAATAATTAAGTTGCTGTGCTCTGCGTTACATATTGATCAAAGACTGCATTGTAGCTACAGGCCCGAGGCTTCAGGTCTAGTAGAGCAAGTTAATGGCACCATCAAGTCAAGAGTGGCAAAGGTGTGTTCGTCCACTTCATTGAAGTGGCCGGATACATTGCCCCTGGTGCTAATGAGTCTGCGTAGTACCCCTGATAGGAGGACAGGGCTTTCTCCACATGAGATCCTCACTGGAAGAGCTATGCGTTTGCCTATGGTGCCAGCTACAGCATTGATAAACATCACTGATGATTTAGTGTTGGATTATTGTAAAGGACTGGCTGATGTGGTTACTTCTGTATCCCACCAGGTCGAGGCTGCGACTGCATCCACCTCGAGAGACCCGCTGCATGATCCTAATCCTGGTGACTGGGTGCTTGTGCGCAAACACGTAAGGAAGAGTTGTCTTGATGTTCGCTGGCGAGGACCCTACCAAGTGATACTGGTCACAAGTACCGCTGTGAAGTGTGGAGGATTGACGAACTGGATCCACGCTTCCCACACTCGCCGAGTTCAAGCGCCTGCAGAAGAAGAGAGTTCCCTGAGTCCGAGGAGAGTGTGTGGACCTGATACAGACAACGACGATGGCACAGACTCAGCTGTAAGAGTTTCGGATGAAACGGAACAGCCAAGTGAGCAAGAAAGAGAAGAGCTGAATGCTCCTGAACTGAGTCCAGATCCTGAAATAGAAGATATTGGAGAAGTGAGCGGTGCCTCAGATCAAGGTGAACCGTCTGTTGCAGAAAGATCAGATCAAGATGAAGTGGAGAGAACCGATGCCAGAGCTGAAAAGTGGCCAGCAAGAAAAGAAAGGCTGAATATACGGCTTGCATCTGAGAAAGATCTCACTCCGATTCCTGAAACATCTGAATCAGATCAAAGTGACGTTGAAGAAAGACGGGATGGTCTGAGACGTTCCCGAAGAGAAAGAACAGCATCTCGAAGATACACATCTCCTGAGTGGACATACCTGGCTGCAGATGCAGGGCCCAGCGAAGTCCGGGAGGTTGGGACCTGGTACAGTGAGCTACGGAGAGAACACCCTCTCGATTAAAATACGATTACTGGTCCCAGGTGTAGAAGCGTTCGGAATACTAACTCTGCAAGTTCCGAATCCTCCAAGACTAAGTGGACTGCGTTACCTTATCCTTAATGAGGTTGTGTTCCCTGCATTTGGCCGACGGCTCACCGCGCTAGAATTGGGAGACATCCGTGCAGAGATTCTGCAACTTGTTCTCGAAATTCTTGGATCAAATGTCATTAATGATGAAGCCTGAACTGTAATCAAAGAAAGCATTAGGCCTTAGAAAGAAGATAACCTAGACCCCAGATTAAGAAGATCTAAAGTAGGGATTTTTCTTGTAGATGATGGAGAGAGGAGTAAGGCTGTCTACATCTCTTCCATAGGTTTAGTATTAAGCAAAAGAACTCTGTCATTAATTGCATGAAAGAAAGAAGCAAGAAAGACATTGTTAAAACAAAGAAACAGAAAGAGACTGTGTTTCCCTTGTGTGCTTCGGAATAAATCAAGAGAAACCATGGTGTTCGAAAAATCAACACGCAAACAGAAGTGGATCATTGGCACCCTCATCGTAGTGGTGCTTATTGTTATAACTGTGGTGATTGTTGTATCTCTAGTTGGATATCAAAATGGCGAACAGAACAGGGTACAGACAACACTCACTACACCAAGCTCTGAGATAGATGAGGACGCATACGCCCATGACCTAGAAATGATTAAGGAAACCAGTCGTAGATTGCATGTTGATCTGTCAAAGGGTGATTTCACTTTGAATGCGTATGCTCGATTATTGTATGAGTATGTGGATACCATGGAAGCGAAAGATTGCTATGTGTGTATGCAGTTACCAGCCTCAGTAGAGGAAGGCATTCGATATCACCATTTGCCTGTGACTTATGGCATTACATGTAGTATATTATTGACCATGTTTTATAGCAAGGCACACTTCGAGTACTATTTCTCTAATTATGACGTGGTACTCTCAGAAGTCCCAGTTCTGAAATACATGAATAAATATGATTATTATAAGGAAGCAGAGTGAATGTCAAAGTATTTTGTGCCTACCATTACTTTGGATACGTCCTATGCCCATAGACGCAATTTGACTTGCCTGTTAACTGACATTGAAAAGAAATGTATAGACCAGATAGAAGATCGGCATAGACAGACACTATTTAGACCAGATCCAAAGCACAAGGTTACCCCATGGACTAAAGAAGAATTAGATCATAAAGCAAAGGGGAGTTTTGGACCCATAGCATTAGATTTCCAGCAGAAAGGAAAATTGTGCATTAGACACCCAACCACATACTACGATAAGATATTTGTGGGTGAGAGTGATTGTGAGCATGTCTTCTTGATCGAAGAATCAATCAGAAAAGCATTACTGGATAAAATAACGGTAGTGTCCAATGTGTATTTTGTGTGTGGAAAGAGTGCCTATGTGAAGTTGCCCAAGAACTGGTATGGCACCTGCTATTTGGCTGTCGTATTTCCCAAGATTTTCCATGTAAATGATTTATGGCCTCTAGAGAGAAGGAGACCTCAGAGAGGGAAACGTGGTGCGAGTGCAGGAGAAGTGATTGGAGATATATTTGGAGCTATGATACCGAGTATGGGCGTGATTCTGAATGATTTGAAAATCAGACAGCTAGCAACACTAGTGGATAAGCTCTCCATAAATACAGCTCAGATTCTACTACTTGTAGATGGGGAGATGGTTTCGATAAGGGCTATGGTTTTGCAAAACCGTCTTGCCCTAGATGTGCTGCTAGCAAAAGCCGGAGGAGTCTGCAAATTGTTGAAAGTTCAACAATGCTGCACTTATATTCCTGACAACAGTCGGGATATAAGGAAATACATTAACAATATTTCAGATATACACCAAGAGTTACGTGAGATGGCTGCTGAAGGACTCTGGGAGCAAGTGGGAAAAGGATTTGGCAAAATAGGCAGTTGGTTTGGAAGTCTGGGACAAGGAATAATGGGATATATTTTGAAGCCTATTATAATAGCTGTCATTTGTATAATCGTCCTATTAGGAGCCATCAAGGCTTACAAATGGCAAAGGGCAAGACATCAGGAAACTGTATTGAAAAAGAGAGAGCTACAACTTGAGCAACTGCAGGATAGACATTACCAGCACCTTAAAGGATTAGAACGATTCAGACAGGGACAGCAAGCTACAGCTCCTGTTTAGGTCGGTCTCTTCTACTAGGAGAAACTACAAAAGAAAAGAGAATTGGTGTTATGACACTAGTCATAAGAGGGGGGAACTGATAGAGCGCAGATAGCACTCTATTTGTATGAGTGCACTATACTCATGGTTTAAACGCACTTCCATACATTCGTATTGTGTGCAGTGTTTTTGATGATTAAGAACCATTTAATTGAATCATTTAATGTTGAACTAATGAACGTATTAAGTAGAATTTTGTATGTATTATGATTCCTTCATGCATAATGTTCAGGACAAAATTATTTTATATATCGTAAACTGTGATTTGTTTAAGTTGCCTGAAACATAGGCCCAAAAGTTTCTCCTTGCTCTCAAGAAATAATGAATTAATTGATTGTTGTGTTCGAGGTTGGCATGTTCTCACCCTGTTGCAGGTGCAGAAATACACATCGTTATTTTCAGAGTTAAGGAGAGACCCGGAATGCCTTTGAAGATAACTGGAAGCGAGAAGGGAGGATGCTTTGCGTATCGAGTCTGTCTGAAAGCCAAGGCCACTGGAAGAAGATAGCTTTAATTAATTTTGCTTCATGAAAGAAAACCAGCTACTGTATAGAGGTCTAGTGGAAAGTTTTAGAAAAGGTGACGCAATGTTTATTGAATCCTATCTTTTTGTATGATGCGCAGGGACAGAGAGACCAGACTTCTGCTAGCTTTCGGAGAAGAAGGAGCCTCATAGAGCGAGCTCCTTAGCCTTAAGCTAAACGACCCATTTTGACGTGAGTACTTCTTAGGAAGTCACACGTGCTGACACCATTGGGGAACGATATGAGAGACAGGAAGTGCCCTCATACAGAATAGTGTAGGGAAAGATTTTGATTTCCTTCAATGAGTCGAGAGCTGAATATTGCATCTATTTTGTGTTGCATTGTGATTTTAGAATTTATAATCATTTGTCTTTTGGGCCGCATTACTTATATCAGAAAGATCGGCTCTGTATGAATTTTTCTGTATCTCTATACTTTGCTATTGAGATGTATTTACATCCAATTGTTTTTGGCCTTATAATAAATATTCAAACTGCACTTCGGAGTCAGTGATCTTTTCAGGCACGACAACTTTGTTGATATCTGTTTGAGTTGTTTTCCTCCCCTCGACCACTTAAGGTAAATAAAAGATCGATCGCTTACGCTATACTTAGTAGAGAACTTAGGGGTGCAAGTTAGCATAATCAACACTGCTGCATGGATCAGACGATGCAATTCCTTCGGAACCACCACTGTGCAACGGTCTTTCCAGCGCAAGGTCCTCACATCCCTGTCGATGCCAGCCTAAAAAATGATGCCGAAACTCCGCATAGCAGCTTCCCTGCTCATCGGAGCCGACGCATCGCCTTGACTGAACAACGCAGCCTCGACACCGGTCTTCGCATCACAAGCCCCATTGGCGGGAACCTCAACGTTATTGCATCAAGATCTGCCACCACAGCCTCCTCGCACCTCAGAACCGGCGCATCGCCTCTGCTGTGCAACGCATCCCAAACCCAATCCTATATAACGCTCCGCAACCTCGGATTAAGGTACTTTTGTTCAGCTGGCCTAACTTGGTCCCTGTATTCGGCATGCATTCCATTACAGTCAACCTGAACTTTTGACTTTGTCCCAGTCCGGCGCAACCATATATCCCATTTTTAGTGCTTTACTCTTCTTAGCTCTATTCGTACCTAAATACCTTAAACATCAATATCTCAAGTTCTACATATTGAAGTGTTGTTGTTTTGGTCTTGTTTTATTTATTAAAATATACTCTATTTTTCTAAACTGGTGTGGGATCTTTGTGTGTGGTGTTTTCACTGTTTTATTGTTTGAAGTGTTGCACAAATATTTTACACATTGCCTTCAAATTAAGCCTGACTGCTCTGTGCCAAACTACCAGAGGGTGAGCACAGGTTAATTTGGGGATTGCTGGTGCCTTACCCTGACTAGCATTGTGGTTACTGCTTGACCCGGGCTCATACCCAAGTCAACCAGGAACCCAAATTCTAACATATATCTATAAAATTTCTTATAAAGCATTTTTATTGACAAAAAGAGACTGGGAAGAGGAAAAAAAATCTTACGCCCTACCCACAAGTGAGAGGTATTTATTCTGCAAAGTCTCTCTATAAATGTTCAGATTTTCCTCATATTATACATCAGTGCAGTTAACTAAAACAAATGTCATGACATATTTGGATTTCTTTTCTGCATTCAAGTTAGTCTGTAAGAAGATCGTATGTCAGAAGCTCATAAACTGGATTCATTGTAAAACATCTTGGATCACTTAATAGACTGATGCCCTAACCCTGAAATGCAAATGATATTCACACAAAAAAGAAGAATAAATAGCCTTTTCACAACAGGGCAAAATGGTGTGTTCTTTGGCTCCATATACTGCACTGACTGTGCAGGTTCATACCGGTGGGTGTATAAGATGGCCTGGTGAAACAATGATTTGTGGTGCCTCTCCAAGAGAATGCTGATAACTTCATCATAATTGAGCATATGAATAAACCTTCAAAAGCACGCATGTGCTAAGGAAAATGATTACGGCAATGAAAACCATCTCTGAGTCAAGATAACAATGCGCTGCATTATGGCTTTTGGAAGGAGCCATGGGAAAATAAATTGGGCATCCAAGATAAAAATACCTTCTCCTATTTAGGCATCTGGGTGTCAAAACAATGCCATCATCAGATTTATCAGGAAATGAGCACTAATTCCTTCTTCAAACTAATAAAATCATACAGGCAAAAGAGGGCAATCTGAGTTTATGGGGCTGATCTTTGGGATCTCGATGGAACGGTAAACATGCGCTGCACATGTGAAAGAGCCCTGTGCAAAAGTGCTTTGAAACCTGGAAAGAAGGGTCATAAAGAAGACAGCAATGTATCTGAGAAAAGGCATGAAGATGAAACAGGAGATGCTATTGAGAGGTTTGGAATATATCACACAGGAACTGTACCAGCAAATAATGTTCTTATGAAACCTGTTTACACATTCTATAATTTACATAGTATAAGTTTTCAATACACTCTGTTCCACAGTTCATTCTTTCAGGGTGTTTCCCAGTTCATTCAATTACCTATCTTAGGTGGGGCCTTCAATGTAAGCATGATTGCACCCCAGTTTCATCCACGTTATTTTTGTAATATGGTAAATATGGCATACCTCAAATTGGTAACTAGCCTTTTAATTTAAGGTAGTAGTCATCAATCTATATTTTCCACTAGGACATCTATGGCAGAAACTGCATGTAATTGTTGCTTTGTTCCTTCACCTTGATACTTGTAGCTTTGAGTTGGTCCATTCCCTCCTAAATATTTGTAGGTTGGTTATATCTTTATTTCCCTATGACTTTAATATAGAGATTTAGTTGCATAATATTTTCAGTCTGTTTGTGTGTGTTTTTTTGTCTTGGTAAACATAAGAAGATATGTAGAGCTCTGTAACGATGTGTTATATCTGAGTGCTTCTGTAAACAGATGATGTCAGCTGTACAATACCCGTGCAATCAACAGTAAAACCAGTTTCTGGAACTCAGCACACTGTTTTTGTTGTCAGAGTATTTATGTGGTTTTTGCGTCATTCTTGTTTTGTTTAGCATGCCCCCTTAACAGACCTTGGTCGAGCAGCTTGTGCTTATCGTTGTTTGCCATTGTGTCATTCTTTGTGACCTCTGACAAATGGTCTACAGACCCACAATGCCTGAAGGGTAAACCATGATTTTGACATATTGTCATTTATGTTATTTTTAACATTTATTAGGATAATGTGCCTATGTACGTGGTTTGTGTTGGATGCGTGTATATTAGCGAAGAACATGCACACGAACTGTCAAACATCTGATCTCACCACATCACGAGAAAAAGAACAACTTCTCACACTCTTTTTGAACCTATGAGAGTAACTACAAAAGTGTACCCTCCCTTGTACAATGGGAAGAGGGAACTGATCATCCAGGGAGCAGCGTTTTCTAAACATTCAGCATCTTTCCTAGATACAGCCCAGTATGATGTAAGTACTGTGTAACCTGGAGCTGCATGAAGCCTTGGTTCAGGTATATGGCTTATGTATCTCTCAGAAGGGCAGATTTCTAGTTACTTGCAATAAAGTCTAGGTCATGTAGAGAATAGATACAAAAGTCAAGTATATTGCTCAATTTTCCCTTCTGTATATCTTCTGTGTGTTCACTGTTTCTTCTTATTGCTGACACTGTTTTCCTACATATATTCTTTTCTTGTTTGACCTATAAAAACATTAAGAGATGACTTGTGTGTGTGGCTTTTGGGCACGGGGCCACAGGAGAATCCATATTTCATGGGAATGTCAGTGATTTAGAGGACTCCTATGAATGTATGACTGCTTATTGGTTAGAAAAGAGAACATGCACTTCTGCAATGTGTCATTACTCAATTCCATATTGCAATGGTGCAACTCAGCTCCTAATTATGGGCACTGCAGAAAATTTGCAAAAAACATATGCTCTGCAGAAAGTAGCTGCAAGCATTTCAGAAAAGTGCACGTTATATGAAAATCTTATGTTCAAGGCAGAGATGTCGTCCTGAGAGTAGTGCACACACCTGTTCAAGTTTGGCAGTTAGGTTGGCGGCCATGTTCTCCGAGTTGTTCTCTTGAGCGTGTTGCTTGTGCAAAGGTTTCCCTGAGTCTTTGAACATGGTGTCCTTCTCCAGCAGACTATCTTGCTTTGCAATGGGTAATGCCAACGGGCTGCTGTAAGAAAGAATTGATGCTTTGATTAGATTGTGTAAACAGCAAGCAGGTGCTCTCAGCAAACAACAGCTGCAATTTTCTGATTGTATAATCATAGGTGCATAAGGTGGCACATCCTTTTTCTGGGACAGGCACTATGTAGGAAATAGCGGCACCATGGCCAAAAAAAATCCATCTTGTTCCTGGTGCTTTTGCTGTTACCGTGTAATATTTGCACACATTGCTGTCTCCTACTGGTGGAAACGTAAGACTGCAGCCTTACCTCACCTTACTGATGCACAGCCGTGTTCAAGGAAGATTAAACACATGCTACAGGGGCTAAATAAATAAATAGGAGCTGTTCGTATAGTGCAGCAATTTTGTGGCCAAACAGTATGCTCCCGGCCAGACACTTTGATTTAAAATGATCTTTCATGCAAGTCAGCTGTAAAGAAATATGAAAGAACTTGAGAAGAATATTCATGAGTGTTTAGTAATTAGATAAGGTAAGCAAATCGATGTGTCGTTTAGAAACTGATTACGAAATTAATTTTTGTTTAAATATTTATTTCGCATAATGCACAATACTATAAACATAGACATGAAGCATAACTTAAAACAAACTGAATAGTAAACAAACAAGCCCTATTGGATCCAGTACAGATCTAATAGCTGAGGAGGGCGACTTATGTGAGTGTACGTGTTTGTGTGTGTGTGTATATATATATATATATATATAGTTATATAGCCTACTGACGGGGTAGCCAGTAGGTAGTTATAGTTAGAACCTAGCCTCCAAAGGTAAAGTATATATATATACTATGATTCAGTACTGCAATTACTTTTTACATGATTGTTCAATGCTAAACGTTGCAGTTGTACAGTTGTCCTTTATCTTAAAATCATGTTTTATTCGTATCCTATTATGATGATACAGTAAATTTTATGATTGTCTTTTATGATCAACGTGATCGAAATAAAGATGAATTGAATATTATCTACTGGCGGTCGCCAGTAGATAGTTATAGTTAGGACCTATTTTCCATAGGAAATCCGCAACATTCTATTTGCAATAACGTTGGCGCCGGTTGACGAATCTTCGCGAAAGCTTCCAACTTGTTGGGGCGCTCCGGTCCGCTCCTATCCTGAAAGTCTCGGGGTGATTCGTCAAGCGGGGGCCGAGAAAAAGGGGGTCCCAAAACGTGTTTTCCCCATTCATTTTTCCATAGGAACCTTTAGTCGCAGCTACAGCCCGAACTGCTGAACGGAATTACACCAAATTTGGCAAAGATGTAGCCCTTTGTTCAGTGTCGTGCCTTTTGCTTAAATGGTGTAAATCCGTTCAGTAGTTCCGGAGAAAATCAAAAGTAAAGTCACAAATATATCTATGGCCGAGTAGGGTCCGCGTACCCTCCCGATCACGAGCTGCATGCTAATTGGCTGTCAAGTGGCTGTCAACACTCCAAATCAGGAAGTGTTGGCAGCCATTTTGTCCCTCGGTAGAACCGAGGGACAGAAACAAGTGCGCAAAGAACAAAAAGGGGGCAGGGTAAAAACACCCTGACCACCTAGGTCTGCTCAGGGGGTCCCACAAGGACCCCTGGGCAGAAAAAAGCATTTTTTTTTTTTTTTTAAACGGCGGGATGCGCTTAGAGTGCGCGGATCTTGCTGATTAAAAAAAACCCACAAGAAACAAGTGTGCAAAACGCACAAAGGGGGCAGGGTTGAAACACCCTGACCCCCTAGGTCTGCTCAGGGGGTCCCGCAAGGACCCCCTGGGCAGAAAAAAGCATTTTTTTTAAAAAAATAATCGGCAGGATGCGCTTAGGGTGCGCGGATCCCGCCTATAAAAAAAAAATCGAAGCACGGTCTCCCAAGTCCCAGGGGCATGCGGGGGTGGGTTTAGATTTTATGGGGTGCCTCTAAGGCCCCCAAGCCCCGGGGACCGCCATCCCCCCGGGGCTTTAAATAAAAAATGGTGCGGGAGGGCTCTCCGCCCTCCCGCAGCCCCGGGGACTGCCACCCCCCCCGGGCTTCTTTTTTTAATTTAAATGACCTGTGTGGGGGGGCTCCAGTCCCCCCACACGCCCCGGGGACTGCTACCTCCCCGGGGCACTAACAATTTAAAATGGGGGTCCGTTTTGGACCCTCGAAGCCCCGGGGACCACCACCTCCCCGGGGCTTTGCAGATTTGGGGAGGGGGCCGCGCGGCCCCCTCCCTGGAGCCTGTGGTGGCCCTGGGGACCGCCACCCCCAGGGCCAGCTCCTGCAGTGTCCCGGGGTGCCTACCCCCGGGACACTGTAGTTTGCTATGGCAGGGCGGGGGCCTCGCGGCTCCCGTCCTGTCATAGCAAACTGCTTTGGATTTTGGAAGAGAGAGCAGGAAACCTGCTCTCTCTTCCAAAATGCAAAGCAGATTGCTTTTCCACACGGGGAGCTGCATCTTAGCAGCTCCCCATGTGGAAAAGCAATGCCGGCTCCCGAGGGACGCGGGGAGCCGGCGAAACCGTGGGGGGATTGGGGACCCCCCCACAGTCCCCAACGGAGAGGGCCAGCCCCGGGGGTGGGGTCCCCGGGGCAAGTAATGGCCCGGGAGGGGGGCCACGCGGCCCCCCTCCCCCCAAAAAGTAATAATAATTAAAAAAATAAAAATAAATAAAGGCCTGCCCCGGGGGATGGGGTCCCCGGGGCAAAAGGAGGCCTGAGGAGGGGGTCACGCAGCCCCCCTCCTTAAAAAAATCAAAAAAAGTGTGGCCATGCCCCGGGGGATGGGGTCCCCGGGGCCGGAATCGGCCACGTGGCCCCCTTCCCGTTTCCTTTTTTAAAAAAGGGGTAAGGCCCTGGGGGATGGGGTCCCCAGGGCCCCAAAAAGGAAAAAGGAAGGGGGCCACACAGTCCCCTACGGAAAAAAAAAAACGATCGTGCCGCAGGCCCCGCCCCTTCCTTTACCACTCTGCAAACGCGCCCCTGGCGCATTTGCAGAGGGGAACGAATTCCCCTTGAATACTGGGGGTCCCTGGGGGCCAACTAGCCCACCAGGAACCTCCAGTATGCGCCAGGGGGCTGCGTTGCAGAGAGGTGTACAGAGGCCACGCCCCTTTTTACACCTCTCTGCAACGCAGCTCTGTGGCACTTTTTGGAGGTACATGGTGGGCTAGTTGGACTCCAGGGACCCTCAGGATTCAAGGGGACTTAATCCCCCAACTTAAAACGCGCCACGGGGCGCGTTTGCACAGTGGTGAAGGGAGGGGGCGGGGCTTCAGGTGATATGTGTGCAAACAGGCCCCGTGGCGCGTTTTAAGATGGGGAATTAAATCCCCTTCAATCCTGAGGGTCCCTGGGGGCCAACTAGCCCACCAGGTACGTCCAGAAAGCGCCACAGAGCTGCGTTGCAGAGAGGTGCAAAAAGGGGCGTGGCCTCTGAACACCTCTCTGCAACGCAGCTCTCTGGCGCATACTGGAGGTATCTGGTGGGCTACTTGGCCCCTAGGAACCCTCGGGATTGAGGAGGAATTAATTCTCCAACTTAAAACGCGCCACAGGGCGTGTTTGCAGACATGTCACCTCAGGCCCCACCCCCTTCCTTCACCATTGTGCAAATATTCCTATAAAGTCAGCCGAACTACGAATTCCGATTTACTCACCTGTTATCAGGAGAGACCTCAGTGCTGCATCTTTGAGCCCAGTACTGATCCTGAAAAGCAATTTTAACCGTACTTACCAGTAACTTGAATTTCCTTCCATAGGATATCATTGCCTGCTTTTTGCTGAAAAAGTTTCTGTCGATTTTTGAAACATACAAATATTCCTCTAAAATCAGCAGAACTACGAATTCCGATTTACTCACCTGTTATCAGGAGAGATCTCAGTGCTGCATCTTTGAGCCCAGTACTGATCCTGAAAAGTAATTCTAACCGTACTTACCAGTAACTTGAATTTCCTTCCATAGGCTAACATTGACTGGTTTCACTTGGAAATTCTTGTAAGTGTGGAGTTTTGGAACTTTATAATATTCCTCTAAAATCAGCCGAACTACGAATTCCGATTTACTCACCTGTTATCAGGAGAGACCACAGTGCTGCATCTTTGAGCCCAGTACTGATCCTGAAAAGTAATTCTAACCGTACTTACCAGTAACTTGTATTTCCTTCCATAGGAATCCATTGTCTGGTTTTCAGCAGAAAAGTTTCAAAGTGTCGATTTTTACAAACTACAAATATTCCTTAAAAATCGCTTGTATGACTTAAACGCATTCTTTCAACTGTTTACAGGAGATGCACCAGTGCTGGATCCAGGATCCACCACTGAGTTAGAAAAAGTAACGATAACACTACTTACCTGCTAAGTGAATTTCCTCCCATAGGATAACATTGGTGATTCTATGTGAAAAAGTTTCCAAGTGTCAACTTTTAAAATACAATAATATTAATTAAAAATCACTACTGTAACCAAAACGCTTTTACTCAACTGTTTACAGGAGATGTCCCAGGACTGAATCTAGGATCCAGTCCTGTGTTTAGAAAAGTAATCCATAAAGTAACTAATTGCATTTAACTTGAAATTCACATTGAGCTCAATGTTGCATTGTGTTTGAAATTGTGTTGCCCATTGCAACAACTGTAACTACTGTACTTAAAAGTCTATTGCCTATTTGCAAAGTATTTAAACTAAAGTAATTCATTCTGAGAAAGTATATTTTGTAATGTAATGTATAATGTAATTACAATGTATTTTAAAAAATAAAATATCTAAAAATAAATAGTTTAAAAAAATGTAGTAAATCAGTATCAAAAAAATAAATATAACAATTAATACATTTAAAAATTGTCATTTACAAAGCCTTTGAAATTCACTGAAAAAAACCATAGGTTTCAGACATGTTATAGTTAGAAATTAGCATTTAAAAAACCTTAGAAATTCACTGAAAAAACCATAGGTTTTAGGGACAGTTATAGTTAGTTGGACATTGCACTCGTACAAAACCCGTGAAATTCCCCCGTTATAGTTAGTTCAGGTAACTATAACTCGCGCCCCCGCAATGCACTGCTGATGACGTCACATATTACATCACTCATGACATGGTCAGTGACATCACTGATGACATCACTGATTACATCTCAAATGACATCACTGATGACATCATCCAGTGACTGTGTGTTTCTGTAAAGTTTAAATATGTTTAATATATATAGGGAAAGGCGTATTGAAGAATGAGTGGGTGTATAAGTGTCTGAATGGATGATTTAGTAGGTGCGTGACTAACTCTATAAGTGAGTGATTAAACGTATCTTACTGAATGCATGGGTTAGTGACTAAACTGGGTGAATGTCTGTATCCATCTGTCTGTTGCTGTGTAAGTGGCTGCATGGGTTGGTGAATAGCTACATGAGTGTCTATATGAGTTATTGATTGGTTGTCTGAGTATCTGTATGGGTGCCTGAGTGTTTGTGTGGGTGGGGTGAGTGCGACTCTGTGCATAGATGTGTGAGTGGGTGATTCACTGGGTGGATGGTTTCAAGAGTGCATCTGTGATAGACTGTATGGGTGGGTAAGTGTGTGTAAGAGTGTGTTAGTGAGTGAATGTATGTCCCAGTGGTACATGTGTGAGTAACTACATATGTGAAAGGCAGTATATATGTGTGATGGAGTATATAAATAGCTATAAGCGAGAGTGTGTGATTGTGAGAGTGACTGTATGGATGAGTGTGTGCTTGTATCAGAGATTGTATAAGAGCGTAAGAATGTGCTAGTATTTTTATGAGTAAGTGAGCTGGTGTGTGTATAACTGTATAGGTGAGTAAATGGGTGTGTGCTTAATTTTTTGCATGACTGACTAGGTGTGTGAGTACCTCTATGGATGAGTGGCGGTGTGTGAGTGTTTATATAGGTGTATGAGTGCATATAATAGTCCTGTACTGAGTGACTATAAGTATGAGTGACTGTACGGGTGAGTGAGTAGATGTGTGTGTGTAGACCTAAGAATCAGTGAGTGTGTATATAGTAATTGGTGTTGGAGTGTCTATGGTTTTGACAATGGCAGTCTGTAATTTACAGTGGGTGTATCAAAAGTTATATTAGGGTGTGAGAAGATGCATCAAATTATCACATGGATGATGTCATCAGTGATGTCATCAGTGATGTCATCAGTGATGTCACTGACCATGTCATGAGTGATGTAATATGTGACGTCATCAGCAGTGCATTGCGGGGGCGCGAGTTATAGTTACCTGAACTAACTATAACGGGGGAATTTCACGGGTTTTGTACGAGTGCAATGTCCAACTAACTATAACTGTCCCTAAAACCTATGGTTTTTTCAGTGAATATATATATATATATATATATATATATATATATATATATATATATTTATATGTATATATGCATATATATATATTTATATTAACTGAAAAAAATAAAGGTTTCAGGGACGTTATAATTAGGCTCAGGTTTCACTCGTACAAAACCAGTGAAATTTAGCCGTTATAGTTAGTGACCTAACTATAACTCCAGCCCCCGCAATGCACTGCTTATGACCTCACGTTTTACATCACTCATGACATGGTCAGTGACATCACTCATGACATCACTCATGACATCTCAAATGGCATCACTGATGACATCATCCAGTGACTGAGTGTTTTAATGTATGACTGTTAAATTAATATACCAAGGTGTATTGCTGACTCAGTGGGTGTATGAGTGCCTGCATTGATGATTCGGTGGCTGCGTGTCTGACTGTAAAACTGAGTGATTAGGTGTCTCAGTGAATGTATGGGTGAGTGACTGGTTGTGTGAATATCTGTGTCAGTCTGTCAGTTGGAGTCCAAGTGGCTGTATGGGTATGTTAGTGGGTATGTGAGTTTCTGTATAGGTGAGTGATTGCTTATCTGAGTGCCTCTATGGGTGTCTGAGTGTCTGTGTGGGTGGGTGAGGGTGTGTGTGACTGCCTGTATGGATGAGTGAGTCAGTGGCTGTATGGGATAGTGAGTGCATGTGTGAAGGGCTGAATGGGTGAGTGAGTGTGTGTATGGCTGTGTCGGTGAGTGAGTGCATGTGTCAGTGGTATATGGGTGAGTGGGTCTGTGAAATGCAGTATAGGTGAATGATGGGGTATGTGAGTGACTGTATGGGTGAGTGAGTGAATGTGAGAGTGGCTGTATAGGTGAGTGTGTGTTGTTTTAGTGACTGTATAGGTGGGTGAGTACATGTTAGTATCTGTATGAGTAATTGAATAAGTGTGTGTGTGTAACTGTATGGGTAAGTAAGTGGCTGTGTGATTGACTATGGGTGAGTGAGTAGGTGTGTGAGTAGGTCTATGGGTGTCTGACTCAGTGTGTGAGTGGCTGTATGGGTGTATGAGTGGATATGTCAGTGGCTGTATTAGTGAGTGAGTGGGTGTATGAGTGGCAGTATGGGGGACTGAGTGGATGTGTGTGTTGATCTATGAATCAGTGAGTGGCTGTATAAGTAATGGTACTGGTATGGGTATGTGAATGGGTTCGAGAATGGTAGTGTGGAAGTTGGAGTGGATGTATGAAAGGTTGTATGGGGTGTGAGCGGCTGCGTCAGAGATTCTGTGTATGATGTCATCCGAAATGTCATGAGTGATGTCATCAGTGATGTCACTGACCATGTCATGAGTGATGTAATATGTGAGGTCATAAGCAGTGCATTGTGGGGGCACGAGTTATAGTTAGCTCATTGACTATATCAGCTGAATTTCACTGGTTTTGTACGAGTGAAACCTAAGCCTAACTGTAACGTCCCTGCAACCCTTGTTTTTTTCAGTGAAATTCAAAGGTTTTTTAAATGCGAATTCCTAACTATAACGTCCCTGTAACCTTTGTTTTTTCAGTGAATTTCTATGTTTTTTTAAGTAGTAGTTGCATTTCCAGAGTGGTGAAGAAAGGGGGCAGGGCCTCCTACCAGCCAGCAACCACCTCCAACCAGCTCTCAGGAATCCCACTATGTAGGACTTACATGAGGTACCAGGAGGGCTTCTTGGCCCCCAAGGTCCCTCAGGAGTAAAGTAGACTTCATCTCCCAACCAGTAATGCACCAGGAGCCAAGTTTGGGGATTGGTGGAGAAAGGGGTCGTGGCCTCCGAAGACCTCTTAGCAATCCCATTGTGTGGGACTTACTGGAGGTGACAGGAGGGGGCCAACTACCCCTCCTGTTAACTCCAGTAAGTCCCACACAGCAGGAATCCTGAGAGGCTGTTGGAAGCCACGCCCCCTTTCTCCACCACTCTGCAAATGCACCTCCTGGCGCACTACTAGTTGGGGATGAAGTCCCTTTGGGTCTTGAGGGTCCTTACGGGCCAACTCCCCCTCCTGTAACCTCCAGTAAGTCCCCCACAGCGAGATTGCTGAGAGGTTTTTGGTGGCCAGGCCCCCTTTCACCACCACTCTGCAAACACGCCTCCTGTTGCACTACTAGTTGGTGGATGAAGTCCCCTTGGTTCTTGAGGGTCCTTGGGGGCCAACTACCCCTCCTGTAACCTCCAGTAAGTCCCACAGGATTGCTGAGAGGTTGTTGGAGGCCATGCCCTCTTTCTCCACCACTCTGCAAACATGCTTCCTGGCACACTACTTGTTGGGGGAAGAAGTCTACTTTAGTCCTGAGGCTCTCAGTCCCCAACCAGAAGTGCACCCACTCACTGACCCATACAGTCACTCACACATTCACTCACACACCCATACAGCCACTAACACACCCACATAACCACTCACACACCCACTCACAGACCCACACAGCTACTCACATACCCACTCAAGGACCCACACAGCCACTCAAACACCCACTCACAGACCCACACAGCCACTAACACAGCCACTCACAGACCCACACAGCCACTCACACACCCATTCACAGACCCACACAGACACTCACATACCCACTCACACATCCATACAGCTACTTACACACCTACTCACAGACCCACACAACCACTCACATACCTATTCACATACCCATACAGCTACTCACATACCCACTCCCATTCCCACACCAACACAGACACACACTCACACACCGATACAGCCACTCACAAACACACTCAAGCCCACATACCCGCACACTTTTCTCAAATAACCACTCATAGACCCACACAGCAACTCACATACTTACTCATTCACCCATACAGACCCTCACACATCCACTCACATACCCATACAGCCACTCACACACCAACTCAAAGATCTACACAGCCACTCAGCCCCATACACCTAGTCACACACCCACATAACCACTCACACACCCACTCCCAGACCCACACACCCACTCACATACCCACTCACAGACCCACACAGCCACTCACACACCCACAAAGACACTCACACATCCACTCAAAAACCCACACAGCCACTCACACACCCATACAGCCACTCACACACCTACTCAAAGATCCACACAGCCACTCACAGTCCCATACAGCCACTCACACACCCATATAAACACTTACACACCCACTCACAGACCCATACAGCCGCTCACACCTACTCACAAACCCATACTGCCACTCATACACCCACTCACAGACCCATATAGATACACACACCCACTCATACAACCATACAGCTAATCACATACCCACTCCCATTCCCACACCAACACAGACACACACTCACACACTGATACAGTCACTCACAAACGCACTTAAACCCACATACCTGCACACTTTTCCCAAATAACCACTCACAGACCCACACAAAACTCACATACCTACTCATTCCCCCATACAGACCCTCACACACCCACTCACATACCCATACAGCCACTCACACACCAACTGAAATATCTACACAGCCACTCAGTCCTATACACCCAGTCACACACCCACATAACCACTCACACACCCACACACCCACTCACATACCCACTCACAGACCCACACAGCCACTCACACACCCAGAAAGACACTCACACATCCACTCAAAGACCCACACCACCACTCACACACCCATACAGCCACTCACACACCTACTCAAAGATCCACACAGCCACTCACAGTCCCATACAGCCACTCACACACACGTATAAACACTTACACACCCACTCACAGACCCACACAGTGACTCACACACCCACTCACAGACCCATACAGCCGCTCATACCTACTCACAAACCCATACTGCCACTCATACACCCACTCACAGACCCATATAGACACACACACCCACTCATACACCCATACAGCTACTCACATACCCACTCACAGGCCCACAAAACCACTCACACACCCATTCACAGACCCATACAGCCACTCACACACCTACTCCCACACCCACACAGACACTCACACACATACACACTGAGAAAGCCACTCACACACCCAGCCACACACCGATACAGCCACTCACACACAGATGCAGCCACTGACACACTCATTTCAGACCGATACAGCCACTCACACAGCTACTGACAGACCCACATAGCCACTCACACACCCACAAACAGATCTACACAGTGGCTCACATACCCACTCACAGACCCATACATCCATTCACTCACCCACTCACAGACTGATACTGCCACTCACCTACCCATTCAAAGACTCATTCACACACTCTGTCAACCCCCACACAACCGCTCACACACCCATTCACAGACCCACATAGTCCGTGACACACCCATTGACACACTCAAACAGCTAGCTAGTCACAGACCCTCAAAACCACTCATACATCGAATCACAGACCCATAAAGCCATGCACATGCCAACTCTATTAAATGTGTTGTTGTTTTCGTTGGGATCGGAACCACAGATTTGTCAGGGAGCCAAAATGTGTTGCTGTTCTTTATTGAATGTGTACTTTTGGTTTGGGATCCGCACACCCAAATGAAAAAATAAAAAAAAAGGATTTGAAAACAAAACGAACCAGTTTCTGGGAAAAGTGTTGTCCTGAAAACAGCCTTTGTGTTTATGATGTGTAGATTATAGCTACACAGAGAACAGGATGCAATATTTCAAGCTGCTGAGGAACACCCTGTTACCTCCGTCTGTGAAATGGACTCAGTCGTTTCGATACATTCTGTCCATATCGAAGCATACATTGTTGTGGTATGGTATATAGAACCCACGTTGTGGTCTCGGATGAATGCAGAAGCAGTTTTATTGACATGCTCCTGGCTTTGTCAATCTTTGGATAAAATTTGGTTGACCACTTCCATTTCTGTCCATGTCAAATGTTGGAGAATACCAAGGCAGTATGTGGGAAAGGTGACATTAATTTACCAAAGGTATCCTTCATTAGGATTTCCAGTCCTACTCCAGTAATTGTGCCTAGGTCATTGCCATCACAGTGCACAATCATGAGGTCTGGATGTTGGCAATCCGCAAAGCTTTCAAACAAAGGCAGCAAGTGATGGCACTTTAACCCACTCTGACCAAACCAAATACATTAGGTAAACATAGGTCATGTCAATGCCAATCTTTCTAGCACTCTCTCTGGCCCAAAACACAAAACTATGACCCACAATCCAGACTCTGACCATTTTGGTGACAAGCAGGAGTAGTACACAAGAAAAGGCTGTGGCCGAATTACGCAATTTTGAAGATGAAAGGCAGCTAAAATGGAGGACAGCAAGTAAAATATAAAGAACATATTTGATTGCATGGTGGAGATGTGCGGGGAACTAGAATTAGGTAGTGATTTTAACAAACAAAGTAGCTACCTCTATGATTGGCTTTGGAAAAATAAAAAAAAGTTATATTTTTGGGGATATGCTTGGAATTCCAAACAGTCAACAACACTAGCTACAGTTTAATTTGAAGCTAGTATGCTGCTCAGAGAAAGTCTAGTGAACTTGTGACCTAGTCCTAGCAGAGAGTGTTCCAAACATGATTAATATGGAAACAGAGCCAAAAGAGTGTGGGGGGGAAGGGAACAGAAGAGACTGCACTGTGAAAGTTAAAAGCACAGTGGTGTACAAACATTGCTTATTAGAAAGTGTTTGGCTTCTAAGGGAGTATTTTTTTACAAAGTAAAATATAAATACAAAGCATTAACAGCAGATTGTTAAATGCTTCTAAGGGATTCTGTGTGGATCCGCAGATCTGTTGCGAATTTACAGGGAGGGTCACGCTGAGCACCGTAGTGGATCTGCATATCTACCCAAAAACTCTACCAAATTGGGCTTTTTTACAGGAGACTTGGAAATGGTTAAAAAATACTGACAATTTAGAAGTGATATAATAAAATTAATACATGAAAGAAAGCCTGTGATTTGCTAAGTACAGCAATATCAGTGAAAGGAGAGTGGTAAGGGTAACCATTATTGATACTTTTGTACTGAGAATGGAAGAGCATTGCTATATTTCTGATTTGTGATTTGCACTGAAAAGAGGTATTAACTGATATCAATAGAGGAGTTGGTGAACTGCAGTTAGGGAACAGCAAAGACTTTTTACTGGTATGTGAATTGGGATGAACTGTAAAATAACGATATGTAAAAAAATATAAGTGCATATAAGCTGAGAGAAAATGTGTACTTTACAATAAAAGGGTAAATAGAAGAAATGCTAGATGAGGACATTAAGTAAAAACATAGTGGCCAGGAAAGGAGAAAGAGGCATTGGCATACTTAAAGTATACTTATTTTATAAAGCGTGTATGAATGAATGTGTTTGAAATTAGAAATGTGTGCTTGATTATAGTATGCAAGTTAATAGTATGCAATTTGTACTCACTGACACACTGAAGCAGTCTCTGATACAGCCAGTTACACTCCCAGAAAAACACTTGTGTACTCACGAGTAAAATAGCCAGACAGTGACTGACACACTAAGTTGCACACCCATAAAACCATTTACATACCCATTTACTCACTTATAAATACACTTATATAAACATTCACACACCCATATAAGCGCTGTCACACCCACTCACATACCGATGCATCTATTCATGACCTCAGCACTCAGATAGTCAGTTACAAAGGTACTTACAGAACCATACACCCAGTTATACACCTAGTTACCCACCTATACAGCCACTCACATACCTATTTACAAAACCATACAGGAACTCACACACACAGTCAGACAGCGACAGAGTCACTTATACATACATTCACACACTCTGACTGCACTTATGTATCCACCACTAACCCAGCCATTTACACACACAGTTACAAATAACACTCACTGGCACAGCCAGTTACCAATCCATACAGCCATTTACATTCCTATTTGAACACCCATACAGTCACTAACACACCCAGTCACATACTTAGGCACCCAACTTGGTCTTAGGAGTCTGAGCACTTTGCACCTGCTAGATAGTGGTAAAGTGAATCACCTTCTACTCTAAACATGGTTTCATTGACTTATCCATATTTGGCATATTTAATGTATCTGTATTTCCCAGGTAGAGTGTACTACCTGTGCCCAGGGCCTGTAAATTAAATGTCACTAGTGGGTGTGGGCCTGCAGCACAGATTATGCTACACAGCCAAGCAGCCCTTTAAACATGTCTCAGGCCTGCTAATGCAGTTTACACTGCCATGTTGCTTTGGCATTTAAAACCCCTTGCCAAGCCTTAAAATTCCCTTTTATTACATATACGTTTCCCCTAAGGTAAGCTTTAAGTAGCCAATAGGGCAGGGCGCTATGTGCTTAAAAGGTAAGACATGTACTGTTGAGTTTCAGTCCGTTACACACACACTTACATACTCATTCACCCCATTATACAGCAAGTCACCCAACCATGCAGCCACTCACATATCTATTTGCAAAACCATACAGCCACTCACACACCTGATCAGACAGCGATAGAGTTACTTATACATACATTCTCACATCCTCACAGCACTTATGTATCCAACACTAATAGAGCCAGTTGCACTCACACTTACACCCCCAACACCTACTAACACAGTCAGTTACCAATACATACAGCCTCTTACATACACATTTAGACACACACACTGTCACTAGCACACCCAATCATACACTCACACAGCTATTAACACATTCAGTGACATATCCACAGAGGCACTGATACACTCACTCACATATGTACTCAACCAGTACCACACCCAGTCTCCCACCCACACAAGCACTCATATAATATAATGTAACACGTGTATTTATAAACTGCATGTTCACCCAGAAGGGTATCTTGGCGCTCAATAAGAGATGTTTACTGTTACCCAACTCAATGGTACTGATTTTGTTGACCTTCGAAGGATAAAAGGCAGAGTGGATGTGGCGGGATTTTAACCTATGACCATGAAATAAAACACAGGCCCCTACAGTGGCCACATTAGTATACTAAGCGACCTGACCCAGCTATATTTATTTATATACATTTAGTCAGACAGTTACACAGGCTCTTACACACTGTTATAACTACTTATGTAGGTATTGATTTGCCTATACATAGTGAGGCAGCCACTGATACACCTAGTTACACTCTCAGAAAAAGCACTTACATACCCACTACTCATGTAGCTAGACAGTGAGTAAGACACTCAAAAATACACCAATAAAAGCATTCACACCTGAATGTACTTACCTATAGATCCAGTTACCCAAATATTCAGAGATCCATACAGTGAATGTTATGCCCACTCACACACCTATAGAGCCATTCATATACCCAGCACTCAGACAATTAGGTAAACAGACACTTGAAGATGCATTTACCCTGTTATACACCCAGTCACTTACACATATAAGCAGTCATATACCTATTTACAAAACCAGTCACTTACACATCCATAGACATAGTGACAGAGGCACTGGCACACCCACTCACATACCCACATAGCAGTTGTATGTGTACCACTAACAGAGTCAGTAGTACACACAGTTACACACCCAAACACTGACTAATACAGCCAGTTACCTCTCCATCAAGGCACTTACATACCAATGTACACACCCATACAGTCAGTAACACAGCCACTGAGACCCCAAACAGCTACTTACACATTCAGTGATACACACAGAGGCACTGATACAAGTACTCAGATATCCACTGAACCAGTGACACAACTAGGCACTCACCTGTAGTTAGACACTTAGAGAGCCTGTTGCAAACTGAGATAAACATTTATATAGCTACTGATTTGCTTATATATGTAAAGAACTAGTATATTATATAAAGTTACATGTATTCGATGGGTCTGATTCACAAAGGGCATCCGCACTCATGGCGGAGGCCCCGCAGTCATGGGGGGAGTATCCACACATGGGGTGGAATCTCCGCAATGAGAATTAGTGCAGACTCTACCCCACGACTGCGGGGTCTCCGCACGAGTTTTGAGGCCCTTTGTGAATCAGGACGCTGTAATTGCTTTTCAGATATTTACGTATATTTAAAGAGGTGGATTTACAATGCCGAGAAAGATATAAAGGAGAAAAAAACAGAGGAAACAATACTATCTGCTTGCAACTGAGAGTAAAAGAGCACATGATGTGGAACACCCACTGGAAAAGAAAAGAGCTTCTGGTAAGAGAACTAATGGGTTTCTTTAAAACAGAATATGCAAAATGTTGAAAAACTTTCAATTGAAAAGCGAGGTTTAAAATCATGTCACAAAGGAGAAGGAGTAAGTGATATTAAAAGTGAGAAAAGTTATAAGATAACACCTACTTTGACAAGGAGACAGCAACAATTTAGAGAAATACGAATAAGAATGTT
Organism: Calotriton arnoldi; assembly: GCA_963921515.1. Classification (NCBI taxonomy): domain Eukaryota; kingdom Metazoa; phylum Chordata; class Amphibia; order Caudata; family Salamandridae; genus Calotriton; species Calotriton arnoldi. The sequence continues at coordinate 293,590 of CAWUFW010006599.1, read as the reverse complement.
TAGAAATAGAGTAATGAGGGAGAGTAAGAGAAGAGCAGCATTGAAACAAAAACAATATATTAAGAGGGTGGTTGACAAAACGTTTGCCCTGAAGCACAATCTATTTATCTTGATACTGAATAGAATAAGAACACTGGATAAAACAGTGCTGTCTATGAAGAGAAAAAGTAAAAAAGAAAGACTTAATAGTAAAAGTAATGTTTTTCAAAATTTTCAAAGGAAAATGGAAGCATACATCTAGTACCGAGGCTTAAAGCGACTTAAATGAAAACATGTTAGTGCATGCATTTGAATCAAATGGCCAGAGCTATGAGGTGAAAGATGGTACACCCATTGCAAAAGAGGAGATGGTTTCTAGAAATGTAGAAGACGAGATAGCTGAAGAGGTACAAGGAAGGAGTAGACATGCCCCTGTGTTTAAATGAGACTGCAGTAGTATCTGTAGTGTTCACCGGGAATCAATTGATATATTCCATGAAAAGTGTGAAGCAGAACATTGCAATGTTGCCAGGATCAGGTCCATGCAATGTGAGAAAATACACTAATTTTTCAAGGACACTCACTGGCATGTCTATCCAGGGAATTGTGCAGAAGCACCTTTCATCATTTTTGAAAGTTTGCTGTTCATCATTCAAAAAAGAGAAATAGTTAGAAGACTTTACTTTGTAAAAAGTCCTGCACTGTGTTTAGGAGAAATGAAGAAAGCACTTTTGTATGATAGAATATAAGAGGTTGAAAAACTTTGTGAAGATATTCATTTACGTTTCTATGGTTCTGAAGTGCAGTCTGGCCAAAATGAGGAGCTGGTATGTTCAGGTATAGAGGAACAGAACACAGATATTAGTATTGATAAGTTTAGGCAAGAAATAACAAAGTTTAATACAGTTTCTACAGAGAAACCAAAGTATGTTTGTATTTGTTGTCTGAATTTGGAAAAAAATGGGGTCCCAACATACTAAGTAAACTTGCCAGCCGCAGGGAAATACTAACAATTCAGAAAAAACCTAGGCAAGTGGCTATAAATACATTTATGTAGGCATAACAAGATGACAGCATGCAATTTACTTACAGTATGGCAAAATATCATACATGACCAGTTTGTTGTTTATCAAAAAAGTATACATTTTTTAAATTTATTGTAAATTATCACAAATCGAACCATAATAAATAGTTTTTAACATAAAAACTGTCAACTTAGTTTAGTGCAATGTCCTATATTGCAGTGAATAAGAAGTAGTACATGTTTGGTTATACACTCATTAGCGTTCTCTTTTGTTTTTCCTTGCGTATTTAAATATATATAACATTGACTATACGCATCATAACATAATTCAAAAGATGTTCCACAACATGAATGGCTGAGATGAGTAGGTGGAATGGCGGGATGTTGACACATATGTTGTGTGCTCACCCCCTACGAAGGTCAAATTCGTAATGCAGATTTGTTTTTGAAAATTGAACAAGAAAACAGAGAAAAGTGGCTAGAATTTGCGATGTATTTATTTGTGGAAGAACATGTCTTTGAGTCTTTCTTTTAGATTTTTTCAGGCCAATAAAGTGCAGTCCTAGAGCCCACCACAAGGGGGCCCTGCACTCCAGCTGAAGAGCAGAGAGCTCCAGCTTAGAATGCTTAAAAAAAATATAGTAAGCTCTCCTGGGGTCATGGATTTAATGACCCAGGAGACTTACGTTTTCTTTTAATTTTGCTGGGAGGCTGCTGCACTTCCTACAGCCTCCTACAACATTACAAAAATATTTGATAGTGCCCGAGCCCCTTCTGGGTGTACCACCTGGGTTAAAAGAAATCAGTAAAAATCCCTCGCAAGGCATTATCGGATGTTCCTTGCATGTAGCAGTGAATAATAAATTAGCATCTCCTGTCGCTCATATAGTATTCTTTAATTTTTTTTAAATTCATTTTTGGGTGTTCCAGTGCCCTCCTGAGATGCTGATATCTTTAATATTTGTTGGGGGAATGGGACAGTCCCAGGAGTTTGGACCATGTGCTGGGCAGGAGCTGGCTACATGTTTTTTTCCTTCAAATTTTATGTTTAATACTGTGGTGTCCCAGGGCCCACCTGGGGCACCCCCCAACATTTTTTTTAACTTTTCCAGGCCATGGGGGGAGCCCCAGAGTCCCCCATTTCCACTGGATCCCTGCACGCACAGGGAGACGCCATCTTTATTTTTTTTTATTTTTGGGGGGGTTGACCCACCCAAGGCACTCTATAATATGGTTAACATTTGGGGCTGCAGGGGGAGCCCTGAGGACTTTGCAGCCCCATTGGCTCTCCTGCCTGCACCCATCCCAGGTTCAGCGTGAGCAGGCTTTGCTCCCACCTGATGGGAGCAGCTTTTATTTCGCTCCCGCCGGGTGGGAGAAAATTCTATGTTTCCCTGCCTACAAGAGCACTGGGTGGGAGCACATTTAATGGCCCTACATGCCCGGGCAGCAAAACTACGATGGTCCAGGAGTTGGGAATGAAACAGAGATGGCCCTTGATGTTGGCGTCCTCAGGCCATACAATGGCTCAAGGAGGATGGAAACGCCCCTCCTCTTAATTTTATGCTTGGCCCTGGGGATGGGGTTCCTGGGGCTTCAAGGAGGCTCGGAGGGGATGTCTGCACTCCCCCCTTTCCTATAAAATAAATTTTGCTGCACCTTCAGGCCCTGGCCCATTGCTACCAACCAGCGGGAGCTTTAAAAATGCACACGCTTAGTGGGAGCATATGTGTTTCTCTGTCCGCACTATTTCAAGCAGGGTAACTCGAAATCCTCCTGCCCGGATCTAGCAAGCAAAAACAGATGCTCTCTCCGGGTAGGAGCGAAGCCGGCTCCCAATGCACCTGGGATGTGTTCATGCAGGGAGCCAGCGGGCCGGGGGGCCATGGTGCTCAACTCGTAGCCCCCAACGGTGTGTGTTGTAGGTGCCCTGGGTGGCCACCAGAGCACCCACTTAAGGTCCTAGGGGATGGGGTCTCTGGGGCCACTAGTGGCTTGGGTAGGTGGGCCCCGCTCCCCCTCCCCTTACAAAAGGAAAGGCCCTGGGAAATGGGTTCCCCAAGGCTAATAGAGGCTTCCGGAGGGAGGCTGCATGCCCCCTCCCCTTAAATGAATAAAAAGGCCCCAAGAGATGGGGTCCTGGGGTCCTAAAGGCTTGGGGAGGAGGGGCTCATGCATGCCCCTGCCCCAATACTAAAAAAAGAATTGCTGGTTCCCGCCGGCACCTGTGATAGCTGCTGGTAGAGGAGCCAGCAAGGTTGCAGGGGCCCTGGGGTTCCCCCCATGGCCCCACCCAAAAAAAAGGATCTGGGCATCCCAGGTGGGCACCAGGACACAAAAAATAAATTTAAAAAAATGAATAATAAAATTCATTTATTATTCACTGCTCCTAGGAAGTAGGGCTTCATAATGCCCTAGAGCATTTTAAAATAGCATATTTTTATGCTTGTGGTATCCGTAGAAGAGGCAAGGACACCACAAAGCATTTTTTTAATGTTGTGGTCGTGCTGCAGGGAGTGCAACAGCCACCCAACAACATTAAAAAAACTGAAAGTCTCCTGGATCATTAAATCCATGACCCCAGGAGAACTTACCATATTTTCTAAAGCACTCTGATCTGGAGCTCTATGCTCTTTCACTGGAATGCAAGACCCTCGAATGGTGATTTGTTATGATTGCATATTGTGGGCTGAAAGATGTAAAAGAAAGGCTCAGAGGAATTTTGGTTTTATTTAAAAAAACAAAAAAACGTCTGTTTCTTTCTCAGCTCACAAAATGCAATCATAAAAACAATGTTAAAAGAAAGATTCAGAGACGTTGATTTTTTTATTAAAACTTTATTAAGCATTTTACAATAATTACCATTATTAAACATTGCATTGTGTAAATTACTGAAATATATATTTGCTTAAAAATATTTATGATTTTTCAAGAAAAATAATATATCTGAATTTGACATATTGATCTTCTTACCCTTAATTAAGCCAGTAGGACCGCTTTTTATGTTTTGGTGTTATGACTCTTGACGAAATCAGTAAGTGTGTCTCAGTGCGGCCAGGACCTGCGGCCAATCCATGTGGGTTGGATGCCAGCAGGAGTTTTGGATGCAGGGCCTCGCATGTAACCAGGCCCGGAAATCAACTCCACACCACGCACAGCCAAAGGCTTTGCACAGTAGAGTGTTAGCTGCCCACAGGAAGTTGGACGCAGGGCCTGGCCACAGGCCAGGCCCTGCAGTCAACCCCAAGCTTAACTATAATGTCCTATTAAACTTTGATTTCTTCCGTCAATATGTAGGGTTGTCTTGCAACATAAAGTAAAATCTAATTGCAATTCCTAAATGTAACATCACTTTACTCCTTGTTGTTTTCTGTGAATTTCAAGTATTTTTTTCACATAAAGTAACATTTTTATTACCATATTGAAAGCCAACCCCCTGTCTCACAAAGCAGGGACTCAGGGCCTGGTACCATCCCCCCACAGGCACCCAACCCCCTGTGTGAGGAATAGGGTTGGCCGCAGAGCCTGGCTTGCAGCCAACCCACCCACCTGTGTGAGGCGAGGGGTTGGCCACAGGGCATGGTCTCCAAACAGCCATCCCTAAGCCACGCACAAACCTCTACAACACCAAAATATAAAAAGTGAGCCAACTGGCTTTAATAAGGGGTGAGCATATCAATATATATAAAGTAGATCTGTTATCTTTCTCTAAAAAGTATTTTAATCAAATGTATATTTCAATATTTCACAGCAGGAAGTTTATTAATATTGATTACTAAAAAACGGTAATAAAGTTGTATTAAAAAATACACCTGGTACTTTTTATTATATAGTTTCTATCATTATATTTTGTGGGTGAAAAATGTGAAAGCAAATATTCAAGAAACATATTTTGTATTTTTGATAAAACAATAAAACTAACATGTCTCTGAGTTTTTCTTTTAACATTTTTCAGATGATAAAACGCAATCATAAAAACAAGTGCAAGAGATCCTTGTGTTTTTTTATACATCCTGGTGCCACATAAAACACAGGCATAGAACTAGCCCCTAGAGGGGCCTTCTCTCCCAGCTGTAAAGCAAAAGCTCCAGCCTGGGAAGTGCAATTTCTCCTGCGGTCATGGATTCAATGACCCAGGAGCCTTACTGTTTTTTTTCTAATGTTGCTGGGCACAGCAGAACTCCCTGCAACACCCCCCCAACATTAAAAAAACATTTTTGGTGGTGCCCTTGCCCCTTTTAGGGAAATCACCAAAAACTAAAATTATGTAAGCAGCCTTTGCAGGGCATTATGGGGTGCTCCTGGAAGGAGCATGAATAATAAATGAGCAGCTGTTGCTGCTCATTTGTTATTCACTTTTTATATATATTTTTATCTTTCTGGGTGTCCAGTCGCACCCGGGACACCTAGTATAATTTTTTTATAGGGAGTTCTGGGGGAAGCCTCAGGTTCCCCAAAGTCCAGCCGGCTTCCTGCAAGTGGCCCTATTTATTGGGGCCGTGTAGGTGGTGGCAATTATTTTTTAAGTTAAGGGGTGCCCACCCGGGCCACCCCACACCTTTTTTTCTTTGAGGATGTGGGGGGAGCCCCTAGGATTCCACAGCCCTGCTGGCTCCCGGCGACTGCAGAAGCTGGCTTTATTTTATCTGGGCATCCCACAGCTGCTCACTCGTTGGGAGCTGTGGGAGGGGAGTCCAGGGCCCCTGCAGCTTTGCCAGCTCTCCTGATTGCACCCATACAGGTGCAGCAGGAGTGGCATTGCTCCCACCCGATGGTAGCAGTTTTAATTTGCTCCCACTGGGCAGGAGCAATTCTATTTATTTTTCCTGTCCAAGAGCGCCTGCAGGTAAAAGGTTTGTGCTCCCACCAGGCAGGAGCTGCTTTGTGCTTCCCCCCGGTGGGAGCACATTCCTCTTTCCCTGCCTGCACTCTCTGGCGGACAAAGGACATTGTCCCGTGGGTTGGGGACCCTGAGCCATGGTCCCTGAGCCAGTCCCACGGATAGGGTCCTCAGGTCATGGCATTGCTCTGGCACACTGTCCCCCTCCCTATCTACTGACTAGCGGCTCTGGGTGATGGGGTCCCTGGGGCCTTTTCAGGCTTAGAGAGGGGTGCGGTGCGGCTCTCCCTCTGCTTAATTAAAATGACAAATCAGTGGGATGGGGTGCCCGAGGTCTCTTAGAGGCACAGGGAGTGGAGCTGCAGAACCCCTACCCCCTATTTTTTTTATATATGGCGCAGGTGGAGAAAGTCTCTGGAGCCTATTTAGGCTCAGGGATGGGGGGGGCCACATGCCCCCCTTCCCTTTTAATAAAATATTGGCCCTGGGGATGGGGTCCCCGGTGCCTCTTAGAGGCTTGGGGAGGGGGGTCATGTCCCATGTCCCCCCACCCCCTAAATTAACAATGGAGCGCCCCTCGGGCACTGGCTCACTAGGGGGGCTTTTTATGAAACACACAGGAGCTTTGTTTTAATTTTTTTTCATGAAAATTCACAGATCCACCAAAAATTCATAACAAAATCTTTAAAAAAAATGTTTTTGACCCCAGGTGTGCTCCCTCTGGGACCCCACCCCAAGGACTAGGGGTCAGGGATCCCTAAAATGCCCCCTTATATCTTTTTTTAAAACTTTTTTTCCAATCCAGAGAATTAAGATGTTTGCTGCCACATCAAATCTCTCCATAAGATCTGTTGGCCTGCGGATCCTCTGCGGTGTGATATATCAGCGATTTTGAGCATTAATTGGTCAAAAACTACTGAACGTATTTACACCAAATTACAAAAAACAGTCTTTCTGGATTCAAGATCTAGCTTTCTGCCATATCTGGTGTAAATATGTTCAGCCATTTGAGCTGTGTCTGGAGTTCCTATGGAAAAATGAATCGGAAAAACATGTTTTGGGATGCCCCTTTTTCTCAGCCCCCACTAGACAGATTACTCTGAAACTTTCCAGTTAGGGTCTGAGGTAGAAGAAATTTTTTGCGGAACGTTTACGTTTCTTGAAGATTCAACAAATGGCGCAAAAGTTATTAGAAAAAATATGATTGAAAAAATATGATGAAACTTGGGGTATATATATATATATATATATATATATATATACACACACACACACACATTACACCACAAATCGTTCCCTCTCATGGAAACAGACCAGAGCACACAGCGGGGCTGCAGAAATTCCTTTTATTTCGAAGTGCATGACGCGTTTCAGCAAGTGTGCCTTTTTCAAATGCTAATGACTTCCAGGTTTGACTGCACCTTTCATTTACATGCTGCCTCACTGTCATTGGAGGAAACATCGAGCCAAATTCTCATTGGAAAAGAATTTGTGGCCACTCCAAAAGACTGCATCTCCCAGCATTCCCCAAAATTGTTCTTTGGAATCCTGAAAGTACTTTTACTGACAGCCCTTCAATTTAAAGTTGTTTTCAATCGGCAGTGAGTACGGGCTGTTCCATCCAGGCCTTTCGAGTTAAAATCTAATTGTACTTTTTCGGTTTTGCCTGAAAGTCACTTTCAAAATATAGTGGGTTCCTTCCAACCACTTCATCCAGCCGCATACTGCCCAAGTAGAACACACATGGAGGTGCAGTCTAAGTAACCTGCGTTCTCACCATGAAGTCACGGCCTGACAGTTGCAGCAGGTTCCCATTCTTCTCTGGCTGCGGCGGTTCAAAGGTTTTGAATAACTCCAAATTACAATCTCTTTGATGCCGCTGGTACCTCTGAACGTCAGGAAGACGGGGCTCTGAGCGCGCCTGTGGCCGAGCGCATATATTACACCACAAATCGTTCCCTCTCATGGAAACAGACCAGAGCAGAGAGCGGGGCTGCAGAAATTCCTTTTATTTGAAGGTGCATGACGCGTTTCAGCAAGTGTGCCTTTTTCAAATGCTAATGACTTCCAGGTTTGTCTGCACCTTTCACTTAATTGCTGCCACACTGTCATTGGAGGAAACATCGAGCCAAATTCTCATTGGAAAAGAGTTTTTGGCCACTCCAAAAGACTGCATCTCCCAGCATTCCCCAAAACTGTTCTTTGGAATCCTGACAGTACTTTTACTGACAGCCCTTCAATTTAAAGTTGTTTTCAATCTCCAGGGAGTACGGACTGTTCCATCCAGTCCTTTCGAGTTAAAATCTAATTGTACTTTTTCGGTTTTGCCTGAAAGTCACTTTCAAAATATAGTGGGTTCCTTCCAACCACTTCATCCAGCCGCATACTGCCCAAGTAGAACACACATGGAGGTGCAGTCTAAGTAACCTGCGTTCTCACCATGAAGTCACGGCCTGACAGTTGCAGCAGGTTCCCATTCTTCTCTGGCTGCGGCGGTTCAAGGGTTTTGAATAACTCCAAATTACAATCTCTTTGATGCCACTGGTACCTCTGAACGTCTTGAGGACGGGGCTCTAAGTGAGCCTGTGGCCGCGCGCATATATTACACCACAAATCGTTCCCTCTCATTGAAACAGACCAGAGCACACAGCGGGGCTGCAGAAATTCCTTTTATTTGGAGGTGCATGACGCGTTTCAGCAAGTGTGCCTTTTTCAAATGCTAATGACTTCCAGGTTTGTCTGCACCTTTCACTTAAATGCTGCCACACTGTCATTGGAGGAAACATAGAGCCAAATTCTCATTGGAAAAGAATTTGTGGCCACTCCAAAAGACTGCGTGAGAGAACATGGCGGCCGCGAGGTAAACGGTCGCGGACCGCCGGAGTGAGGAGTGCGGAAGATAGAGAGATAAGCATGTAGGCTTATGTCAAAACTTCCCCCCCCAACCCGCAAATTTATCGTCGGAACCGAGGCATACCTTTGGCTCTCTCCCGGGCCGTGAGGGATCTATGCAGCTCTGTTTTGCGACTTGCGGGAGCCCTTGGAGCCGCCCGCTGGTCAGAGACGCCGCCTCAACGTGGAGCCGAGCGGCGGTGCAGCTGAGGCCTGCATGGGCTGCTCGCGCCCTCACACGCAGCGGCAGAGACAGCACAGGTTGGTCGAATAGAAGCGATCCAGACGGAAGGAATTCAGAGGTACGAGAGTGCAAGTTAAAAGCAGTATTCGATGAGAGAGGAAGTGTGGCCCCCCAGCCTATGTATGGTAACCAGGAGCAGCAGTTCAGAGACTTAGGAAACTTTAGTGAGCAGTGGAGTGCTCGTATGGAGAAATCTGCAGTGCCTTCTGGTAAATCAGGTACCCTGCCAGATAAAATATCCAGATATACTCTGCGCACTCGTGCAGCGGGAAAATCCGGGGTAAGCCCTGACCTATAAGCATCTACGGTTATAGAGGTTCAAACAGAGGTCCAAACAGAGTTTTTCCGCAAAAAAGGCTGCGCAAGCTAAGACATTAAAAGAAATTGGGGAAAAGCCCCCGAGGAAGGGGGAAAAGAATCTCCCCCCCGAGGTCAGGGTAACTCCCTCCCTTAAAACCTTCTATAAAGTTATGTCGCATTCTATCTCAGTGGGAATGGGTAGGGAGGAATCGACGGCCAAGACTCAATGGGAATTTGGGAGGGGAGAGGCTATAGGTGAGGCTTCAGAAAACCCTATCCCAGCACAGGTAGATGAAGGTGGCGAAGAGGCGAACAGTGGTCATGGAGTATCAACCGGAGTTGTCTTTCAGGTGCCAACGCAGAACAGGTTCACCGGCCTCGAACTGGGGGAAGAGATCGAAGGTGAAGGAAGTCCTACCCTGGAAGACCATCCTGAGTCAGCACTAGAAACTGTGACTGAGACTGAGATAGTGGGACCAAATTTACACACTGAAACCCCCTTGGCCTCCATACTCCTGGGATTAAAAGAGGAGATTAGGTGCAGGTTCAAAACATCGGAAGCAAACCAAGCGGATATACAAGCCTCTTGTATTACCTTGGCACAGAAACTAGATGAAGTCGAAATACGCACCAAAGCGTTGGAGGTGGAGGTAGGGGTGATGCGACACGATATCACCAAAAATACTGAGGGGTTGGGAACGTTGGCCAAGGAAAACACAGGACTCAGGGCAGATTTGGAGAGTAGAGAACCATGCCCGGAGAAATAACCTGAGGCTCTTAAATATCCCAGAGGCGGAAGAAGGGACAGACATTAAGGCTTTTGTAATCAAGCTGCTTCGTGAGACCGCTCTAAAAGATAGGCCAGATATCAATCTGGATAGCGAAGTACAGCATGTACATCGTGATCCCTTCAGACGGAACCTCCAGAGGCAGAAGCCAAGGATAATTCTTATAAATTTCCTCTCGTATACTGTGAAAGAATTAATATTGACAGCTGCCCTGAGAAATGGCCCATATTCGATTCAGAATTTTTCTTTTAATATCAGGTCTGATGTCTGTAGAGCCACAGATTTGAAACAATGGGAGCTTGGAAAAAAAATGGACGAATTGAACAAACTTGGAGCCAAGGCTCAATTGAAATTCCCGGCAATGCTCCGTGTTATGTGGGATAACCAAATGCGAAATTTTAGGTCAGTGGAAGAGGCGGATGATTTAATAGCCACTATAAAGAAGCGGGGTACCTTTTGAAATTCTTATAGGAAGTAAGGAAGGATATTCCATACAAATTGAGTAATCTTGTATAACCACATGAACTAAACATTATAGGATCACTTAAATATGCTCGGGGGGTAAAGGGAAAGGACAGGGTAGGATAGGATAGGAAGTGGGGTGGGGTGGGAATATATTTTTTCTCCTCTCTTTCTTCATCTTTTCTTTTTCTCTTATTTTGATTTGGAAAGGATTTCCTCACTCCGGTGGTTCAAATAGGCATTTGTATGCCTGAAGAGCAAGGGAGGGTTCCCAAGGGTAGGAGAGGGGGGGTGGAGGTAGAGGGTGGGGCACAGGGTGGGGAGCAGTGGGAAAAAAACAAAAAAATAAGTCCTCATGACAGCACTATTAACTTTAGACAGGGCCAAAATCAAAAAACCACGCTGGGATGAAAGGGCGCGAGAATACACTCCTGGTGTTAACCTGGAATGTAGATGGTCTCAGATCCAAAGCTAGGCAGAGGCTAATATTGAAATATTTGGAAGAATCTATAGCACAAGTTATTATGCTACAAGAAACCCATCTAACCGCAAGTGAAAGCAGGGAACTGTACGCAAGGGAAAAGTGGATAGAGGGTTATGCTGTTTCAGATCAAGCAGAATATTGCAAAGGGGTGGCGATATTGACTAGGAGGGGCTCCGGAATTGATTTAACTACCTCCAAAACCGACAGTTCTGGAAGGTGGGTTATAGCGACTCTTAGATGTGCTGGTATAGAATTTACATGTGTGGCCTATTATGGCCCTAATGTAGATGACCCCCAGTACATAATTGATCTACATCTGTCGTTGGCTGAAGTGTCTACCCCCATTGTTATCGGAGGGGACTTTAACACCCTATTAGATCCATTACTAGATAGATCACCGGCAAGATTAGGGGACAGGCTCAGGCACCCAGGACAAGGCAGGCCCTGAAGCATATGATCTACGAAATGGGCTTGGTGGATACATGGAGACAGTTAAAAGGGCAAAAACGAGGGTATACCTTTCACAGCAAAAAATACTCCCACTTCTCCAGATTAGATTATTTATTAGTAGACCGACTGTGGGCAGGAAAATTAAAAGAGATAAATATTCTACCAGGCCATATCTCAGACCATGCTCCGGTCAGCGTAACATTATTTGGGGTGAGAATAGGTTACAATATGAGATGGACTTTGAAAAGATCTATCCTACTAAACTCAGATGTGTCCACCCATGTGAGGGAAAGGACAAAGGAGTTCTTTTTGGATAACGCCCAGTCCGCCCCCTTGGATATAATATGGGATGCCTTTAAGGCATATATACGAGGGATACTACAAAGTCAAGCATCATATTTAAATAAGCTCGATAGAGCAGAACTAAAAAGTTTGGAGGGGAAAGTGGGGGCGTTGGAACTAAAGTTGCAGTCTGTAGACCCCACCCAAAATGCTGAGTCTTTAATGAAACAACTGGAAGAGGCAAGGTTAAATTATAGGATGAATCTAGAGGCTAAGTGCCGTGAGAAGTGGGCGACTGGTCTCATGAAACAATTTGAGTATGGAGAGAAGGCCGGCGCATTGTTGGCCTGGAAGTCAAGGGCTGATGGGTCCCGTAATCATATTCGAGAATTAATAATCAATGCTCAGGGAGACACTTCAAATAAGGAAGACGAGATGCAGGCTCCCCTGGTCTTGCTTTTCTCAGAATTATATACTGAGGAAATCAGGCCAGAGGAGGGGGTATTAAAGCATTGGCTTGATAAGTTGGATCTTGCAGTTCTTTCAAGTGAAGGCAGGAAGATAATAGATGCCGAGATTACCGAGGGTGAAATCAGAGAGCATATAAAACATCTAAAAAATGGGAAGGCAGCAGGCCCGACTCATTACCAGGAGAGCTATATAAGATAATCGTAGATGAAATAGTCCCAGAAATGGTATTACTGTTTAATTCGATCTATAAGGGGGAGGAACAAATTCCAGCTTCATGGAAGGAAGCTATAATTACTCTGATCCTTAAGCCTGCAAAGGATCCGAAAAGTGCGGACTCGTATCGGCCCATCTCCCTGCTAAATGCCGACTATAAAATCTACACTAGCATTTTGGCAGGGAGATTGGCCAAGGTAGCCCCCCAACTAATTAATGTAAATCAGAAGGGTTTTATCCCAAAGCGACAGATTCAGGAATTGACTCTGTCCTTGATCAGGACTATTGATCTAGCAACCACGCGATCGTTTTCCTTGGCGGAAATCACCATAGATGCCGCCAAGGCATTCGACCGCGTTTGTTGGGCGTTTCTATGGGCGGTCTTGGAATCAATGGGCTTTAATGCGGGTTATATTACGGCTATAAAAAAACTGTATCAAGGTCCTACAGCTAAGATTTTAGTAAACGGAGCTTTGACAAAGAATTTTAAGATCACTAGGGGTACGAGGCAGGGCTGCCCTTTGTCCCCCCTCCTCATCGATATTTACATCGAACCCCTAGCCCATCTCCTACAGAAAGATGACCAGATAATCCCTATCCACTCACTTCGCTCTTGTAGCAAAATTGCCCTATTTGCGGATGACCTTATAATTTATACCTCTGACCCAGCTAGAACGATACCAAGGATGGAACAGTTAACTAAAGAATTCGGGGAAATCTCTGGATATTTAGTAAACACTACTAAAACTGAGGTGATGGTTTGGAACTTAGATGGTTGGGAAGGTAGAGGGTGTGAGGAGATAAAATATCTAGGGATCAATATAGTTAACCAGATCAGTGATATCCCGACTCGGAATCTAGTTAGAGTGGCAAAAGAGATAGACAGGGCCCTGACTAGATGGAAGAATCTCCCGCTTACTATCTATGGGAGGGTGAACTTGATAAAAATGTCTATCCTCCCCAAATTAACATACATATTCAACTGCATCCCGTTAAAATTCCCTAAAGAAATGATAAATAAAATACAAGGGAAAATAACTAGTTTTATCTGGGCCTCTCGCGGAATACGTCTTTCATGGAAAAAGCTAAGGAGACGGCTCCATGTGGGTGGCCTAGCCCTGCCGGATCTTAACTTATATTGTATGGCATTCCAATTTAAAAAATTTCGAATGCTTATAGAGGACTCTGACTCAACTACTTGGGGCTCTATATTAGGGGAAATGACAAATGAGTTCGGGACAGCTTTTTTGTATAAATTTGGGGCTCAGAATTTTTTTTTAAAAGTAAGACTAAAAGTATTAAAGGCATCCTTAAATCTATGGCTTACTATGAGGAAGATGCTTAATATAGGATACTTCTCGGAATTTGCTCCTATCTGGGATTACTTTTACTGACAGCCCTTCAATTTAAAGTTGTTTTCAATCTCCAGTGAGTACGGGCTGTTCCATCCAGTCCTTTCGAGTTAAAATCTAATATATATATATATATTCACTGAAAAAACCATAGGTTTTAGGGGCAGTTATAGTTAGTTGGACATTGCACTCGTACAAAACCCGTGAAATTCCCCCGTTATAGTTAGTTCACCTAACTATAACTCGCGCCCCCGCAATTCACTGCTGATGACGTCACATATTACATCACTCATGACATGGTCAGTGACATCACTGATGACATCACTGATGACATCTCAAATGACATCACTGATGACATCATCTAGTGACTGTGTTTCTGTAAAGTTTAAATATTTTTAATGTATATAGGGAAAGGCGTATTGAAGAATGAGTGGGTGTATAAGTGTCTGTATGGATGATTTAGTAGGTGCGTGACTAACTGTATAAGTGAGTGATTAAACGTATCTTACTGAATGCATGGGTTAGTGACTAAACTGGGTGAATGTCTGTATCCGTCTGAGGGTTGCTGTGTAAGTGGCTGCATGGGTTTGTGAATAGCTACATGTGTGTGTATATGAGTTATTGATTCGTTGTCTGAGTATCTGTATGGGTGCCTGAGTGTTTGTGTGGGTGGGGTGTGTGCGACTCTGTACATAGATGTGTGAGTGGGTGATTCACTGGGTGCATGATTTGAAGAGTGCGTCTGTGATGGACTGCTTGGGTGGGTGAGTGTGTGTATGGGTGTGTTAGTGAGTGAATGTATATCTCAGTGGTACATGTGCGAGTAACTACATATGTAAAAGGCAGTATATATGTGTGTTAGAGTATTTAAAAGGCTATAAGTGAGAGTGTGTGATTGTGAGAGTGGCTGTATGGATACGTGTGTGCTTGTATCAGTTATTGTATAAGAGCGTAAGAATGTGCTAGTATTTCTATGACTAAGTGAGCTGGTGTGTGTATAACTCTATAGGTGAGTAAATGGGTGTGTGATTAATTTTTTGCATGACTGACTAGGTGTGTGAGTACCTCTATGGATGAGTGGCGGTGTGTGAGTGTTTATATAGGTGTATGAGTGCATATGATAGTCCTGTACTGAGTGACTGTAAGTATGAGTGACTGGACGGGTGAGTGAGTAGATGTGTGTGTGTAGAGCTAAGAATCAGTGAGTGGGTATATAGTTATTGGTATTGGAGTGTGTATGGTTTTGCGAATGGCAGTCTGTAAATAAGAGTGGGTGTATCAAAAGTTATATTAGGGTGTGAGAAGATGCATGAAATTATCACATGGATGATGTAATCAGTGATGTCATTTGAGATGTCATCAGTGATGTCATCAGTGATGTCACTGACCATGTCATGAGTGATGTAATATGTGACGTCATCAGCAGTGAATTGCGGGGCGCGAGTTATAGTTAGCTGAACTAACTATAACGGGGGAATTTCACGGGTTTTGTACGAGTGCAATGTCCAACTAACTATAACTGTCCCTAAAACCTATGGTTTTTTCAGTGAATTTCAAAGGTTTTTAAATGCTAATTTCTAACTATAACGTGCCTGAAACCTATGGTTTTTTCAGTGAATTTGTAAGGTTTTTTAAATGCTAATTTCTAACTATAACGTGCCTGAAACCTATGGTTTTTTTCAGTGAATTTCAAAGGTTTTGTAAATGACAATTTTTTAATTGTATTAATTGTTATATTTATTTTTTTGATACTGATTTACAATTTTTTTTTCAACTATTTATTTTTAGATATTTTATATTTTAAATTACATTGTAATTACATTATACATTACATTACAAAATATACTTTCTCAGAATGAATTACTTTAGTTTAAATACTTTGCAAATAGGCAATAGACTTTTAAGTACAGTAGTTACAGTTGTTGCAATGGGCAACACAATTTCAAACACAATGCAACATTGAGCTCAATGTGAATTTCTAGTTAAATGCAATTAGTTACTTTATGGATTACTTTTCTCACCACAGGACTGGATTCTAGATTCAGTCCTGGGACATCTCCTGTAAACAGTTGAGTAAAAGCGTTTTGGTTACAGTAGTGATTTTTAAGGAATATTATTGTATTTTAAAAGTTGACACTTGGAAACTTTTTCACATAGAATCACCAATGTTATCCTATGGGAGGAAATTCACTTAGCAGGTAAGTAGTGTTATCGTTACTTTTTCTTACTCAGTGGTGGATCCTGGATCCAGCACTGGTGCATCTCCTGTAAACAGTTGAAAGAATGCGTTTAAGACATACAGGCGATTTTTAAGGAATATTTGTAGTTTGTGAAAATCGACACTTTGAAACTTTTCTGCTGAAAACCAGACAATGGATTCCTATGGAAGGAAATACAAGTTACTGGTAAGTACGGTTAGAATTACATTTCAAGGTCAGTGCTGGGCTAAAAGATGCAGCACTGGGTTCTCTCCTGATAACAGGTGAGTAAATCGGAATTCGTAGTTCGGCTGATTTTAGAGGAATATTATAAAGTTCCAAAACTCCACACTTAGAAGAATTTCCAAGTGAAACCAGTCAATGTTAGCCTATGGAAGGAAATTCAAGTTACTGGTAAGTATGGTTAAAATTACTTTTCAGGATTAGTACTGGGCTAAAAGATGCAGCACTGAGGTCTCACCTGATAACCGGTGAGTAAATCGGAATTCGTAGTTCGGCTGATTTTAGAGGAATATTTGTATGTTTCAAAAATCGACACTTAGAAACTTTTTCAGCAAAAAGCAGGCAATGATATCCTATGGAAGGAAATTCAAGTTACTGGTAAGTACGGTTAAAATTACTTTTCAGGATCAGTACTGGGCTCAAAGATGCAGCACTGAGGTCTCTCCTGATAACAGGTGAGTAAATCGGAATTCGTAGTTCGGTTGATTTTAGAGGAATATTTGCACAATGGTGAAGGAAGGGGGTGGGGCCTGAGGTGACATGTCTGCAAACACGCCCTGTGGCGCGTTTTAAGTTGGAGAATTAATTCCTCCTCAATCCTGAGGGTCCCTAGGGGCCAACTAGCCCACCAGGAACCTACAGTATGCGCCAGGGGCTGCGTTGCAGAGAGGTGTACAGAGGCCACGCCCCTTTTACAACACTCTGCAACGCAGCTCCGTGGCGCTTACTGGAGGTACCTGGTGGGCTAGTTGGCCCCAGGACCCTCAGGATTGAAGAGGATTTGATTCCCCATCTTAAAATGCGCCACGGGGCCTGTTTGCACACATGTCACCTGAAGCCCCGCCCCTCCCTTCACCACTGTGCAAACGCGCCCCGTGGTGCATTTTAAGTTGGGGATTAAGTCCCCTTGAATCCTGAGGGTCCCTGGAGTCCAACTAGCCCACCATGTACCTCCAAAAGCGCCACAGAGCTGCGTTGCAGAGAGGTGTAAAAGGGGCTTGGCCTCTGTACACCTCTCTGCAACGCAGCCCTAGCGCATACTGGAGGTTCCTGGTGAGCTAGTTGGCCCCCAGGGACCCCCAGTATTCAAGGGGAAATCGTTCCCCATCTGCAAACGCGCCAGGGGACGCGTTTGCAGACTGCTGCAGGGTGGGGCGGGGCCTCCGGCACGTTGCCGGTCTTTTTTTTTTGTAATTTTTTTTTTGTATGGGAGGGGGGCTGCGTGGCCCCCCTTCCCTTGGCCTCTTTTGGCCCCGGGGACCCCATCCCCCAAGGCATGAGGATTTTCATTTAAAAAAAAAAAAACGGGAAGGGGGCCGCGTGGCCCCCTTCCCTGGGCCTATATTGGCCCCGGGGACCCCATCCCCGGGGCATGCCCTCTTTTAAAATTTTTAAATATTTGGAGGGGGCTGCGTGGCCCCCTCCCGGGCCACTACTTGCCCCGGGGACCCCATCCCCCGGGGCTGGCCCTCTCCGTTGGGGACTGTGGGGGGTCCCCAATCCCCCCACAGTCCCGCCGGCTCCCGCGTCCCTTGGGAGCCGGCATTGCTTTCCACATGGGGAGCTGCTAACATGCAGCTCCCCATGTGGAAAAGCAATGTGCTTTGGATATTGGAAGAGAGAGCAGGTTTCCTGCTCTCTCTTCCAATATCCAAAGCAGTTTGCAATGACAGGACGGGAGCCGCGAGGCTCCCGTCCTGTCATTGCAAACTACAGTGTCCCGGGGGTAGGCACCCGGGACACTGCAGGAGCCGGCCCTGGGGGTGGCGGTCCCCAGGGCCATCAAGGGCTCCAGGAGGGGGCCGCGCGGCCCCCTCCCTTGAATTGCACAGCCCCGGGGAGGTGGTGGTCCCCGGGGCTCTGGGAGTCCGTAACGGACCCCCACATTTATTTTCTATGTGCCCCGGGGAGGTGGTGGTCCCCGGGCGTGTGGGGGCTGGAGCCCCCACACGTTATTTAAAATTTTAAAAGAAGCCCCGGGGGTGGCGGTCCCCGGGGCTTGGGGGCCCTAGAGGCCCCCATATAAACAATAAACCCACCCCCGCATGCCCCCGGGACTTAGGCCACCCGTGGGCAAATTTGCATCGAAGCGCGGGAGACCGCCGCTTCGATTTTTTTTTTTTTTCGGCAGGATCCGCGCACCCTGAGCGCATCCTGCCGATTTTTTTTTTTTTTATTTTTTTTTAAAATGCTTTTTTCTGCCCAGGGGGTCCTTGTGGGACCCCCTGAGCAGACCTAGGGGGTCAGGGTGTTTCTACCCTGCCCCCTTTGTGCGTTTTGTGCACTTGTTTCTTTTTTTTTTCTCAGCGGGATTCGCGCACCCTAAGCGCATCCCGCCAATTTTTTTTTTTAAAAAATGCTTTTTTCTGCCCAGGGGGTCCTTGTGGGACCCCCTGAGCAGACCTAGGGGTCAGGGTGTTTCTACCCTGCCCCCTTTTGCGCTTTGCGCACTTGTTTCTGTCCCTTGGTTCTACCGAGGGACAAAATGGCTGCCAACACTTCCTGATTTGGAGTGTTGACAGCCAATTAGCATGCAACTCGTGATCGGGAGGGTGCGCGAATCCGACGCGGCCATAGATATATATGTGATTTTCATTTTGATTTTCACAGGAACTACTGAACGGATTTACACCATTTAACAAAAAGGGTTCTTTCTGAACCAAGAACTACCTCTTTGCCAAATTTGGTGTAATTCCGTTCAGCAGTTCGGGCTGTAGCCGTGTCTAAAGTTTCCTATGGGAAAATGAATGGGGAAA
Source organism: Calotriton arnoldi (assembly GCA_963921515.1). Taxonomy (NCBI): domain Eukaryota; kingdom Metazoa; phylum Chordata; class Amphibia; order Caudata; family Salamandridae; genus Calotriton; species Calotriton arnoldi. The sequence continues at coordinate 274,612 of CAWUFW010006599.1, read as the reverse complement.
ACACGTTTTGGGACCCCCCTTTTTCTCGGCCCCGCTTGACGAATCACCCGAAACTTTCAGGGTAGGAGCGGACCGGAGCGGGCCATAAAGTTTGAAAATTTTGCGAAGATTCGTCAACCGACGCAAGAGTTATTTCAAATAGAATGTCGCGGATTTCCTATGGAAAATAGGTCCTAACTATAACTATCTACTGGCGACCGCCAGTAGATAATATATGTGATGTTATAGTTAGGTGAATACATCACAGACAACATTAATGTTTTGAACTGAAAAAAACACAGAAATCCACCTGGTATATTGTTATATTTAGCAAATCTGACTATAACTTGTGCCCCCGCCATGCACTGCCTTTGTCCTCAATTATTACATCACTCATGACATGTTCTATGGCATCTTTTATGACATCACTGATGACATCTCAAAAGACATCACTGATGACATCACTTCAATGAGTGTGTTAGTTCGTGGCAGATAACTACCATATCACTTTTCTTTCTAGTTTTCTACAGCCAGTGGACCGCTAATGTGTGGAAGTGTTTGCAAAAAGCATGTGCTCCAAATGTATCATAGGTCTGTAAAGGTATTGAAGATGTTATAAATCTTGCATTGATAAGTAACTCTGTGTGCAGTTGACAGTTGACAACTTGTGTTCAGCATGTTACACACAAGTTTTTTGGCTCTGTAGAAAAAGTTTCAAACAGGGGAATGATTCTACATTCTACATACCAAGTATTGTAAACAGCCTTGAGTTATTAGACAGAATCGTCTCAGCATGACAATTTCTACTTAACATAAAAAACTGTGTTCTCCCATGTACAAGTGCTTGTTTTGCTTCAGAAGATGGGCTATATGTAAAGCTTTCCCCACACTGTGAAGACTGCAGGTAATATGATCTTTAGCACTTTAAGACTTTGGTTATTTTAAGTGAATAGTCTCTCTATCAAGTTTTGTATAGAGTGTACACTGTTCTTAATATATACTTTTAATACCCCGTGGTGTATTTCTCATGAGTGTATCACTGTCTACAAATAGTGTGGTACAGAGTAATCTTTCTCCATAGAGAAAGCACTGTTTAGAGTACCCACTTTCGTACTTATATCCTCTACATTTCTCAATGTAAATTCAAGTACTGTGAGGGGTTTGACACAGGAAAGACTGTCCGTTAATGTTGGAGATGGGAATAAAAGGCCATGATGACTAAGAGAAATGTATTCATACAAACCTCATAATTGCTAATCAATGATAAAGTACATATGCTAATTGAATTTAGTGAACAATGTTGTCATTTGATGAATAAAAAAAGATTCACTCTCCATGTAGGAGCTACACTGTAAAACATTTAGGAACATGAAGGTGTAATATTGAAACATTGCTAAATACAAAAAACATAGGATGAATGAGGAAGTATGAATGCATGATAGGGTTATTTTTCTACAGTAATGAACAATCACCTTTTAACTGAACTGTATATAGAGTGAAAAATATAAATATATATATAATTTTCTTTTTCTTTTTATATAATAAATTCATCCATTTCTATTTTGGGTTTGGTAGTTAATTTTTAGATGCCCCCATTATGAACAAAACACTTTAAGATATAGTTACGTAAGCATTTTTTGTACAATTGCTTTATTGTCCCTGGCTTAGGAACTTTATTAAGCATCAGGGGAACCCCTATATATATACACAATGTGTCCAAACCCCTAGCAGGCTGCCAACCCCACACCATGCACAGCCTTTGGCATGTGTGGTGTAGGCTTGGCATTCGGGCCCCGGGGATCCCATCCTTCAAGTCCAAAACATATGTACTAAGGAGAGGGGCATGCAGACCCCCTCCCTGAGCCCTATTTGGCCAGAGCTATAATAGGCCCCGGGGACCCCATTCCCTGGGTCCAAATACAATAAAAAAGTGGAGGAAACTGCGTGGCCCCCCTTCTTGTGCCCCGGTGACCCCATCCGTGGGGCCAAAATTTAAGGGGAGTAGGGTGTGCAGCTTCCCCTCCCCGAGCCGTAATATGAAAAAGGGACTCCGTTCCTGTGGCCAAATGCATTAAAAAAGGGTTGGTGGCCATGCAGCACCCTGCCTAAGCCTTCTTGGGCTCCTGGCACCCGAAGCCCCTGGGGCCGTGTGGCATTATAAAGGGGAGGGGGCTGTGTGGCCTCCTTCCCTGAGCCTTATTAGGCCCTGTGAAACCCATCTCCCAGCACTGCATTTTATTCAAAAGGCGAGGGGGCCTTGTGCCTCCCCTCACCAAGCCTTCTTAGACCCTGGGAACCCCATTCCACGAGGTCGTGCCTTTTTTAAAATGGGAAGGGGCCCCACTCCCCAAACCTTATTGGCCCCTTGAGCACCCATCCCAAAAGGCCATATGTATTTTAAAAGGTGCCGTCATAGGCCCCAGAGACCCCATTCCCCAGGGCCGTATTTTATTAAAACAAGGGAGGGGCCCACAGCCCCCCTACCGAGCCCTCTATGGCCCCTGGGACACCATCCACAGGGGCCTGTCTTTATTATATTATACTAGGTGAGTGCCCCGTTACCTACCCAGGGAACCTACCAAGAACAGATTGGGGGCTGCATGGGGAGCTCTAGTACCCCTGAGGCCCAAGCCAGCTCCTCACTTGGTGCGGGAGCCGGTTTTGCTCCCCACCCAGAGGAATCAGCTACTTATGCTGCTCCCTCTGGGATAGAGCAATCGGTTATTCAATTTCCCTCTCCACATCAGTGTGGGCAGAGAAACAGAATATAAGTCTGCTCACAGCCGGCGGGAGCATTTTAAAAGCTTCCGCCAGCTTGGACCAGATCCGTTTGGTGGGAGATTTGAAAATGCCCCTGCCAGATGGGAGCAAACACATGTTTCCCTGCTTGCACTGGTGCGGGCAGGGAAACTTTTGTGTCCCGTAGGTGAGCTGCCCAGGACACAACAAAAAGAGCCATCCCCGAGGACTGAGGTCCCCGGGGCCATTAAAGGCTCAGGGAGGGTGGCTATGTGGCCCCCTCCCCTTTCAGTTTGAATACGGCCCTGAGGGATAAGGTCTGCAGGGCCTACTTAGGCTCGGGGAGGGGTGCTGTGCATTCCCCCTTTCATTTTGGCTACATCCCTGAGGGTTGGGATCCCAAAGGCCTCCTCAGACTTGGTTAGGGTGCTGAGTGCCCCCCTCCCCTTAATTTATACATTGGGCCCCGGGGAATGGGGACCCCAGGACTGAAAATGACAGGTAGAGGGGTCGCGCACCTCCCTCTCCTTAAAGAATATACCTAGCCCTGGGATGGGTCCCTGGGTCCCAAAATGAGCTTGGAGAGGGAGGCTATACTGACGCCCACCTCCCTATATATTAAAAATATGGTGGTAGACATTTTTTTTTTTACCTTGATCCCTCTGGAGTCCAGTGGGATTGCTGCAAAAACAGTCATTTTCTAATTTATTTTGGCCCCAGGGTAGTCCCTCTGGTTCCCGCCTACTGGGCATAGTTGGGCAGGATATCCCTACCCTGACCCCTTATATATCAGGACAGGGAACTTAGTCTCCAAGTCCTGTAATGGCTGCCAGCAACATTTTTCTCTTGTTGCTGGCAGCCAATCAGAGCCCTCACTCCTGCTGGTATCTGACTCTCATGGGAGCAAATTGGCCGAAGGGGAAAAAAGCTCCCTGAGTCAATCAGAATGCTCCCTCAAACCTAACCATCAAGATGTACAACTATTTTGAAACCTTAATAGCTCATTCATTACTGAATGGATTTACACCAAATCATGAAAAAGCACACTTTCTGAACCACAATCTAGGATCCTGGCAAATTTGGTGTAATTCTGTTCAGCAGTTTTTGTGGTAGCACTGCCTAAAAATGTCTACAGAAAATGCATGGGGATTTAGTGTTTTGGGACCCCGCTTTTTTCTTGGCCCCCACTTGAATGATCACCCTGAAATTATCTATGCACAAGCTAGGCAAACAAAGCACTTTTTAAAAAAGGTTTATGAAGGGTCATCAAACGGCGCCAAAGTTGTAAGCAAATCAAAAAAGGCACGTCCAATATATATAGATATAGATAAAGATATAGATATAGTTTTCTATAATTTCTCTGAATTGTTTTTTCTCAAAGATTTACTTTCTTGTAAACAATCTATTATTTTTTCAGCCACTAGCAAACAATCAGATGGATAACTCTCCTTCAACATTCCTTGGATGACATAGTGACTTTTTTGCCTGTGCAGTACAGCTGAGGGTGGGGGTAACTCAAGTAATTTTGTGCAGCGTAATCACCCGGACTCACCCAAAAATTCCACAAAATTGCACAGAATTATGCGAGAAGACTAATTCTGCATTTAGCATTATTTTCTTAGCACAAAAATGCCCCCTTGCCTCTAAAATGGACTCGAAGATGCATTTTGAGCTAAAGAAATTGTGGTAAATGCAAAAGATTTGAATAGCGAGCATGAGCAGCACCTTGTGCTCGCTGAAAGTGCACTTTGTGATATTTTCTTATGCACCCTTCAGTCCAAAATTAATGTAAGTATGCATTTTGAGCTAAGAAATAATGCTAAATGCAACAAAACATATATAGCTTGCCAGAGCAGGCGTTTGCTAAATGTGCTTTTGCAGTAGGATTTTTTCCTCAAAAATACTCTTAATTACATGAGCAGGCATAATTGTGTTAATGTCAGTAATTCAATGTCAAAGAGTAACTCAGTATTATCAAGGTAACTCCGATGACTCCAGCATAATTGAAATTCCATGCAGGCCTAATGATGATGTCTTTAACTCAATTATTTGAAAATAGTATTTTCAATTTTTGACTTGCAATATTATTACGCTTTGCTGAGCTATTGGCCAGAAGTCCCTGGGAGTACTTGTCTGCCAGTTAGCACTTTGGAGCTGGAACACTTTTGACTTATCTTACAATGTCGGAACTCCTGAGACTCAGACTGTTAGCAGGGTCTAACCTGATTGTCACCTATAGTGAATGGGGAACAACCACAAAAACTAGTGAGAGAGAAGTGAGACTCAGGTTGGCCATCAGACACAAGAGCCCTAACCTCAGGTGGTTGTGTGTATTGTTTGTGTATACCATATTTCACTTTGTGTTTGTATACAAATACTACTTTTGTCATAAATGAAATACTGGACAAGCATTTATTGGTGCTATTGACCGTATTAAGAGTGTTCACCCCCTGTATCTACCTCCCCCAAGAAGCCTTGTACTGCTCGACCCATGCTACCACTGAGATTCAAGTGCTGAAGGGGGACTTGGCCCAGTTGCTCTGGATCCATAGTAGATGGGGCCCTTGGACATTAGGAGTGAAAAGGCCTCAACACCCAAAGTTGGGTCCAGTAGCGCCTGCTTGCCCTCAGGCCCTCTGAACGGAGTTATGACATATATTGTTTTGGTTTTGGGGTATTGGAGAGTTTTACACAAGCTGCCTTGTCCTTATTCTTATCCCAAACCTCATTAGTACTTCAATACTTATCCAAATATCTGAATGTTTAAGCCACATGACCGAATGACAGAATTAACTACAATTAAAGATAACATATTTTAGCTTATTGCACATTTATTTTTGGCTGCAAAGTTTTTACTCTTTTCACTTTGCTATACAGGCATGGAAGGAAGGGTATTGGGCTCTGCATGTCGCTTTACATCCTACCAGCATAATCACACTGTGTCGGCTCTTTAAAAAACTGAGTTCAAACCCCCAGTCCTAATCATCATTGAACTATCATTTTATCTTGGGCTGATTTAGCATATAAGCCTCATTGTAAAAACCAAACCAATACTAATATGTAGTGAATTGAAAGTGCCTCTCAACTGACTCCCTAATTGTCAGAAGAACTTGTTTATTAGATATTCACAGATGGCACAGACTTTCTAAAAGAAATGAGAGTGCAGCAAGAAAGAAGAAAAGGCCACTATGGCAGGAGAAACAAACACCATTTCAAGGAATTATTTCAAGGGAAGGTTAGAGATGTCTAGCATTCACAATCACAGAGCACAAAACCAGAGCAATGGAATACTCAAGGGATACAACAGTATTCCTATGGAAAGATGGTATATGGGCTAAATAGAAAGACATCTACAATTCTAACAAGACTAAAGGGGTGCTGAGATTGTCAAATTTGAGAGTATATGAGCAGAGATACCCCATGGCTTCTAAAAGCAAAAGTTAACACTAAACTTCAGAAACAGATTTCATTTTTGCATGACAATGTGGGAAGCTACTTCAGAGTGAAAGAAGCATGCCCCAATCTAGAAAATCAATATTTGCAAATGCAATGTCAGCCTTACATTTGAAGAAGAGTGAGAAGACTATCTGGCAAAGAATGGAATATTGTAACCTGGGGCTGACTAAGAGAGGGAGAGGAAATATAAAATGTTTGTTTTATATTATGTTTTGATAAGGTTTGGTGGTTAGATTAGTCATGGTCATGTTAAAGACAGCAAGGCCAGTATCAACACTGAGAGACTATATGGAATATGGTGGTGTTTTTCCAGTACGGGGAGGAGAGGATATGAGTATGACAGTATATGGGAATTTATTTTAATGACAATGTTAGAGGAGTAGGTGTGCCTTTCCACTTATTGGAAAAAGGGGCATTGATTAAATATGACCCCTAAATTCACAGAACCAACGGAATTTACACTATTGTTTACCAACATAAATAATATCGGATGCATGGGAATTAGTGCTTTTCTTCTCCAATTTAGCTCAAGATTGCAATATGTAATCTGATAAGAAAGCCTGGCTGACATAAATATAGACTAAGGGGGAGAAGTCAGGAGTGGAGAGAAAATATGACAATGGTATAAACAGATGTAGCAGAAGAACCCAAAAAAGGTAGTTCTCCGAGACAAAAAATGTATAGAAATTTAAATAAAGAGTGTTTATATAACTGCTGAATGAAAGGGCTGCTCAACAAGAGAAAGAAAAGGTCGTAATAATCTGATAATGACAGAAAATATGTACTATGGAAATTAGAAGATAAAGGGACTCCACAAATAATCAAAGAAAGCCTGGTTCATAAAGTGAGTTACTCATCAAAAAGAAAAATCATATTATTAGAAAGATTGAAAATCCTCACACATATTTTTACAAATACTGTGTGGGCCTTATTCAGGAGTAAAATGTAAGTACATGCTAAGGGGTTGGAGTTCAGTACAACTTAACCACGGGAAAATGAATGTATCAAAGGATTCATCTCTTGCATGCAATGAGCATTTTGAGAACGCTCCTGCAGTAGTAGACTTCAGTTGAATTAACACAATGTTTTGGAATGCTTAACATACACCTCAATGGATCGGGGATAAGTGGGGAGAAACAGGAAAGTATTCCAGTTACTTTGAAAGTTATAATCTCTGTAGCAGATTAATAAAAGCATGTATGAGTACTGGACATAGGACTGAAGGGTACTCTTTCAAATATTCTGATGTCAGCCTAAAATATTCCTATTTTAGTACCATGTTAGATGTTTTGGGGTGAATTCATGAAGGTGTGTAAGAGTACCTAAAAGAGTACTCCTATAGTGCTACTTCCCGCACTCATGAATGCCTTTGTAAAACACTTCTTCAGTGTTGATAGGATCAAAGAAATGATGAAGTGGGCTGTTACTTTGAAATTTACAAGATCTCTGTTTGTAGAAATATCATGATTGAAAGATCGAATGAAAGGTACTTTATTAACACATCACATAAGTTAATTGTGATGCAGGTGCACATTACAATTAACATGAGGTATTTACAGAAACAATGCTTAAATCAGCTATCTTTGTGAATGCCGAACATGTTCTAGGGGTATTCTCACAATACACTTTTACATGCTTATGGTTGGGTACCAACTGAAATCCCTGTGATTTAAAAAATATAGTCACTCACATGACCAAAGGAAGCACATGGAAGGAGTAAGTTACAACTTTTTTTAAATTACCATTTTGAATCTGATCTTAGGAGGGTAACTAATGATTGTTTCAGAAAATCCTCACTAGACCAGTTTATGAAAAATGATGACCTTTGTCTATGTTTGTTGCTTTTCTGTAAATAGTCAAATTATACATTGTCACAGTTCACTAATGAGGTTATGCTAATAAAAATAAGTATGGGTTAATTGCTGTGACCATTCAATGAAATCTTTTGATGCAACATTAAACAAGGCATCAAATGGAAGCTTAATAATGAGATTGTTTATGAGAAGCTTACATTGTTTTAATTTCATAACTTTTTATTGAAAATTTGTAGTAGATAGGTAAACGCAATTGTGAGGGGGAACAATGAAATACCATACTATTGAAATGTGTAAAGCACTTGAGGCACAAAAGGATTACACAGTTCACTAATAGGAATGAGTGTTGTAGTATGTATGCTATATTCTACAGCAGAGGCCTTCAAATTCTTGGGCAAACTCCCTTTGGGTTCTGTGGCTGCATTCCCAGAAAGGTGCACATGCCTCTGCAAGTACTTGTAAATGAAGATGGCCTGAAAGCACTACTTTGTTTAATGTTTCCAAGCTGTGTTCCTTTACATGAAGCATCTGAAGTGCATCCGTCTTTTAGACCCCTACTTTCACTCTCAGGCAAAAACACTCAAGTTCTCAATTATCAATTCAGAAATTGTTGCTTTTAACAAAAACAAAGTAGACAACTGTGATATTGACCACTATAGTAGCGGGTCAAACATGTGGCTAACAGAAAAATATTCTATAAGTACTTTGTTGTTTTTCACCTTGAGGCAACTGCATATAAAATAATGGGAACACCTTAAATGAAAAATAAATGCAAATTAAGCTAATTAGTGGGAAATGTACTCTTTTAGTTTATGAATGCTCAACTGGTTAAAGAGCGAAATAGTGATTTGTGTATTTATAGTGCTATTAGGACCCAACCTATAACAAAAAGCACTGTGGATATTTAAGTAATTATTGTAAAGTTATTTTACGCACAGTATAAGATAGATTGACATAAAATTATTTAGTGTTTAAGATGAAACAAGCGCTTTCAAAAAATACATATTAGTAATAAGTAGCCAGACAGTACCTAGTGCAAACATTTTGATAAGACCATTAAAAATATGCTTTCCAAAACCAGGCACCATTAAATTAGCTCTCAAAAAGAATAAATCTGTCACCATGAATCTTCAAGTAACTCCAAACATCAAAGCCTACACTTGCTCTCAGCCAGCCTTTACATTTAGTAATTAACCAATTACACACATTTACATTCCTTTCAGGTAGCAGATGGCCCAAAGATGGTGGTGCTATATGGGGACCAATTTTTTTCATTTACAAATGGGCACAGACAGCTCCCTCAGAGAGATGCTCTGAGGAAGGTGGCAAGATATGCAGGCTCATTTTTTAGGTCGAACTTAGGCAGCTTGCATGCGCTGTCTGCAAGACCTGCTGTAGTCGATAAAGGACTTTGCTCTTGCCTGCTGCCTTTCCATTGGTGCAGTGCATTGTCGCTCTTCGTTGCTGCTTACTAACTGGTGCACGCAGCGATATGTCACTTCCGTTTTTGGCAGAGGAGCACTGCCCAAATTCAGTTTCCTTACACTTCCAATCTTCATCTGCTGTTCTGGAAAACTCTTTTTTTTTCTCAAATTTTTGCAGCATGGCATGCCAAGCTTTATCTTGAAGTATGGCGGCCGTGCCTTTCTTTTGTTCTGGACGGCGCTGCTCGCCTTGGAATATTCTTTAACTGTGAGTGCTTTTCATTTGCAATGGAAGGGCAGTGCACTTTACAAACTTTGCCCAGGGGCAGTAATCCCTCTCACCCCCAAATGCACACTCGAGCACGACACTTGTAAAATGGGTGCCACGCTTTATTTTTTACTTGAAGCTCACATTTAACCAGCGGTGATAAATAAAATCGAAGGGACACAGTGTGCTGCAGGCAGTCGCATCCCTGCATGTGCAGATTGGAAATTAACAGCACATGCAGTCAATTGTGCCCTGGCAGCAGTTCCTACACATGGGGCATGTCAAACGGCTCACACATGACATGTTCACCACTACCTACAAAGTGTACAAGCACAATTACACAAACTTTTTACATGCTCCATTCTAAGCATATGCCTCCAAAATTGAACCAGCTTTCATGACCACATACAGAACCTTCGCCATGCCCAATAAATTGTACATGCACAATACCCTACATGTATTGCATTCATATTTATATGGATATAGCGCCTTTCATACAGATAGCGCTACAAACTATGCATGAGCCCCTCTCTGCGCAAAATGCACTCACACATTCTCACACACTGTATATGTACCATCACAAAAATATTCTATCTGCACTGTGTCCCGCAAATTGTACACGCACACCAGTCCTCAGCTATTGTATATGGCCATGCCCCACACACTGCATGCCCACCAGCCTTTTGCACATTGCATTTCTTCAACTCTGATCACAGCGTGGGCACACCAATTCCTAGTACACGCTGATAGGGTGCCACACATGGCAGCTTTGTTCCCTACAAAATTGTTGGGTACTATTTAGTAGTTAGCGTTCACTAAGGCCCATGTATTGTAGAGTGAATGCATCATTATTTAGCAGTTTTATATAGCGCAAGCTCCACTTGAAGATATTGGAACGCTTTATGTGAGCAACATTTGCAGTCCAGATGTGGCCACAGTTGAGAGGGAGCGGAGGGTTATCTCCCACGTCAGTCTTTCCTACAGCTCGTACTCCCCTGCCTGCTCTAATCTACCAAATCAGCTACCACTGTGCTCACAATACCACTATACTCCATAACACCCAACAGAATACACTAAACAGAATTTTCACATAGTCCACATACATCATGTAGTCGTCTTTCATAGTAGTGACCAGCAGTTGCTACCAAAAGACACAACAAAAAACATTGTTCGGCATATTACACACAATATATTTGGCCGGTATCACTTGAAAATTTATTGCAATGGCATAACTCAGATACAAAGCATAGAGAATCTTTGTTTCATATCCCAGACTCAATGCCTGGTATAGATTCATATTTTTTATTTATTATTGGCTTTTTGTGAGCCAATGCAGGGTCTGGTTAGGTGGATTCAGTGAAGTATACAAAAACTGATGGTTGCAGTGTGCCGTGCCGAGCTTTATCTTAAACTATTGCGGCAGTGCCTTTCTTTTGTTCTTTATGGTGCGGCTCGCCTTGGAACATACATACTTTATCTCTCAGCATGGGGCCCATTTCACAAGCGCCACTTCATGTTGATTTTCCTCTGAGTGTTTGCTTTTTCCAGGATGTTGTTACTTTTATTTTTTCAGGCAACATGTTACTCTTGTCTGCCCTCCCTCATAACCTATTTTCCATTTTCTAGTTCTCCTGTGCCACACGTTTGTACCAATAGCGCTACACAAATATAATAACCCCACTGCAAAAAAAAAAGTAAAAAACATTGTCAATGCCAACAGCTCTAACTTTAACAAATCCGAGACCTATTGAATTGCAAATGTTTGTTTAATGGGCCATCATGGCAATTAGTGAAACAGATGGCCTTGGGGCAAACGTGTGGATTTGAACTACACCCCAATTATGGCTGTGTTCCTAGCAAAGAGGGGTTGGGGAACCATTTTCCTTGCTAGCATTGGTGGCAAGGTCATTCTTTCTGTGGTGAGAACAGGCCCAAGCAACAGGAGGACCAGGGTGAGGGCCTTTTCCCCCTTTTAAAAAAAAGTTTAAACACAAAGTGGCAGGAACCTCAGGACATAGGAGTGATGTCCAGTGGAGTGGGCAGTGGAATAAGTATCATTGGTGCTGCAGGCCGAGTCATCTTAAGGATTTTTGGGGGGCCCAGCAAAACATATTTTGTGGCCCCCTATACAGAACAATTTATCATTTTAATACCCATTTATATATATTTTTTACCATTTCAAGTTCACATGATGACAACCAATAATAAATTGTATGTTGTTTTCTGAAATGAGGTCACACAAAAGCAACTGAAATATATGTTGTTAAGAGCCCAAAAAAGCTTAAGATGAAACTGAAGAGAGAGAGACAGAGTCAGAGATAGCAGTAGGCACAGAGGCAAAGGGTGTGATGGAGAAATAGACAGAGTATAGGCCACAGAGAGAGAAAGAAAAACTCTAATTCCTGGGGGCCTTTGGAAGGTGGGGCATGGGGTCCCAACTAAACCCCAATTATGGCCGTTTTACTATCCTTCCTTGCACTTGGCCCAGTACACCCTTGCTGTGCTACTGTTGATTTGGGCCTTGGACCAATGGGCCAAGAGAGGTGAAAACTGAATCAAAGGGGACACTTTAGATTAGGCCACCCAGGATGGTGAATTTGGGCAGGATGGAGGTCCATGTAGCTGGCTTTAGTGAAGCTGGTACAGTGGCAATGGTGTCCAGGAATGTGATGGGCGCACTTCATCACAATTGTGACTATTTTACTTTATAAAAAAGGCATGTGCGCTCATTATTCATACTAGCATTGAGGCTGAGGGAAAACTTGCTGCAAAGAGGCAGGCAACACATGGGAGCTCATTTTTTCTGAAAGGGACAGAGAGTCTGTTTCAAGATTGGAGTTATGGCCAGGGATGGAGGGAAGGGGTGACAGAGGCAGAGAAGATAGCCTGCCATGAAATACACAAAAGGTGATGGGAGGAATGCTTGTAATTTGTCTAACCAGTGGCGATCACTCAGGGTAGGATCCCAACCCATCGTTCTTTTGCTCAACATGTCACCTCAGTTTGGACCCAGCCATATGCAAATCAGTCTTGACCCTGCTCGTCATGGGAACAGTCCAGTCCGAACTGCCAGGACAGTTCCTCTCTGAACCGGAAACAAGCATCCTGGTATCACCACTCATCAGCCAGGCTAGCTTGAATCCAGTGACACAGTGAGCAAGGGACCCACATCTGGGCATACCCATGCCACTTATGGCAGCACAAGGCTGATTTGCATATGGCTGGGTCCAAAATGGAATGGTGTGTTGAGCAAAATAACGATGGATTAAACCCAGATCTGTGACTGGGGGTGAGTGTTTGACAATGTTCAGCATTCCGTCCATCACTTGTTTGTGTTGCAAGATAGCCTGCTACTCAGGACCACAGCTAGTATTAGTGCAGTAGATGCAGTTGGATTGGGGCAGAGGGGTGTGATGGACTCACGTCACCCAAGTAGTGTTATTTAGTAAATTACTGTTTTTGTTTGGTGTATTTGCTCTTTTATAAATCTAACATTTAGCTTGAATTATGAGCTACAAAAAAGCACCCCTGAAAATATCTAATAAGCCCCATCCCTTCTGCTTCCCCAAGGCTTCCATAAAGGTTTGGAGGGGCTCCGACTTCAAAACATTTTAATTAAGGGGGGAGCTCAGATCTAAAAAGTTTAAAGACCTCTGTACTAAAGGCTGATATGTTGTGACCAGAGTTGCACAGGAAAATGTTGCCAAGAGTTATGAACCACGAGACAGGAAAGAAGAGGAAGGGAGGCACTGGGTAGAGTGGAAAATACACATAGATGAGTGAGAAAGGATAGAGAGTTGGTAAGGGAGGAAGAAGGCGCTGTTTGAAAGTGTTGAAACATGAATAAAGCCATTGTTGTAAATACTTAGTGATGTGTAGGAAATGGCAACCAAAATGAATATGTGCTACTAAGTGAGAAAAGAACTAAGGAGGGCCAGGCTTCTGCAGAAATCTTTCTATAGAGTTTCATATATTTGTGACATTTTTCAGGTTATCAATTAGTTTGTGGTATGAACTGTGTGCAACTCGAAGATAGGTAACCTAAGTCCACCAGGTAAGTATAGAAATCTCTTCAGCCGATATCCATTCAATCAGCATAAGGTTTGTGACGATTGTTATCAATAGGTCTATTAGGTTCTTAGCTACTTTTGTGAGATGGGGGTTATTGGAGGTAGTCAACATAGCAGTCGCAAAGTCTGGTTCGATGTGACTTTTGAAAATGTTACTGAGGTAATAGGAGACTTTTTCCCAGAAATGTTTGACCAGTATAAAACTAAAAAACATGTGCTGGCTGTCCCCAGTAGGTTTTTTATCATTCCAGCAAACGTTGGATTTGATGAGGTTCGATTTAACGAGTTTGTCGGGGTAGAGTGAAAAAACTGCATTGAGAGTTAGAATGAGTTTGTCGCACCTGGCTTATGAGTAGCTTACAATTAAAATGGGTGGGAGAATGTGGCCTTACCGCCAGAGCGGTCAACCTGGACGCTGGGGAACAGGGTTCGAGTCTCGGCAGTGACACTCAACATCCTGTGATTCTGGGCAAATCACTTAATCTCCCTGTGCCAAACAAAAAATGAATGTGCCCGTCTGTAATGCAACTGGTGCTCATGTAAAGCACTCTGATACCTTCGGGTCAAGTTTGCGCTATATAAAACTCTGAGAAAAAAAAAATAAGAGACTTTTTTAAAACCAATATAATCTTACCATAGGGGCCTGCAATCATTAAAAGAATGAATGAGATTAGACGCTGAGGAGGAACCACGAAGCGTAAGTTGAGAATAGCCATCAGTCTATGTAACATATTTTTAGGTCGAGCCTAGCGGCAGCGCGCAAGCGCTGCTTGCTCCGCGAGGCATGCAGTAGTCAAGTATGCTGTGGAAGCCTCGCGTTCTCTTCGCCCATATTTTTGATTGGCTGGTGTCATTGTCCTTGATAAATGCTGGCTTCCAATTGATAATGAGGCTTGTTAGTAACCCTGGGCGTAGTTCGCGAAGTAGCGCTACGCGAAGTGCACTTCGCGAGCTACGCGTAGCACTACGCGAACTGCGTAGTGCGCTGTTCGCGATGATTGCACAGTGCCGGATGCTTGTCCGCACTGTGCAATCATTGAAAACGGCATCTTGCACAGTGCGAGCTGTCTTTTACTGCCGCTCGAGTAGATTTTTACTCGAGCGGCAGCTTCTCAACGCGGACTGGTAGTTTCTCATCGCGAGCGGTCGCGAGCATACGCGACCACCTGCAATGAGAAACCTGACCTCCCGCGTTGAGAATCTCGCCGGGAGGTTTATTTTCCACGCTCGCGATCGGCAACTTGATGTTGCTGATCGCGAACGAGAAAAAGTCTCGCCGGGATGTCATTTTGCTTGCTCGCGGTCGCCAACTTGACGTTGAGGACCGCGAGCAAGCAAACATGACCGCTGCACTACGCTACGCTCACGCGTGTTTGCACTGTGCTACGTGCAATTCGCGTAGTGCGAAGTAGCGCAAACTTCGCAAACTACGCGAGCGTAGCGTAGTGCTTTGCCCAGGGTTACTTGTTAGTCCCCCATTGTTACCACCCTGTCGCCATTTGTTACCTCCCATGAGGACTGGATCTTTTACTTGTGGTGTTACACGGTCTCCTTCATAAGTCGGTAAGCACTATTTTTTTTTTTATTTGCAGCGCGGTCCGCTTTCACTTTAGCGGCCGCGCTTGTTTATTTAATTAATTTGCCGCACAGGCCGAAAGGGAGCGTTTGTACTCACTAATCTAACAAGCATTTGCAATGCAATAGGTCTCGCATTTACAATAGTTTGAGCTATTGACATTGCAAATAACAATGCCTTTTATTTTTGTTTTTGTTTTTAAAACATAAATAAAAGGCATTGTCATTTACAATGCCAATAGCTTAAACTCGCGTAAATGCAAGACCTATTGCATTGCAAATGCTTGTTTTCTGAAGTTATAGTAGCAATGTTAAAATATGGGGGTTTGGGAGATAACTTCTGGACGTAGGCATGACAGCATGAGAGGCAGAAATATATCCTGGACCTTGAGTTGGTGCAACGTTAAGATGGTGGTGATTTTTTTCACTATGTTAGCCAGTATACGACTTTTACATAGGTGGGAGGACTACTGTGATGCTAAGGATAAAAATCCTATAAGAAAAAAGAATAAGAACTATTTTAGGGAGGAAAGGATCAGCAGGAAAATTAGTCATCACTTTTTTTAATGCAAGTTTGTGCTGACTGTACTTCTCTAGCACATCTGTGTTAACAGTTGAGGGGTAACACATTCAATCGAAGATTTATTTGGCGTTTATTGCATAGAGATAGAAACAGTTACTAAATGGAAGAGCTAAGAAAGGAAATTAGTGATAATAGTGATGAAAGTAATGGAAAGCCTAAAAGATGAAGTGGAAGAGTCAGTGTTGTATCCTATAGTTTGATGAGAAATTCAGAGGTGGGATGAAATAGATTTCATGAATGAAGTTCTGAGTAGCAGATATATTGCCAAGTCAACAGTAATTTTTTTTATAAAGTAGGTCATTGCCTTGTTTGCACAAATGTAACTTGATATTATCATTGTGGAATATTTTTGACAAGTTTCCACTTGACCCTTCAAGTACTATGTAACATTTTATTAAATGTAGTTAATGATTTCTTTTTACATGCCACTTCTCAGTACATTAATAATTCCGCAGCAGAGCAATTGATTGCTAAATGCGAATAATAGCATAGATTTTTGCAGGGAACTCACAGGATGAACACATAATACACAATCAGATTTTAAGTCAGGGAGTGCCTCTCTGTGTTGCCAGACTTACAGTTTGTTGGCCGCCGCAGGCAGGTCATGTAGAATCTCTTCATAAGGCTCTTCTTGAGAAAATGCTGCGTTAGATGACGGGTCCTTTAGACTTGCTTCCCAGACTGATTCGGCTTTTAACAGCATTTCTTCAATAAGCTCAGAAGCAGCAATATCTGAAAGTCAGCAAAAGTAGAAAGATTGTTTTTCTTTTTTACCAAACCCCTAACAGAATCAAGGATATTATCGAGAAAACGTTGTTTCTGTTGCCTTTGGTGCACTGAATGATAAGTAGCTCTGCTGCTGCAGCAAGACTGCTGACTCAAGCTTCTGCAGATAAAATGAACAATCTTCCTGGAAGTGCTATTTAACATAGGGCAATAAACATAAGATCAATACAATAAGAACTCCATTAAGTTGAGAACCTTCTTGCAGGCATTTTAGATTTATGAACGCTAGCCTCCCTTTGCCTGTGAATATAGATCTTTAAAAAATAACACTCACTATATTTATCTATTAGTTACAACCACTTTGTCAGTGATAAATATGCAGGAGGTGAATCTGACACTACAGTACTTTGTTAAACATACATCCCGGTTACATAAAATAAAAAAATTAAAAAAACGTTGTTGAGGCAGATTGAGTTGTCTTTTGCGGACAGATGTACAAAGCATTTTTTGGTCGCAAACAAAACGATTCGGAGTTTGGAACTGCAAAAATGCCTTTTTAAATGTACTAATTCCCTTTTAAGAAAACGTTTAAAAAAGTTACTGACCCCGAGAATGGGATTGCGACCCACACTTCCAATTTGGGGTCATAATACATTCCCAAAAGGGCAGCGGTCCTCGATGAGATAATTAAAACAAGTTTGTTGCACAGTCGCGTAGCTAGACCTTTGGCCGCCAGTGGCGGCCCCGGAGTTTGCCACCTGCGGCCGCCTGCCTGTAAGAGCGGGGGTGGGGGTGCTGGCACATTCCTGCGACGGCCTCAGGTAAGAGCGGTGGGAGCTGGCGATTCCCGCACATCTGCTGCCCCCCGATGTCCGCAGTTACAAGCAGGGGGGTGGGGGGAGGCCGCCGCCACCAATTGCTACGCCACTGTAGTTGCGGAGTGGGCAGTTGTCCAGGGTCTCGAATACAGCATTCAGAAAAGGAAACCTGTTCTTTTTAACTGCAGCCCCGTTTCTTTAAAGGAAAACAGTGTGCATACAAAAACTGTTTTCGTTTTTTAAAGGATAATACAGAGATGGTAGTCTGCAGATTGCGACTCACCCTAAATTGGAATTTAGGATACTGACCTATTAGTGCACACTGGTTATTAAAATCCTGGTTGCAAATTATGACCAGCTTTTTGAGACCAATATTAGTACATTGGGCCCTTAAAGTCTAGTGTATTTGCTTCAAGTCATGAGGTGGATACTCTTTAAGCTTCACTGATCACACATAGAGTGCACAAAGCCTACAAGAGAACAATGCCAGCTAAAAATGAGCTTTCACTGTTTTTGTACCCATTCCGAATTAGTATTCCAGAAAGGGTGCAAGTCCCCTGAGACAGTACCAATGTGGAGACACACATCATGAGATAGCATATCTCATGTGGGATTTGCGTTTTTAATTTCATAAACAGACATTTAAATGTTCACTTCATCCAGCAAGCCTTAGACGATTAAGAACTTTCTGTGAAAAGTTTGAGAATACTCTGACATGTTTAACTTTGTGAATATTTACCACCTTTGAATATAGGATCTCAAATGACAGCTGCACTTATGACTGGTGAAATTCAACCCTAGCTGCACATTTTCAGAAGTCATGAAATCTGTGTCTGTAGAAACGTGCAGCTCCTAGTTCTGTCAATGAGGATCTGTAATACAGCCTCAGATAACAGTTTTTGCTCAACAAAGCATGCTTTAAATGTGGAAAGGAAAATGTGAATCATTCCTATTGTTGTCCCCATCTCAGGAGATGTGTGTCAGCACTGATATATACAATTGCCCAAACTGAAAAATGTGTGCTTGACTTCTGAAGAGAAAGCATGCTATGTAAATAAACGTTCCCAGCACATAATTATGCCATGCACACATGGTGACATGCATACCACATAGTACACTATATTGGGCACAAGTAACACAATACAACCACCACTTTTGTGGTTTGTTTTTTGAAAGGATGTAACCAGTCATTTTCTATTGCTGATGGGTTTTTCATGGCCCACGCATGGGCATAAACTCAACAAAACTGCAGGGGTTGATTAAGTGACATCACTTTGACTCTAATTATATCATAGGCAGTGATGGAAACCTGACCTTTGGCCTTGACGACAGAACAGGATATGAACTTCTAAAGATTTGAAAAAATCTACAATACTGTGTGTTGGACCTAGCCCCTTTCTGCAGGGTCACCCCAGATTTTTGCCTTCTGTTGCTGTGCAAGTTTTTATTGACATTTGGAACTTTGTGCACTTTACTCATGCTAATCAGTGGTAAACCACTTATGTTCCCCCTTAAGCACCTGCACAGCTGCCCAGCAGCAACTTTACCTGCCTGATGCTGGCCTCTGCTAGGGTGAGTTATGGTCCCCAAGAGGGGCCCCTCCTGGCCCTGGACCCATGGCTGGCATCAGATATACTCCACCTGCCTCAAAACCTGAGTTCCAAGTCAAGATTCAGAAGGTTTCCGGCTGTTTGCAACCGCAAACGGGCTCCTCGTGTCATTTGTTGACGTCCATGATGTCACCAATGCAAATCGCCAACAACAACCTGCTCTTCATTTCTGCTCCGAGATCCAGTGCCAATGGCAGCAGTCTGCATCGACTGGTAACAGAAAACTCCAGCGATGACCAACTCTTCATGACAAACAGCGACCGTCCATGATGACCGACCTGCTCCTCATGCCAACAATGGTCTACTTGCGTCGATCATTAAGTGAGACACCGCTGCAGCTTCCCACATGGACTTGGACTCCGAGAAGTAAAACCATCAGCAGAATGAACCTGGTCCCTGTATCCGACCTGTGCTCCTGCACAGTTGGCCTGAGCTTTTGACTTTGACTCCGTCTTGCGCTACCAGATTACCACAATTGGCACTTTGTGCTTTTTGGTGCTCTTTTCAACTGAAAATTTAACAATTCACATCTACGGTTCTATTGAGTGGATTTTGTCATCTAGATGCCATTTTATTTATTAAATGTTATGCTATTTTTCTAAATTAGTTTGGGGGTTTATTTTTATATTGTGTTTTCACTTTATCCCTGTTTAAGTGCTATATAAATATTTTACTCATTGTCTGCAGGTTAAGCCTAAGTGCTTTTGTGCCAGGCTATCAAATGGTTAGCAAACACAAGGAGAAGATGGACGGAGCGCTGAAAATTTTCAGACACTCACCCCCAGTCACAGATCTGGGTTGAATCCATCATCGTTCTTTAGCTCACTTCGCCACCCCAGTTCAGACACAGCTATATGCAAATCAGTCTTGACCCTGTGCCTCATGGGAACAGTCCAGACCGAACTGCCAAGTCATGTCTTCCCTGGACTGGAAACAAGCATCCTGGGACCAGTTTCCGGACTGGGGGTGAGTGTCTTAAAAGTTTCAGTGCTCCGTCCATCATCTCCTTGTGTTTGCTTTGTTCGCCCTAAGTTGGCATGGTATTCCCAGACGTGGGTCCCTTGCTCACTTTGCCACTGGATTCAAGCTAGCCTGGCTGATGAGGGCTGTTAGCCTGAAACCGGTCCCAGGATGCTTGTTTCCGGTCCAGGGAAGACATGGCTTGGAAGTTCGGGCTGGACTGTTCCCATGAGGCACAGGGTCAAGGATGATTTGCATATAACGATGATGGATTCAGCCCAGATCTGTGACTGGGGGTGAGTGTCTGAAAAGTTTCAGCGCTCCGTCCATCATCTCCTTGTGTTTGCTTTGTTCGCCCTAAGTTGGCATGGTATTCCCAGACGTGGGTCCCTTGCTCACTTTGCCACTGGATTCAAGCTAACCTGGCTGATGAGGGCTGTTAGCCTGAAACCGGTCCCAGGATGCTTGTTTCAGGTCCAGGGAAGACATGGCTTGGCAGTTCGGACTGGACTGTTCCCATGAGGCACAGGGTCAAGGCTGATTTGCATATAGCTGTGTCTGAACTGGTGTGGCGAAGTGAGCTAAAGAATGATGATGGATTCAACCCAGATCTGTGACTGGGGGTGAGTTTCTGAAAAGTTTCAGCGCTCCATCCATCATCTCCTTGTGTTTGCTTTATCAAATGTTTAAGCTTAGGTTTATTTAGTGACCTTTGTGGTTCATCCTAACATGGATTGTGTTTATTTGAGCGGGCCTTCCACCTCTCCCAACTAGTAACGCAAATGCGTACACTACTAGAGTAATAAAACAGCAAAAACCTTTCTAAAGCAGATACAAATCCAGTTTTAATATATATATATTAACTAGCATACTTCTGTGATGTGCCATGGCAAAGATAGTGCACAGTGGTAACTGGCTACTTTTTTAAATATGTGGGACATAAATGTGTGAACTGGGCACATATGGTTATGGTATATTCATAAGAAAACAGAACTACAGGGAACTACAAAGCAGCGAAAAAGGTACCTAACCTAACAAAGTTAGAGGTTTTTTCATATCTAACACGTTTTTAGATATGAAAAAAACGCTAAATCTGTCAAGCATTTTGTTTAAATTCAATTTATTGACCACTGAAGGATTAAAGGCTAAGTCACAATTACCAGATATATAACAAATTCCATACAGGTTACACTCTCCAAGGTACCAGAGTCGAAAAATGGCAGCCATCATTGATATGCTTCTTTCAGCAGCTGATTACGTGAACATTTTGCAATCTGTTCCTAGATTTATTCTAAGAACCCCAGTTTAAATCAAGCGCAAAAACCCGGTAATTTGCTTGCTATGTTGAGCCCATTGTTTCTATTCAGGTTCTAACTGAACATAGTGTACTAATCTAGTAAGTGTCACATTTATCCCAATGATGCTTGTTGGTGTTAATGAATGGCCAGGACACCAGCCCATCTGTCACGGCTCAAGTCGCATCACGTCAGGCATGAGAAGCTCATTCAGTCCTGTTTATTTCTTAGCATTCTGGTAACGTTGCTAGTGCATGCATGATCTGAAAAACAAACTTGCCAGTCACAGAATGTAAAGGGAGAAACATGGCTCACTCTGACATGGAATATCAAATTGCAGTTGCTTAAGAAGTGCATAAGACTGTTGTGCTGATGATAAGAACCATAAGGAAGATTATTTTTCAGAAATGCAGACTATTTCTTTCTAAGATGTCGTATTCTTCCACAAAGTGGCCTGATTGTTTGGAAGGTTTAATGCCAGTTAGTCCCACTTTAAAAAGTTGAGTCGAATTTGATGGTCTGTCCCAGTGAGTCTTCATACTGAATGCCAGTACAAAATGTTGCCCAAAAAAGTGCAGGGGCAGTTAAAACTATATTCCCCGCTGAACAACAAAGCTCTCTGTCAGAGATAAGTATCTCAGCTACTTTTTTTGGCATGCTTATATTTGCAGTTTTCTTTTCCTGCACAGATAACCACAGTCCTCCAGGCACCTATATGCAAAACGAGGAAGTGGATGAGATGTTCAGGTTTTTGTAAGGCACTGCAACCTCCAAAAAACAGTGAATTGTAGGGCAGAATGACCACAATGATGACCAGAACTGCAAGATTCCCTAATACACAAACCACATGAAGTGTATGCAGTGCTTGCCAGTGCTACATTCAGTTGAAGTAAATCAAGACTGTTCCCATACTGCATTATATTTTTCAATGAATGCTTCCGACTGGACAAACAACTTACTGACAATTTATAAGCAGAATAATTCAGCTTGGACGGCTGAAAGGAAGAGTAGGGCTGCCAGGATTCCAATTTGTCAACTCAAGGTTATGTACAGGTCTTTGCAGCAATAGCTTAAACTGCGGCACTACCTTATCATAAAGAACATCACGTCTCCCAAGCAGAATACCATCTCCCCAAATCAAGTGGCTGGTATCACTATAAACCTCTATGAAACAAGCACGAATACATTGAGACGGAACCACGCTGAAATAAAAAATGTTGAGTTATCTAATGATCATGCTGTCCATGGAGCCAGATTTAAAACTTGGTCTGTCCCTGCTAATTCTATAGAAAGAGTAATCCACTTTGCTTGGTTCCAAAGTATAGCTGCTCAAAGTGACCATATTTCATGTGTGGCACCTGCCAACCCTCACCTTTTTTGTCAACAACACTTTGGGGCATATTTACAATAAAGTGGTGAAGCGTGTCGTTAAGCAAAGAAGGCTAACAACATGCTTCGTCACTTTAGAAACGTAGGGCTGCACCATATTTACTAGAATGGTGCAAGTCCCCTGAGACAGTACCAATGTGGAGACACACATCGTGAGATAGCATATCTCATGTGGGATTTGCGTTTTTAATTTCATAAACAGACATTTAAATTTTCACTTTAATCCAGCAAGTGTTAGACGATTAAGAACTTTCTGTGAAAAGTTTGAGAATACTCTGAAATGTTTAACTTTGGGAATATTTACCACCTTTGAATATAGGATCTCAAATGACATCTGCACTTATGACTGGTGAAATTCAACCCAAGCTGCACACTTTCAGAAGTCATGAAATCTGTGTCTGTAGAAACGTGCAGCTCCTAGTTCTGTCAATGAGGATCTGTTATACAGCCTCAGATAACAGTTTTTGCTCAATAAAGCATGTTTTAAATGTGGAAAGGAAAATGTGAATCATTCATATTGTTGTCCCTATCTCAGGAGATGTGTGTCAGCACTGATATATACAATTGCCCAAAGTGAAAAATGGGTGCTTGCCTTCTGAAGAGAAAGCATGCTATGTAATCAACGTTCCCAGCACATAAATATGCCATGCACACATGGTGACATGCATATCACATAGTACATTATATTGGGCACACGTAACACAATACAACCACCACTTTTGTGGTTTGTTTTTTGAAAGGATGTAACCAGTCATTTTCTATTGTTGATGGGTTTTTCATGGCCCACACATGGGCATAAACTCAACAAAACTACAGGGGTTGATTAAGTGACATCACTTTGTCTCTAATTATATCATAGGCAGTGATGGAAACCTGACCTTTGGCCTTGACGACAGCACAGGATATGAACTTCTAAACATTTTTAAAAATCTACAATACTGTGTGTTGGACCAAGCCCCTTTCTGCAGGGTCATCCCACATTTTTGCCTTCTGTTGCTGAGCACGTTTTTGTTGACATTTGGAACTTTGTGCACTTTACTAATGCTAATCAGTGGTAAACCACTTGTGCTCTCCCCTTTAAACATTGTAAAATTGACCTACACCTGATTGGTACATTTAATTTATTTGAAAGTCCCTAGCATATGGTACTGCATGTGCCAAGGCAATGTAAATGTAATGCTAGTGGTAGTTAGTAGCCCTAATTTTGCCACCCACTAAAGTCGCCCTGTAAAACATGTCTATCAAGATGGGCAAAATAAACCCTTTACCAGGACTAATATTTCCTTTTTAATACCTATAAGTCACCCTCAAGGTAGACACTAAAGTCTCATAGGGCAAGCTGCATGGTATTTAAAAAGTAGTACATGTGTACTTAAGTTTTACATATCCTGACAGTGAAAAACTCCTAGTCAATTTTCAAAGTTGTAAGAATATCTCTCCCATAGACGAACACTGGGTTATCTTATTACACTTAATACGTTATAACTTCAGTTTGGGAGCAGATAGAGATATGCTTCTTCCACTCAAATGAACTGTAATTTAAAATTTTCTTTGACGGTAATGCTGGGTTTTAAGTTGCTAGTTTGAAAACGCCACTTTTAGAAAGTTGGCATTTTTCTGCCTAAACCAAATGTGCCTTTCTGCTGCCTGTGTCCAGGGTCACATGACTGTGAATCGCTCTCTGGTGATGTTTTGAATATTCTTTCCAGGCATGGCAACAAAGGGCCTCGAGTGTGGGACAGGGTGTTGACCTCTTGAGCAGGATGTCCTGGAGTGTTGTACTCAGCCTTCCTGAGCTTCAAAGAGTAGACCTAGAGCTTGCCCACTCCCTTCCTGACTTCTAAGGGCTGCCTGCCCTGTCACTGGCAAATGCAGCTCACACCTATGCCTGCTTGCCCTTTGCTGCCCTAGACATTTTGGAGTCAAACCCAAGAAATGAAAGGATAGACAAAGGGGGCATTCCCCACCCACAGACTAGCACTGAGGATAAAAGTGGCACGATCAGAGCTTCTCATCTGAATACTCCTTCTTAAGTCTTAAGAAGTCTTAAGAAAGAAGACTGGACCTGCTTGACTTGAGCCCAGAAGAGACTCCAAGGTCATGTGGCGCAGCTGCTGTTTAAGCTATAGGAACACAAAAAGCTTTCAGCTGCCTACCGGCACCTGCGCAGCTGCCCAGCAGCAACTTTACCTGCCTGATGCTTGCCTCTGCTAGGGTGAGTTATGGTCCCCAAGAGGGGCCCCTTCTGGCCCTGGACCCATGGCTGGCATCAGATTATACTCCACCTGCCTCAAAACCTGAGTTCCAAGTCAAGATTCAGAAGGTTTTCGGCTGTTTGCAACCGCAAACGGGCTCCTCGTGTCATTTGTTGACGTCCATGATGTCACCAATGCAAATCGCCAACAACGACCTGCTCTTCATTTCTGCTCCAAGATCCAGTGCCAATGGCAGCAGTCTGCATCGACTGGTAACACAAAACTCCAGCGACTACCAACTCTTCACGCCAAACAGCGACCGTCCATGATGACCGACCTGCTCCTCATGCCAACAACTGTCTGCTTGAGTCGATCATTAATTGAGACACCACTGCAGCTTCCCACATGGACTTGGACTCAGAGAAGTAAAACCATCAGCAGAATGAACCTGGTCCCTGTATCCGACCTGTGCTCCTTCGCAGTTGGCCTGAGCTTTTGACTTTGGCTCAGTCTTGCGCTACCAGATTACCACAATTGGCACTTTGCACTTTTTGGTGCTCTTTTCAACTGAAAATTTAACAATTCATATCTAAGGTTCTATTGAGTGGATTTTTGTCATCTAGATGCCATTTTATTTACTAAATGTTATGCTATTTTTCTAAATTAGTTTGGGGGTTTATTTTTATATTGTGTTTTCACTTTATTCCTGTTTAAGTGCTATATAAATATTTTACTCATTGTCTGCAGGTTAGCCTGAGTGCTTTTGTGCCAGGCTATCAAATGTTTAAGCATAGGTTTATTTAGTGACTTTTGTGGTTCATCCTAACATGGATTGTGTTTATTTGAGTGGGCCTTCCACCTGTCCTAACTAGTTATGCAAATGCGTACACTACTAGAGTAATAAAACAGCAAAAACCTTTCAAAAGCAGATAAAAATCCAGTTTTAATATTTATATATTAACTAGCATACTTCTGTGATGTGCCATGGCAAAGATAGTGCACAGTGGTAACTGGCTACTTTTTTAATATGTGGGACATAAATGTGTGAACTGGGCACATATGGTTGTGGTATATTCACAAGAAAACAGAACTACAGGGAACTACAAAGCAGCGAAAAACGTACGTAACCTAACAAAGTTAGATGTTTTTTCATATCTAAAACGTATTTAGATATGGAAAAAACGCTAAATTTGTCAAGCATTTTGTTTAAATTCAATTTATTGACCACTGAAGGATTAAAGGCTAAGTGACCATTACCAGATATATTGCCAAGGCTACCCAGGGGGGCCACGTAGGGGACCCTCCAACAGGGCGGCCGCCTTAGTGCCACAGGAAGGCACAGAAGTCTGCTGACTAGGCTCCCTGGGCTAGGGACCAGGGGGTCTGCTGGACGCGTCACTTCCGGCCGTGGGAGGGGGACAGGGGTACAAAAGCCTTCCCCCGCCCACTGTACGGTCTCTTGACCGCTACCCGTCTCGCTGTCTACTGGATGCTGGGAAGTGGATGGGATTCACCTCTCAAGGGTAGGCATGGACCTAATTTTGCTGGGCCTTGGGGAGGCCTTGGAAGCAACAGGCTGTAGGTAGGAATATCTGCCTTGGTGGGGGGGGGCCCTGGTGGTGACGGTAGCCACCCCCAGAGCTGTGGAGGAGTTACAGGGTGATCCAGAGTCTGCAAGGTACAGAAGGGTACTATATTGCAGCAGCACAACAAGGGTGCTAAGCCAAGGATACCCAGGGATGTCTTAGCGTGTCCCCTGGAAGAACTACGGCGCCCCGTTAGTCCTACGGGCGGTTGTGGGTCTGAGCAACCGGGGGCTGCCTGGAACGCTCCGCCCACCTGTTGGGGGGCGTGAGTAAGGGAGTGGACTGGCGGTCCACTGAGGGGAGAGGTGGCCTCTCCCAATAATTGGTAACCACCGATTGGCGACGGCCACGGTGCAATTTGGCTCATCAGACGGGCAGGCGGCATAGGGGCTGGCCTGCCCTGGGATCGCCCGTAAGATAACCCACCATGTTGGCATATTGGTTATGCAAATAAACCTGCAGCAAATTTCTCCACTAAAAAGGTGTCGTGTGGTTTATTTATGTATGTTGCTGTATGAGAACTGAGTGTTGCCGATATTGGCACTATGCCAAGGCTGCCCAGGGGGCCACGTAGGGGACCCTCCAACAGGGCGGCCGCCTTAGTGCCACAGGAAGGCACAGAAGTCTGCTGACTAGGCTCCCTGGGCTAGGGACCAGGGGGTCTGCTGGCCGCGTCACTTCCGGCCGTGGGAGGGGGACAGGGGTACAAAAGCCTTCCCCCGCCCACTGTACGATCTCTTGACCGCTACCCGTCTCGCTGTTTCCCACCCTACCGCTTACCCTGCGGACGGCCAAAGGGTAGTACGGGGAGGGGAAGAATCTAACTTATTGTTTTGTGTTGCAGGAGGAGATACAGGGCGATCCAGAGTCTGCAAGGTACAGAAGGGTACTATATTGCAGCAGCACAACAAGGGTGCTAAGCCAAGGATACCCAGGGATGTCTTAGCGTGTCCCCTGGCAGAACTAAGGCACCCCGTTAGTCCTACGGGCGGTTGTGGGTCTGAGCAACCGGGGGCTGCCTGGAACGCTCCGCCCACCTGTTGGGGGGCGTGAGTAAGGGAGTGGACTGGCGGTCCACTGAGGGGAGAGGTGGCCTCTCCCAATAATTGGTAACCACCGATTGGCGACGGCCACGGTGCAATTTGGCTCATCAGACGGGCAGGCGGCATAGGGGCTGGCCTGCCCTGGGATCGCCCATAAAATAACCCACCATGTTGGCATATTGGTTATGCAAATAAACCTGCAGCAAATTTCTCCACTAAAAAGGTGTTGTGTGGTTTATTTATGTATGTTGCTGTATGAGAACTGAGTGTTGCCGATATTGGCACTAAACAAATTACATACAGGTTACACTCTCCAAGGTACCAGAGTCGAAAAATGGCAGCCATCATTGATATGCTTCTTTCAGCAGCTGATTACGTGAACATTTTGCAATCTGTTCCTAGATTTATTTTAAGAACCCCAGTTTAAATCAAGCGCAAAAACTCGGTAATTTGCTTGCTATGTTGAGCCCATTGTTTCTATTCAGGTTCTAACTGAACATAGTGTACTAATCTAGTAAGTGTCACATTTATCCCAATGATGCTTGTTGGTGCTAATGAATGGCCAGGACACCAGCCCATCTGTCACGGCTCAAGTCGCATCACGTCAGGCATGAGAAGCTCATTCAGTCCTGTTTATTTCTTAGCATTCTGGTAACGTTGCTAGTGCATGCATGATCTGAAAAACAAACTTGCCAGTCACAGAATGTAAAGGGAGAAACATGGCTCACTCTGACATGGAATATCAAATTGCAGTTGCTTAAGAAGTGCATAAGACTGTTGTGCTGATGATAAGAACCATAAGGAAGATTATTTTTCAGAAATGCAGACTATTTCTTTCTAAGATGTCGTATTCTTCCACAAATTGGCCTGATTGTTTGGAAGGTTTAATGCCAGTTAGTCCCACTTTAAAAAGTTGAGTCGAATTTGATGGTCTGTCCCAGTGAGTCTTCATACTGAATGCCAGTACAAAATGTTGCCAAAAAAAGTGCAGGGGCAGTGAAAACTATATTCCCCGCTGAACAACAAAGCTCTCTGTCAGAGATAAGTATCTCAGCTACTTTTTTTGGCATGCTTATATTTGCAGTTTTCTTTTCCTGCACAGATAACCACAGTCCTCCAGGCACCTATATGCAAAACGAGGAAGTGGATGAGATGTTCAGGTTTTTGTAATGCACTGCAACCTCCAAAAAACAGTAAATTGTAGGGCAGAATGACCACAATGATGACCAGAACTGCAAGATTCCCTAATACACAAACCACATGAAGTGTATGCAGTGCTTGCCAGTGCTACATTCAGTTGAAGTAAATCAAGACTGTTCCCATACTGCATTATATTTTTCAATGAATGCTTCCGACTGGACAAACAACTTACTGACAATTTATAAGCAGAATAATTCAGCTTGGACGGCTGAAAGGAAGAGTAGGGCTGCCAGGATTCCAATTTGTCAACTCAAGGTTATGTACAGGTCTTTGCAGCAATAGCTTAAACTGCGGCACTACCTTATCATAAAGAACATCACGGCATCAAGTCTCCCAAGCAGAATACCATCTCCCCAAATCAAGTGGCTGGTATCACTATGAAACAAGCACGAATATATAGAGACGGAACCACGCTGAAAATGTTGAGTTATCTAATGATCATGCTGTCCATGGAGCCAGATTTAAAACTTGGTCTGTCCCTGATAATTCTATAGAAAGAGTAATCCACTTTTCTTGGTTCCAACGTATAGCTGCTCAAAGTGACCATATTTCATGTGTGGCACCTGCCAACCCTCACCTTTTTTGTCAACAACACTTTGGGGCATATTTACAATAAAGTGGCGAATCGTGTCGTTAAGCAAAGAAGGCTAACAACACGCTTCGTCATTTTAGAAACGTAGGGCTGCACCATATTTACTAGAATATGGTGCAGCCCTGCATTTCCCCTTGCGCTGGCGCTAAATTTAGCTGCCTAGCGCCAACACAGCTGTGTTGAGGGGAAGATTGTTTATGTACAGGAAGGTCCCCCTTCCTGCACATAAACAATCTTTAAATGCCGTTTTGTAACTTCCATGTGTGTTGCTTAATGCACACCGCAACACCCATTGCCCTCCCCTGTGTTTAGCGTGAAAGGGTGCCTTATTTATAAGTGGCTTAACGCTGCCCTGTAAATAAGTTGAGGCCCCTATCGCCATCACAACGTCATGAAAGTGACGTTGTGGTGGCGATAGGGGCTTGTAAATATGCCCCTTTGTATTCTGGGACAAGCAGTTTTGCTTTTCCAATTTAAGGTATGAGCTACCCTGCTCCAGCAAAGAAGTGGTGCTGGCTTGAACAGCAGATCTGCCTGTTGTGGGTCACATCAGCCCCTGATAATAACATCGGTTTACGACAAAAAAGAGATTGTACATTTAACGCAGACTAGTATATGTACACGTTAATCTTGGTAAAACTCTAAAGCCTGCGAAGAAGTGAAATCTGCTGCCGGAGTGTGATATTGCATCATTTTCATAAAGGAAAAAGAAAAATTCTGCATGTCTTTCACAGTTCATAATGCTTGATAACGCTGAAGACTGTGCAGGTAACAAATTGCAATTTTCTCTTATGCATAAGGCCAGTCATTCAACATGTCTATAATTACTGGGCGACCATCACTTTTGATGAACTCTTCCACTTTAAGCAGTCCCATGATTATAAATAGGATGTGCATGGATGCCATTCACAGGCCCCAACACCGGTTGAAAACATTAACCTTTTCTTCACCGGAATGCACCAAAATACTTTTCAAAACGTGGCAGATGAAACAATAAATCATTGGGTCTTTTTGGGTCTGACATTAGATTTTTCTAAAATTATATGTATAATTTAATTAAAGGGGCTTTCAACCAGCTCTTTTCATGTGTTGGTTTGTTGTTTTGTCATTCACATTTTGCTGCTCCCACTACAGCATGAGGTAAAGGGTCAGCCTACTTTAGGAAGTGGTTAACTTCACTTTGAGTGACTACATTTTGCTCTCTCACAATGCGTACATCGCCTACAAGGTAGATAGTTCCCTTCAGTGCCAGTGTTTTTAGGATGAGCCTAGGCAGCACACATGGGCTGTCTGCAAGACCTGCTGTGTTCAGTAAAAGGACCTTAATCCCGCCTGCTGCTTACCGTAGGTTGACATCACTGTCGCTCTTCTTTACTGCCTCCTAACTGGCTCGCGCAGCCGATACGTCACCTCCATTTTTAGCTGAGAAGCACCGGCCAAGTACAGCTTCCTTATGCTTTTATTGTTTTTCTGTTTTTGGGAGAACTCTTTTTTTAATTGTTTCCTGCCTCGGCTCGTGTTCTAATCTATGTGTTTCTGCCCCTGTTTTCCAAATGTCGCTTTACTTCTGCTACGCGTTCACCCGACGTGAGACATTCAGCATTTGTCACAGCATTCAAGGACATTGGGCTTCATGCAGTTTTATTTTGTTTTTTTGCCACAGCATCCTGGCACCGGCCAAGGACAGCTTCCTTATGCTTTTATTGTTTATCTGTTGTTTGGGAGAACTCTTTTTTAAAATTGTTTCCTGCCTCGGCTCGTGTTCTAATCTATGAGATTGTGCTCCTGTTTTCCAAATGTCGCTGTAATTCCTCTATGTTTTCACCTGACGGGAGGCATTCAGCATTTATCACAGCGTTCATAGACACTGGGCTTTGTGCAATTTTCTTTTTTTTTTTTTGCCAGAGCATCCTTGCACTTTTTGACTAAGCGAATACATTTCCCAGTTTTTGAGAGAGTTGGTGAGTGCTTACATCACAGTAGCGCACAGTATCAGACGGCACTATGACCAGTCTGAGAAGGGCGTCATACTACTTTGGCAGAGCTCAGAACTACTTTGGCATTTATTTATGAGCACTTTTCACAAGCGCTACTGTGTGCCCTGCTCTCTCGCACTCTTCGTGCATGCCGCGCTGCTCCTCCAGTCCCTCCTCTTCTGCTGCGCATCCGTTCTGCCACTTTGCGTGCCCCGTCTCCTATTCACTGGGTTGTTGGGGTAAGAACAGGTAGAAAAGCTCACCAGTATACACTCATCCATAGTATTGCCCTCATCTCTTTAAATCTCCCCAATAATATCCATATTGTAACCCCCAAATTGCCATCTGATCAATGCAGTTCCCATAACACTGCTCCACTATTTCAAAATGACACCACTATTGCAACCCGTCCATCGTCATCAGGATTTAAAAACATTTAAACCTCACATATTTCCTCTGATAAGCCTTGCAGCCAGTTACCAAATTCAGCTGGGTCACCCGTATTTTACATGTAATTTTATTTGAATATTGAGTGTCTCAGGCCCCCAGGCATATCTCCATGTTGTTTCGTGCCACCATATTTGAAAGCTGCACAACTTTTAACCACATGCACTCGCAAGGCGCCATATCACCTTCTCCCTGGGGCTCCGGGCTCTCTTAGCGTCATTGTAGTGCTGAGCACATAGGGTGCTCTGCAGATATTCAAAGGCTGTGTGTTTGAGATTATGTTAGTTTCAGCCTTCGAAATGCCCATGTAACTCAAGTTGTGAATAATAAACGGGATTTTGCTGTCCTGCTGACGCGCTTAATTTTTCCTTTTGCGTGCAACTTTTTTTTCCCTTCAGCTAATTTGGCTAGTTTAAGAACTGGAATGTGTTGACTTTAAACAGAAAGATATCTGCTATGCAGAAATGAAAATAACACAGGGGCATATTAACAACGGCCAGCGATAATTATCGCTGGCCGTGCTTAGCGTGAGGAATCCTATCGCCGGCTATTGCTGGAAATTATCGCCATGCTAGCGCTGTATTAACAACGCTTAGCGCAAAGGCGATAATTTTCCAGTGATAGCGATGTTTTCCATGGAACATCGCTGGTTTTCCAGCGATGTCCCATGGAAAACGGCGATATACTTGGCGATAGGGCCTGTGGTCTTAGCCACACAATCCACCCCCCATGTTAGGTATGCCTTAGTCAGGAATTTAGCAGACGTTAAATTCCTGCGTTAAGGCATACTTAACGTAATTTAAAATATCGCTAACCCACGTTGCTAATATGGCGATACCTGGGTTAGCGATATTTCCCCTGTTGTTTTCACAGGCACGCCCCCTTTGCATCTCATTAGCGATGCGATGGGAGGCGTGCAGAAAACGGACGCTAAGTCAGGAATCACGCGCTAGCGTGTCCTTGGTAATTCGGCGATAAAATTATCGCCGCTTTTCGTCCGAAAACGGACGCTAAAGCGGCGATAATTCATTAACGCCGCCTTGTTAATATGCCCCACAGTTTTTATTAAAAGCAACTTTGCTACATTCATTAGGTGACAGTGGACACTTGAAAAATGCAGGAGTTGGCTAGAGCGTGGAGTACTAAAAGAACTCCTATGCCAAGGCAACCCAATTATGTCATTGGTGGGGAAAGAGTTACATGTTCGCTGCCTTGCAATCGCCTTCATGTATTTACGAAAACCCATTATAGGCGTCACTGGCTTTGGCTTTAACCCAGTCTCTGATACAGGCATTAGGTTTCATGCACTGTCAGACATGGGCTGTGATTAAAAACTTGCCAGTATATATGGTGGCCCTGGGTTTAGCAGCACAGGCGGCCATTAACTGCATATTTACAGGATGTTCATTGGCTTTAGGGAATACCTTAACACTGGTGTTTCACATAGTAGCATTTCGAGGTATGCTATATTACAATAAAACCCAAATGGAATTTCTATAATTGTTGTAGACATTCTGTGCAAAGTTTCTATTACCGAGGCTTCCTTTGCTTTTTCAGCTGCATGCTCACTTACGTGCTGCAGTTTTTTTAATTTCATTTTTTTATTTTAACTCTCAGGAGGGCTAAGCAGCTTCAACTTGTTGCTGGGCCTCAATCTATAAATGGGCTCTTTCAAAAAAATGTATTGCTCCATCATTATTATTCATCATCTGGGAACTGTAAAAAAAAGACGAATGGCTCCTGTGTCACAATGTATAAGCATGCATGCACAGTGATACATGCACAAGTATATGTCATCATGATGGGGCCATTATAGCTTTGTGACACATACATATGTATGCTTTATGATGCATGCGCACTTACACATCATCATCCCTGGTATTTTTATTTGCGTTTTCGGTTCATCAATACAAAAATGTAATCTTCCTTTTTTGTCAATGCTCAACAGCATTGGCATAAAAAGCACTATTTTTTTTAGCTGGGGGAGGGTGGTCTGATCCAAGGGGGAGCAGAGGTGAGGAGGCCATTTGACTGCCTAGGAATAAGTAACATTTTTTGGTATTCTGGCTGAATTATTCATGCAGCTCAACCCATCAAAATCCACAGCCTGTATTTTTAAAGGGCTGGGATTTGAGAAATTGGCTTTTAAAAAAAAAAAAAAAAAACACATCTAACAATTCCAATCCAACCCACAGAATTCCACTACACACCACATACATACACTCGATAACATCTGGGTAAAATACATTGTCATTTACAACGGCAATAGCTCTACCTCGATCAAATGTGAGAACTATTGCATTTCCAATGCCTGATTTTTTTTCTTTATTACTTAAGTGCTGCCTTTGTCTTTAGAGCCAGATGTGCCAGCAGGCTGCTTTCTACCAGCTCTTCATCCATATATAGCACATTCCAGCTTTATCTGTTCCTGTTTCCTGCAAATGCTGTTGGAAATTCCCTTTGGAGAGTCGCGGTAATAGAGACAATTCATTATATTTCTCCTCAGGCATAATGTTTATTAGAGAACTACTGTTGATGATGAAAGATATCGAACAGCCATTTAGTCTTAGTGTAATCTTCAGACAATGTTTGAATGACTTTGGTGCTTTAGCATGCCGACTTTTCTTCGACTGACATTTTCTTCACATGCGGCCAGCCCAACATGTGCACACTTTTCTGAGGTAAACATCGACATGGCACAGCCATCTTACTCACTTTCACTTGATAGTGATATAGAAGAACTGTTTGATGATGATTTAGATGTCATTTAACTTCATTCAGTGTCGATTTGTCTTAACTGATGTCGCTGCTTGGCCTTGTGGGTGCGCATCGAACGTTTCTTCTGGAACGTTCCGGTTTCGACTTTGTCTTTGCACTGTGGTGCAGATACAAAAATTCCCATCTAAAACACAACTTCTTAAGAGTAGACATCACCTTGGGTCCTTCAGTCTTTGGCTTACTTTTCACAATCATGACTGATTCATGCTGAGCACCTCTGGCCTCCATGTCAGCAGCTTGTCTATTGGCGCGCTCTTCAGCTCTGGCAGCCATTAACACTCGCTCCAGACTGAGAGTGTCTCTCAGCATTTGTCGTCTGAATGAATCTAACAAGCATTTATCAATAAATCTAAGACATATAGCTTCTTTGTCATTAAATTCATTGAAGTTACAGTGTTTGATGAGTGTGTTGAGTCTCTCCACAAATTCATTGATGGTTTTACCAACTTTCTATCGTTCTTGACTGAATATGTATAATTTGTAATCTACATTGGGCATTGGATTTAACTTGAGTTTCAAAGTTTCTTTAATCTGACAATCTGCGATTTCTTCGTCAGTTAGCTACATTTTCCTTATGACTTCTTTTACACTATCACCAGCCAGATTTTTGATGTATTTCTTGATAATCTTTGGTTATGAGGCTCTTCAAGTGAATCAGTGAATCATCAAATGTCTCTATCCACACAATCCATTTATCACCAATATTTTGCTTTTTAGCGGTATCAAAAGGTGGTGGTAGTTTCAGGAATTTCAGCATTGTAACTATTTATGGGAGTGGCTGCCATTGAAGGTGGAGCTCTTTCAGAGATTGTCATACATCCACTAGGACCTGCTTCATCTGCACCATCTCTGAGGCCCTGCACTGGATCAGCATCCGGATCGTCCTGGACTGTCCATGGTACAGTGACCGCCTTCTTGATCTCCATCGGAGCCCTTCACTGTCTGGAGACCTCTGAAGTTGTTCTGAGCTGCCACCTGGAAGCTTTGGTGGTGTGCCACTCCAGGTAAAGACAGCTCAGTAAGCACAACCCTCTTTCTTCTTCTTGGATCTCCTCGCTCGGTGCCGAGGTTGTAGAGCTTCACTTATCGAGGCTCTGGTAAGTGCAATGACAGTATGCTTTCTTGTCAATTGTTTTGTCAGCCAGTGCTTTATGCATTTTATTTGTATTTGACTACTGCAGTCTTTAGCGCTTCTTTTCTGTATCAGTACGTATCCGCCTTTGACAATAATGCTCCGTAACATATGATTTTATCTTATGTTGCAGTTATGTATGGCCTGACAAGCAGGTTCTCGGTCAATGATGTGTAGATTTTCTGCAATGCTTTTGTTGTTTTCAACTGCTTCACAGTGGCTGGAGCTGTTCTTTCTTTCACTCCACATGCATTAAGCATAGATTCTGTAATTCGATGATGGCACACGTGGCACGCATGAACAGTTTTCTTGGATGACAGAAAACTCTCGGGGAAAGCACTGTCTATCTTCGGGTTATTTATACCCTATCTCGTCGACATTTGTAGGGTCTTCCCCAGCCTGGATACCCGCCAATGACTACGCCACACACGGAGCTCAGTATTACATGTCTTTATTCTTCCTCGTGTAGCGACATACTCCAACATTCTAAATATGCCTTCATTGCATTCCACTCTAACATTTACGTCACAGCTCTATGGAGTCCATCAGGACCCAAAAGGTTCTGTCTTTGCTAACATACTACAGTGTCCATCTAAAACTGTTCTGTATTAAGCTATGCTTTTTTTGTATGCACGTATTACACAAAGCAGAACACATTTATTTTGGATTCACTTTCACCAATGGTTCTTTAATAAACTTTTCCCAGGAACAAAATCGGCCTTTATTGTGTTTTATTTGCAGCAGTTGTAACACTTTTTTCTTTCTTTTCTTGCTTAATTCTCTTTCTTCCTGCTTTCTTTCTCTCGTGCCTTCTTTCTTTTGTTATTGCATTCTTTATTTCTTATGTTTTTTTCTTTCCTCTTTCCTTCCTTTCTTTTTTTAATAACAAATTTTATTTGATTTTCAAGAGAGATCTGGGCGATTAGCCACGTGGTACCCATAAATGCAAGAGGTATACATATACTCTTTGAATCCTCATTTTGTGCATATATAAACGCCTGCGAACAATGCAGGACAAACAACAATACAATACAGCAGACAACACAATATCCCAAGGTTGGTTCACAGGACACCATTTGGCTGGGCATCCATTTCCCACCTGTAGGGGGGGGCATCCCATCACTGCAAACAGCAAGCAGGAGCACGTTTACGGGTCTTCGGGTGGCAACGGGGGGAGCTCTATGCCACGGTACGTGGCCCATCGGGTCCAAATCTTCCTGTGTTTCTTGGGGCAACCTCGGGCTACAAAGACCGCCATCTCTGCCCCCATACAAGTGCCGAGTTCCAGTTTCCATTTACCAATCGGCGGGGGTGATGTTCCCTTCCAACACTGCGCTATGTCCCGTTTAGCGACCGCCAATGCCAAGAATAGCAAATGTTGCTTATATTTACTACCCCCTATGTCCTCTGTGGCATGTAAGAGAAAGAGTCGCGGGTCTAAGGGGAGTTCCCACGCCAGTACCTCCTGGAGGCAAGACCTAACCCTACGCCAGTAGGGCTGCAGCGCAACGCAGCTCCACACCGTGTGTATGAAGGTCACTTCGGCGCGATCGCACCGTAGACACAGAGGGGACTGAATGACACCCATCTTCCACAGCCGGACTCGCGTAAAATAAGCCCGGTGTAGGTACTTAAACTGTATCAGGCGATATCTGGTAGAGACCGCCGCCCCCCGTGGGCTAGCTATGGCTTCGGCCCAGTCATCGTCCGTCAACTCAGGGATGTCGGTCACCCAGGCCGCACGTGTCTTGTTGAGCGTCGTCATGGCGTGAGTAATGAGAGTCTGGTAGATTTGCCTGATTTTATGTTGGCCTAGGTCACCCATCAGTAGCCGTCCCTCTAAGGGGTGGAACTCAGGGAGGGCGTCCAGAGAGCGAATGAGGGGGGTGAGTGCATGGCGAAGTTGAAGGAATCTAAAAAATTGCAATTTATGGAGCTGGAACTCGGTCTGCAGCTGCTGATACGATTTTAGGGTAATGCCATGCATCACATCGCCCAGGGTTGATATCCCCACTCTTTCCTTCCTTTCTACCTTTGCTCCTCCTTTCTTGCTTTCCTTTTTTCTTCCCTTCGTTTCTTCTTGCTTTTCTTCTTTCCTGTTTGCTTTCTTTCTTTCTTTCTCTTTTCTTTCTTTCTCTTCAGGTCTTTCTTTCTTGACTTCTTGACTTCTTTCTTCCTTTCTTGCCTTCTTTCTGTCTTTCTTGCATTCTTTCTTGTCTTGTATTGGACTTTCTCGAATTGTTTCTTTTTTCTCTCTATCTTTCCTTCTTTCTTGCCTTCTTTTTTTTTTCTTTCCTTTCTTCTTACCTTCTTTCTTTTTTCATGCCTTTTTCTTTTTTCCTTCATTCTTTCCTTCTTTGTATTCTTGCCTTCTTTCTTCCTTTGTTCCCTTCTTTCTGTCTTTCTTGCCTTCTTACTTTTTCTTGCCTTTTTTCTTTCTGTCTTTCTTCCCTTCTTTATGCCTTTCTTTCCTTCTTTTTGTCTTTCTTGCCTTTTGTCTTTCCTTCGCTCTTTCTTTCTTTTTTGCTTCCTTACATCTTTCTTTTTTCATTTATGCCTTTTTGCTTTCCTTCTTTCTTTCCTTCCTTTGCTCTTGTCTTCCTTCTTTCTTTCTTGCCTATTTTTGCCTTTCTTGTCTTCTATCTTTTCCTTCCTCTTTCTTTCTTTCTCTCCATTTTTCCATCCTCTTTTTTTCTTTCCTTTGTTTTTTCTTTCTCTTTCCTTTCTTCTTTCTTCCTTTTTTCTTTCTTTGTTTCCTTCCTTTTCCCTTCTTTCCATCTTTCTTTTGTCTTGCATTGCTTCTTTCTTTCTTTCCTTCCATCTTTATTTATTTCCTTATCTAATTCTTTGTTTCCTTCTTTCTCAACGACAAGAGCCTGGCAGTCGATAGCATAACAATTGGCATTTTTAGGTCTGCGTTAGGTGAGAACATTTGAGGTTACTTCTTTCTTTCTTTCTTTCTTTCTTTCTTTCTATCTTTTTTCTTTCTTTCTTTCTTACCTACTTTTATTCTTCCCTTCTGCCCTTCCTTCTTTTTTCGTTCATGCCTTCTTTTTTCCTTCCTTTTTTCTTTACCTTTCTTTTTCCTCCTCTCTTTCTTCACTTCCTTCTTTCATTTCTTTTTTCCTTCCTTTTCTTTCTTTCCTTCTCTATGTTTCCTTCTTCCCATTGTTCTATTTCTTTCTTTCTTTCCTTATTTCTTTATTTCTTCCTTTTTTCTTTTCTTTCTTGGTTTGTTTCTTTGTTTGTTTCTTTCTTCTCAAAGGCAAAAGGCTGGCAGACAACAGTATAACGATTGGCTTTTTTGGGTCGACATTAGCCAAGACCTTGAGACTTTACTAAAATTATGTGTATGACATAGTCATGTATATGGGTTCTCAGCCACACTTCATACATTCAACTGTGGTTGTGTCATTCACACTTTAATTCCACCCAATCCAGCAGGCCTCAAGGGTCAATGCGACAGCCCATTTCAGCCATTGTCTGACTTCACTATGAATTATAGAATGATGCCCTCTCACAAGGGCAGTATACCATAACTCATCCACAAACAAAATAGTTCCCTTCAGTGCCGAGGAGTACTATGATAATGTGTGTTTTTTGAGACCAGAAAACATTTTTGATTTTAACCAATGTTATTCTTTAGATTGATTAAGCTTCCTGAACAATAGAGATTTGCAAAAATCATGAGAAAACAAAACAAGAACTGCTGGCGGCCAAAATGCTTTTTTCGGAGAGCTGTGGGGTCACAGCAGTACCGCAAGGATAAAATGTCACTGTTGCCAACATGAGCATGCAACAGTATTCTGAGAGCCAAGGAAATGGGCAGTAATTTGAGCTATCAAAAGTAAACAAGCACTGGCAAAGCCAACAGGTCTCGCCTATCCGAGATCTGTTGGCTTTGTCAATGTTTTTTTGCCATGTTGCACTTCTCTGCAGCACGACAGAAAGTTAAATAAGCATTTGCAATGCAATATGTTTCACATTTACGAGAGTTTGAGCTATTAGTATTGTAAAAGACAATGCCTTTTATTTATGTGTTGTTTTTAAAACAGATACATAAAAGGCATTGTCATTTACAATGCCAATAGCTTAAACTCTTGCAAATGTGAGACCTATTGCATTGCAAATGTGTTTGGCGCCCCTGCTATAAATTTTTTTAAAAAGCATTAGGAGAGAGCGTATCCTGCTTACAACAGAAGGCTGGACAAACCTATTTGAGAAAATAGTGCTCAGAGGCTGTAATTAAAGCCTACAGAGTAACAACACAGGGGGTGCCGCCATGGGAGGTTACAAAATAAAACAAGGCAGTACTAAGAAGGGACTACTAAGTCTATTGACCAATGAACAGCCACAGTTTACAGTTGACCATGACTCAAGGCAATGAAAAATATGGGCGGTGAGTGGACGGAGCTCACGTCCCTACCTGAATACAGCATGTCTCGCAGAGCAGCGCATGCGCTGCTTAGGTTCGACCTAAAAAGGGCAATGTGCAGTGAATGCTGCCTGCGTCATCGTACTTCATTTTCTTTTATTTTCAAGCATACTGCATGGCTTAAAAAAACACTGACAAAGCCAAGTAGTAGAGCTATTCGGCTTTGTCAATGTTTTTGGGCCACGCTGTGGGGACGGCCACTCTGGAACAGAATATCACGTGTTCCAACTAATAATAAGGGAAGCGAGGGAATCTGGGAGCAAACATCACACCTATTAGTCAATACATGAGAACAAGGGCATAGTAGGAGATAATACGAACAAACATGCATATATGGGAAGAGAGTGATTCTAGGACAGAATATTAAACGTGTCATTTAATACATGGGAGATAATATACTTGATACAATATAGTAAACGCAACATAACATCTATTCTACACGACAATAATCCTTTCGTGAAGATTGACAACATTATTCTGCTTCTTCACTTCAAGGCACAGAGTGCATAAAGCCCTGGCTCCTTTCTCTAGAGATGTAGAGTTTTTAGCTGTTCTAGGGGATTCAATGGTGATGAAAAGTGATGCATTTGCTTTTTAATATGTCTTCTTATTGTGCGCAGGTCCGTTTCGGGTTTTCATCCTCTAGAGTAGATTCAGCAGCTCAATCTGAAATAAGGAAATCTGTAATGTGCTGCCAGGCTGACCGAAGAAACCGGAAGTCGTACACTGACTTCACCTCCTATAAATTACATGCTCTCGCCATCGTCGACACTCACCACTACTGCACTGTTATCATGACGCCATGTCCAGAAAACAGGCATGAGAGAGCACCGGGTTTGTTTCAGTTCTGGGGCCGTATCAAAATGGAGTTTCATGGTGCAGCGCACCACCGAGCGTCTATTTTATGCACCTGCAGGATGTAAAGTGAATTCATTTAACCCGATATTTCTTTATGTTAGTACATACAGCTCAGCCACAGAACAAGGCAAGCCTTGCTCAGTGTTTCCGAGTTGCACTATCTGAAAATAGGCCACTAAATCAAAGTAATATCAGACTAAATTAATTCACTTTACGCCCAGCAGACGCATGAGACAGGAGCTTGGATGTGCGCTGAGCCAGAAAAGCCCTTCAAGATACGGCTACTAGAGGCAATGAGTCCATGGCCGGCTGTCCTTGTCTAAGGCAGAGTAAAGCCTGTGCCTGGCAGCTCCACCCTTAGAGGCCACCATTGGCTCCTGTCAGACACTCAGTCAAGGTCTACTTATATTTTTGATGGGAAACATCATTTACATTGCATGCGATACGACCGCGTTGTTACATCGCAAACCATTACAACGCAAGTTGTTACAACGACTTGCTGTAGGGGGCAGAAGGTGTTGGATTTAAAATCCAACACCTTCCCTACTGTTGCACAGACTGGAGTTGGAATAGTAAATTATACTATTCCAACCGCGTTGTAACTACCGCGTTGTAACTACCGCGTTGTAATGGCATTCGATGTATCGCATGCGTTGTAACGTGGCATATTCATTTTTGATAGGCAGCAAACTGCACATGCAGCAGTTCAGCCTTACAATGTTGAAAAATATAAAACAAATGCCTTGATTCAATCAATCAATCAATCAATCAATCAGGGTTTCTTAAAGCGCGCTACTCACCCGTGAGGGTCTCAAGGCGCTGGGGGGGAAGGGTGCAGCTCCGGATCAGTCGAAGAGCCAGGTCTTGAGGCTCTTCCTGAAGGTGTGCAGAGTGGGGGAGCGTTTGATGTTGACTGGGAGCTCGTTCCAGGTGTTTGCTGCAACGTAGGAGAAGGCTCTTCCACCTGCTCTGGTTCTGCAGATGCGTGGGGTCTCTGCCAGGGCGAGGTCGGCTGAGCGGAGGTTCCTTTTGGGTATGTGGAAGGAGACTCTTTTGTTGAGGTATTTGGGTCCGATGTTGTGGAGGGATTTGTAGGCGTGGGTGAGAAGCTTGAAGGTTATTCTCTTCTCGATGGAGAGCCAGTGGAGGTCTCATAGGTGCTGGGTCATGTGCTCATGTCGTGGGGTTCCGAGGACGAGTCTGGCTGCGGTGTTCTGGATAGTTTGGAGCTAGTGTAGCAGGGTTTTGTTGATTCCGGCGTAGAGGGCGTTACTGTAGTCCAGTCTGCTGGTTATGAGTGTGTGGGTGACGGTCTTTCTGCATTCGGGGGGGATCTACTTGAAGGTCTTGCGGAGGATACGGAGGGAGTTGAAGCAGGTGGAGGCGACGGCGTTGATCTGGCGGGTCATGGTGAGGGAGGAGTCTAGAATGATGCCGAGGTTTCGGGCGTGGTCTGATGGAGTGGTTGGGTTTCCGAGGGCGGAAGGCCACCGGGTGTTGTCCCAGGCGGCGGGCGAGGGTCCAAGGATGAGGACCTCTGTCTTCTCCGAGTTGAGCTTAAGGCAGCTGTTGTTCATCCAGGCTGCGACGTCTTTCATTCCTTCCTGGAAGCTGAGTCTGGTGTCTTCGGGGTTCTTCGTGAGGGAGAGGATGAGCTGGGTGTCGTCGGCGTACAATA
Source organism: Calotriton arnoldi (assembly GCA_963921515.1). Lineage (NCBI taxonomy): Eukaryota > Metazoa > Chordata > Amphibia > Caudata > Salamandridae > Calotriton > Calotriton arnoldi. The sequence goes on along the minus strand of CAWUFW010006599.1, from coordinate 231,986 downwards.
CTATGCTGAGCCCATGCTGTCTAACGATGGCGGCGAGGGGGGCCATGTAGATGTTGAAGAGCGTAGGGCTGAGCGAGGATCCTTGGGGTACTATGCAGTTGATCTCTGTGGGTTCGGAGAGGAAGGGTGGGAGTCTGATCCTTTAATACCTGCCGGTGAGAAAGGAGTGGATCCAGTCGAGGGCGGTTCCCCGTATGCCGGCGCCGTGGAGTCTGGTGGCGAGAGTGTGGTGGGAGATGGTGTCGAAGGCTGCGGAGAGGTCTAGTAGGATGAGGGCTGCAGTGTGGCCTTGGTCGAGTAGCATGCGGATGTCATCGGTGGCGGCGAGGAGGGCGGTCTCGGTGCTGTGGTTGTTGCGGAATCCGGACTGGGAGGAGTCGAGGATGGCGTTCTCTTCGATGAAGGTAGTCAGCTGGGCATTGACGAATCTCTCGGTGACTTTGGCTACAGCGACCGGATGCTTCTTGAGGCTCCTCCTTGAAATGAAATTAAATGAAAATTAAATTTGTATAGAGCCCTACTACCCTGGGGTGTCTAGGAACTGAAGTTCCAGGAAACCGAAAGACTGTAGGAACAAAGAGCAAGCATGATCTAATTATTAAAGAGCCAGGTTTTAAGGGCTTTCAGGAAGGACAGCAATTTTGTTTTTGTTCTTTAGATTAAAGGGCATAGAGTTCCAGAGCTTTAGCTATGCAGATAAAGAAGCTTCTGCCGCCCCGATTTGATCTTTTGAATTTGGGTACCAGTAGGTTTCAGGCTGAGGTGGATCTGAGTACTCTATTGGAGTTGTACCATTGGAAGCGTTGTTTAAAATACTTAGGTCCTACGTCATGCATCGATTTGAAGGCGATGCAAAGGGCTTTGAAGTCTATAGGTTTTTTTATGGGAAGCCAATGGAGCTGGAAAAGGCCATGTGAGACAGATTGAAATTTGGGAATTTCCAGGAATAACCGGACAGCAGCTTTATGTAGGATTTGCAGTTAATATAAGCATCTTTTCTGGATATTAGTGAATACAGCAGTAATCAATTTGAGAAATGATAAGGGTAGAGACTACATTTTTCTGTAGATCGCATGGGATGAAGGGAAGAACTTTCCTTAGTGCTGTTAGCAGGAAAAAGGACGACAAGGTGATTGAATTGACATGGCCATCGAAAGAAAGATTACTGTAGAAGAGAACACCTAACTTCTTAGCTTTGGAGACATGGGAGGGTAATGCCCCAAAATCCTTACAGGGTAAGTCTTTGGTCCGTCTCAAAGTGGGGGGGAGGTGATGCAAAGTTCATGAAGCAGACCCCACATCCAGGTGTAGGTGCGTTGGGGGTCCCGCAATGATGTTATTCCTGTGGCAACGTTCCATGTCCGGTCACACTTCTTGGTAGTCCTGGTGATCCGTCTTGGATACGCGGTCACTGTATTTCCACTGTACACGGGCACCAACCTGATTGCCACAACAGATGCCTATACGGCAGCCCCTCCTGGCATACAGTCACTGGCTCTTCACTGTTCAAGGGCTACGGCCCACTCCACAGGCCAATCCATCCATGGCAACCCCTCCTGGAATACAGGGTTGCTGCTCCTCCACTGTACAGGGGATCCGACCTGATCGGCATAGCGTCGATTACACCTCACTTTCAAGTAGCCCCATCTGGTATGCAGGGTCGCCAACACCTCATTGCATAGGGCTCCGGCCCGATCAGATCGGCACAGCGATATCCACGGCTCACTTCACGGCAGCCCTCTTCTGCAATACGGGGGTTGCCAACTTTGTCCTGCACACAGGATTGACCCAATCGGTGCAGCAGCTGTTTCTTCACATCTTGCTCAGGGAATCCACTCGATAGTATTCCCCACTGGACATCGCTCACTCCATCACTCTCCTCTTCCTCAGATGGCACACTGGTCTTGGCAAGCAGGCATGCACTGGTGCTCCAGTCTTCAAGGCAGGTGGTCTTGGCTTCCCTGGGTGATGTCCCCTCACCCAGCAGATAGTGACTAGAGTTAACACCTGGATGTCACCCACAGTGATTTGTGTATCAAAAGGTTACCCCAGGGCCTCAGCCCTACACTTTGAGTCACATCTCCTTATTGAGATGTACCCAGGTCCCTTCTTTGTGACCTCTCTCGGAATCAAAGAACACTCCTCCAAGTGTGAAGGGGAAGCCTGGCCCTCCCTTCTCTAGTGTGTCCCATCCAGCTTACAGGAATGCAGCAATACACAAACCTGCCTGGGGGGATTCCTCTAACTTCTGGTGCTTCACCATGCAGCCCTGGGCCTCCCAAAATGGAGCCTATAGTCTACCACATGAATTGTGTGATTCACAGGCATGCATACACCCAGCACATGCATTTAGCATGCATGCACTGCACAGCACTACATCCTACATGGACTGTACCACTTACAGGTACACATATACCCAGTACATGCATTCAACATGCACACAAAACTTCACAGGACTATATCCTTCATGTACTGTACAACTTACAGGCACACATACACCCAGGGCATGTACACCACTCACACACCGTGCAGCACATCACAACAACCTGCTCTAGTCCAAGGGGTGAGTTAAGCACAAAGCAGCAGAACTTTGAATGAGAGACCTTGTTGGTCTCACTCTAGTGACACAGGTTAACAAGGGCCTGCTGACTCCTACTGATCACTAAACGGTGTGCTGCCACCACTGCACTCATGCTGCTTAACTAATGGTAAAGGCAGTAGCCTTTCATCACTATGAGGGTAGCTCTTTGGCCTACCCTTCTGGTCCAACAAGACCGCAATCTGTGAGACAGTCCTGTGCCATGGTGCACATGCATGATCCGTGTTTGGGATCCAGGCATCAGTACAGCTGGGGCACTCAGAGAAGGGGTGCATGTCCGTTACCATGCAGATTACTTTTCCGCCCCAACAACCTGAATTTTGCAAGCATTTCATGGCTGGGTTCAAAGCAGCAGAAAATCTTCCACATTGGCAAACCATCACCTGTCAGGGGAGTATCCACTGCATATTTTGAAAACATCAAATGAAGTTATAGCTTTTTTGGAATTCTCTAACACATGCAGTGCTACAAGCAAATGACACTTCTACACATAACCAAACATAGAAGGTGTAAGAGGTGAAGTTATTCTATGAATGTGTCCCATGCACACCTATTTGATTTTGGTTTTGGTTTTGTAATATAAAAATGATTCCTTCAAAGGCTGAAGTGTTCTCCATGTGAAGAAAAAAATGGGAAAAACATTTGAAGTGCACATATCTACCAAAGTTATCTCTGTGGATTTTCAGCTCCACACTGCAGAGGTAGGGTAAACCAGCATTTGAGAGAAAATCTACAAATGTTTCCAGAAAGTACAGGAGACGATGTGATCAGTTTAAAAGAATACAAGAAATTCAAGATTTTTGCAAGAATATGCAGAATGCAGAGAGGTCATAGAGCTACAACCATGAGTCTGAAACATCTTGTACGCCGCACTTATTGTACTTGTTGGACACAGCAAAGGATTTTCCTTCGTCAATTGAGTATGTAATAAGCCAAAAATCATAGGGCTTTAAATTCAAGAACAGAATACAAGTGCACGTTGGTAAGTCAATGAAGGAGGTCCGAAGAAGTCAGTCTATCTACTGTAGATTAAAGTTGAGTTCCACACAGACCTCTGAACAGTTTTGCCTCGACTGTCAATGAGGGAATACATATTTTTGCATATTCTATGAGATGCTGATGTGCTTGTACGAAAAGTGATCTGGTATAGAAAACATATTGAATTAAGAAACTCCATTATCCTTAAAAGAAAAAAAGTAGGACGCCATTCAACATTACTTAGGGAGAGCATAAGTCAGCGCCTCTATACATAGTTATTTTATCAACGGTGTTGCCATTGTAATATGAACATCTAATCAGTTTTAGGTGTGTGAAAACCAATTGCCAGAGGCACCAGTGGCGTAGCTAGACCTACTGCCACCCAGCCGCGGCCCCTAAGTTTGCTGCCCGGTGCAGGTAAGAACGGGGGGTGGCGGAGATGGATGACTTGTTTGGGGGGGGGGCGTTAGCAGGGGTGGCGGTAAACAGATAATTTGTTCCGGGGGTGGTGTCCGACGGACAATTTGTTCTCGGGCGCGGGGTATGGTGGCAGTCGACAGACATGACTTGCTCACCTCCATCACCCCCAAAAAGAGTGCCGCCAGAGGCGGACTGCCCCCCACCACCCCCAGCTATGCCACTGAGAGGCACTACTTCATGTGGATGGCAATTACTAATGCCAGAAATGAAATTTTATAAAGTATTAGTATGTGAAACTGTGCTCATCTGACCCTCAATTTAGTGGAAGAGGCTTTGATGTTGTGTTCACTCAAGAGAAGTGTAGAATGTGTATTAGAATTTGTCGACCTCAAAGGCATGTCACGGAGCAGTGTTAACCTACAGGGTCCGAAAGCAAAAGACACACAGTTGATGGACGAAATGCAGAACAAATCAAAACATTCACCCCCAGTCAAGAGATCTGGGTTAAATCCATCATTCTTTTGCTCACCATGCCACCCCAGTTTAGACCTGGCCATATACAAATCAGTCTTGACCCTGTGCCTCATAGGAACAGTCCAGCCCGAACTGCCAAGCCAGGTCCTCCCTGGACCGGAAACAAGCATCTTAGGACCTGTTTCGGGGTTTCACCCCTCATCAGCCAGGATAGCTTGAATCCAGTGGCACAGTGAGCCCGGGACCCACGTCTGGGCATACCCGACGCACTTAGGGCGAGAAAGCAAAAGACACACAGTTGATGGACGGAATGCAGAACAAATCAAAACATTCACCCCCAGTCAAGAGATCTGGGTTAAATCCATCATTCTTTTGCTCACCATGCCACCCCAGTTTAGACCTGGCCATATACAAATCAGTCTTGACCCTGTGCCTCATGGGAACAGTCCAGCCCAAACTGCCAAGCCAGGTCCTACCTGGACCAGAAACAAGTATCTCAGGACTGGTTTTGGGGTTTCACCCCTCATCAGCCAGGATAGCTTGAATCCAGTGGCACAGTGAGCCCGGGACCCACGTCTGGGCAAACCCGGCGCACTTAGGCCGAGAAAGCAAAAGACACACAGTTGATGGACGGAATGCAGAACAAATCAAAACATTCACACCCAGTCAAGAGATCTGGGTTAAATCCATCATTCTTTTGCTCACTATGCCACCCCAGTTTAGACCTGGCCATATACAAATCAGTCTTGACCCTGTGCCTCATGGGAACAGTCCAGCCCAAACTGCCAAGCCAGGTCCTCCCTGGACCGGAAACAAGCATCTTAGGACTGGTTTCGGGGTTTCACCCCTCGTCATCCAGGATAGCTTGAATCCAGTGGCACAGTGAGCCCGGGACCCACGTCTGGGCATACCCGGCGCACTTAGGGCGAGAAAGCAAAAGACACACAGTTGATGGACGGAATCGTCCATCAATTGTTCTTTTTGCATTTGTCACCCCAAGTGGGACGGGTATGCCCAGACGTGGGTCCCGTGCTCTCCATGCCACTGGAGTCAAGCTATCCTGGCTGATGAGGGGTGAAACCCCGAAACAGGTCCAAGGATGTTTGTTTCCAGTCCAGGGAGGACCTGGCCTGGCAGTTCGGGCTGGACTGTTCCCATTGGGCGCAGGGTCAAGACTGCTTTGCTTATGGCTGGGTCCAAACTGGAATGGCATGGTGAGCAAAAAAATGATGGATTTAGGCCCAGATCTCTGTATTGGGGTGAATGTATGACATTGTTCTGCATTCTGTCCATCAATTGTTCTTTTTGCATTTGTCACCCCGAGTGGTACGGGTATTCCCAGACGTGGGTCCCGTGCTCTCCATGCCACTGGAGTCAAGCTATCCTGGCTGATGAGGGGTGAAACCCCGAAACCGGTCCTAGTGTGCTTGTTTCCAGTCCAGGGAGGACCTGGCCTGGCAGTTCGGGCTGGACTGTTCCCATTGGGCGCAGGGTCAAGACTGCTTTGCATATGGCTGGGTCCAAACTGGAATGGCATGGTGAGCAAAAAAACGATGGATTTAGGCCCAGATCTCTGTACTGGGGTGAATGTATGACATTGTTCTGCATTCTGTCCATCAATTGTTCTTTTTGCATTTGTCACCCCGAGTGGGACGGGTATGCCCAGACGTGGGTCCCGTGCTCTCCATGCCACTGGAGTCAAGCTATCCTGGCTGATGAGGGGTGAAACCCCGGAACCGGTTCTAGGATGCTTGTTTCCAGTCCAGGGAGGACCTGGTCTGGCAGTTCGGGCTGGACTGTTCCCATTGGGCGCAAGGTCAAGACTGATTTGCATATGGCTGGGTCCAAACTGGAATGGCATGGTGAGCAAAAAAACGATGGATTTAGGCCCAGATCTCTGTACTGGGGTGAATGTATGACATTGTTCTGCATTCTGTCCATCAATTGTTCTTTTTGCATTTGTCACCCCGAGTGGGACGGGTATGCCCAGACGTGGGTCCCGTGCTCTCCATGCCACTGGAGTCAAGCTATCCTGGCTGATGAGGGGTGAAGCCCCGAAACCGGTCCTAGGATGCTTGTTTCCAGTCCAGGGAGGACCTGGCCTGGCAGTTCAGGCTGAACTGTTCCCATTGGGCGCAGGGTCAAGACTGATTTGCATATGGCTGGGTCCAAACTGGAATGGCATGGTGAGTAAACAAACAATGGATTTAGGCCCAGATATCTGTACTGGGGTGAATGTATGACATTGTTCTGCATTCTGTCCATCAATTGTTCTTTTTGCATTTGTCACCCCGAGTGGGACGGGTATGCCCAGACGTGGGCCAGTGCTCTCCATGCCACTGGAGTTAAGCGATCCTGGCTGATGAGGGGTGAAGCCCCGAAACCGGTCCTAGGATGCTTGTTTCCAGTCCAGGGAGGACCTGGCCTGGCAGCTCGGGCTGGACTGTTTCCATTGGGTGCAGGGTCAAGACTGATTTGCATATGGCTGGGTCCAAACTGGAATGGCATGGTGAGCAAAAAAACGATGGATGTAGGCCCAGATCTCTGTATTGGGGTGAATGTATGACATTGTTCTGCATTCTGTCCATCAATTGTTCTTTTTGCAACCTACAGGGTCCAGCACACCTCAGTGCATGTCTGTGGTATCCAGATGTCGGAGGGGTAGCAGAAAAGTGATAATCTAACCATGAAAGAAGGAGACTGATACTGTTGTGCACAGCCCACTCAGAGGAGAAGCGCAGCAATAGGTAAAATGTATGCAATGTTAATTCCAAAGAGTTACACTATTTTGAAGCTACACTCGTTTCCTGACCTAAGATGCCTTAATTGGTTTGTAAGCAGCCTGGAAACAATGTCATTTGGTGTCATGGTGGGGGTGAGGGGGGGGGGTGGGAGAGGGGCAGTAAGCTACCTACCATGGCTCAAGGCTTTTTTGTAGGCGATGGGCAAATGTTATCTATCAGGTGCAAATCAAAACATGTGTGAATTACAGTGTTAATTTATTCAAATCAGCAAGGATTACGTGTTTATTGTGCTATGCATATTTTTTGCCAACACCTTTGTGAGTTAGGCCCATCACTGAAACATGACCCGCTCACAACTAAATAACGTTTAAGATTGTGTTCATCCTCAAATATTCAACTTCATTTAAAGTGTATTCTTAAACAAAACTCTGTACTTTTTCAAGTCTTTTGTTGACTTTACCTGAAACGATGTCAATAACACCAATCCCTCATTTACAGTTTTTCATACTATTTCTACCACTAAAATCAATCAGTAATTGTGATGCCACATCCTGTAATTGTGGTATTACTGCAAATCTAGATTTTAATGGACAATAGTATGTGAGAAAATTGTTTTGTGTGTTTAAAAGTAGCACCTTACTGCTAGCTTTTGTGGAAGTTCACACAACAGTTTTCCCATAGATTTATAAAAACGGTATTAATGTGGTAATACCACATCACTTACAAAAGTCAAATATGTTAACTGCATGCAAGAACACTACTTTTGCACATGGAGCACTATTTTTGCATGGATGTGACCTCCTGTGAGTAAGAAAAATACAAGCACCCTTTTTAGAATTGTAAACAACATCACAGTACAAGAGAATAGTGAAATATGCACTGTTTATGAAAGTGACTTGCATATACGTATGATCTCATGCACCATTACATTAATGTTACTGTTGGACCTGACATCCTTGGCGTGGTTTTCTCCCAACTTTTTTACCTTCCATCCTCCTGTTTTTTCTGAATTTGTTTTTACTGGCATTAGGACTCTGCACACTTTCTACTGCTAACCAGTGCTAAAGTGCTCTCTCCTGTAAACATGGCAAAATTGACTTACACCCAATTGGCATATTTAATCTACTTATTAGTCCCCAGTCAAGTGGTAGTACATGTACGCAGGGCGTGTAAATTAAATGCTGCTAATGGGCCTGCAGCACTAATTGTGCCACCCACTTCAGTAGCCCTTTAAACATGTCTCAAGCCTGCGATTGCAGCCTTTGTGTGCAGTTTTAAACTGGCAGTTCGACCTGGAAAAATAATCCTTTTGGCAGGCATAAACCTCCCTTTTTAATACATATAAGTCACACCTATGGTGGGCCCTAAAGAGCCCTCAGGGCATAGTGCATTGTATTTAAAAGGTGGGGCATATGTTTTTAAGTTTTATATGTCGTGGTAGTGAAAAACTCCCAAATTCGTTTTTCACTACTGCGAGACCTACCTCTCACATAGGATAAAACTAGGTTACCTGATTAGATTTAATAAGTGCTAACATTGATTGGGAACAGGTAGAAATGTCATGTTTGGTCTAAAAAAATTGTAATTTTAAATCCTCTTTAATGGTAAAGTCGGATTTTAAATCAGAATTCTGAAAATGCCATTTTTAAAAAGTTGGTATTTTCTTATTCTAACCATTTGGTGCCTGCAGCCTGCGGTCACATGACTGTGAATAGTTAGTGGTTGGTCTTGTGTATTCCTCCCTAACACTGAAACAAAGGAGGACTAAGTATTGGCCTGGATGGTCCATCGTGCAAGGATGAGTGGAACAGTGCTGTTTCCTGCCCTACTTACATTTCAAAGGGCTGCCTGCAGCTCACTCACAAAGGAACTTAATACCAGCCTTTTGTCACCCTAGACCACTCAGAGTAGGGAACATGGTCAGTGGAGTGGGGAACAAGGTGTCCAGTTGGTCTAACTGACTATGAAATCTTGACACTTGGCGGTCTCCTGCAGCTCACTTGAACAGAGAAAGGGAAACCAGTTGGGGGACGCTGATTAATTAGTGTATGCCCCCACTGGTAGAAAGGCAAAATGGCCCACCGCTGCCCCGTTTGGCTTGGATAACATGATTGCTCCCTCCTCATTACACTGGGTCCACACAGCTGAGGGTTGGCTCAGGGATGCCGCATGTCCCTCTGGGGCCAGATAGGCAGAGTCAGTACAAGGTCTGCACTACCGGCGTCCAGAGGACAGGAGGTCACAACCAAGAGAGGAGTACACAAACAGAGGCAGGTAGAAGGAGTATGGACCACCTCCCTTGCACAAGGCCAGCTTACAAATAATTATCGAAACAATACATTGGAGTGGAATAAAGAAGGGCTGTAAACACCAGCAGTACGGGGCCCAATTAATGGAACTGACTGAAGGGAGTGTATGCCAGCAGAAAGAACCAAGTACGACAAGTCCAGTGGAAGCCTAATGAAAGGAAGTGGATCAGGTAGTTGATGCATGGGGAGTAAGAACTGCAAAGGGTAGAAGAGACCAGGTGGGGAATAGATATTCTTTAAGGTCAGTCAGTTTCTCAGGAAATAACCTACAACCGAAAGTAGCACCTAAAATAACAGGGCAGGAGAACACGGATCCAGTTGTTATGTGTCCCCAAATTTCTAATACAAGGGTCTTGTTAGGGAAGGGACAATCAGGAAGGCAGCTAATGTTGGAAAAATCTGAAAGTCAACTTAAAAATACAAGAATAACACCCTCTCTGAGGTCATATTTCAGAATTAAGCTCAACGAGGATATCCTCATCCCAAGTACAAATCACAGTCAGGTGAAAAGAAATCCTCTGGAAGGAGGGAATGCAGATGTTAGTGACATCAGTGGTTGCAGAAAGGATAAGGAGATGGAGAAAGTCAGAGAAAACATGACAGGAAAAAATAAAGAAAGCCAAATAGTCCAGATCCCAAAAACAAACTGATTTATCCCTCCTATGACAAAAGACCTAAGAGAGCAAGAAAAGTTAGAAGGGGGAGAGGTGCATGAGCCTACTATTCCAAATCCTGGGCTGAGAGAGAGGGAGTATGAAATATACCAGCAAACCCCCAGAGGCCAGGTAGAGAATCCATGTGAGATAGCCATGAAAAATAGAGTGGAAGGTCAGCAAATGGTACAGGAAATGATAGCTACATTTTTAGTGGAAATTAAAGACCATTTTACAGTTTCAGAACTAACCAGAGGGACATCCAAGTACCCTGTTCAAAGTTAGAAAGGAAGATCAATGGGTCGGCACAGTGCTCTGAAATATTAGAGAAAGCAGTGCACAATCTTAGCTTGGAAGTAAGCACCAAAACAAAGGAGATTCAAGGCGTGAAGCAGAAAGAGAAAGATCTTACTGGGAAATTGGAGAGGCTTGAGAATAGCGCAAGGAGGAATTACATCAGAATTCTGAATATAGTTGAGGGGGCAGGAAGAACTGATTTGAAGGCATTCATAGGGAAACTACTAAAAGAGGAGCTCCCTCAGGCTGTTCAGTTAGTTGATTTAGACTTTTAGAAATACAGATAATGCATAGAGATTCTTTCAGACTAAACCCAGGTAGGTGAAAACCCCATAACAGTCACATGAATTTTCTATCATATGCAGTTAAGGAAAGGGTTGTAACACTAGCTCTGAGGGAGAAAACTCTGACTATTCAAGATGCCGCATTCACTCTTAGATCTGATCAGTCATGTTTTACCCTGAATAGACAGTGGGAGCTTGGCAAACGGATGGAGGAATTAAAGACATTTGTAGTAAGTGTTCAGCTTAAGTTTCCAGCTATGTTTAAGGTTATGACAAATAACAAAATGCATGGCTTCACTGACACTGAGGAGGTTGAAGCGCTCTTGCAAAGTCTAAAAACAGGTGAGGAAGACTCTTAAAATATAAAGTGTGAAGTGATGACCGCCGGGTGGAGGAGGGGTTCAAATAGAGGTATCCTTTATGCCTAAGATCTTAGTGGGGAGGGAGGAAGTTGGGGGGAGGTGCACAAGGTGGGGCGCATAGGGAAAGAAACTTATAAAAAATGGCTCCTCATTTCGGAAGAAAGTGACTGTGTAATGCCCAAAGTCGATTCTTAAGTTTGGTTGACAGTGATCGGAAGGAGTAGGGAGGGAACAGGGGTCAATGCTAAAGATGATCTTTGGAATGTGAATGGCCAGATGTAAGAAAGTGTCCTCTTTTTGCATGGTTGCCCCCCACTTTTTGCCAAACTGCTGATGTACTTTGACTGAGTGTGCCCTGAGTACCTGCCAAACAGGTACCCAGGGCCTAAGTTCTTTCACTAAACTGCATTAAAAACAAAACCTTATTGGCACTCTTTGGCCACATGTCAGACCCTTGTAAATGGTACCACAGGTCCCAAGGGCACTGTGGCCAGGGAAGGCCTCTAAGGGTTGCAGCACTTATTGTGCCACCCTTAGAGGCCCTGTACCTTTAGACACACACAAACTGCCATTGCAGGCTGCGTGTTTTGGTGCAGAACAAAGTGAAGAGTCAACATGGCAAACATCCCTGTGTGCAATTCCTACAACCCACTGCCCTGGCATAGGTCAGCCACCCCTCTAGCTGGGTGCACTATACCAGTGGTGAGCGTACAGGTGCATGAGCCCTGTACCCCTACAGTGTCTAAGCCAATTCTTAGACATTGTAAGTGCAGTAATGCCATTAAGAGTATATGGTGCTGGGAGTTTGTCATTACGAACTCCACAGCACCATAATGGCTTTACTGAAAACTGGGAAATTTGGTATCAAACTTCTCAGCACATTAAACCCACACTGATGCCAGTGTGGGATTTAATGAAAAATGCACTCAGAGGGCATCTTAGAGATGCCCCCTGAAAAATGACCTAACACTAGTGTCCTGGCTGAGTGGTTGCTCGCCAGCTGCCACCACCAGACATGTTTCTGGACCCCTGTGTCGAGAGCCTGCTGCTCGAGGTGCCAAGCCTCCTCCCCCAGGATGGGCAGGGTCCACGAAGAGGAAGCTTCAATGGCTTGCTGCCTTTGTGAACTACCCCAGCCCTTTGCTGCTTCCAGCAACTGGCTCCCACCGGTTCTGTCCCCCACTTTGGGCGGGAGAATCGGCAGGAAAACCATGTGAGGAAGGGAGGTGTGCCAACCTTTGCCAACCCCACCCCTCAGGTGGGGGAGGCGAGGTGAAGCACAACTCTCAGTCCCCGCCATCTTGCAGATGCGGGGACCTAGCCAACCAGAGAGAGGCATATGCACCCCTCCCACTGGAGGGTGGCATACTAGGGGTGTACCCACCCCAAGGAAGGGACCCATTGGTCCGAACCTCTACTTACCTGTAACACCACTAAATCTTGTATTTTGGGGCACCCTTGAACCTTGCCTCCTCAGAAAAGAACCGACAAGAAGAAGAGAAGAAGGACTGAAGAAGCTGTGCTGAAACTAAGAAGAGGTGGACGCCCACTGACTCGGCCCCTACTGGCCTGTCCCCACCTCAAACCTGCTCCAGCAAAATCCTGGTGTGTCCTGCAGCCAGCAGCCTCAAGAACCCCAAGCACCTGCCCTGCCTTCCATGCCAAAGACTTTGTCTCCCGTGAGCACCGGATTTGCTCACCCACAGACTCAGGCCCCAGCCAAAACCGTGAGTTTGCACCACTCTGCACCCGATGCCTACGACCCGAGTTCGAGTGGCCCAACACCATGAAGAGGTCTCCTTGGTGATCCTGACCTGAGATCTGGTGATCTCTGACCTGCCTCGAATCTCCAAGCAAAGCCTGCAGCCCCGTTCTGGAGGATACCCCTGACCGCGACCGGAGCTGGTAAGAAAACCCGACACCTAAAGACACCCCTGCACCTGACGCCCCACAGCCTTGGGTGGCCCAACCGATGGTGTCCCAGCATCCCCAGGCATCCCAACTTACCTCTCCAGCTGGTGGTCACCTCCAGAAGATCTTCGTCCCGAGCCTGAAGTCTTTGTTGCAACCGCAGAATCCCCATTGAAAACAACAGGGCACCTGATGCAGAAACAGCACCCTGCACCCAGCCGGCCCTGCGCCGCTGCGGGTGTACTTTGGGTGCTAACTCAGATCCCCCCTTGCCCTGAGCCTAACACCAGGAGCTTTGCTCCCTCAACCTTGTGGGCTGCTCGTGAGCAGCCACCAACCGAAGACCCCATACCCCCATTGGATATCATTGGGCCTCAGCACTCTGCAGCCGGCCACCCTAGTGCCGCTGAGGGTGTTTCAGGAGTGCATCCTAGACCCTGAGGGAACCCTGGTTCTAACCCCAGAATAGCAACTCCCACAAACTTGTACTTATCTGCAAACCATTAACTTCATTTTTCTCCGTAGGAATACATTGAATGTTTTTCCTTGAACATTGTTCTAAGTGTGGAGTTGGTGTGTATGAAACACTGAAAAACTGCAAATGTACAAAAACTGATTTACTTACCTTTTCTCTAGGAAATGTCCCAGTGTGATATCTAGGCACATCATACTGAGTAGAAAAAGTAACTTAAAAAGCAATCTAAAAAGTAACGTACAAAGTAATCTGTAAAGTAACTGAAAAGTAATTTCGAAACATTGACCTACCTGTAATTCAATCAACTGCATTTGAACCTGCATTCAACTGTAAAACATTGCATAAGATTTTGCAAAGCATTTATTTCACTTACCTGCACCAGACTTGGCTTGGTTCTAGAAATAAAATAACTTGATAATATTTTTGACACAAACAAACTGGTCTGAGTTCAGTCTTTGAGTGTGTGACATCATTTGCTGTCTGAGTTGTACAACAAATGCTTAAGACTGCCCTCTGATAAAGCCTTACTGCTCGCCCACACTACCACAGATAGAGAGTAAGGTGCTATCTACTTTTACCTCTTCCTACCTTTGGGGTTCCACTGGACTCTGTGCACACTATAACTCATTTTGGTGTAGTATATACAGAGCCAGCTTCCTACACCATAGGGTTAAAATGATGCAACAACAGATTTTGAGTTATTTAAGAGAGAGAGAGGTGCGCATATGTTATTACGAGAATCTCACTTCTGATGAAAAAGCAGAGATGGGTCCGGCTGGTGATCACAACAAACCAAGCACATTGTGTTAAGGGGGTTGCAATCATAATTAGGTTTAACATGGGCTTAGAGGTAAGTAAAAGCAAAACAGATGAAGGGGGTTTTGGACCATTGTCGAGGTCGAGGTGCAGAAAGATTGGTAATCTATTGCCAGTTACTATGGGCCCAATGTGGATGATGAAACGCATCTAAAGCAACTTTTTGCAGCCTTATTGGATTTTCACTCCCCGATATTTATTGGAAGGGACTTCAACATTATTCTAAATAATGCTTTAGATAGGTCACCAGTGAGATCTTACATCAGTTCCCCGAGAACATGAGCTCAGCTTGTCTCTCTGATGGAGGACTTGAACCTCTGTGATGCCTGGCGGAAGAGGAAGGGTAAACGCAGGGACTGCACTTTTCTGAGCAAAGAATATGGCCACTATTGCAGGTTGTATTTCTTCCTAGTGGAAAACAGGGAGATGAGAAAAATACGAAGCTTGGGGCACTTGCTTATTCACTTCTCTGACCATCCTTCTATACTCTTGAATCTTACGCTATCAAGGTATAAAAAGATAATAAGATGGGTATTAGATAGGAAGATCCTTCTCTATACAGATAAAGTAGCGGAGATTCAGAGGAGAACAGCCGAGTTCTTTGAACACAATGAGGGAATGGCAAGGGTAGAAGTGGTGTGGGATACATATAAAGCCTATCTAAGGGGAATTTTGCAAAGTTTGGGGATGACTATGAATAGAGAAGAGAAAAGTGAGATGACTCAGCTAGAGGAATACTTGGTTAAGTTGGAAGGAAGGTTAAAGGCAGTGGGGGTGGAGGAGAGAGAGAAGAAGAAAATAGAGCAAGAGTTACACCAACATCAAGCAGAGTTTAGAGCATGGGTACTCACAAACTTTCTCTCGGGGGCCAAATTTACAGTGTGGTTTGTGGCTGAGGGCTGCACCGGTGGGGGCGGGGTCATTGGGGGAGGGGGCGGGGCTAGAGCAAGAAACAACTGTGACCATGAGGTGGAACACAGGCCCCTGCAGCGGACGCCTTTGTCCACTGAGCCACCGGACCCGGCATACACCTCTCTCCCTCTCCCTCTCCCTCTCTCTCTCTCCCTCTCCCTCTCTCTCTCTCCCTCTCCCTCTCCCTGTCTCCCTCCCTCTCTCTGTCTCCCTCCCTCTCTCTGTCTCCCTCCCTCTCTCTCTCTGTCTGTCTCCCTCCCTCTCTCTCTCTCTCTCCCTCCCCCTCTCTCTCTCCCTCTCTCTCTCTCTCTCTCTCTCTCCCTCCCTCCCCCTCTCTCTCTCCCTCCCTCCCCCTCCCTCCCTTCCCCTCTCTCTCTCTCCCTCCCCCTCCCTCTCTCTCTCTCCCTCCTCTCTCTCTCTCTCCCTCCCTCCCTCTCTCTCTCCCTCCCTCCCTCTCTCTCTCTCCCTCTCTCTCTCTCTCTCGTCTCCCTCTCTCTGTCTCCGTCTCCCTCTCTCTGTCTCCGTCTCCCTCTCCGTCTCCGTCTCCCTCTGTCTCTGTCTCCGTCTCCCTCTGTCTCCGTCTCCCTCTGTCTCCGTCTCCCTCTGTCTCCGTCTCCCTCTGTCTCCCTCCCTCTGTCTCCCTCCCTCTGTCTCCCTCCCTCTGTCTCCCTCCCTCTCCCTCCCTCCATCTCCCTCCCTCTGTCTCCCTCCCTCTCTGTCTCCCTCCCTCTCTGTCTCCCTCTCTCTGTCTCCCTCTCTCTGTCTCCCTCTCTGTCTCCCTCTGTCTGTCTCCCTCTGTCTGTCTCCCTCTCTCTGTCTCCCTCTGTCTGTCTCCCTCTCTCTGTCTCCCTCTGTCTGTCTCCCTCTCTCTGTCTCCCTCCGTCTGTCTCCCTCCGTCTGTCTCCCTCCGTCTGTCTCCCTCCCTCTGTCTCCCTCCCTCTGTCTCCCTCTGCCTGTCTCCCTCTGCCTGTCTCCCTCTGCCTGTCTCCCTCTGTGTCTCCCTCCCTCTGTGTCTCCCTCTCTGTCTCCCTCCCTCTCTGTCTCCCTCCCTCTCTGTCTCCCTCTCTCTCTGTCTCCCTCCCTCTGTTTCCCTCCCTCCCTGTCTCCCTCCCTCCCTGTCTCCCTCCCTCCCTGTCTCCCTCCCTGTCTCCCTCCCTCTGTCTCCCTATGTCTGTCTCCCTCTCCCTCCCCTGACTCCCTCCCTGTC
This sequence comes from Calotriton arnoldi, assembly GCA_963921515.1. Taxonomy (NCBI): domain Eukaryota; kingdom Metazoa; phylum Chordata; class Amphibia; order Caudata; family Salamandridae; genus Calotriton; species Calotriton arnoldi. Next base: position 215,545 of record CAWUFW010006599.1, on the reverse strand, counting down.
TCCCTCTGTCTCCCTCTCTCTCTGTGTCCCTCCCTCTCTGTCTCCCTCCCTCTCCCTCCCTCTGTCTCCCTCCCTCTCCGTCTCCCTCTCCATCTCTCTGCCTCTCTGTCTCTGCCTCTATCTGTCTGTCCCTGTTCCTGTCTCTGCCACTATCTGTCTCTGTCTGTCCCTGTCTCTGTCTGTCCCTCCCTCCCTCCCTCTGTCTCCCTCCCTCTGTCTGTCTCCCTCCCTCTGTCTCTCTCCCTCCCTCTGTCTCTCTCCCTCTCTCTGTCTCCCTCCCTCTGTCTCCCTCCCTCTCTGTCTCCCTCCCTCTCTGTCTCCCTCTCTCTCTGTCTCCCTCTCTCTCTGTCTCCCTCTCTCTCTGTCTCCCTCTCTGTCTCCCTCCCAGGCCTGAGCTCCCTGGCCTTGGCTCAACTCTCTGACTACAGGCTGGTGGGAAACATCACATCACAGGCTCTTAACGCACACCTCACCCGGCTCTCACTCCCTGCTGCCCTCCGTCACCTCACCCGGCTCTCACTCCCTGCTGCCCTCTGCCATCTCACCCGGCTCTCACTCCCTGCTGCCCTCCGTCACCTCACCCGGCTCTCACTCCCTACTGCCCTCTGTCACCCTCTGTCACCCTCTGTCACCTCACCCGGCTCTCACTCCCTACTGCCCTCTGTCACCCTATGCCATCTCAACAGGCTCTCACTCGCTGCTGCCCTCCGCCACCTCACCCGGCTCTCACTCCCTGCTGCCCTCCGTCACCACACCCGGCTCTCACTCCCTGCTGCCCTCTGTAACCCTCTGCCATCTCACCCGGCTCTCACTCCCTGCTGCCCTCTGTCACCCTCTGCCATCTCACCTGGCTCTCACTCCCTGCTGCCCTCTGTCACCCTCTGCCATCTCACCCGGCTCTCACTCCCTGCTGCCCTCCGTCACCTCACCGGGCTCTCACACCCTGCTGTCCTCTATCATTCTCTGTCACCTCACCCTGCGTGTGTGGCAGCCCGTGCTGAGACAGCTTCCCGGGCACACACATACAGCCGCACCCGAGTACTTCACAGGTCTTTAAAAGACCATTTGCATGATAACAAGGCTTTGTTGTATTTCATCTCTTCTTAGCGCCCCTGCAGCTCCACTCGGACTATCACTGGAATCGACCGGCCCCCATAGAGCAGAGTCTGTGTTTGCTGACACTCTGAGAAAAAAACAAAAAAACACAGGTACGATGTCTGCAAGGTCCGCGGGCCGTCAAGGAAGGCTTGCCGGGCCGCTGGCGGCCCGCGGGCCGTACTATGAGTACCCGTGGTTTAGAGCAAGAATAGAAAGCGAGAAAAAACAAAAATGGGAAGTCAGCAGAATGAGGAATTTTGAATAAGGTGAAGGTTGTGGAGAAATTTTGGCATAGATTACAAAAAGAGACAGAAACAGGAAATACATAAGTGGAATACAAGATGAGGGATCAGAGGCATTACTATAGTACAACCCAGGTATTGAAGAAATATTTGTGAACCTCTTCCATGACTTATACTCAGAATCCTCTACCTTAGATTTAGATAAAATAAAAGAATGACTAAGATAAAGAGCTATCCTCTCCCCCTTAGAGCATCAGGAGTTTTTAAATCAAGAGATTACTGGCTTAAAAGGGCTGGCAGCAGTTAAAAAGTAAAAAATGGGTAAGGCAGCAGGCTCGGATGGAATCCTGAACAAAATGTATATTATTCTAGCTAATAAGATAGTCCCCTTTTGGATAACCCTGTTTAATTCAAAATTGCTACAAGGCTCTCCCCTTATCTTGGAACGAAGCAACTATCTCTATCTGAGTTTGAAGCCAAATAGGAACCCTCAGGAGTGCCAGTCATACCGACCTATATCCCTGGTAAACTGTGATTATAAGGTGTTTACAAATATCCTTGCTAACAGTTTGAGTAAGGTATCAGGCAGTGTGATACATCAAGACCAAAAAGGATTTTTGACAGGAAGACACTTGAGAGAGCTTAGACACAGCTTGATAGGTACTATTGACATAGCACCGGCACATTTATTACCTTAGGCCATCCTTATTTTTTAGATGCTGCCAAAGCCTTTGACAGGGTTAGTTGGGAATATCTTAGGTTAGTTCTTAAACACCTGGGGGTTGTAGGCGCTATAGGAGAGGTCTTACAAAAACTCTATACCTCCCCAAAGGCACGAATAGTGGTAAATGGTTCCTTATCCGCAGAGATTAAAATCGTGAGAGGAACTAATCAGGGATGCCCCCTATCTCCACTTCCCTTCGCCTTGTATATAGAATCTATGGCGCAATCCTCAAGACAGAATATAGGTACAATCATATTCAGCTGTGGGAAATTGTGTAGGATGGTAGCGCTGTACGTGGATGATTTGATGTTATATACGTCAGATATCACAACATCACTTCCCCACATAAACAGGAATTTGTTCTCTTCTGGAGCTTTTCAGGTTATGAAGTCAATGAAACCAAGACTGATGCAATGCTTTGGAATATGTAGTGGGAAGGTGGAGTCAAGAAGGAAGCTGTTAGGTACCTGGGACTGAATATAGTCCACGATCTTGAGAGGCTTGTTGAAATCAACTTGGAGAGAGTGAGAAAAGAAGTGTATAGGCGGATGGTTAAATGGCAGTACTTCCGTTTGACGATTTACGGTTGAGTCAACCTTGTAAAGATGAAGATATTACCAAAATGTATCTTCTTATTCAATAATATCCCGCTCACTTTTGAGAAGAAAACCCTAGATAATATTCAAGGGAGGATATCCTCATTTATTTGGGATTCCAAAGGTTTTTGGCTTTCTTGGAAAAAATTGAGACTGAAACTAGAGAAAGGTGACCTAGCTTTCCCTGATGTCCAGCTTTATTGCTGGGCATTCCAATTGAAAAATTGGAGGATGTTGTTCTTCCGCTCTGATGAAACCTGCATGGGGGGCCCTATATGAAGCTATGCTAGACAGTCCAAGGGATAAAAGTTTTCTCCAGAAGTTTGGAGCCCCAAAGTTCTACAAAGAAGTAAGATTGAAGTGCCTGAGATTGCCTGCCAGATTGTGGTTTAATGCCAGAGTATTAGAAAAAATCCCATACTATAATAAGCTGTCACCAGTTTGGGACTCCCCGGGAACCCTGAGATGTCTGAAGGACTGTTTAGTGGGAACCTTGAGGAAGGCTGGGATTCAGAGATGGGGGCAGATAATGGAGGGGGAAAGCTTAATGCCATGGGGAGACCGGTCAAGACTTGTAAAGTCGGGCATGTCCAGATTTAAATACTACCAGCTATCCACTTGGTTTAAGAATTAAGGCTGGACAAACTGGGAATCTAATATAATTATCGAAATGGAGCTACAGAAAGTTAAGACATGAAGAAGGAAGTAACCAAGTGGTATTTATATTTATTAAAAGCTGCCGAGATAAAGATGAGACAAGCATGCAGTATATGGGAAGACCATCTACCTCAAGAACAGCTACAGAAACTCTGGCAGGTATCTCTTAACTTATTATATTCAACAGTAAAATCTGCTCACCTCAAGAAAAAACATTTGTTTACTCTCCACAGAATCTACTGGACCCCCATGAGGTTCACAAAAGTCAAGAAAATTGAGATTTTGGGCATAAGAGGTGTAGAAGCCTAGAAGCAGACGATATCCACATGTTTGTTAGCTCTCTAGTTCTGACCCAATTCTGGCAACGGGTGGGTAAGACGATCGAAAATATCCTTGGCTAGACAATGGAGGTAAGCCCAAATCTAATATTGTTTGGGGGCACTGGACGAAACAACTGAGCGAGACCTGAACCATAACAAGCTAAGCAAATTACGTTTCCTGCTAATATTCCTGGCAAGGAGGAATATATGAAGGAAATAGTCCCATCCAGAGACTCCCACTTGGTTAGACTGTTGGAGATCAGTGATTTATGTTCATGAGTTGGATAAGAAAACAGAGGGTACTAATGGTGATAGCTTTTCCTTGTGGGACCCACTAGAAAGGGTGTTAGATGGAGAAAATGTCCAATGATTATACCTCTATTGTTGATGTCAATGTATGGGTTCTTGGGTATTGAATAGAGAGCACTGGCACCTGAATACAACTGTGGACGAGCATTAGAGGTGTTGTAAGATTGAGTATATGGTCTTTTGAGGTAATATGAGGACAAAAAAAAAAAAAAACCCTAGACCTCTTGGAACCTGGGCAGGGGAAGGTTGAAAAATTCCAGAATTAGATGGGGGACAGCAGAGAGGCTTCTCCCACTTCAAAGGCTGGTGCCACATATAATTATTGACTCTCTGACCAACTCTTCCGTCAAGTCAAGTCAGAGGAACTTATTAAGAGCACATATCACCATGGGGTCTCATGGCGCTAGCGAAGACTCCGCGAAGACTGATGATCAGGTGTTGGACTTGGCCCTTTTTGCAGGGTCATCCCTAAACTTTTTGCCTTTCTCCTAGCCTTTTCTCTGACATGGTGTTGGTGGTTTTAGGACTCTGGGCACTTTAGCACTGCTGTCCAGTGTAAATGTGTGTGCTCTCTGTGATAAATATGGTAAGATTGGCCTACACCTGTTTGGCCTTGTTTAATTTACCTGTCAGTCCCTTGTAAAGTGGTATCCCATATACCCAGGGCTGGTAAATTAAATGCTACTGGTGGGCTTGCAGCGCTGATTGCGCCACCCACCAAAGTAGCCTTTCAAACCTATCTCAGGCCTCTGCCATTGCAGGGCCTGTGCGCGCAGTGTTACTGCCGCTGTGACGTGGCACCTAAAGTGTGTGCCATGTCTGTGACCCCCCATTTACTGCAAGTCAGTCACCCCTAAGGTAGGCCCTAGCTAGCCCTATGGGCAGGGTGCATTGTAGGTAAAAGATAGGACATGTACCTTAAGTGTGTGACATGTCCTGGTAGTGACAAACAGCCATCTTTGGTTTCTCACTACTGTGGGGCTGCCCTCCCATAGGAATGCATTGGGGATTCCCTGATAAGTGTTTCAGTGGTAATTCCTGATATGAGAGGAGCAGCGTGTTCAAGTTTGGTATATTTGGAATTGTCACAATAAATGCTGCGCAATGGTGTGCGCAGATTTATTATAACTATTTTTGAAATGCCCCTTTTAGAAGTTGGCATTTCTGTGTGCTATGTGTCTGCCTGCCTGATGTGAATTGCATGTCTGGCTTTTGAGTGACAGGGGCTGGTGAGGTGTGTGTGGCTCCAGGAGGGGCAGGGTGAGTCAGCGCTAGGCTGAATGGGACATCTGCATTTGGAGTAGTGGGAGGAGAAGTCCCTGGTCCCTGAATAGGATTGTGCCTGCCCTAGTGAATGCTGGCTCCGCCCCCCTGTGGTGTGTCTGATGACGAGCCCCCACCTAACAATAGGGAAGAGGAGCCCGGTAAACAGAGTGCTCCAGAACCAAGCAATTGCGCACGTGGATTCTGCTGCATTGGCAGCCGCCCTGACATTTTGGACATAGGGCATTTGAGCCCTCTGAGAAGGCCAGTTGGCCTGGGGGTCAGTTTTATGTGGTAGGGCACAAGGCCCTAATGTGATGCCTATGACATAATGTGTTTGGGTTGAGGATGTTTATGCATAATGTATTTATGCTGGTGAGGCCTAGTGCGTAATGTGTTTATGCTAATGAGGTTTGGGCCTAATGTGGTTTATTGCCTAATGTCATGTTATGATATTTTAGGATGGTGGCTAATGCTTATGTGATAATGCTTAGGTCATTATGGTACCAGTAGTCACTGGTTGTGTTTTGCATTTACTTACCTGATCTGATGGTTCTGACCGTGGCCCGATTGGCCTGGTCCTGTATATAATCCCCTGTGAATATTGCCTGTGCCAGTTGACACAGTGTAAATGTGGGATTATGTTTCTAATGTGTTTATGATAATACAAAGGCTTTTTTTTATATAACTTTGTGTGGAGTTTCTTTTGTGGTGTGCCTAGTGGGTTGCTGCTGTGTGTGTGTGTTGCGCAAACGCTTTACACATTGCCTCTGAGATAAGCCTGACTGCTCGTGCCAAGCTACCAAGGGGGTGAGCAGGGGTTATCCTCAGTGTGTAACTCCCTTGCCCTGACTAGAGTGGTGGTTTCTGCCTGGCTTGGGCGCAAGCCCTAGCCAACCAGAAATCCCATTTCAACATCAGGTATGCAGGTATTATAGATGGTCAAATAACCAGGTTTTTAGTTCCTGACGGAATGGGTTATGGTCAGCGATGAAAAGGAGATGTGGCGGAAGCTTATTCCAGAAAGCAGGTGCGAGAAAGGAGAAAGATCTACCGCCGTACCTGGAGGTGCGGATTCTGCGAGGGGTGAGGAGACATTTAGTATTTGACCTAAGCGTCCTACTTGGCTGATACCAGCTAAGTTTCTTAGCAAAATAACTTGGCCCGGCTCCATACATGCTCTTATGAGCAAGACAAAGGATTTTGAAGCGGCATCGCTTCTTAATAGGGAGCCAGTGAAGAGTCTTCAGACTAGGCACTGATGGGGCTCTTGATGGAAGGTTTAATACTAATCTAGCAGCAGTGTTTTGCAAAACTTGAAGCTTGGAGTAGAGCTCCCTGTTTATGGAGGCCAACAGGGCATTTCCATAGTCAATACGACTTATGATAAGTCCCTGGACCAGCGGTTTCCTGGATTCGACGGGGATCCATTGAAAATTTTTGCGTAGTTTACGCAAAATGCCATAACAGATGACGATTACATGATTTATATGGCTTTTCATTGACAACTGATTGTCAATCATCACTCCGAGGTTCCGCACCACAGGTTTGGGAGATGGACACGGGCCCAGATTCTGAGGCCACCAGTCACTAGACCAGTATTCATCCACCTTACCAAAAAGAATGACCTCTGTCTTACTTCCAATAAGTTGTAAGTGATTGGTACGCATCCAGTTGTCAATATGGGTCATGCAGTTTTTAAAACGGATCCTTGTGTCAGTGGGGTCTGGGCCTAGGGTAATCAATAGCTGGGTGTCATCAGCATATGACACCACATCAAAACCGTAGGACCTGATCACCCTGGCCAAGGGTGTTACGTACAGGTTGAAAAGCATGGGACTTAAGATGGAGCCTTGAGGGACTCCTATGCTTACAGACCGACTGCAGGAGGCCAGGGTGCCTATTTGTACTGTGGTGGTTCGATTAATTAGATAATTCCTGAACCAGTCCAAGGCCATACCCCTGACACCTACCTCCCAGAGCCGCTGTTCTAAAATGCTATGGGAGATGGTGTCAAAGGCGGCCGACAGATCCAACAGGACGAGCATGGCTGACTGCCCATTATCCAAGGCCAGTCTAATGTTGTCTACAACCTCCACCAACGAGGTTTCGGTGCTGTCTGCTGCCCTAAACCCCGACTGTGATGGGTCCAAGAGTCCATGACTCTCCAGATAGGTGGTAAGCTGCATATTGATCAAGAACTCAAGTACCTTTCCAAAATATGGAAGCAGAGAGATTGGCCGGTAGTTGCGAGGTGCCTTAGGATCAGCAGAGTTTTTTTTTAGAATTGGCTTAACTTGCACTGCTTTCCATCTAACGGGGACCTTTGCTTGTGCTAATGACATGTTGAATAAGTCCGTGAGTTTACCAGTGAGCAAAGGAGCAATAGTTGAAAAGAAACTGGGTGAGAGCAGGTCTACTGGAGAACCCGATTTAATCTTAGCCAGGGCAGTTGAGACCTCATCTGAAGTGAACGCAGTGAATTCCAGTAAAAGAGGAAAGGTGTAGTCAAGGTTAGTGTCTGAATTATTATCAGGATTTTTGATATAGTGGTGTGGAAAAGACCTATGAATTGTTATAATCTTTTCATCAAAAAAAGTTGACAGCGTGTCTACCCATTCTTGCGAAGATGTATTACCGGGCTGATCGGGAAGAGGAGTAGTAAACTCCTTTAATATTTTGTAAAGCTCCTTGTTGGAATTGGCAGCTTTGTTAATCCTGTTAATAAGATACAACTTTTTGGCATGTCTGATGTTATCTAAGTAGCCTCGATGGATCTGTTTATATTTTTGACGATCTTCACTGGTCTTAGTTTTTCTCCACATACGCTCAGCATTCCTACTAGACAGTATTTCAGCTTTCAGTGCTTCTGTGAACCAGGGTGATGCCCTAGGCTTGATCTTGACCCTTGACAAAGGAGCCACGGTATTCACGGCCAATGTGATTGCATCCTCAAAGGCTGTTACTGCATGATCAATATTCTAGGTGTGGGTTAGAGACGGGGGTTAAAATGAGCCGAAAAGGTCGCTGAAGTGACTTTACGCCATGGCCTTCTCCAGGTGGGTTCACTACTGGGATAGTTTTTTGTGGTGCCGATTGGTAGGGAGAATTTTAGCAGGTTATGATCAGACCAGAGCAGAGGGAGGGGGGACTCAACTCTAACATTGGTTGAGTTAGTAAACAAAAGATCAAGAGTATGGTCAGCCAGGTGAGTGGGTCCCACCACCATCTGGACTAGTCCCAATGTGTTCAGATTCGTCACCAGTTGACTTGTTGTCTGATAGCAGCTCCGCATAGTAATTCAAATCTCCAATAAGGAGAACATTATCGGCAGCTAATATATGTGGGGCAATTATCTCAAGTAGAAGATTTATAAAATTAGTTTTCTGGCTTGGAGGTCTGTACACTAGGGCACCTCTCCAAGTTCCTTTAGATTGTGTTTCAATTTTGAAAATATACATTTCGGACGTTTCTGTGGTAGAGGTATCTAATGTGGTGATTTTCTAGCCCCGACCTGGTGGCTATTGCGATACCTCCTCCTCTTTTGGCATTTCTGTCTAATCTAGTTAGATGATCTTCTGGAGGAAACGCAGTTGCCATGTCAGGGGAGGCATATTCATGGAGCCAAGTTTCAGTAATGAAACAGATATCTGGCTTTTCTAAGTCAAGAAGGCTCCATATTTCGAATGCGTGCTTTGGAATCGACCGGGCATTAAAATAAAGCCCTTTTAGTTGTTTAGGGGTCTCAGTGATGTCCCTTATATTTTTTAATAGAGATGCAGGGAAAGGAATTGACTTATTGAGAATGGTTTCAATGTCTACTTTGGAAGTAGCAGTATACACAAAGGTATCTAAGAGGCATTCGGGTACAGAGGCAGTAAAGGGTTTATTTAATAATTTAAGCTCTTGGCTTGAGTAGTAAAGTTTTGCCATATCTGCACTGGGCAGGGTTGGATTGCCCGTCATTTCAGAGAAAACGAGCAGGGGTCCTGGCGGCTGGCGGTGGACTGGCACGGACGGGCACAGACGGGCTTGCCTATGGCGCGCCGCCGACGCGCCGCTGCTTGCATCCACTGCACGTCCGCGCCCCTTCCTGCCTTAAGTAGGTAGGAGGGGAGGAAGCGTAATTGCAGGCTAGAACGCTAACGTTAATTCCGGTGAACACCGGAAGTGAAGGGAAACCAAGACGCGTCCCTCCGCACAATCGGCACAAGCTGTGGCGGAACGGGGACTAGTCACCACTATCAAAGGAGATCAGGTAAGAGAAAGTGGATAGACCGAGACGGCACCGTGAACAATAATGCCCTGCAGTGACGACTATAAGGCCAGCAAGACTGGTGGAAGCCAGAAATGCTAGAGTGCTACCGATAACGCTGAATAAAAAACATAAACACAAGTTAAAATATGCAGGCAGGCAATGATGCAGGCAGTCAATTGAATTAAAACATTACAAAACAGATGTCTGAGGCCGTGAAACTGACCGTCAGCCGGGAGTCCGCAGGAGGACCCCCAGAAGGGCTGCTTGTATATCAGAGGAGTACCCTGCTTATTGAGGCCTGCTTTGTCCCTCAGAGAACTGTCCTTCTGCTGCCGGAGGACTGCCCTGCTGCTTGAAGCTTGGCTTGTACCTTCAGAGGACTGTCTTGATGCATGGAGCCTGCCTTGCTGCTGGATCTCAGGACTACCAGAGTGACTCCAAGGGCTAATTGGCTGGCCTCCTGTGTGAGCAACAGGGACATAACAAATCCAGAGATCCTGAACCCTGCACTATGTCTCTGCCTGGAGTGAGCCCTGACTCCCACATGTAATGCCCTTCCAGTCTTGGACCACTGGAAGTGGTAGTAAAGGTGATCCTCCAACCACAACCTGAATCTTAGAATACTTTTCAGCAAAAAGTGGCCTTGGAACCTGCTCCCAAATCCGGTCGAGTTGCATTTCTGGTCGGGCTGACTGCACTGTAGTTCCCACTACGTTCTTCTCTGCAGCAGCAAATTCTGCAGGACCTCTCGGAAAGGGGATCACTGACAGAATATTGGAAACATCGAAAATGCAACTATTGTGTGGACAGACTATTGTGTCAAAAATATCGGGACCAAAATATCAAGAAGGTAAGTGGAAAAAGGTGAGTATAGATATACTATTCTTAACTCCACATCTATGAACCTTAAAGACATGTATATCGTCAAGGTACATATTTGCAGAGTTATATATAGGAAAACTTTGCTTACTTATAGAAACTTACCTTGACAATATCTTTGTCCTCTGTATTCTTGACATGATATTTTGTCCTCATTATATTTTTTTCTCCAATATTTTGTGTGCACACGCCGAAAGAGTATTTGGCCTAATGTAGCTTCAGCCTGCTACTTTATCCCACTAGAAATGTTCAACTTCCAAAAAAGTGAAAATGTCCCTATGTGGAAATCTTCACCGGGACTTCACCCAGCGACTCCTCGCCAACCATAGCTCCTCCTAAGACACCATCAATTGCCTTGCACCACTGAACTTTACCTTCTCAGGAACTTTTCTTCACAATTTCTTCTAAGTCAGAAGGTAGGCAGAGCCCAGGCCCAATATCAACAAGGCAAAGTTAAAACAGTGCTGGTTACACAGTCTATAACCATTGGAAATACAAAAATGGGAGCTAGCAGCAAATACATCGTAATAGAAAAGCATGAGTACAAAAAAAGAGGAAAATATGTGACTAAGTAGGACTCAAAGAGCCGTAGCAATGAATAAACATCCTACAACAAAGTGTGTCAATACAGGAGTAATAAAGTTGCCAGTGCATAGGTGCATTGGAGTATCAGATTAACAGTGCACAGTATTGGGAAAACCATGCAGCCACATATAGTACAGCACTAAAATAGTATTACCAGTTTGAAAACCCACGCAATACTGAGCCTGCATGAGGCAATAAGTACTAGTGCTCCCTTGCGTGCTGGCAGAGCAGTGGTTTCCATTTATATATTTTTTACGGCTTACCCACAGGGCAAATAGATAATTGCCTACACCGAAGACCACTACTCTGCTAATATGAGTTTTTAGTAGTCTAAATGCTTCCATGTAATTTCTGGTGCCCAAGTTCTTACATAGTGGCACAATCCACTTCTTCTGAAGTTGGAAATAGGATGGACAAAAGTTAAGTACATGGGTAAGTGATTCCAAACCTCCTTGACAAGCAGGACAAAGACCATCTGTTACGCCCTTTATGTGACATTTATTACTAAATGCTTTGATGGGTAAAGAACCATGAGGGTGGGGAGGACAATTTCATCAATTGGGTGCTTGTACTGCGCACTGGGTTTAAAGTCAATGAGGTTAACGATAGGGACCCTTTGCAGTTCAACACGTTTTCAACTGCAACATGCTCCCAATAGTTTGCATTTATACTGGCTCTGGATATCGTACACAACTTCTCTGGAGAAGACCAGAATTGGTCCAGGCCAGATTTCTGGAGTAGATCCTTAAAATAGAGAAACCAGGGGATTTTCACAACACCCTGGGAAGCCATAAGGTCTATGAGCCCCACCCTGTAGGACGCTAGCACTGGGGAGGTCCAAAGTCAGTTCCAAAAAAGTAAGTGCTCTGCACTCAATTTTTTGCGAAATCCTTCTTTGGGCCAAGTCTAGAAAAAGAAGGGCCATTGGGGTGCTCACAGGAAGGTTTAATAAGGAGCTTAGGAACCTGTGCTCCACTAGGTTAAGGCTTTGAGTATTTGTACAGCCCCAGACCTCAGCCTCGTACATTATTGAACCCATGGCCTTGATGTTGTAGATCTCAAGGGCAGGGGCCACCCTCTGGAGATAGTTTTCCTATGTATCTTTGTAATACTATCAGTGTGCTGAATTAGGGACAACTGTGCCTTTTCTAACTGTGGTGCCCAACTCAGGTATGTGGTGAGTTTTACCCCTAAGTAATCAAATTCAGCCACTGCATCTGTCAGAGTATTGCCCACCTACGTGTCTCTTACAGCAGGGCACCCTTTGTTTGGAGAAAAATATACATTTGGTCTTGGAGCTGCTAAGCTCCAACCCTTCTCATCACAGAATGACTGAAAGGACTTTAGCAACTGCTGCAACCCCTGTGGCAACTTAGAAATCAGCAGGGTATCATTTGCGAAGAGAAGGGTGGGGACCCTCCTCAAACCTGTTTTGGGCGCATCACAGCCGTCCTTGTCCACATACTCAATCACTCCATTGATGTATAGGGAGAACAGGGTAGTGGCCAAAACACATCCTTGCCTGACCCCTCGGTCTACCCAAATTGGATCTGTCAGTATAATTTCCTCCAGCCATCTGACTTGGGCAAGATTATCAACATGCAACCTGATGAGGATGTTCAATCGGGTGGCGGCATACCCATTTCTTCCAGCACCCTCCACAACTTTCCCCTATGGACCAGGTCAAAAGCAGCCCAGAGATCAACAAAGGCAACATAAAGTTTACCATTGTTGATTGTCACCTTTTTCCAATACAAACAGGTGAAACGGAACACCTGGTCTACAGTAATTACATTGGCTCTAAAGCCCGCCTGCCAATCTGACAAGACACTTTCTTGATTTATCCAGTATTGCAGATGCACCAAAACCTGCTTGCAAAAAATTTCCAGAGGGAATCAATAAGGCTAATCAGCCTATAGTTTCCCGGATTTGACCGCTCTCCCTTCTTATATATAGTTCTGATTTCTGCTAGGTTCCATGAGGCAAGGATGTCCATACCGGAGAGGACCAAGTTAGAAAGCATATTTATGAGGGCCCCCATAATTCTGGATTTGCCCTATAAAGGTAATTTGGTATCCTGTCTGGTCCCAGGGCATGAGTTCGGATGCAAGAGTTAATTGCATCTATTGTTTCGTTAAGTGAAAACATGAGGGTTTTAGCATGACAGAAATCGCTATTACCTAGGGACTCCCTTGCTTTCTTGTTTATGTCGCCCGTAATAGCATACAATTTGCTAAAATGTGTCACCCACTCCTGAGGTTGAACACAAAAACCTAGTGCTGCTTTTTGGCCATTTAGACAAACTGCAACTGTCTTCCAAAAATCCTTATTGTTATTTTATTTATGAAATTCTACTTTATTCTTCTAAGTTGGTGTGATACTTTTCTTGTGTTTTAAGTTTATTACTAGTTTAGTAGTGGTTGTTTTCTGTCTAAAAACGTAACACAGTGCTTCTAAGTTAAACCTGACTACTGTGTTGCCAAGCTTCCAGAGGGTTAAGCACAGGTTAATTTAGGGACTTTTGTGGCACTCTGAGATGGACTGTAGATAGTTGCTTGAGAAGTGTCTTCACACCACTCAATCAAAAATCCAATTTCTTACACTAACGACGACAATGGATCTTAAACATAAAAGTAGCACAGACACATGAAAGAGTGGATTGTGTTTGTAATGCTCCTTGTTTGGGGCCTCATATTGTTGAGCAAGGAATATAGCCTACGAAATGTATACATTTCTTCTACTTGGTAACAACAACCAACTAGATTATTATTTTTCTACAACTAATTTAAGTGTTGTGATTCGCAATAGTGAATGGGAACTAAATAGACCCTTGCAAAAATTGCAATGAACTTCAAATTCATGCCTTGAAGTTCAAGACCCTTCATTTGCAGATATGTTCTGGTGTAAATATTTACCACTTTTATATAACTTAAATAAAATACAACAAAAAACCCGACTGTAGCTGGAAAATAATTCACTTCAAATCACAGTGACCCACCTGAGGGCTTTTCTTCATTACAGTTGAGAGCATGAGGTTTAGCTCCGTGCATCAAAAGTATTCTCACAAGATGCGTCTGAAAACCAAGTAATCAAGATATTTAGTCATTGCAATACTACATGTTCATATATTTATCATACTCTCCCCAGTGTACTGGACATGAAAAATATTAACAAGGCCCTTTACCAGAACTGCACAGAGACGTAGCTCTGACCCAGAGATATTGTCTGTTGTTACAGGCAATGTAAAACTCTTGTTACGAGAAGAATGCACATATAAAAAACAAGCAATTAGAAAGTCAAGTGAACTGGTGTTGGATGACAGCTTCGTTTAGCTTTTAATTTGTAAATAGTTTTTATAAAGCTTTATTCTAAAAACATTTTTTAAATAACACTTTTGCATACACAAAAATACAGACACAGGCAGCTGACTTTGAATGTTTTTATATTAAAGTTTTACAAAAAGAATCAAAGTTGAATGTCCGTACATGTACATGCGTGCATACACAAGCAAATTATTTAAATATCTTTTTAAATTTTTTGCAAAATACGAATGACAGTTGAACAAATCAATGGATGAAGGGGGCTTCCTGAAAGTCCCTTCCTATATGAAAGGGTGTTATGTATATCATTTTTTGTAAAGCCAAAAGGTCTTGGTTAACGTCAGATCTAAATAAAATACACAGAAAATGGAACACATCAGCCTTGTTATTTTTTTGCCTGCTTCACTATAACATCTTGAAAACATTAACTGTTTTCTTCATTTAGCAGATTTTTGCATCAACAAAGGTTATTTTGTTCCCTGCCTCAATGAAAAGATGACAAAAAGACTGTCAGAGGTTAAAAGTTGTTTTTTCAGGAGATTTCCTGAAGTAGACTAGCATTCTGATGGCATGAGGTACAGTACACACTACTTGCACTTCCAGATGAAAAATGCTCACATTGTCGCTACTTGTTTGCCAAGAGCAGTGCTTGTCTGTTGGCATGCTACTGACTGAAAACGGTAGCCGATGTTACTAGCTCCCAGAACCCCCATGTGAGTCTTCCAGCTTATGATAAATGAATAAACAAGTTGTGTTTCAGTAAGTCTGTCACTGTGTAATGCCATGGTAAATGCATACTACACATATCGCTGTTAATATACTACATACACTATATGGGTCTTGGTTCATTGCCTCTTGTCCCATGCAGCTTTATGGACACAAAGTTATGATCTACACCTAACTTCACTTTTCACTTTATCTCAGTTATTGCCTACCTTTTATAAGTAAAAGACATACAAATGATGGACAGAATGTTGAACAAATCAAACATTCACCCCCAGTTAACAGATCTGGGTTAAATCCATCGTTCTTTTGCTCACCATGCCACCCCAGTTTAGACCCAGTCATATGCAAATCACTCTTGACCCTGCTCCTCAAGTAAACAGTCCAGCCCGAACTGCCAAGCCAGGTCCTCCCTGAACCAGAAACAATTATCCTGGGATCGGTTTCGGAGTATCACCCCTCATCAACTAGGCTAGCTTGAATCCAGTGGCACAGTGATCCCGGGACCCATGTCTGGGCATACCCAGTGCACTTAGGGCGAGAAAGCAAAAGACACACAAATGATGGACGGAATGCGGAACAAATCAAACATTCATCCCCAGTCAAGAGATCTGGGTTAAATCCATCGTTCTTATGCTTACCATGCCATCCCAGTTTAGACCCAGCCATATCAGTCTTGATCCTGGTCCTCATGGGAGCAGTCTAGCCCGAACTGCCAAGCCAGGTCCTCCCTAGACCAGAAACAAGCATCCTGGGACCGGTTTCGAGCTATCACCCCTCACCAGCCAGGCTAGCTTGAATCCAGTGGCACAGTGAGCCCGGGACCCACGTCTGGGCATACCCTGCACACTTAGAGCGAGAAAGCAAAAGACACACAAATGATGGACGTAATGCAGAACAAATAAAACATTCACACCCTAGTCAAGAGAACTGGGTTTAATCATCATTCTTTTGCTCACAATGCTGCCCAAGTTTAGACCCAGCCATATGCAAATCAGTCTTGCGTTGCTCCTTATGGGAATAGTCCAGCCCATACTGCCAAGCCAGGTCCTCCCTGGACTAGAAACTAGCATCCTATCACCCCTCATTGGTCAAGACTGATTTGCATATGGCTGGGTCTAAACAGGAATGACATGGTGTGCAAACAAACGATGGATTTAAGCCCAGATCTCTGTACTGGGGGTGAATGTTTGACACGGTTCAGCATTCCGTCCATCAAATATTCTTTCTGCATTTTTTGCCCTAAGTGGGAAGGGTATGCTCAGACGTGGGTGCCGTGCTCACCATGCCACTGGAGTCAAGCTAGCCTGGCTGATGAGGGGTGATACCCTAAAACTGGTCCCAGTATGCTTCTTTCCAGTTCAGGAAAGACCTGGCCTGGAAGTTCAGGCTGGACTATTCCCATGGGGAGCAAGGTCAAGACTGATTTCCATACGGCAGAGTCTAAACTGGAATGGCATGGATTTCGGCCCAGATCTCTGTATTGAGGGAGAAGGTTTGGCATTGCTCTGCGTTCCGTCCATCAATTGTTCTTTTTACCTTTGATAAGTAGCACACCTATTATCTTACATCGGTCTATTTTAGTTTAATAATGCCTACAATGTTGTACAAATGCCACTGTGAACACCCTAATTGTTTTTCACATTTCTGTGGTGGGCATTGTGAATTATGTTATAACATGCCAGACAAAAGTTTGAGTTATGGTTTGCTTTCATTTCATACCTTACTTGGTGCGGATCAACAGAAGGACTGCGCGTTAAATGAAACTGAATACAATAATTTATCAGCCGGTCCTAAGTGTGGCACAGTGGATTAGGGTAGGAAATGATCCAACACATAGGCTGAATTAGGACGGGATGTGTGGGTTGCGATAGTGTGTCAATTTCTTTAAGTACCCGCGCTTCTCTCCTCTTCAGTTCACTCAAAGCTTATATTGGTCAATACACTTGTGAGTCCCGAATTGCAAAGACTAAGCTGTGATTTACTATTGTAGTAATTATGTGCTACTAGAGAAGTCCCACCTATTAACAGATAAGCATTTAATAAGCCAATAGGGATTGCCCATGGACAGCTATTGGCTTTGCCACTGTGTAAAAGAGATGTTCTACAGCAACGTTGCTTTGCAGCATGGCTAAAATAAAGTTGGAAAAAAAGCACTATGAGCAGGCCGCTTCATAGCCCTTTTTTCCTTCTGGCAGGTGGGGTGGGCAAGACAGACAATCAGCCGCGGCCGGCATGACTCGCGGGTGGGGGGTGGGGAGTTCACGTGGGGAGGGGGGGTTGTGTGGGGGGGTTAATTTAATTTAAAAAAAATTAAACTTACCTTTCCGCCGCCGGCCGGGTCCCGCGTCTTCTCTGCTCTCCTGCTCTCCAGGAACAGGAAGCAGAAGCAGGCAGCCAGGCTCCCTCCCTCCCCTAAGCCAATCACAATGCTGCAAGCAGCGTTGTGATTGGTCGGGACGCCGCCCAGCCAGCGGCTTATGGGGAAGCCATTTTCTCCATGTAGGCTGCAATGCAGCCTACATGATGCAGCCTACATGGAGAAAAGGCAGAGTGTGCACGACTGGTTTTGGCGGCCCCAGGGGGCCGACCAAACAGTCTATGCGCACTTGGGAGTGGCAGGGCACACTACACCTCCCCTGCTCTCAGAGCAGCCCCGCCCACCCACCCAGCGCAACCAAACATGAAATGGTAATAACTGAAAGTTATTACCATTTTATGTTTCTGCTTCTTGCACTGTGAGAAGCAGTGGGGCGACGCTCCTCTGCCTAGTGGAGGAGCAGCCTCTGCAGACAATGGTAGGGAGGTAACGGGCAAGCGATGGCGGGTGGGAGGCCAAGGAACAGAACAGAAAAAAAAGAAAAGTTATGGTGCAGTCAGCACTGGCTACATCAAAGTGCTTTTTTCTCTTATAGCTGGTGGGGAAAGGTAACACAGACAACGGGGGTGTACAGGTAGGAGAGATGAAGCAATCCACATACAGGGATGGGGTCAACAGGGAAAAAGTAATAGGGAAGGAGCAACAGGAGCACAGGGGATGAGAGTGGAAGAAGCAGCAGGAGCACAGCGGGTGGAATGCGAAGAAGTAAAAGAAGGAAGGGGATAGAAGAGGAAGAATAAACAAAGGGCACAGCAGGGTGGGAAAGGGAGAAAGAAGAAACACAGATCTTGGAGGCTGGGAGGGGAAGAAGCAACATGGAATAGGGGGTTGGGAAGGGAAGAACCATCACGGTAACAGGGGTGGGGGGTGTAGGAGAAGAAACAACTTAAGGAAATAATACCTGAACCATGGCACGAGCAGTAGATGGATAGCAGAAGGACACTAATCAAGCTAAATCTATGAATAGTTGGTCCATGCTCCACACACAAGATGAGGAAGTGAAGCTGACATGAGCTGGCAAATTAGAAGGCAGCAAACAAGAGTGACAATGAAGCCAACACATGGTAAGTAATGGAATGGCTCCAAGCCCCTTATAGTAAACAATACTTCTTGTAGCGACAGCGCATACGCTGCCATCAGGCAAGACCTAAAAAAACAAACTTTATAAGTCGGGACCATAGCTTATAAAAAGCTTAATTGTAATAGGTATATGGTCATATTCATCTTTGAGAATGTCTCCTACGCATAAGAGACAAAAATTAATGTTTTGTGATTCTTGTGGAGGTTAACTTGCCAACAACTTTATTTAACTATTTAGACATTCATATATTTAGTAAATTATTGCAGGACCAAATATCCTCACTCGCAACTTCATAGAAAGAGGAACAATCAAGGAAGTTTTAAAAAAGGGAAACGGTTGCTTGTAGAAATAATCCAGACAAATGCAGTGCCTGATCCACTGTCTGTTATTTCACAGTTTCTCCTCTTGTCATGGAAACTGTCCATCAAAAGCCAGTTTAAACAGAGCAGCACCAAGCATCTCCTGAACTCCTTAACTACAGATCCTTGGCTTCACAAGACTTCCAGGGCACATTGTCTGGCACGTTAATTTTTTAACTGTTTAGGCTCACTTTTCAGAAAAAAGGTGCCACTTTCCTGGTTCAGATATTATTCCAAGAGCTAGTATGCACCTGAATACAACATATGTTTAGCTGCAGCAAGGGTGCAAAGGATAAATTACATTTGACATTTCAACTGCAAAAAATAATCAGGTCATATAATCGGTGGTGGACTAGGGTTCAAAGAGAAAGGCAATGATTGGTTCTCTCTAAGAAGTGGACAAGGAGTTGTTCAAATTATAAGCCATGAATGATGCTAGCTCTTTAATTCTTAAACACACCACACAAAGAAAGCTAAAAGAGTGCTGATCAGACAAGGGGATGGGATAGCATATGACTCCTCCCCTTGAATCAGCTGATTAAACGCAAACTGATTCATGCTGAAAATGCATTAAGAGGCCAGAGATTCAGTAGGACTGCCAGTCCCATAAGTGAACTAGAGGGTGCATAGAATAAAGAGAAGTAAAGGAGGTGAAGACCTTTCAGCTTGTCCAATTTTCTTTTCTTCATGGTGCACAAAGTATCATGAATCTGGTTGTAGATGTAAGAGTTTGCAGCAATAATCAGAATTTGACACCCCTTAGATTCAGGCCTGGACTTGCCCCACTGGTAACTGAGCACCTTCCAGGTGGGCTGGCACAGTGGGGGCCAGTTTCACTGTTGCTGGGGGTCAGTTTTGTTTTTGCGGGTGAGGGGCTTGTCATGTTTCCTGTCTGCAACATTTCAGCACATTAAAAATAAACAATACAAAATAAATGGTTTTAAGGTGTGCTTCAAATCCATTTCTTTTTCTGTTTGTGTGGTTCCTGACTCCTGCAGAGTCACCACGTGATGCACAATACTTTCAGGGCTAGAGGGCGGGTGGGAGGAGGGGTAACAGGTCTTCTGTTGATTGGCTGAGAGAGTCCAGTACATATATGAGAAAGACCCTTCAAAATTCAAAACAGTGATTGTCTAGACGATGTGATCTTTGCAACGCATTTCAATTTAGTATATTGAATTACACCATTGCGTTGAGTGACAGTTGTTAGAAGTGAAAGATTCTAATCACAAATTTAGAAACTACTGCAATAACAATGATGCTATTAGTGAACCAAGAAGTAAGCTATCTTTTGTCCCCTAGAGGTGGCCATATGTTACTACAGATGATTTAGGAAATTGAACCCTATATTTTTTGCTGGCTTTACAACTCTGTGTACTTTAACCCTGAAAACCAGCGGTAAATTGCCTGTGATCACCTTTTAAAGATGGTTGAATTGGCATTTTCCTCATTGGAATATGTAACTTACCTATAAGTCCTTAGCATATAGTGCTAGACATACAGAGGTCCTGGAAGTTACATGCCACTTGTGGACTGCAGCACCTATTGTGGTGGTAGTGCAAACATGACTTCAGGCCTACCACTGTAGTCTGACTGTAGCAGTATAAAAACTATAACTCAACCAGTCAAAAAAACCTTTTTGATGAAAACCTCCCTTTTAAATATTAATAGCTTGCCCTTCTGTAGGACTTGTTACCTACAAGACAGAATGTATGTTATTTAGAAGTCAGACATGTAGAAATCTAATGTCCCTCCAGCGACTAGCACCCAAAAGATATTTTTCACTGTGGCAGGCCAATTTGAATTTGCTCTCAAACTTCTCCCAGCACTGATTAGCATTTGAATAGGTGTGATAAAGGTGTTAAATGACTCGCAACAGCAAACAATGGGCTGACATGAATAAGCAGAAATGAACACCACTGAAAATGTAGGTTGTGATTTGTGAGCATCCTTTTTGTCATTAGAGTATCAAATCCTGATTAACATCAAATCTGGCTTGACAGGTCTGCTGGGGTTACATATAATACTTTGTGGTACACTTGAAAGTGAGAAAACAGGATGTCAGAACAGTTCTTGTGTATCCACTGTCTAGATGCTGATCAACCCTGCGTTATCCTACCAGACATCTATCTCCGGGTTTTAGATATAACATTGGGGGGGAGGTGAAAAAAGGGGAAACAAGAAGCCAAAACAATTTGGGTGTATCTATTGTCTTGTTGCTGGAAACCCTACTTTTGTTCTACCAGATTTCTATCTCTGGGGTTATTGTGGGCACAGTGGTTGCTCCAAACTGGATTTTAGTTTTAGATGAGGAAGGGCACTAGGATTACAATGGTGCACTCCCCACACGCACACACCCAGCTGCCAGAGCAGAAGTTTATTGTGCCAAAGACTTTTGCCATCTTAAAAATGCCCAATGTGGGTATGGATTGCCCTGGGAAACTCACCCCAGTGGTTAGGGTGTGTGGAGGAGTCATTCCTATCTCATGCCAGGCATAATGTGACAACTGTAGGCACCCACGTCAGAGCACTACTGGACCTAAGAAAGAACAGAACATGACTGGGCCTGCTGTTTATGACGAGAGAGGAACCCTTGAGGAATGGACATGCTCCCTCTTGTACCCCAGAACAAAAAGTGGACTCCATGGGTCATAAGGCTGAACTCCTGTTAAACCTACAGTGATATAGCAAGCTACAAATGGCCTTTTTCTGCGCAGATGACCATTGGCAACTATACCTGGACTGGACCCTGTTGTTGTCCTCTACCTGACCCCCTGTCAGCCTCTAAGAGTTTCCTCTGAGGCCCAAGGGGGGCTTTAGAAGTGTACTTCTGTGGTGGTCTAGTACTTAAAGGATTAAGGGCCTAACTTATAGATAGTCAGACGTCCTGTTTCTCCATCGGGGAGACAGAGTAAATTACTTCACATTGCCCTCACGGAGGCATAATTTAGAAATGACCATCAAGCTGGACGTCATTTCTAAAGCACTGGTAGGAACCACTGTCACAGCGGCTCCTGTCAATGCTGTCAACCGTTGGGTGCAGGGTTCTGTCAACATGATTAATCCCTGCACTAAACTGTTTTCTTTTTTATTTTCAAGAAGAAAACCCTGAAGCAGGATTTCCTTTATAAACTTTTTTTTAAAATGCTCCGCTTTCCATGTATTTCCTCTCCCATGGCAAGAGGAGCATTATCAGTTCTCACTGCCCCTTACCGACATGGTGTCTAAGTGGTGACGGGCAGTGAAAACTGGCCTCTAATTCCGCCCATCTAAATTAGGTGTGTAGAATTAGAGGTCTGCCTCAGATGGTGCTTACTCCAAAGGGCCGTCTGAGGGGTTTAATCACAGCAAAGATGGAGTATTCTCTGCCATGATTAAACCTATGGTCTGCCCGCTTTCAAATTTGGTGAGTGGACCTTTATGTTGGTGGTATGTATACTCCATTGTCATTGCATTGGAGTATACATACTGCCAAAATAGAAATCAGGCCTTAAGAAGGTAAAACCTTTGACCAGGACAAACTTTGTTAGTGTAGCCCACCCATGCCTCATCATGGTCAGCATCAAATTGTGCCTAGGTCCCAGTCTACCACAACCCTTGACTAGCATTGGCACTTTGTGCTTCTTGGTGCTATTCCTACCTAAAAATTCAAAAGTTCACCTCTCTGGCTCCGAATATTGCATTGTTTTCAGTTTGGTGTATTAATTTGTTTATTACATTTTACTTGTTTTTCTAATTCAGTTTGGGATTTTTGTTGTTTAGCATTTTGACTTTTGTACTGTTTTGGTATTGCATAAATAAACTACACATTGCCCTAAGTTAAGCTTGTCTGCTCTGTGCCACAGCTGCCAGGAGGTTGAGCTCAGTTTAATTTAGTGACTTTAAGGGTTCACCGTGACAAGAGTTGTGATTAATCCTTAAGGTGGTTGGTCACCCACCCAAAACAATAACTCAATTTCTTGCAGTGGGGGTAACATTATAGTCTTTTGCTGTTGTACTACGAACACCTCAAACTGATGTATTTCAAAGTGCTCTCCTATGATGATGATGAGGAAAAAGTAGTCACTATGAAAAAAGTATCTGACTAGGATCACACAATGTGGTCGAGAGAAAGCCAGGATTAATGCAAGGACTTTATGCAATTCAGACACTACATAGATATTTAATTCTCTCTACCATTTTAGATTAAAGCTTAATTCTTTGAGTTCAATCCTTTAGGTGCTATATCAGTGTACTGTGCTACATACATAGAGGCAATGCATGTTTCATAAGGATTGGTGGCCGTGGTTGGGGAGGGTGATGTTTTAAGGAAGAACTAAAATCAAAAGCTGTTACCCACTCTTGATCAGTGCATTGAGACCATTTGTTCCATGTAGCTAAAAGTATTTATTTACTGTCATCCATTCTTGAATTATTAAATCCACCTACTCCTCACCATCCAACTATTCATTCATTGAGCCCTGTCTCCAGTCTCTACCCATTTATTCAATAATTGGACAAGACTCAATAACGAAAAACATCTTGTAAAATGCACCATATTTGCAATTTGTTTCAAATCTTTCTTGGTGGAGAATCCTCTATACTCCCCTTGCAGTGGTCAGTCTCACTTGTTGCATTTGCTTGCTATATACAGTATGAGGGTTGATCTAACAAACATGTCAGGGCTGCTTTCATTTCCTAGTCCGGCCCTGCTTGGAGTGGTTATAAAGCAGTGCAGATTACTCCTTGTAAATAAATCACCCCAGGCCATGAACTTGCACAACTCTTGGAAATAAATCTACTAGGGGTAGAGAATAAAACAAGATGTGTCAGTGAGTCAGATCAGTCAAACTGACACATACATAACATAATTGATCTTTAAAGTCTGCTGAGTTCTTAACTGAGCAAAAGGCTTTGTTCAAATAGAGGTGTAATTGCAAGGTTTGGTGGCAGCCTAAAAGTGAACATATGTATCAGCAGTGTTATGTTTACAACACATTTTATGATAAGTCAGAGTTTGTTTAAATTGCAAGGAAGTGAAGACCATTTATTCTTGTTTTGACAGGTAACTAAGATTTATCCAAGACATTGTTAAAATCTCCTCAATTGTGTTGGAACAGAAAAGAATATCTGTGGATTGGAAACAACACCTGATTCAAATCCAGGTTAATTTCCCAGTGATATCAGAAATCAATGCAGTCAGTTGCGTAATGCGCCCTCCCACTGTCTTAGTGCTGTTATTTTGAGTACCCACTTGGCAGGAATGCAGTTTAAAGCTGCCAATACCTATTCTGCAAGGAACAACCAAATAGTTTTACAACCTCAGAAAAAGCTACAAGGGTGAACCATCAGAAAGTAGTAGACTTTAAAAAAAATTCATGTCCATACAATCGGCTAAGGATTCGGCTTTCCGTTTGTCATTAACCAGCAAACACATGCCGAAAAGAAAATTAGTTAAACAAAATGTATCTGTTAGACCTGACAATCTTGGCATGGTATTCCTCCAAACCTTTTGCCTTCCCCTCTCCATGTTTTCAGAATTCTGAGGCCTGAACTCAGGTGATTTTATTATCTAATGTCAAGCACACTGAGTGTGGCTTGAGGGTTTATGAGCCTCCTGTGTATCTGCATTGCAAATGTGAAAATGAAAGGGAGTAGCTTTAATTGCATGAAGTGGGTTTATCTTTCAACCCTCCCACAGTGAAAGACGTTCACCATATCGTTCAATGCTTTGCATCAGGTAGCCTAAGCATGAACAGAATACACAGAGACAAGGAAATGGCAAGCATTAGCTATGTATCATGACAGATTATACCTGTCTATTGTCTATGGCAGTTGACACATCTTAAGTCCCTGACCAAGGAGGGTGGAGTACTGACTGCAGTGCTGGGGAATGTTTGCATGTATGTGCGTGTGTGTCTGTGAGCGTATGCCTGTGATTGAGTTAATGGATGTATGAACATGTGTCTGTGTGTCTCTACTGACAGTAAGGGACTGCCATGGCCTAACTGTGTCTCTTCTTGATTTGATTGCGTGAAATATTGACATAATTGTGGCTAATCCTGGCATTATTGTGACCCAGTCTGGATTTATTGTTGGTTTCCATGACATAATCATAGCTATCCCTGGAATATTTGTGGCCCTGGCCTAATAGTGACAGTTGTTGATATATTGTGGACATTCAAGCTATAAATATGGCTATCCCTCTCACAATGAGGCTAAGCCTGGATTTACAGTGAACATTCTTTTCCTAACTGCTAAGGCATTTTGTTGGTGATCCTTGATATATTGTGGGTATTGTTTAGATAGCTGTGGCTGTTCGTGGCATAATGGTACCCCTGGAATAATTGTGCCCATCCATGATTCATCGTGAGCAGTCCTAATAATATTCTGACTATACCTTGCCCAGTGGTGGAAAAAATCCCTTCCATTTTATTAACTATGCAGCTATTTGCTACAAGTAACAAATGTGCATAACAGGCAGTACCTGTTCATGCGTGACAGTAAATCACGAGACGTTGTGATGAAAATTGTGTTCTTTGTTCATAAAAATAAAACCTGTCAATCAGAGGTGTTAGTTCTGTCAGACTTAGGATTGTCTTCCCCCAAACATTTTGCCTTACTCCTTCATTTTTTGCTGATCTTGTATTTGTTGGCCTTAGGACTCTGCGCATTTTACCACTGCTAACCAGTGCTAAAGTGTGTTTTCTCTCTCCTCTAAACATGGTAAAATTGGCTTAATCCCAATTGGCACATTTTATTTACTTTTAAGTCCCTAGTAAAGTGGTAGTACATGTAACCAGGGCCTGTAAATGAAATGCACTTATGTAGCCCTTTAAACATGTCTCATGACTGCCATTGCAGCCTGTGTGTGTAGTTCTAAACTGCCTTTTCGATCTGGCAAAATTAACCTTTTGCCAGGCTCAAACCTTCCTTTTTAATACATATGCCACCCCTAAGGTAGGCCCTAAACAACCCATAGGGCAGTGTGCCGTGTATTTAAAAAGTTGAACAAATACTTTTAACTTTTACATTTCCTGGTAGTGAAAAACTCTTATATTTATATTATAATACTGCAAGGCCTACCTCGCCCACAGGTTAGCATTGGGTTACTTTATTACATTTAATAAGTGATAACTTTCAATTGGTAGCAGATGGAATGTTGCGTTTGCTGTCCAAAGAATTGCAATTAAAAACCCTCTTTAATGGTAAAGTTGGATTTTAAATCACAATTCTGGAAATACCACTTTTAGAAAGTTAGCATATTCTTGCTCCAACCATTTGGTGTCTGCAGCCTGTATCCTGGGTCACATTAGTAGGTGTAGCTGTAAGTTGGTCTTTGTGTATTGCTGCCAGACAGTGAGACAAAGGGGAATAGTTGCTGACAGTATAGTCCATCTCTGACTAGATGAGTGGGAGAAGCTGTCATCTACCACACTTGCACTTCACAGAGCCTCTGCCTGAGCACACAAACAATGGGTTTGACACTAGTCTTTTGTTTTGCCAGACAAGCTGGGGCCATGGCAGGGAGGAAGGAATTTCCAAACAACTCTGGGGAGTGGAAACATCCAGAAACTTCTCCTACTTCATAGTGGGTACCAGGTAGAAATAATGGACCCTCAGACCCAAATCTTCAGTACACCTCTGGAAATGTGGAAGGCTCGGAGGGGCTGCTGTGCTGCTCTGCAAGAAGGACTGCTACTCTGCTGCCCAAGCGAGAAGGTCTGGACCTTCATCCTGAGCCCTAGACCACCAGTGTGACTCTAAAGGCTAGTTGGCTGACTCCCTGGTTAGAGCCTCAGGGACAGAAAAGATCCAACCACCTGAACTCTACCTGTTGTGGGTTTTGCCCCCCAAGTGGTGCCATCCCTATCCTGGATCCTTGGAAGTGTGATTGAAGGTGCTCTGCCTGCCCAGCTGTAGTCCTGTGGCCAGAACTAATGAAGCACGATATATCTCCTTGCAGCTGAATTGGATCCGTCACTGTGCGACATATCCCAGACACTAGCCTGCAGCTTCCTTGGAACCGCCGCTGCGCGATGCATCCTCGATGCATGACTTTGCATCGCAAGCTCCTCGTCAACAGCATCCTCGCTGATGACTTACAACACTGCATCATAGTACTGCAGCTTCCTCAGTACCGCCGCTGCGTGATGCATCCTCGACGCGGGATTTCACAACATTTCGCAAACCAGGATTAAGAGTACTTTGTTCAGCAGCCTAACTTGGTCCCCGATCCAACCCGCGCTCCATCGCGGTTGGCCTGAACTTGTGACTTTTTCCCAGTCCAGCGTGATTAGATAAACACAGTTGGTGCTTTGTGTTTGTAAGCACTATTTTCATTTAAATTTTTAGATTTGCATATCTACCATTCTACTGATTGGAGTTTTGCTGTTTTGGTCTCCAATAATTGATTACATTTTACTCTATTTTTCTAATTTGGTGGGGGATTTTTCTTGTTTTGTGTTTTCACTTTATTACTGTTTGAAGTGCTGCATAAATACTTTACCCATTGCCTTTAAGTTAAGCCTGACTGCTTTTGTGCAAAGCTACTAGAGGGTTAAGCATAGGTTAATTTGGGGTTTGCTTTTGTTTCACCCTGACAGTGATTGTGGTTGCTGCTTGAGTAGGGTTCCACCTCTCCTCCCTTAACCAGTAACTAGGCCTGGGCAGAGCTCACAGAATTTCACTACATGGAATTCCAGGGAATTACAAGAAACCTCTGCGAGATTCAGTGGAATTCCACAAAACGGCGTAAATAGGCATATTGCGCTGCTTCCTGTGATTTAGTGCCGAGATCTCGTTCCATGCTGAAAAATCAGCAAGAACGGCAGCACGTGGCGTGCCATAGAGCGCAGCTTCTCGAGCTGATTTTGCTGACGCTCAAGTAGATCTTTTACTTGAGCTGCAGCTTTCTGACCGCTAAAGGTCATGACTGCACATGTTGAAGAATTCTTGCTGGGTTGCCCTTCTAGCAGTGAAAATCGCACTAGGGATGGC
This sequence comes from Calotriton arnoldi, assembly GCA_963921515.1. Lineage (NCBI taxonomy): Eukaryota > Metazoa > Chordata > Amphibia > Caudata > Salamandridae > Calotriton > Calotriton arnoldi. Next base: position 187,772 of record CAWUFW010006599.1, on the reverse strand, counting down.
TAAACTCGCTCGCCAACTTACTTTTTTGGAGCCATGCTTGAGAAAAAACTCCCCACAGCGGCAGTTAGCAGAATTTTGGCCATTCCGCATTTTGATTGTAATGCAGAGTGGGCAAAATTCTGCCAATTTCTCCAGGGGAGTTGAATATATCGCTCACACCTACCAGTAACCCAATTTCCAACAAGAGGGTATTAAGCTGATTTATCCGAAATGAAAATTTTGGGAAACATTGTAAATTATCTGGATTTTCAGTAACAGAAAAGTAGGTGATTTAGGGCAAAAATTCTGCATTTATGAAATTTAGTCACAGAATATACTACGGTAATAATTCATGGTAAGGGATCCGCCTACTTACAGAGACGCTTTTCTTTCTATGTCCCGGCCCGACCATTGAGATCTATGTCCCTGTGTCTTGCCCAAGTTCCCCGTTTTAAATTTCAGCGGTTAGGCGGTAGTTCTTTTGCTAGGAAGGCAGCGGTCGAGTGGAACGACCTTCCCCTGGACCTTCGGTACATGCAGGATCTTACTGCTTTTAAGAAGAAGCTGAAAACACATCTCTTTGTCTGAAGCCTTCTAGGATCCCCTGTTGGCATCGCGCCGGGACACTTACGAGTATCTGTGCGCGTTACAAATGGCTGTAACATAACATAACATAACATAACATGCTCATTTTGGGAGTACGATGACTTGGGTTAATTTGTACCTGAAATATCTGTTACATTTTGACTCACGTCGATGAATGTTTTCATCTATTTTGATAATGCTGAGTATGATATTCTCATTTCTGATGTTTAGGCCTAAACACACAACATTGTTGTAACTTCTCTTGATCGTTTAGGATCTCTGTAAATTTAGCAGTAGTTTTGCTGAATTTTCTGTACGATTTTTCCATTACTGCTCTCTATAATCTGTGATTATAAGATTGGTATAATAATATTTTTTCCATTTGCCCATGTCCAATGAGATTCTCATAGATCACATATGACTGAGAAGCCTCTTTAAAGGTGCAGCATGAGAAATTAGTAGGAAGTAGAGGGCAGAAGTGAAGAAAGGGACTCTATACATTTTGAAAAAAATGCTGTGCCACGGGAAGGTGCAAAACCATTTTCTTTTAACTGAATAAAATTCCAGTAGATCTACTGTCAATTGTTACAGATATCATGCTACAAATGCATCCTTTTGACATTGTCTTTTCAATGCTATCTTGATGAGATTGAGTCCCAACATAATGGGTGATGGAAAAGTTTTCGTGGCATTCCACAAAATGTTTGAATCAACACCCGTCGTTTGGTGCCACATTTCAACTCTGTCCGAGAACACCACACTCCAGGAGAAGGGGCTGCTTTGCCCATGCCGAGTTGCAGCAGTGCTATAAAGCGCGTCCCTGACTTCCGCGGCGCTGAACACCCATTGTTTGGTGCCGCATTTCAACTGGAAAAGGAATCTCTATCCCAGAACACCATGTTCCAGCAAGAGGGGCTGCTTTTGCCCACACCCAGTTGCCTCAGCGCTATAAAGCGCATCCCTGAATCCAGCGGCATGGGACTCACACGGCCAATCCTGGGCCAAGGGCGGTCCTGTCCAGGGCCGTAGCCACAGGGGGGCCAGCAGGGCCCGGCACCCCCATCTTGATGCCTGGCCCCCTCAAACTTTCTTGGCAGTGGGCAGATGACATAGGGATTTTTAAAGACATTTTCAGTACCATCCAGGCATTTTTCACCTCGGGATAAACACAGAATGTAAGCTAAAGTGTGCTCCAGTTAAGAATAAACATTTCTTAAGAAGAAAGCTTAGCATTCTTTTTATGACAATTTATTTATTTATTTATGCTTTTTTATATAGCACAAACTTTACCCTAAGGTGTCAGACAGAGTGCTTTACAATAGAGCCACATACATTACATAGGATTTCATAATACATGAATTACATAAAATAGATAAACTCTAAATTCACATAAGAATGGTAGTAAGTACATAAGTCTACTACAGATACTAGTGGTTAGAGTTACAAATATACAAGTTGCAAATTTACTCAAGATTAAATTTTAAGGAAAGTTCAAGGGATTAGGGTTGGAGCATGATCTCACCGTTGATGGGGTTTTTGCGGTGCTCGTTCAGCCAGGCCTTCAGGGTGCAGGTGCACTCACGGGCGCTGTTCTTGGGCGTCGAGGGATCCCAGAGCTGGTTCTGGCCATAGGGGTAGAAGGCCGGGTGGTGGTGGGCGAAGGAGGCGTGCGGTAGTCTGCAGGTAGATATCGCGCTGCACGGGGGAGTCAAGCCAGGTTGTAGACATCTTGCCCAGAGATAGGCCCAGCAGAGCCGTTAGGCCTCTGAGAGTGACCCAGTCCTCCACCAGTTTGGACGGCCTCAGGGCTAGGGGTCAGTGCTCCCTTTCAAATGTTATAAAGGCATATGTGCATCCACTGCACTGTGGCAAGCCCTCTGGGGAAGCTCCAGTGCCCGACCAGCCCACAGCCAATGTTGTTGCAGTTCTCCGCCGCCGAGTCCCTCCGCGCCGCTGCTTAAAGACTCACTCTAGGTCTCAGGCCGTGATGCAGGAGCCCCTGGCCTCCGACAGCGGGAGCATATTTCCTCTGGAGCTCCGTGCGACTCACAGGCCCACCACACGTAGAGCAATGCGGGCCTGCGCCGCCATCTTGCTTCCAGCCAATGATGAAATCCTGACAATTAATAAATCCATTTTCCTCTTCCATTTAAACACTCCGATTTCAGACCGTGATGATTTGTGTTCCAATAAGTGGATATGTACAATTCACAAGCATAATATGTTAAATCTGGACTAGAGTAAGGAGTCCATATTGGTATTGTAGCTGGACATTAAAATGCAGGTGTGCCTGGGAATAACTTTCAGGAATGCTTGAACTGCGAATTAGAATTAAAAACCCAATGCAGGGCTACATTAAATGTAAATGGACCAAAAATAAGATAGATGAAAGCATACAAAAAAATAAGGGTTTGGGACACAATGCTAGAGTTCATAAAATGTAGATTGGACTTCGGAAAACAATTGTATTGAATTGTACAGTTTGTTTACGTAACAAGGAGCCTATCCCTCGCAAGGCATGAATCACGTTTCTGGGTGGTCTGGTTTCATTATTTATATACAGCTTTCTACCAGAAACAAGGATATTGAAGCATGCAATTTGTATCAACTGTTTGGTGCATATTTGAAAGTGTGGTTCAGTGGTTTGACCTTTATTGGATATGTTAGATGAAGAATGTGAGGTATAATAGGAGAGGATGTGCTGCCGATGCAAGTCTCGGCATAGGCTCAACATCCTGTGATTCCAGGCAAATCACTTAATCTTTCTGTGCCTAAAATAAATAAATAAATGTGACATTGTTTAATGCAATTGGTGCTCATGTAAAGCACTCCAGTACCCTTGGTTTGAGTTTGTGATATAAAACTGCAAAACTTAAAGAATATAATTTTTTTAATTAAAATATGATGGCACAGTGGGCACATGTTACATGGGGTGTAGTTGCACATAAGTGTTGCAGAGGGTGTGAGAAAGACTCAGCCACACTTGCATGCACTATAGATGGAATCCACTGTTGATGTGCATCAGAAGGGTCCATTATGGTATACAGCGCCGGAAACCATACATATTTTGGAGACATTGTTAAATCACCAAGTAGTATTATGAATGGGATAAAGTTTCCCCTGCCGTACATTATAAGGATATTGCAAGTCACCAAGTAGTTCCCAGACTATATAGAGGAGCAAAGACGAAGGACAAGTATAACATCCCCCTTCCTGCAAACATCTTAAAACCTTGGACCCAGATAATAAAAAATGTTACTAAATGCAGCACAGCAACCAAAGCTGCTGCGCTGTGTCGCGTGATGAGAGAGCGGAGAAAAGCGCCATATCTACAGAGATATGGGACTCTCCTCCTCTCTCCCTAGTGCCAACGCACAATCAGGCTGTTGAGTGTCATGCACCCACATTTGCACCATTGTGCAAGCGTGTCTGCATGAGCCCACTTCGGATGTATGCTGTGAGGTGCAGCCCATGTGCAAAGTGGGAAACATTAGGAAAAATAATAAAAGCACTCCTCCTTTTTAATGCCTGTTTCAAAGTGGCATTATTTTTGGCACAAAACCCTGCCTACTGTTGTTAGTAGATAGGGTTTTACGTGAAAAATCAAGGGTGGTTGCATGAGAACGCACATGTACAACCCATGCAATGCCCCCTTTGCAGTGCAGCACATATATATAAAGTGGGAACAGTTAGGAAAATAAAAGTATTTCTCCTTTTTAACGCCTGCAACCCATGCAACACCCCCCTTTGCAGGTTAATGCAAAGCTAAGGGCTTCTTTGCGTTTCTTTGACAGAACTCAAGTTTTGCACTGGAAAGTAAATTGTAAAAACAATTTGCACAGATTTGCGTCACTTTTGTGACACAAAAGCAGCACAAAATGTTTGGTTATCTGGGCCTTGGTGTCTTGCTCTTTCATGTTCATTACAGACAAGAAGTATAAAAGCAGAATCTGTAGGGAAAAATAAAGCACCCCAAATGCACATACTAATTTTCTGAAAAATATAATGGAATCAGTTTAATGCAAGTCAGGTTAAAAAGGCTGTGAATCAGATTGTGTACAAACTTGTAGGGATTCTAACTTTCTTGCAATGACCTACAGTGTGGGAAAAAAAAACCTTGGCATGAATATCTCTACATTGCTGTTCACCTTTTCTTTTTAGAAAGATAAATCAAAAGGAATAGCCAGCTCCCGTTTTCATTGGTAAATTGCCTTTCATCCTGGCTGCTGGCAGCAGGCATTCTGATGTCTGAACTCAACTATAGTAACTTATTATAGTGGAGCAGCTATGTTTTTTGTTTATTATAGATGATTAGATGCATCCCATCTCAACAGTTAGAAAGAAATTAGGCACGGGCCTTTTTACAAGGATTAGAGGATTTAACGTATTATGTGAAGTCTGTCTCGAAGCATCAGGGAGAAACAGAAAAGCAACTAATTGTAGGTCCTGTTGAAAAAAAAGTGATGTATAATGCTCACTCAGGAAAAACAAAGGTGTAATCCATTTGTTAAACTACATAGAAAGTCTATCCATTTGTGACGTAAAATCAACCACCAAAACAGTAGTATATGGAGTTCATCCATGGTTGAGTGGGTAGGGGCTCAGAGAATAAGAGAACAGAGATGGAAGGGAACCCAACACTGGCTCAAGTCCTCACGTCTATCAGGCACAAGCAGGGAACACACTCCAGACAGACACTTTTATCCTTCTTCCTTTTAGTTGGATGCCCGAGATGGACACGTTGATGGGAGAGACAAATTAAGTGAGCTAAGCAGCATTTACCAGGGGGAGGAAGGAGGGGCTGGTCTGCAGAATGCTCCACTTCTGCCCCTGCAAGTCAATAGAGATATTAAGAGACCAGACCTTAAGGTGGAAGTAGGTAGCTATACGCAGGGAGGAAGCAAGAGGCTGCAGAGTATGAACATAACCCAATGATTTGAATACAATGATAGATTCACGGGAGGAAAAACAACACAAAGCAGAGGAGGAAACATTTTAAACTTAAAATACTGTAGATGCACAGTCACAACAAATGGATGCCTTTAAACTTTCTGACTTTCTCGTACATAGGTGGGGTACCTAAGACCACTCACATATAACACCAAAAGTGCACAAGTCAAAAGTAAAACCTGAGGCCTCTATGAGATTAGTTCATCACATGGATAGAAGTTGTCTAATTGGAATAAGATAGCCTATCTATTTCACGCTTACTCTCAAATACCTGTCAACTATCAACTTTGGCATCTTCAGCCAGACCACCTTATGGCCAACAACACTTTATGATATGCAACTCATACATTGTTTGAAAAAGTGAGTCTGCAAATCCCAGAATACCAAAAAGGTGTTGGCTAAAAAGACACAACTGAATTAAGTCAGCCCCACATTTTGAGGCCAGTTGGCAGTCCTGACCACCTCCTCATTAAACTGCAGACATTAGGCCATTGCATCAGGCCTATTTGTTTTCTACTGCTGGAAATATACTAATTTTACCCCCAAAGAGAGAGACCTCCAAGGAACAACAGTGAGCACTGTAAAATATCCAGTCCATGATGCGTTAAAATCTAAGGGGGGAAGGAACAGTTTCCCTATCTCTTTGAACCAATAACAAAATGAAGAGTGATAATAATGGAAATCTGTTATTTGTATAACCCTCTGCAAAGTACATTTACTATGCAATTATTATTAGCAATTCATAACAGAAACTTAGGTCCAGACGTACATAATTTGCAACATATATTTTTGTGGCACCTAAATTATTTGGTGAACCGACCTATTTATTAATAGGTCGGTTCGCACAATAAGGATTTGGAGTGAGGCACAATCCAACCTACCCCATTACTCTTCCTGAATTAGGTAGCAAATTGTGACTTACTCCAATGGATGGCCATTAGAGGAATGCTGGCCTGCTGTCAGCAAATAACCAAGTGTGTGATCTTATTTTAAATTTTTTTTGTTTTAAAGGCAGCCTTTTGTCTTGAAAGAAACAGTGCTTCATTTAAAATTTTATAATTTAAAGTTTCACTGAACTACTTACCACTCCAAACTTTTGTTTTACATTCACAGCAGGGAAAGTGTCTTAAGATGACCACGTCGCCTTTGTGAATGGGTTATAACCACCTTTGAGGAGTTGGTAACCTAAGAATGGTTTGCGACCCAAAATATGGTCGCAAACAATTGTTACATAGCATTTTGAAATGCAATTTAATAGGGATGCTGTACCCGCCCCTTCCAAATTTCGATTCGGCATGCATTTCTTAACCTATTGTGTGATTTGCCAAGGGAGTGCTTGGCAATCTATTGTTTTTGTGATAGGTAACAAAGATATGGTCCATGTGTTCACTTACCAAACCAAAAACCTTCAGTGAGCCCATCCCACACTATCCCAAAATGTATACACCCACTCTCACTGCATGTCCTGTTTTTAGCAGTCTTTACAATCTTATAAAAATGTAAACATTTTTTAAACTATTCAACGAGAAAGATTATTTTCCCATCCACTGAACCACTTTTATGTTGCTGTCATTGCTCGGGGCCATGCTCCCCCAAACAAATATTCCTGGCTACAGGCCTGGTCCTGTCCTGCACCTGTCAGTGCCAGGAAGAGCAGGGTTGGGCCACCCCCATTGGTCCTGTGGCAGGCTGTTGCTGGAGTGCATGGAGCACAGGTACAATCTTCATTGTTGTCCCACACCCTGATTATGGAACTGCTATGAAACTTCTTTTTCTCGACTGTCTTGTTGCTATCTTGCCATTCCAGCTCCTTTGCTTACTGCACGTTTGCTGCTGGGCTAGATTCTCCTCATCTGGGAAGTATTGAACCTGCATATGCTGCATTGGCTCACATGTGCCAGCGGGGGAGGGGTATTTACTTTACCTATTTACTTTGGCCCCCTGAGAGACTTCATACTGTTGCATAAGATAGCAACAAAGACTATTGCACAGACTATTGCAATGAAAGGCGGGGACAAGCTATATTAACGTGTGCTTTGCAAAAGGAGTTGCTGTGAGAGGGCCGTAATCAGCGGCAACTGGACAACTACCCAATAGAGGACGTCATATCTTGTAATTGATGTTGACAGGAGGGTGGGTCATTTCTGGTTGTGCCAGGCAAGTGTGTTCCTGAGAGGACCATTGGATTCCCCCTGTAGCAGGATAACCAACTCGAACTGGATCTAGAAATTCACCTGTATCTAGGATAAATGTTTATGTTTATTAAGCTTCTATAGAGAAATTTAGCATTTTGGTGGACCTATTGCCCCATGGTGGTTCGGCATTATTGTTCATCTGTATCATTCAACTGTATGCTGGGTTGTCTTAATTTTTTTCTTTAGTGATTATTAAGTGATACCTTGACGTTGATAAGATGGGCAAAAGGAAAGCCGTAGAAAACAATTCTGTCACAGCTCCTTCTGCTTAAAGTACTTCTATTGACAGGATGCTCCAGAGAGCTTTGGGGGTAATCAGTATGGAAATAGAGCTCACAGAACGGAGATTTTCTTTACAGTCAAGGGCATTCCCAGGCTTGGGCCCAGATTTAGTTCTGTCACCTTCTTATGTGTCGGCATACATGCCTATTTTGCCCCACCTGGCAACTAGTGAATCTGTGATTGATGCTGGGCCAAATGCCACTGAAATTGTTAATCCTTCGGTGAGGGTCAAATGAGCTAGATAGCAAGCAGTTGAAAAACACAATGAACCAGCTAGTCAAATCTGCCCATGCCCCATGCCACCTCGTAAAGAGCAGCCCATTGTATCCTCCAAGGAAACTACAAGTGGAGTACCCGTGTCCAAACCTGCCTGGCTAGAGAAAATTATGGATAACTCAATCAACCGGGGGGGGCAAAGACCATGTTATCCAACAACGCTTATAAAAGAAGGCATGATTCTAATGATTGCCCCAAGGATAGCTGTGGGGCCTTCACTAGCCTAGGGTTGCTACAGTCTGGGTCCCTTAGCATACATCTCCTGCATACTAATTGCCTAAAAAGCCCTGGTTTAAGTCCAAATGTAGAGAGACAGCAGATCGAATGCGTTGGAAATAATCCAACAACACGAGTGGAATCCTGTGCCAGCCATGGAAGCACAACATTACCAAGGGCAAATACGGGTAGTGTAACCTCACCACAGAAATCGGAAGTAGTAGAGACAATTTGCCAAACCCCAATGACCTTTGATGAGGGAATATTTGCTTCTGCTGCAATGGGTCCACTAACTAAGCTTATTTAATGGAATGTAGCAGGTCTGGCCTCTAACTTAAAATTCTCAGAATGGAAACCTGGTCATTGAAGCCCACTCCACTGTGTATGCTATGTTAACGTCTGTAAGGAAGTTGCAACTATAGCGAAGGGCAGACCATCAGGGGGGCTTACAACCTGGGCTAGAACTAGCCTAACAGGCACAATCAGGGAGATAAAGCTGGATTCCCCAGTTATATTATGCATTAGCTTGACTGTTTCCCTGGATGTAATTTATTACATATATAATGTGTACTGCAGACCCACTGTAAATAAAATGGAGTCCTCATTTATAGATCTCTTAAATGTGCATCTAGCCGCATTGCTAGCCCAAGTAAGGAAATCGTGGGGGTGACTTTCATTGCCAATTCAAACCCTTAAATGCTGATAGCCTGGCCCTTATGGTTGATGAGGATACTGTTTGGTCAATCCCAGAATTTGAAATCCCTCCCATTAAGAAGTGGTCACCTATGACAGTTCAAATTAATGCACTCACTTTAAATCAGGGGCTTTGTGCCTGCAATGGACGATCCAGTTCCGATAAAATTGGCAATCCCACATTTAATTGTATAAATAATACCAGTCTTATCGATTATCGGATGCTGGATATAAAGTTATGGCCATATCTGATTGACATGATAATAATACCCCATCATGATAGTGACCAGAACGCCCTAGTCCTTTCTCTTGGCATACCTACTAATCCTAAAACCTGAAACTGGGAACAGCCATTGAGAGCAGACTGAGAATTACCAATAACAGATGCAGGGTCATATAGAGCAGCAGGAAATACTCAAAGGAGTCTGTCGGTGAGATTTATAGACTAGTTGTTGATGGCATGGAGGGCTTGTTATCGCTGGACTTGGCAGGTAAATCTTGTGAGTCTTTGGGGGCAGTCTGCAACGTACATAACCAGATTTTCCAAAAACGGAGAAACCACATCTAAATTGAGATTCGGCGGTCAGTGGAGAGGAAGCACACCCCATCTTGTTTTAACAAACAATGCATAGTTGCCAAGACAGCATTGGTTGTAGTAATACAAAAGCAAGATAGAGCGCTGGTTCAAATTACCAGCAGGACCTAACAAAAAACAATATCTGATGCAAAAAGAGATTGGGAGTGAGGAAAATAGGAGGGCCTATTGGTCGCTGCTAGAATGAATGATCACTGCTCCTTTTGAAATCTGGTTTCCTCTGGTAGCAGAGATGAGTTTTGTCCCATCAAAAACAATATTTCAGTTAGAGATTCGGCTACCAACTTCTCCAGTCTATACATGCAGAAGGGAGACTTTAATTACCCTAAATACCAACAAATGGGGCTGGGGGTAACACTGCAGTTCTGTGGAGAGAGAGTGGTGGAGCTTTAAAGCCCATTGGTTGTGTCATATGTGACTATAGAATGAAGTGGAGAGCTTGACGCCCTTGAGATATCTGCTGATAAAAATAAGCTTGGCCATTAAGGGAACTGTCCCTAATAAAACTCCAGGGTTAGATAAGAACCCTGGAGACTTGTTCATGAGCGAAATAGGTATCTGGAGCACCTATTTCTCAGTGATATTTAATGCTATAATGAAAGGGGCACCCATCCCACCAACATGGGCAGGGGCAGAGGTTATTCCTATATTTTAAATGGGCTCCCGAGATTTGCCAACTAACTATTGGCCCATAAGCCTTATAGATAGCTCTCAAAAGCTATTTAGCAGGGTAATTCTGGATAGACTTCAGGAATGGTTAATAACAAATGAGCAGGTTAGGTGTAGCCAAGAAGGCGAGTTGACTGATCCAATTCCTGTCAACGGAGGAGTTAAACAGGGGTGTGAACTCCCCCTTACATTATTTACGCTATATATTAAAGGTCTAGAATCCTTTTGGACCAATGCGAAAATGACGCACCTAGTCTGGCAAACATGACGATTCCTGCCCTCATGTTTGCCAACGACACACTACTTCTCTCAAAATCAACAACGGGACTTCAAAAACGTTTAGATCATTTTGAGTGCTTCTGTAAGCAGAGGGGTTTGGAGATTAATGTGGGTAAAACTGAGTACATGGTCCTGAACCCTGGGCACTCAACTATGCCAAACACTATGTCAGCAGCGATGCCTATGGAGCGTTTGGGCACCTTTGAGTATTTGGGTATTACGCTAAAGGCGTGGCATACTCACATAACCCAGCATAGATTAAAAATGTAACAGGTAGTTGAAGAAATCACCAAACTGTCGTAAGGTTCACAGTTCCGACCCATTTTGCCGGCCATACAGATTTACAACCACCAGGCCCTAGGGACATCTTCTTAGGTGGAGAACTGTGGGGGCACATGGATGTGACTCCCCTAGTTACAACAGAAAATCCATTCATGCGCCAGTTGACAGGCTTACCCATACGTACCCCCTTGCTCCCACTCAGGTTGGACCTCGAGCTTAAAACAATATCTTATAGTATAGGATTGTGTCCCATACTATTCTGGAGGATAATTTGGGCTACCCCAGAGCTGTGTTCCTATCATCAGGGGTTAGAGGAAATAGTATGCATTTCTGACTCATGTAATATATCCTGGCTAAAATATGTAAAAACCACTCTGATAGCGATTGGGAAAGAAAGATTGTGGAATGTTCCTGCGGAGGCTGGAGCAACTCCAAGATACAAATTAAATCTATCTACTGGCAGCATAAAGAGTGTCTTTTATACACTCAGACAAAATTCGGCTCTCTAACTGATGCATTTATTACAGTGAACAATTCCATATTAAAGGAGGACTCCCTAGATGAGATAGAGCCACTATTAGCCAGGAGTCTTTATCAACAGTTTCAGTATAGGACATTACCCTTCCATTCTTTCACTGCAAAATGGGCATGTGTGTCCAGGGCAGAGGACTGCGGGTATCCGCCATTGAGCATATTTTGTTTTTCTTCCCGGCCTATTCGAGAAGTAGGAGGAGCTGGGTAGTTCCACTGTGCCAAAACTTGGGTGTGAGGAAGCACAAGAAGGCCTTTGCCACTGGATTCAAGCAAGCCTGGCTGATGACGGCTGAAATGCCAGAAACCGGTCCTAGGATGCTTGTTTCCGGTCCAGGGAAGACATGGCTTGGCAGTTCGGGCTGGACTGTTCCCATGAGGCACAGGGTCAGACTGATTTGCATATGGCCATGTCTGAACTGGGGTGGTGGAGTGAGCTAAAGAATGATGATGGATTAAACCCAGATCAGTTGACTGGGGGTGAGTGTTTGATTGGCTCAAACGTTCCGTCCATCATCCCCTTTTGTATCGCTTTGGTCGCCCTAAGTTGGCGGGGGTATGCCCAGACGTGGGTCCCTTGCTCACTTTGCCACTGGATTCAAGCAAGCCTGGCTGATGACGGCTGAAATGCCAGAAACCGGTCCTAGGATGCTTGTTTCCGGTCCAGGGAAAACATGGCTTGGCAGTTCGGGCTGGACTGTTCCCATGAGGCACAGGGTCAGACTGATTTGCATATGGCCATGTCTGAACTGGGGTGGTGGAGTGAGCTAAAGAATGATGATGGATTAAACCCAGATCAGTTGCCTGGGGGTGAGTGTTTGATTGGCTCAAACGTTCTGTCCATCATCCCCTTTTGTATCGCTTTGGTCGCCCTAAGTTGGCGGGGGTTTGCCCAGACGTGGGTCCCTTGCTCACTTTGCCACTGGATTCAAGCAAGCCTGGCTGATGACGGCTGAAATGCCAGAAACCGGTCCTAGGATGCTTGTTTCCGGTCCAGGGAAGACATGGCTTGGCAGTTCGGGCTGGACTGTTCCCATGAGGCACAGGGTCAGACTGATTTGCATATGGCCATGTCTGAACTGGGGTGGTGGAGTGAGCTAAAGCATGATGATGGATTAAACCCAGATCAGTTGACTGGGGGTGAGTGTTTGATTGGCTCAAACGTTCCGTCCATCATCCCCTTTTGTACCCCCCTTTTGTATCGCTTTAACCGCGGCGGCAATTCCGCCGCGGTGCGGCAGTTTTATTTAGTGGGCGGGGCCGAGTCGGCCAACGGACGTGCGCAGCACTACGGAGGTAGTGCTCGCGACGGCGCATCAAAGGGGTTAAGGATTATGAGATCAGACATCGGCCAATTGATGATTTTTGCACTCACTCAATACTTGACAGTGATATAGAGAGTCAGGTAAAAAATGTGTGTTTCTCTAGGGAAATAGGTCTGTGGTTGTTTACATAATGTGCAAACTGTCTGTTATTTGATTATAACATTTTTGATTTGGGATTTGGAAGATACCAACTTGAATGTGTGTATGAATTTTGTACAAATTTTACATTTGTTTTACCTATGTTGATCGCCCATAGTTTTGAAAGATTGTGTTATGTTGGATTTTTGCATTATGTAGTTTTATATGTGCCATAAATAAAGATCTGATTTGATGGTGATGATGAAGAAAATGTTTGGAATATTTAATTACTGTCCTTTTTATATCTGTGGATGTTTAGTTGACTTATGCGTAGATTGTTTAGTGAAGCCTCCTGGAGAAAGTCACACTCACACACTTCTCTCACTTGCTCATTGCAGCTTGAGATGGTTACTTTTTTCATGGCCACTTTCAATGTTCTCCACATATCAACAAGAAAATGAGCAGGAAGAACAACCAGCAGAGTAAAGATGAGAGAAAATTTTTAATCTTTGGTATGCTCTGGGGTGAGGAAAGAGCATTTTCTGATTATAAAAACAAATGCCAGCTGCACTTGGAGGTAACTGTGACAATGTGGATTGAGAAATTAATAGAAATGGCAAATATGATGCATAAGATACTGGTAGAATATGGTAGAGGAAAGGAGAAGGGTAATAAAACACAGTACACAGTAAGACATGCAGTAGTAAAGGGATAAGTAAAAAAGAAAGATGATCTTAGTAGGATTTGCAAAAAGCCAAGGGAGAATGCAAGAACTGTCACGTGGTCAGAATAGGCCTAGAAAGAAACACAGCCATTTCCATGCTCACGTTTCTCAAGTTGCCTTCTCTTTTACAAACAATGACTTTTGACATACATCTGCATTAGTAACAATGCAGAATAACATTCTCTGAATCGGCATTGCTTACATTTTTACTTCGTGGGAACATTATCACGACAGCTTGAGCATTTAGTACAAGGGATAAAGTTCACTGCGCAAATGTTCTCATTGTTATTGTCCATAAGGCGACAACACTATCAAATAAGAATAAACAATTGCGGCCTGACAGCGGTTGCGACATGGCCACATGGGTGTTGTTATTATAAATACACAACCACTTCCATGTTGAGGCAGAGGAGCACTCAGCTGACACTAAGAGGTTATTACATGTAGGAATTCCAGCTCAGCTGATTCCTGTTTACCTACACGAGGGATGTCCAGCTCCATACCAAGACGAACAGCCTGATGACACTTACCCACAGGTACTCAGTAGTCAGTCCACCCTGGAAGGGATTTGGCAGATCATCCACCCTAGGCAAGACTAGGTTAGGGAGCGCTGGGTAGGAGTACACTATACACAGCACTTATATGCCCACATATATTCACTGTCTTAGCACAATGGTGGAGATGTTCATCCTTTTCACTGTTCTTGTAATGCTAATTACCCTAATCTGTTTCATTCTACTAATTTTTGCAGCGCACATATTTTATACAAGAATCACAATGCTTCAATAAATATTGAAACACATTGCTGAGTATTTCTTGTGTATTTCTTTATGTATGCATGAGATCCCAAACAAAAAGGTTCTAGATCTGTAACCACGATTTTCTTGGGGTATCTGGGTTGTCATATTCTAAGGTTGCACACACATTTGTTACCCTGTAAGGTTAGGGGTGCAGTTGGTGCAATGTGGGCTAGCAGGGAGATAGGTAACATATCCTGAGGGGGTGCATGGAATCAGTCTGGCACAACCCAGACGTTTATGTTGTCCGAAAAACGCACAGTTTTACCGCATGTGGTACAAGCTGTACGACATTACTAGAGCTTGAAAGTGTCAGATACAGTTGGAGAATGTAAGAAATCTCCTCAAATCAACAAAATATTTTAAGTCTTGCAAGAATAAGACAAGAGAAAAGGTAGAGGGGGAAACAGCCATGAAAATAAATAGCTTAATACGCAGAAATCATCCAATTTTCATCAAGCTGGGAGAGAATAATAGGAATATGGCGTAGAAGAAGATCCAGATATCAGACAGCTCTGAAAATACTGCAAGTAGTGGGGAGATTTATGTGAAACTGTTTTATCTAAGAATATAACACAATTCTGATCTATAATTGATAGTGAAAATATGACCTCTTCCCAACATATTTCCATCTGGAATCAGGAATGGATTGACTAATTGACAGACCTTTATACGCAAATGATCTTGAAAGTACTTCCTATAGAATTGAATACCAATAGCACCAAATTTGACTCACTGAATGTGATAGTTAAGTATGTTAAAAGAGGTAAGTACTCAGAAGTCATAATCCATCAAAGTAAAAAAGAATCCAGGCAATCACCAAGTAATTACTGTCAGATAGCTTTGCATGACCCTGTAGGAAAAATGTTTGCTGAAACGTTTTATTACACTTACAATCTTTAGGTCTTAGGCAAAGAAATAATTCTGGGCTTTGAAACAAACTCCTCCATCCACGATAATATGGCCACGGTCCAATTCATACCAAATTGATATATAAGTTGAAGACGTCACCCTGTTTCTTTATTGACTTCTTTACAGCATTCAATTGAGTCAAAAGTTGATTGATCTTGATATTGTTTCTGGATTACTTAGATTGATTATGGCACTACACACGTCTTCGTGGTGCCAGGTATTATTGGGAGCGGATTGCGGCCCTTCTTAAAAAATACAAACTAACAATGGACTAAAGCAAGGTTGGCTGTTGCTCCTCTAGTGGTTTCTCCCTATATACATGATCTACCATTAAGGCTCAATCAATCTTCGGGGGATCCTTGAAATAAGGTAATCGTCCAATACTAAATTTATTAAACACAAATTATGTGATAAATTTTAATCTACCCCCAAATGTTCTCAAAAAGATTTTGACTAGCTTACAACTGTATGCATCAGAACATTGTCTACATATAAATATTTTAAAAAGTAAAGCACTGGTTTTGCGGGGGATGTGGCACAGACATTAGGTGAAGAGAAACATGAAACTGTGAAACTTTACATTTATCTCCAATAATTTTTTTTTGCTCTAACCTCAGTAATATACTCCACATCACCCAATTAAGGGCAAAGGTACAAGCACACAAAAAATGGTTAGGGTCCTTTTATAATTAATTTTATCACATACATTTCAATCAGCTGATTTCAATTTATAAACTAAACTAAACAATGTCTTCCATGCTTCTCTATGCAATTTAAATTGACCTATTTACATATTGGTCTTTCCTGACTATGCTGAAGGAAAGATTTCTACCAGCTATGTTCACTGACTACTTCAATCCCAGTTCCAGCCATGAGATTGAGGTTTTTACTCTCAAGTGCATACGTTGTAGGGCTGGCTGCAGTAATCCAATGGGGCTTTTGGCTGATCAATGTCATGGAACATTTATTGAGAGAGCTGCTGTATACTTAGATCTTCATGCAGAAAGTGCCTCATAGTACTCTGTAAGAACTTCTCTTTTGCAATGGAACTCTCCCATGCAAACCAAATCCATTAAAAGTTAACCTAAAAATCTTAGTTAATCAAGTGAGTAGAAATATTGACAAACTAGTGTGTATGGTCTCCTATATATAACTTGATTAGGGGGTCTGACAGATAAAAAGATGCAACCTAACCTTGGATCGCTTCTTGAGCGTTAAATTTAGGTGAATGTTTTTGCTAATAACGGCAACCACTAAGCACCTGAGCTTTATGTAATAATGGAGTACAGGACTTTAATCATGTTTTCTTTGATTGTCCAGTTTTAACACTGCAACGAAAAAGATTTTTATGCCCCATTTTTCTTAACTCTGGAACCTCATCTGCAAATGAAGCACAGTCTTATATATTATCTCCACAAAACTAGACCATGGGTTTTAAAAGTTTTAACATTTTTACAAAGTTTTTACCTTTGTATTAGTTTTATGCACTGATGGTGTTTATGCGCTGTGATGCTTTATTTTAACTATTACTTATTTTATAATGTTTATTTTGTTTTACCTCTGTTGAGGTAAAAAAACAACATAGTTTTGAGGAATTGGACTATCAAACATGAATATGTAAATTCATGTGTTGAAGCAGCATCCTTTCTATCATCTACACTGTTCAAAAACACAGATTTTGTTCTATTGTTCATTGTTCTGTTTGACTTTCAACTAGGACAAGTTCAAAGTGCATTGCTCTGTTCCTCATTCTCTGATATCCTGTGATTGAAGACTCGGTAGTGATTGTATTAACTGGGGACATGTATGGCACCTCTAGATCTATGTTAGTGCAGCATGGTACAGAAAAGACTTAGGGCCTGAATACAAGTTCGGCGGTCCATCGGATTACCAAAACCATGGTGGCGGTCCATGGACCGCCAGAGTGGTGGTCCGCCTGCCGTATAACAAACACAGTGGTGGGACCAGCACAGGGCTGCCTCAACCGCTGGGGATCATAGATCCCTCAGCAGTGGCATGGCAGTCAGAGGCCCTAATATGCTTGGCGGGGCCGCTGCTGCACCGCTGAGCATATTAAAAGTATCTTGACTGCCACATTTTCAATGGGGGTAAGCCCATCATTAAAAACGAGTCAGTGAGGAAACTTGGGAGGTCCTACAGGGCCCCCTGTTGCCTCAGGGCCATGGGATGCATGCCCCCCCTTTCCTGCACAGCAGAGACTTTAAAGTCCATGCTGTGCAGGAACGGGCCTTGGCGTTTTCATTGCAGTGCCGTTTTAATAGGCACCGCTGTGAGAACATCAAAGGACCACCCGCCAGACCAGGAGAAAACTCCCAATCTGGCGGGTGGTCTGACTATGGGTTTGGCGGTCTTGGAGCGGGGCGCTAGCATGGCAGCCCGCTCCAGAACCACCAAACTTGTAATCAGGCCCTCACATATTTAGATGTTAACAGGGAGATATTGTTTCTAGGCATGAAAGAGAGAAGTCTGGGCCACACTCAACACAGTAATAGCAGTGTGAATGGTTTGTGGGACAAGAGTGACACATGCACTGACAAAATGTCTTGGAATGTCAAGGGATAAAGAATCCTGTCAAATGAGAAAGGATATGGTCCTTTATCCGTAAGTATCAGACATCAATCGTAATGCTACAGGTGACACATCTACTTCCATTCCTTCTGATATCATTTGGATAGGCGACTGTAACTGCGTATCAGACAGAGCTCTAGACAGTTTAAGTTCACCACTAGGTCACTAGTAAGATCATCAAGAGTATTACTAGAAGGTATGGACACTCTTAACTTGTCTTAATTTGATAGAATTATGGAGGGGAAAACATGGTCAGTCAAGGGGCTATTCTTTCTTCTCCCCACCCATGGGACTTTCTCCAGAACAGTTTTTATGCTCACTCACCCAGGACAGGCTGTGCACTTTCGGATGGCTCTGTATTTAGACCGCCTCCTTTGGACCATGCCCCGCTTGCAGTGGACCTACAAGGCTAGGCATATGTGGTGCTCATACCACAGTGGTGGCTCCAACCTTGTGCCGTATTTGACCAAGTGGTCTGAAAGGAAATTAGGAATGCAGTAAGAGAATTCTTTGATGTGAATGAAGGCACTGTGCCCTCTCCCGGGGTAGAATGGGAAGCCTTTAAGGTGACCATATAAGGGAAAGTATGGCCACTACCTATGGGATGCGAAGGTTGCTGGGGTGCAAGGTTACAGTATTGGAACAGCAGATAGGGAATATAGATAAGCAGGCCCCAAGTGATGAAGCAACCTGTGAGCCTCGACACAAACTGATGGCTGACCTTAATGGGGCCCGGGAAATGTGATTAGAGAATGAATACTGAAATCCAACATGAGCAAGGAGAAAAATCAGGATGCTTTCTACCATGGCTGGTTAACAGAGAAAAAGGTGAGAGCACTGTTGTGTCTCTTAACCCCTTCCATGCTCATGATGAAATTGTTCTGTCATGAGCCACAGTGGGCATGTGCTCATGACGGAACCGTTCCATCATGGCACCCACCCATGGGGGAAGCACTGACGCTCCCCACATGGGCAGCCCATCTACCCCCCAAAACAGGGATGGCAGCGGAATAGGTTCTGCTGCCATCCCGGCCACCGCTCAGCAATCCCATGACGTCAGCGTGCACAGCGTGCGCCGACGTCATCAGGAGCCCCCGGACACGCTGGAAGCCATTTGCTTCCAGGCGTTCCAGAGGAACAGGTAGGTTTTTCTGCTCCGGAGAGGGGGGTTCTCCATGCATCGCGGCATCGGGAGAGAGGAAAGAGTTTTTCCTCTCCCCTGATGTCTCTTTGCAGGGCATTCCTGCTGCACAATTGTGAATGGGGTCGCGATCGTGCAGCAAGAATCCTCCCACTAGGCACCACAGAAGTTTTTTGTTGAAATTTAAGTGACCCCTTGGGCTATGGTCGCTTCGAATGGGGGTAATTTATTTGTATCTATTGTTGGTCCCGCCCGGGACAGATCAGCCCTTTTTTGGCCTTTCAGCCCCCCGGGGAGGGAGGGGGGCAGAAAACCCCACTTGGCACCAGGGATTCTTTTTTTTACAGATGGAAGCGACCCCTTGGGAAAGGGTTGCTTCCAAGAGGGCCAATTTTTTTCTGCTGGTTTCTGCACCCCCCCCCCCCAGTACAGATTGTCCGATTTCTTGGCCTTTCTGCCCCCAGGGGAAGCAGAAAAGCCCACTATACACAAGGGATTCATTTTTTTTTACAGATGGAAGCAACCCCTTGGGCAAGGGTCGCTTCCAAATGGGGCAAATTTCTCTCTGCTAGTTTCTGCCCCTCTGGGGAAATTTCAGGCTGTTTTTTGGGCCTTTCTGCCCCCAGAAAACACCACTAGGCACCAGGGATTTATTTTTGTTGCAAATGGATGCAACCAATTGGGCAAGGGTCACTTCCAAAGGAGGGAAATTTCTGTATGCTGTTTTCTGCCACCCCTGGGGACAAATCGGCCCATTTTTCTGGCTTTCCTGCCCCCAGGGGGTGGGGGGCAGAAAACCCCACTAAACCGAGGGATTTTTTTAAAACTGCATGAGGGCTATCCCTTGGGCAAGGATCGCCTCCTATTTTTTTTCATACTTGTGTCTGTTTTCTGGCCCCCAGGGGTGGATCGGCCCCTTTTGAAGGCCCATCTGCCCCCAGGGGGGGGGGGGGCTAGAAAACCCACATGAACCAGGGATTTTTTTATTTGTAAATGGAAGTGACCCTTTGGGCAAGGATAGCTTCCAAAGGGGGGGATTTTCTGTTGGCCATCTTCTGCCCCCCCCCCCGAGGACAGATCGCCATTTTTTTGGCCTTTCTGCACCCGGGTTAGGGGGGGCAGAAAACCCCACTTTACCCAGGGATATTGATTAAAAGTGCATGGGGGCGATGACGTGTGGCCGTTTTCTGCTCCCCGCCCAGGGGGTGGATTGTCCCCCTTTGAAGGCCCATGTGCCCCTGGGGGGTAGAAAGCCCACTAGAACGAGGGATCTCTTATAAATGGAAGTGACCCCTTAGGCAAGGGTCGTTTCTAAATGGGGGCATTTTGTCTCAGCCGTTTTCTCCCCCCTTGGGACAGCTTCAGACGATTTTGATCCCCTGGGCAAGGATCGCCGCTCAATTTTTTTCATGCTTGTCAGCCCTATTTGAAATCCCATCTTCCCCCGGGGTGTAGAAGCACCAGGGAGATATATATATATATATATATATATATATATATATATATATATATATATATATATATATATATATATATATATATATATATATATATATATATATATAAAACAGGAAACTTCTTTTCCACGCTAGATTGGTCAGCAAAGACGAAGCGAACCCAGATGCAGTGCAAAGTAGTGTATATCTCAACAGCATGCCGCAATAGGTTAGCGCGCTCTCAGGAATGGAAACTCTGCACCAATAAAGTTCCACTGCAGTGTTTCATTTCACTACGCGTTTCGATTCCCTCAGAAATCTTGATCACGTCATTTTGGTGCGGAGTTTTCATTCCTGAGAGCGCGCAAACCTATTGCGGCTTGCTGTTGATTGAATTGCCGGTGTGCTCCGCCGGCGTGTGCGCCACTCTCTTGGGTCCCCGAAAGTCCGGAAGGAGCTTTTTCTGTTGGTGTATATATATATATATATATATATATATATATATATATATATATATATATATATATACCTGTAATATGCATAATATATGATTTTACAAACTTTATTTTATTTTCTTATTGAAATAATGTGGACTCTAATAGTTTTCAATGTGACGTGTGTTTTATCAAATATTGTTTTTATACATAGAAACGTTTTTAGAACAATGATGTTGGTATTTTACCTAAATTATTCTATGAATCAATTTTAATATTTAACCTGGTTTTAAATAAGTGAAGAAATCTTATTTATGGCAGCATTTTGCACATTGAATTGTAGATAGCATAGAATTTACTGAACAGGAAAAGTATGTTGTTTATGTCCATGTAGTTTAAGTGTCACGTGTGGGCACACTAGCACTTTAAAAGTATCGTGGTAACTCCAGAGCGCGTCATGTGATCAAGGCCGAGTGAGGCCGAAACGCGTCATGGCGAAAATGGTGGCAAAATAAATTATTTCACGCACGAAATTGAGGTCTCGCAGTCCGTTTTTCCCAGAGGAAGGGAAGTGAGAAGGAACGGCATTGTGGGATATTACTACCGAGAAGGCTTCCTCGGTATTGGCGAGACCCCCTCCCTGCTGTGGGCTAAGTGACAGGAAGCTACACCCGGCGTATGCTGGGAATTGGTGTTTTTCTCTGAACGAGCAAGTCGCAAACAGCCCCCGGATTTCCTTGATGAGGCTCTGAATCCAGTGGAGTAACGGTAAACGAGTCGGAGGACGCGGACGCCGGCTACAAAGCAGGAGGTAGGAGCAATTGGAATTATTCCGGTAGGGGTGGTGTGCCAAACCAAGTCACTGATATTTTTCGAACGACTTGGGTGCTAACAAGCTCAAAACAATTTGTTGCCGCCATGACCGCCAGCACGCTACGGAGCCGTGAAGCGGCGGCTGAAATGATGTTTGATGATGCCCCAACAACAACAGTTCAAGTGCCGGTGCAAAGCAGCCCGATGAATGGGGGACACATCAATATAAGAGATAGTTTTAAAAAACTGGAGAAATTAATGAGACTGGAACAATCCAAATGTTGGGAGCATAAATCCCTGGGCAGATATTTACAAGTGGGACGCATTCCCAGGGGATTACGCATAATGATTGCCCCGAGTTATGAGAGCCCGGACCCACAAATGCTAAGTAGATGGGCTGAATGCAACTTAGACTCTTCAAGAAAACTGGTTGAAATCTTAGTCAAATATGCAGAAAGTGACAGATTGAAGTTTCAGCAACAGATTGATGAATTTGAAACTGAAATTAAGAAATTGGAAGTAACACCTATGATAACAAAATACCGGGATGAAATGTTTACTAGATCGGCGAAAGAAGAAGACATTATAAAGAAACGGAAAACGTTTAAATTCCAAAGAGATAAACAGGACTACGAACTGGGGCAGATATTTACATTCGCCCAAAAATATGAATCGCTCAAAATAGCGCAAAAATTTTCCACTCTGGTAAATCCTCAAATTTGTAGAGGAGACCAAGCTACATCGTCGACATCGGTATCTGAGGCAAGTTCCGCACCAGAAAGTGAATCGGAAACAGACCAAAGAGGGCTATCAAGTATATTGGGGTTTCACAAATTTACCCTGGGAGAAGAGGTCAATTGCCTAAGACAAGACCGGAAACAGACACTGCGCCCACGAAAGCAGAACCAACAAACAAACAAAGATGCAATCGTAAGCGAGGCGAAAGACGGAGATGCAGCAGAAGGCGTAAAAACAAAGAAGCCTTATCGCAACAAGAGATGGAACAGAAAATGAATGAGTCAGCCAAGAATGTTACCAACACAGTTGTAAACCTGTCATCTATGGTGTTAAACAAAGCTGAAATTCAGCTGTTGGAACTGGGTCTATCGTATTGTCCAGAAAAGAGCTTCAATTATGCGCAAACCCGCATGGATATATTCAAATTTATTCAGAAGTTAAAATTGAAAAAATATTATGAAACCAATCGCAGAGAAAGCAATGTGAATTTAAATCAAGTTTCAAATACACAAACAGGCAATTACAATCTCACTGCGGGAGATGCTGAATTACTGGCGAATTTACAAGCTTTAAGACAAGAAAGTAGCAGTGAAAATATTATGGCAGTAAGTGTGAGTCCTATATCTTATGCAACAGTGACTACGAAATTCAAACAGAAATCTAAGTTTCAACCTTTAACAACAAGAGACGCCCTAGATATCTTCAGTGAATCGGTAACAAGTGAAATCAAAAATCTCAAGATTCAAACTAACAGAACTGTTAAAAAATACAATTACCAACAAAATGCATATAATAGATTGATGAAAAAACTGCAATCGAATGATCAAATAATTCTTAGAAACTCTGACAAAGGAGGCAATTTGGTCATATGGCCAAAAGACATGTATATGGCAGAGGCAAATCTACAACTGGAGGACAAAAGCTGCTACAAAAAGAGTAATGTACAAATAGTTCGGGCAGCATAGAACGAATACTATTCAAAATTGAACGGTTGGCGAAGTGCGGGTTTACTCAGTATGGATGAGTTTAAATTTTTTAAAAATGAACATCCCACTATGCCCGTTGTATATTTTATTCCAAAGCTACATAAAAATGTCAACACACCTCCAGGTCGACCAATAAGTTCGGCTAAAGGCAGTTTACTGGAAACACATCCAAATACATTGACTTCTTCTTACAAGACTATGTCAGAAGTTTACCCTCATTTGTACAAGACACAAGTGATTTTCTAAGGCACATCAATGATTATGTATGGCATGCAGATGACTTGTTAATATGTTTAGATGTAACATCGTTATATACAAGCATATATCATAAAGATGGGGTAAGGGCAACTGAACATTATTTAAATTCCAGACCCTTACAGCTGGCCCAACATAATAAGATGCTAATTACAATGATCATGTATTGTCTAAACAATAATTATTTTTTGTTTCAAAATCAAATCCTACAACAAATCAGAGGAGTAGCTATGGGGGCATGTTTTTCCCCTAGCTACTCCTGCCTCCACATGGGTTGGTGGGAGGAAATGGTTTTAAATAAACAACACAAACTAGTTGTGGATAGCCATATAAGATTATGGCTACGCTATATAGATGATTTATTTGTCATATGGCGGGGAACAAGAAGTACAGCAGATGAGTTTGTTAAGAACATCAACCAAAATGACCTGAATCTAAAATGTACTGCTACTATAAGCGAGTGCTCAGTATACTTCCTTGATTTGGAAGTGTACATAAAAAATCAGAAGATTGAGACCCGCCTCGATCGTAAGCCAACAGCTGGCAATAGTCTCCTACATGCTACTAGTCATCATCCTCAGCATTTGATCCACAGCATACTGTCTTGTGGATCATGGCCTCCTGGATGGTCTGACCATGTTCCGCAGGCCTGGATGCCATGATGACTATTGCGCACGTTATTATTGGATGTTGTTCTTTCGCCCTTTGTTATTGCCAAGTGATTCTGCAACAGTCTGCATATTCTGTTGCTCACCTTTCCTCCTGTTCCCTTTTGGGCTCAGTCTGAACAACAGTTACAAGGTCGAATAACAACCCCTGGTTTATACTGATTTGGCCCGTCCCTCGCACCTAGACATAACACTTGTACAGCTGCCATCGAGAAATTAGTGTGCTTTTAATAATGCGTTTGCTTGCTCTAAGATAGCACTTGGAGACGACCTTTCCAGAGAGAAGAGCTGTGATTGTTTGCTGATGTAGTCTTGCATCAAGGGACTGAGGTATGGGGGTTCGCTAGTCAAAGCCCAAAGGTCTTCTATTATTATAATAAACTGGCTTCCAGCACGGGGAGGGTGGTAATGTTAGTTAGACATATCTCCACTGCTTTATGAGATGCTTTCCCCGTTTGTATTCTATGGAGTAGTAACTATGCTGATTATATTGTTCTTATGTATTATGCTACTAGTACTGACACGTGTACTGTATCTTAGAGCACGTAAGTTGAAATAAACATTTTAACCTATACAGTGACTCTTCATACGCATGTTGTGGAAAGGTACGAATGTGACGAAAGAGTGTTCTTGCCTCTGCGAGTCCTGAGAGAGAGATACCGTGTTCTGGGTTGTCTAAGCATTGGTACATTGGTGCTAATGGGACGCTAAGGCTAGTTGGGTTGGGGTTTTGGGTGCTAAGGTTTATGGTTGGCTCACCACTATATTCCGAGGTCCTATTATCCTGTGCATAGCTCTGTATGTGCAGAAACCCTATGACATGGCGCCCAACGTGGGGCCTAAACGAACCGTGGTAGTCGGTTGTGGAAGGGCGCCATTAAACCAAACACGGTGTTGCCAAGCCGTGAGCGGTACCTCAAGACAAGAATAAGGTATATAATTATTAGGAACTGCGGTGGCTGTATATTCATGGAACAAATCGTCAGTCCCATCCACTGCAGGAAAAGTTACCCATGAGTAGAACACCTCAAAGTGGTAAGCCGGATCGGCTTGTACCACAAAGATCAGTTCGACTCCAGCATCTGGCACTCCATACGCCCGTAAGTGTGTTCGGAGTGCTCCGCGGCTATGCGCCGCAATTTGAACAGCCATTTACGGCTAAAATACTTCGACAAACTAACAGGAGGCAGCACAAGTAGGGTTTTAATCAAGAAAAACCTTTTCTAATAACTTCAAGCTTGAAAGAACCTACAATAACTGTAATATAGGAGGTATCACCATCACACACGCTTCCGGAAGCGTACGTGAGGGTTGTGTGGACAAGCACAAGTACTACTCAGCGTCTCGCAAGTAAGCTGCCCCACTTGTTGGTCGCGCCATGTCATAGGGTTTCTGCACATACAGAGCTATGCACAGGATAATAGGAATTCGGAATATAGTGGTGAGCCAACCATAAACCTTAGCACCCAAAACCCCAACCCAACTAGCCTTAGCGTCCCACTTTTTCAATATGTAACAAAGTGTAGGATGCAGTTTGCATGGACTTTGCAAACTCTTAAGTTGGGTAAAGTTCCTTGGAATTTGTTAAACACCACTGCCCTCTTTCTGCCTTTTAATTTGACAGACAAACAGCAGTTCATGTCCATGAAAGATGCATCCTACACTTTGTTACATATTGAAAAAGTGGATCCTTTACCGTTCTCAGTAGCAGAACTAGATTCTGCGGTATGGCTAGTTCATGGGGTTATAGCTTTACCTTTTTCCCTATTTGAGTTCAGTTCGTGCATGAAGCATTATCCTGTGGGCCGTTTCCAGCCTTTGGGTGGTGCTTTCCTGCATGAACTTTGGTCCTTGCCTTTCATGTATAAATGCCTTAGAGATGGCAAGGAAGTATTTCTCACGGGGAGTCTTGTGATTCAACTGTGGGTCATTCGCTTATTTGTAAACATATTAAATTGCACGGGGCTTGTAGCGTTTCAGTTCCAAATCTTGCATGTGTCCTGAAGGGTATTCCTGCTCCTGCTATTTCTCCTACTTTTACTTTGCTTACCAAGGGTAGCTATTTGCTTTTAAATAACGAAAATTGTTGTGGCCTGCAGGCCGGCATTCCGTATATTGTTACAGTCTCTCACAGAGTTGTCTGCTGCAAGAATGTGCTTTTTCCTCCCCCTCACGACATCGTTGATAGCTCTATTTGGCCTTCCATTCCTACCATGGAGGCAGATTTCAATAAGTTGAGCAGAATAAAGGCCCTATTATTGAATGAGGAGGTTATGCTCACATCCGCCCGGGAGACATTCATTCTCCAGGTGGCGAGCACCCACAGTGAAATACAGGCCCTTTTGAACACTGACCTCCCCCAACATTTTGGGGAGTTAATTCATCGTATTTTTAACGCATCAAACACCGAGGGTCTGGTGCACTTTTTAAGGTTGTGGGGTCTGGCCTCGTGTCCACCTTTCAAACTGTTTTCGGTGTGATACCGGCATTCATTCATTCCATTTTTTCTAGCGTCTTTGGTGGATTTCCATTAATCCTCGCTTTGGCGGCCGGTGTCTTGCTGTTGGTCTGTTTTCTGCGCAATGGCTGCACTCCACTGGGCCCTTCTCGATCCCGAACGCCTCCAGCTGCTCCGTGAGCGACTCCTGGTTGGCTTCGATGTTCTGCCCTTGGCAACTATCAGTGTGTCCTACACCCTTTCCTTTCGCTTTGCGTATTTCACTTGCGTGCAACCTGTGATGTCTTGCATCCGATGTCCGTTTACATGGACCATGGATTATTGCCTCTCCAATTCGTCATTGTCGGTACCGGATTTTGTTCGGTTGGTGGGTCCCTTAGAGGCCCATGAACGGGACTGTTCCGCTGCTGGTTTTATGATGCGTGCGGCTGCACTGGGGATTTTGGCACAATGGGATATCTGGGCGGCTGCTCAGGACCTCCTACAACAAAGTTACATTGAATATCACGCAAGCTGTCCCGCATTGCTTTTGGATGCTCCATACTCTGAAGAACATTCCTGCAGCTTTGACCTGTTGGACTGGATGGCGTCTACATTTTTTGACGATTCCAATGATGTCCTGTTGGACGGTATAGCGTTTTTCTGCTCATTCACATTTTTGGATTGATTGACTTGCCGTTAGTTCTCAGTAGACAGCCTCAATTCTGCTCAGGTGTTTGGAACTCTGTCTTCGTTTTTGTTTCGGCCGATGGACTGTCCAGGGGAGGGTGTCTTGTGGATCATGGCCTCCTGGATGGTCTGACCATGTTCCGCAGGCCTGGATGCCATGATGACTATTGCGCACGTTATTATTGGATGTTGTTCTTTCGCCCTTTGTTATTGCCAAGTGATTCTGCAACAGTCTGCATATTCTGTTGCTCACCTTTCCTCCTGTTCCCTTTTGGGCTCAGTCTGAACAACAGTTACAAGGTCGAATAACAACCCCCTGGTTTATACTGATTTGGCCCGTCCCTCGCACCTAGACATAACACTTGTACAGCTGCCATCGAGAAATTAGTGTGCTTTTAATAATGCGTTTGCTTGCTCTAAGATAGCACTTGGAGACGACCTTTCCAGAGAGAAGAGCTGTGATTGTTTGCTGATGTAGTCTTGCATCAAGGGACTGAGGTATGGGGGTTCGCTAGTCAAAGCCCAAAGGTCTTCTATTATTATAATAAACTGGCTTCCAGCACGGGGAGGGTGGTAATGTTAGTTAGACATATCTCCACTGCTTTATGAGATGCTTTCCCCGTTTGTATTCTATGGAGTAGTAACTATGCTGATTATATTGTTCTTATGTATTATGCTACTAGTACTGACACGTGTACTGTATCTTAGAGCACGTAAGTTGAAATAAACATTTTAACCTATACAGTGACTCTTCATACGCATGTTGTGGACAGGTACGAATGTGACGAAAGAGTGTTCTTGCCTCTGCGAGTCCTGAGAGAGAGATACCGTGTTCTGGGTTGTCTAAGCATTGGTACATTGGTGCTAATGGGATGCTAAGGCTAGTTGGGTTGGGGTTTTGGGTGCTAAGGTTTATGGTTGGCTCACCACTATATTCCGAGGTCCTATTATCCTGTGCATAGCTCTGTATGTGCAGAAACCCTATGACAATACCATATGGAGAAATGCTGAGGATAAGAAGAGCATGTAGTACAGAAAATGATCTAAAGGAGGCACAACAGCTTAGCAAAGAACGATTCATTGAGAGAGGCTATAAAAATAATATCATTGATATAGCGAGGGAGAAAGCAAATCGACTAGATAGACAAGCATTATTAACAAAAAAAGTAAAAGCAACGAAGGATCAGAATGAGTCTACTAGCAATGAAACCAGGCTAATAGTAACATACAGCCAGCAACACAACTCACTGCGCAAAATTGTGTACAAAAATTGGTCGATAGTGCGCAGTGATCCTGTAATTGGTAAAATGATGCCAAAATATCCTAGTATTACCTATAGGAAATCACAATCCATGAAAGATTCAATAGTAAGCAGTAGCCCTGAAATCAAACCATCATCTAATTGGTTAACTGCTCGCAGAGGATTTGTGAAATGCAATAATTGCCGAGCATGCAAATGTGGGATTAACAAAATCATGTACAACACCCCCTTTTCACAGTATCCAATCAAGATATCCAAGTTTCTAACATGCCGGACGGAGTATGTGGTGTACGTGTTGGGTTGCCCTTGTGGGCTGCAGTATGTGGGCAGTACTAAATTACAGGCCCACAAACGTATACTGCAGCACATGAGGGCAATTACCAACAGTGACCCCACGTATCCAATGGCAAGACATTTTAAAGAAAAACATGATAACAATTTGGATATGTTAACATATTTTTTAATTGATTCCATTCCCGTGTCTAGAAGAGGAGGCAATCGTGAGGCCAAACTTCGTCTCCTTGAAACAAAATATATTTTAGAATTAGACACCAAGACTCCGAATGGACATAACTCCAGTGAAGACTTCCATACATGCTTATGAATAAAATAAGGATGGAATAATATGAAAGGTTCTATAAACAGAACGCCTCTTCGACATTATGTCATAATGAAATCAACACAGATATTTTAACAACACACGTCTTTTATGTATTAATTAGTTTTAATGGTAGCACTTTATTTATTCTTGCACTTGCACTCTAAATTGGAATTTAGAACATACAGAAAATGTAATCAGTTTTTAAATGCAATAGTTTACATTATGTGCATAGGAAATCAAAAATAATAATGCTTGCAAAACCAGAGACACAACAACGTAGACAAATTGAAAGTCCAGGTAGTATTACTACCAGCAGATTAAACATGAATCATGCATAGTTTGAAAGAAAATATAATGTAGAGTAAACCTGTAATATGCATAATATATGATTTTACAAACTTTTTTATTTTCTTATTGAAATAATGTGGACTCTAATAGTTTTCAATGTGACGTTGTGTGTTTTATCAAATATTGTTTTTATACATAGAAACGTTTTTAGAACAATGATGTTGGTATTTTACCTAAATTATTCTATGAATCAATTTTAATATTTAACCTGGTTTTAAATAAGTGAAGAAATCTTATTTATGGCAGCATTTTGCACATTGAATTGTAGATGGCATAGAATTTACTGAACATGAAAAGTATGTTGTTTATGTCCATATAGTTTAAGTGTCACGTGTGGGCACACTAGCACTTTAAAAGTATCGTGGTAACTCCAGAGCGCGTCATGTGATCAAGGCCGAGTGAGGCCGAAACGCGTCATGGCGAAAATGGTGGCAAAATAAATTATTTCACGCACGAAATTGAGGTCTCGCAGTCCGTTTTTCCCAGAGGAAGGGAAGTGAGAAGGAACGGCGTTGTGGGATATATATATATATATGTGATCAAGGCCCTTCTTGGGTCATGGCGGTGCGTGGTGCCGATATGGAACAGAATAAATAACCTTTTTTGCACGAAGCTATTTTGGGTCCGGGTCCGTTTCTCCTGACAATTTGGATGCTGTTGGACGGAGTTCTTTGCATATATATATATATATATATATATATATATATATATATATATATATTTAAGTTTGGTGGTGGGCCCTTGGGTAAGGATTGCCCCAATGGGATGGGGCCTCGGTTATTATTTACTTTTGGCTGTTTTTCTGTCCCCCTTGGTGCCAGATTTGCCATTTGGGTAGTGACATAGCGTGTTATAATGTTCATTGTTTTATTTCTTGTGAATTGCAATTGTAATGTTTTATTTCTCCTTTGTATTCTAGTTCAAGGCTTTTGTTCTTTTGACTAATGTTCCAGGTTGCAGTTTTGCCACTGGTGGTTCTGCAGTTTGTGTAGTTGCATGTGCTTGGTAAGAAAACGGTTTTTGTACTATTTACACTAAACGAGTTTCATTTCCCTGCATGAATGTGTTTTTGCAAATGGTGTAATAATAGCAGCATGTTAAGCTTCTTTTTTTTGAGTGTGAAAATCTTTTTGCATTTGTGCTCGATGTGTATTTTGTTGTTTTGTGAGTAATTCGTTTTGTTTTTTCTTTCGAGTGGTATATTGTTGGTTTTTGCTTTGTCTCTGGAGAGTAGGTGCTGGTGAGTGCTGCTGTCTCTGGCAAGTGAGTAGTATAGTTTTTGAGTATATAGCTCTTTGTGATAAAGCCACACTTTGTTTAATACTTATTTTGCACAGTGTTTGTTGTTGTGGACTTGTTTGTGAAGTCTCCTTTCTTAGTAAGGATTATGGCTAGCCACAGGATTACTGCTCAGCAGGTTGTTGGTATGCTTTTTGAGTCTTCTTCTGACCATGGTTCAGAGACTGACTGCATCTGAGGCAGAGGAGTGAATGGAAGTCTCTGGCAGTGAATGTTCTGTCCGAGAGGAATCATCGGATGATGAAGCCACTCTTAGTGCAGATGAAGTGCCTGTTTTAGAGGAGGACATTCATGTGGCGATAGTGCAGCAAGAGGCATCTGGACTGCAGCCTGGGGCTGCAAGGCTTCCAATTGGAAGAGCTGACCTCTGGGTTTCCCCAGGCATGGTGCAGCTGGCATTGCCTGACTTTACTGGTGTCCCAGGGTGTAGAGTGGTTACTAAAAACTTTTTGCCTAGAATTGTTTTTTAATTGTTTATGGACAATGTATTTTTGGTGCAGATTGTTGAGCAGACTAATTTGTATGCTGAACAGTATTTGAGGGACAACAGTGCCAGACTTAGACCACACTCTAGAGCTACCCAGTGGACTCCCACAAATCTGTAAGAGTTGAAGAGTTCTTGGGTTTAACTTTTTGATGGGCATGATAAGGAAGCCATTGATGTCTTCATATTGGTCTACTAGTCGCTTGATGGCAATGGCTATATTTCCGGCAATCATGAGTCGTGATCGGTATTTGCTTCTGCTTCGGATGCTGCATTTTGTCGATAATGGTTTAGCGTTGATACGAGATCACCCTGATTGTGACTGTCTTTTTAAGGTTTGGCCTGTCATTGATCACTTTGTAGATCAATTTTTCTGATGTCTATGATCCAGGGAAAGAAATAGCTGTGGATGAGTCTTTGGTCTTGTTCCAGGGCCGCTTGGTTTTTAGGCGTACATTCCTAGCAAGAGGGCACACTATGGAATTAAGATGTATATGCTGTGTGACAGTTGGACTGGATATGTCTCTAATCTCAAGGTGTACACCCGTAGGGATTCCAGGATTGCCCCCCCCTGGTTGTCCGTCCACTTTCGGAGTGAGTGAGAAAATTGTGTGGGACCGTTGTAGAGGACTTTTTAGCAAACGTCACCATTTATATGTAGATACCTTCTACACTGGTGTGCAGTTGTTCAGGGAATTGGCCAAAGTCAACACTGTTGCTTGCCGCACAATCTGCTCTAACCATAAAGGTTTCCCAAAAGAACTTGTTTGTCAAAAGCTTGAGTGGGGACAGTGCAGTGCATTGCGTAGTGAGGAACTTCTAGTTGTGAAGTTTGAAGACAGGAGAGATGTCTACATGCTGACTATCATCCATGATGAAAGTACTTCACCTGTGACTGTTTGGGGTCATGTTGCTGAAGTGCGCAAACCTGTGTGCATTTTAGACTACAATAGGCACATGGGTGGTGTTGACAGAGTAGATCAGAGGTTGGAACCTTACACTGCTCTTCGTAAGGCTTACAATTGGTATAAGTAGTTGGCTATCCTTCTTTTGCACTTGGCAACCTTTAATGCTTTTGTTGTATTTAAGGATTGTTCTCCTGAGTCAACGATGTCTTTTGTTAAGTTTCAGGAGTCAGTGATAGGCAGCTTTGTTGTAGTGGAACAGGTAAGTGTTCCTAGAGTTGGAGTGGTGGAGGATGTGGCTAGATTGAAAGATTGCCACTTTCCTGATCTCATTCCTCCCACACCCACAAAAGACATTCCCAGTTGGAGATGTAGAGCCTGTTGGTGAAGAGTTATGCCAAAGGAGACTCATATGTACTGCCCGAGTGTCCTTCTAACCCTGCGCTGTGTGTGCCTGCTTGTTTTAGAATGTACCACACGCAAAATAATTTTTGGGAGCATCCATGAGTGGTAAAGTGAACTGCCTGGTCTTTATTGTTTTTTATTTTTTGTTCAGTTTCAAGGTTGGCATTTGTGCGATGTATTTTGTTTCAGCTTTTGAATTTGCAGTTTTGTTTCTACTTACAATTTGTGTTTTCTTTTTTGTATAAAAAACAAAATGTGATGGTGGTGTGTGTGGACTGGCCTTTGGCTGGCAGTGAGTGTGGACTGGCGCTTGGCTGGCGGTGAGTGTGGACTGGCACTTGGCTGGTGGTGAGTGTGGACTGGCGCTTGGCTGGCAGTGTGTGAGTAGTGACTTGCTGCTGGTCACTACACACACTGTTAGCCAAACGCCAGTCCACACAATCCGTCAGCCGGTGTGGTTGCTGTAAGGCATGTGGGTGTGTGAAAGTGATGGGCCCTTGAATGGTGCTGTCTCTTGAAGTGAGTGTTGTTATGTGCTGGGCACGCAGCTGGCGGTGTGAATGGTTTTCTTTGTGTCACACGTCTGAAAGGTGTATGAATGGCCTGTAAAGAGGTTGGTGCCTTGTCATGGCTTTATAGCTCACAAGCTGTGAGTCACTGGTTCAGTTTCTTGTCCTTTCAATTATTAATGCCGCATTTTTATTTTGTGAAATCTCCTGTTAATAATATGTTATATATTGAACCATCACTCACCCTCGTGCCAAATCCAATAAGTATGTGTGTGTGCTTGAGCAATAGATGATTGTGCAGTAATATTTGTCTTTTCTGGCTTTCTCTATCAGGGTGTACATTGTCCCTTTTTGTTAATGTTGTAATGTGATGGTTCCGCGGCTGGCGGTGTGAATGGTCTTGTGTGTATCACGTACGAAAGGTGTGTGAATGGCCTGTAAAGTAGTTTGCCTACCCAGAATCCCCTGCAAACCTCAAATTTAGCTAAACAATCAAATTTTTGTCATATTTCTGTGTGGGATCACGCCGGCACAAATGTCCTACCACCCAGCATTCCCCTCGGTCTCCCAAGTAAAATGATACCTCACATGCTTGTTTGGGTACCCACAATTTTGGAGATGTGCAAATAACCACTGCTTTTAAACTCTATATTTTGTTCCCATTTCGGAAATATATAGGTTTCCTTGGTACCTATTTTTCACTCTTTATATTTTACAAAATGAATTGCTATATACCCGGTACACAATGAAAAACCATTGCAAGACACAGCTCAGTTATTGGCTCTGGGTTCCTCGGGTTCTTGGTGAACCTACAAGTCCTATATATCCCTGCAACCAGAAGGGTCCAGCAGATGTAACGGTATATTGCTTTAAAAAATCTGCCATACTTAGAAGAAGTTAGAGGTGAAAACGTTGGCACAAATGGCTGTTTTTTTCAACTCAATTTCAATATTTCTTTTTTCAACTGTTAGTTTCTATAAAAAACCTTGAAGGATCAACACGAATGACCCCTTGCTGAATTCTGAATTTTGTTTACTTTTCAAAGATGTATAACTGTCCAGGATCCATTATTGCTTTCACACCTATTTCTGCCACTAACTGGAAGGAGGTTGAAAGCACAGGAAATAGCAAAATAAGGCTATGTCCCAGTAAAACGCCAAAACTGTGTAGAAAATGTTGGTTTTCTGACAAATGTATGCCTGTACCTGAAAGCTGAGAAGATGGTGATTTCAGCATCACAAACCCTTTGTTGATACCATTTGCAGGGAAAGAACAGATGCTTTCTTCTGCAGCGCTTTTTTCCAATTTAAAAAAATTAAATAAAATTTTTTGCTGTTTTTTGGCTAATTTCTGGGCCCCCTCCGGGGGAATTCACGAACCCTGGGTTCCTTTAGAATCATCAGGGTGTTGGAAAAAAAGGATGTACATTTGACGTGGGTACCTTTATGTTGACAAAACGTCACAGGGGCTTATCACGGGGGGACAAGGCCTAGCAGCGAAGGGGTTAAGGCCCCCACTGGTGAGGTTCTGACGCTCAAACTGATATTTTAGAACGATTCACGGAAGTTTACAAGGCGCTATATGCGAAGCGCAATGAGGGTGATAAGGCACGCATAGATGCCATTCTAGATGAAGCGCGCTTACCTATAGTAGATGAGAATGCTCCCATATAGGAGGCGGATATCCTGTGGGCTATTAAGTACATGAACACAGAGAAAACACCAGGAAATGACAGGCTGTCAGCTGAATTCTGCCACACCAATGTGAATTTGCTGTGGGCACCGTTGCTAGCTATGAATAAGGAGACAGGAGTATTACCAGCTTCACTGAGGGGTGCAAATATAGTATTCTTGCCCAATCCTGAGAGGGATCCCACTGACTGTGAATCATATCGTCCATTGTCAATGTTAAATGTGGATGCTAAAATATTGAGGAAAATATTGGCACAACACCTGGCAAAGGCGGCATAGGGGATAATATATGCTGATCAGGTGGATTTGTGGGCAGACGCACCACCACTACCAACATCCAAAAGGAATTCCCTGTTATGGGACAGGCCGTGCAAAGAGAGGAATCAAGTGCAGTTGCTAGTGTAGATGCCCACAAGCTTTTGATACTGTTAACTGGGGGTTTATGGACCACACATTACAATGCTATGCCTTGGGGAAGATTACTTGCAATGGGTAAAACTACTTTATACTGTGAGCAAGGCAAGAGTGAAAGTAGGTAATAGAGTGTCTGCAGTTGGTAGATTGAAAGAGGGACTCGGCACGGGTCACCTCTCTCTCCACTGATATTTGCACTAAATATAGAGCCGCTGGCACAAATTATACGTTTCCAACACACAGATTATGGTATAATCATGTGTGGTAATTGGGAAATCATCTGCCGACAAAATACTGTTAACATTGAGAAACCGGATTACCACATGGCCGGCTGTATACAGTACATTAGCATGGGTGGGGCGCACACAGGGTTCCGGCTAAATGCTGACAAGTCAGTGTTGTATCCCATACAAGTGACTGTAGCAGGGTAGGCATGCCTACCAAACATAAAGATCCAGACCACCCCAGTGAAGTACCTAGGAGTACTTTTGAGTTCAGATTTCACTGAAACATATGATTCTAATGTGGGCAATTTACTGGTCTCCATTGAACAAAGTGTGCACAAGTGGCTGAGTTTCCCAATGCCCTTAATAGGGTGCACCACAATTAGCAAAATGATCATGCTACCTCAAATACTATATGTATTGCAACACATGCTGATATGCATACCGGAATCTTGCTTCCACAAATTGGATGAATTGCTCTGATTACTCTACTGGAGGACAGGAAGGGCACAAATAAGTTTGGGGGTACTAAAGCTCCAGTGGGATATTGGCAGGTTACAGGCACCAAATTTCAAAACCTATTATTGGGAAGCTCACATTCAGCATACAGTGCAGTGGTTTCAGGAGGGGGGCACTCATCCACTGGCAGGGATATTGGCATGCTTTGTATTACCATGGGCGTTACTGGCATTACCCCTAGTTCCTCGCAAGAAACGGACAACTTTTCCATTACAGGTTAAGTCCCTGCTAGATATCTGGGGACAGGCAATTAAAAGAGAAGGGGACAAGTACATTTATATGCAGCAGAGGATTCCCTGGCATTCTGGGATTAGCCCACTATTCCACTCTTCTTGAGACATAGAGGTTAGAGAGATACCCCATGTGACATTGGAAACCTGTTTGAGAATGGCCAAATGGTGGGCTATGCTGATTTCTGTGATAAATGGGGGTAGCTGGTGGATGCTTCCTGGCATATGCTGATGTGGCAGTGGTTGTCTGCAAGGTCTGGGCAGGATTTCCACGAAAACTGGAAACATGTGTTAAACTAGACCCTTCCAGACATGGGAGGTGAGGGCAAACTCATCACTCAAATTTACTCACTGTTTATACCACACACGACTACCCATATAACTACTCTGAAGACACAATGGGAAGGTGATATAGGCATGGAGTTAAGGGAAGGGCAGTGGACATCTATATTGGGTAAACTGCAGGAGTGTTAGTCGTAGTGTACGCCTGAAACTTATCAATTATAAATGCGTACATAGGGATTACATCATGCCACAGTGGCCGCACAGACTAAATTCCTCCAGATCTGAACAGTGCCCCACATGCCAAATGGCAGAGGGAACCTATATTCACATTTGGGGGATATTTCTGGGTGTGAGTGCCCCCAGTGAGAATTTTCCGATTTTAGAGATACTAACTGAATTGCAACTGCAGCCAACAACACAGATGTGCTTACTGGGATTAGTCACCCGTAATAAACACACAAAATATGCGGAGAAGGCATTGGAACTAGGCCTCACCGTGACAAAGAGGTGCGTAGCACTGAGATGGATGTCCAAATGACTGCCCACACAAAAGCAATGGTTATGGGAATTTGCAAGGTGGGGTGCTGAGTTACATGCAGGCTTTGCACTACTCTAAAATCCTTTCTTAACTCTAAAAAATAACTTGGTCTCCCCTGGTGAGATTATGCAAGAACTGAGGGAAGGTAAGCACTGTGCTCCATGTATAAGAAGTCAAATGTTCCATTTAATGTAACAGAGCTAGGTCTATGGGAGTTAAGTCATGGCAGACTGTGCCACTTCTTCAAGCAGCTCTTAGAGTGGCAAAGGCATGCTCTTTGGAGCAGGAGTTGATGCCCCAATCTCTTGTGTAACATAATAATGTAATATTGAATTCCAGGGCATCAGTCAAGCTGAACTGAAGTTATGTAACCTGCTAAAGCCTGCAAACAGTATTTGTTCATGCCTGTATTTACACCTGTTACCGTTACCATATTAGGTTTTAAAGACAGACCTATAGGCTTCACTGATGATTGTTTTATGTTGTTTCAAAGTTCAACTAATTACAATGTTTTTTTTAATTCTCAAATAGGAATAATCATCTCAGCCTGAGAGAGGTTGCATAATGCCCTAGACACATTTCAACAAAGACCAGCAACAATGCTCAATTTTGCAAACCACAACATAGGATGATCATCAAAGCACACCTTCAAAGTAATCTGAAGTACATAGAAGAAAAACACATTTTCAAAAGTTGTGTTTCAAGCCTTGACAATCTATAATTCCAGTTCACCCTTGGTGATGGGTTGTGTGCAGTGCTTTTGGGGTCTTTCACACCTGCCAATCACACTTCCTGTTAACGCTGAGGTACTGCAATGAGTGTTATTGTACTACCGATTGCATTCTTTGCAATTGTAAAATGATCAAAATCATTATTTATAGATTAGACACAATAAAACAAAAATATATCATCATATGACATAAACACAAAATTAAAACAAAAGCATCAAAATTTACCTGTCCATATTTTGCTGCTAGGTGAAGAGGTGTCCAGTATTGGTTATCAGCAGCATTAGGATCAGCTGAAGTTTCTAAAAGCAGTGCAGCCACATCTTTGTATCCACTTGCACAGGCCATGTGAAGCTAGAAAAGAGACATACACAATAGGAAAAGTGTTGAATGCACTCTATTAATGTAACTCATAGAGGACATTTTTGGCTTCCACAATGACTTTAGCATTCAGAAATGTTCGTATTTGTAGCAGTGTATTGAGAGAGACTATTGTTAAGAGTTGCACCTTAATTCCGATGGGCCTGTTACAGGGCCTAGAGAAATTCCAAGCTTAGTGGTGACATTGCAGGAGAGTTGTAAACTATTTGTGGATTACACTTGCTGCAAGCAGAGGTCTCTGGGCAGAATAATGGTCAAAACATGCAAGAATCAGCATGAGTTCAATTCTAGCATAGTATTTCTAAAAAAATTATAATCCCTACAAACTTACCTAGAATCCAAGACCAATAATTCACAAGTAGGGAACTCGGGTCACATAAAGAATCGCAAGTAATGAAGGTCAGATATTCACTAATGTCTATGGCTTATATGCTTGTGGAGCAAAGTTAATGAGTTTAAATAGGTAGAATGTATTTGTCAAGGAATTGTAGTGCTTCCAAAATTTTTGTAGCTCCGCAATCATAGCATAGAATACAGCCTAAGAATAGAATAGAATAGAAGGGGTTTTTGTATAGCGCATGGCTACCCGGAAGCATCCCAGCGCTGAGGATCACTAGAGTGGGGGAAGCCCTCAAGGGAAGAGCCAAGTTTTGAGTTGTTTGCGAAAGGCTGAATGATTAGGTTGGCTACGTAACAGCAGCGGCAAGCTGTTCCAAAGCTTGGAGGCATTATACGAGAAGCGTCTGCCTCCACTTCTAGCCTTTTTGATCCTAGGTACCACTGCAAGGTGCAACTCATCCGAACGGAGGTTTCTATTAGCTTTGTAGGGACGGATCAAAGATTTAATAATAGGAGGACCATTTCCTCCCAAAGATTTATGGGCAACGCATAGGGCCTTGAAATTGATTCTTTCCTGGACTGGTAACCAGTGGAGAGTGCGTAGTGCCGGTTTTGCAGAACTACGTTTCTGGGTTCCCGTAAGCAGTCTGGCCGCAGAGTTCTGCACAGTCTGCAATTTAGATATAACATTTTTGGGGGCACCTAAATAGAGGGCGTTGCCATAATCTAATCTAGATAGGATGAGCGCTTGTACCAAGATTCTTTTAGCTTGGGCTGGTAGTAGCGGCAGAATTTTGCGGATCATTCTTAGTAGGCCAAAACAGAGCGCAGTTGTTTTCCTGGCTTGAACTTTGAATGAAAGCTCTTGGTCCAACCAGACACCCAGACTTTTTATCTCTGTTTTTGGAATGGGTGCTGGGCCCATACAGGCTGGCCACATAGTGTTCGCCTTAAAGTTTACCTGTTTGCCCAGAAGCATAAGATCTGTTTTGTCACCATTGAGTTTTAGGTGGGAAAGACTCATCCACTTAGTGACTTCCTCCAGGCAGTGGTAGAGATCCAAGAGCATATGGTTAGTCTGAGTCAAAGCCACCACCAGCTGGGTATCATCGTAGGTGACTATCTGGATCCCAAAGGGGAGAACGATCTCCGCCAGTGGATGCATATAAACATTAAAAAGGGTAGGACTCAAGGACGAGCCCTGTGGAACTCCACATTTGAGTGGGACCGATTTAGACAGGGCATCACCTGAGAACACCTGGAAACACCTATCCTCCAGGAAGGATTGGAGCCAAGATAGCACCTTGCCTGAAACACCTAAGTTCCTAAGACGGTGAGCCAAAGTCTGGTGGTTCACCGTGTCAAAGGCCGCGCTTAGGTCCAGGAGAATTATGGCAGCTGTACCTCCCAAGTCGAGAATCTTCCTTGCTTCCTCCACAACTGCCAATAAGGCGGTCTCGGTGCCTTGGCATGGGCGAAAGCCTGTTTGGGAAGAGTGAAGCAAGGAATTGGAATCCAGAAAGGAGGAGAGAGACTGGTTGACAATTTTCTCTGCAATTTTGCCCATTGTCGGAAGCAGCGAAATAGGGCGATAATTGCCCAAGTCTGCCGGATCCAAGTTTGGCTTTTTGAGCAAAGCTTTTACCATGGCTTTCTTCCAATCGGGGGGGACAATCCCCGATGAAAGGGAAGAATTGATCAGATTGGTCATACTGGGGGCCACTGTAGTGGCTGCCAGTTTTAAGATATTGACCGGTGCAGGGTCTAATGGTGACCCTGATTTTACCTTGGTTAGGGTGGCTAAGAATGATTCCTGAGTCAGAGGTGTAAAGGTCGCCAAATTTTGTTTATTTTCATAGTGGTCCATGGTCATTGACTCAGGAATATCATTATCTTTTTGTGGAAGAGACTTAAGAATCTTGTACACCTTCATAGCAAAGAATTCTGCCAGTTCATTACAACGTTCTCCAGACGGATCGGGTGCTACCGGGGGATCTGGGGCTTTAAGAAGTTGTTTAAGAAGCCTAACCCAGGATAACTCTGAATTTCCATGACCCTCCGAGATTTCTCTGCAACTCTGATGAGAATAATTACCCCTTTTCTAACTTCCCTCTCTAAATTAAAGTTTTTGTACTAATATGTCAAAAACAAGAGACCAGTGAATTATCTTCAATGATATCTGTAAATGATTAATTTTAGAGTTGTGATTATACATGGGGCTGTATTGAAATAAGAAAACAATATCCAGAGTAATAAAGTCTGTACAAAGTCTGTGCAACTATATGGGTGACATAGACTATTAAACGCTATTGTGGGTAACGTCCTTATTCTGAATAAAGGACTAACAAGAGGAAAATAGTTATATTTAGGGTACACCACACAAAAGATGGTCATTTTTTTACAATTGCTAATATTTTATTTACAATGGTTATATTTCTTTAATTTCATGACCTTTAATTCGTCATATGTTTACTTAACCTTCTTTATTTCATCGTAACGTTAGTTTGTCTACCTTTCGCTACATGGAAAGAATATTTACATTATCCCCTTGATCTACCTTCACATTTTTGCCTTCTCCCCATTCAAAACTGTAAACTTGCTGCTAACCTTTTCTTTAATTGTATTTTTTATTTAATGTGATTACATTAAATTACTATAATACTAATGTGTATCATAACTTTCCATTAAATTACCATTTTTTATTTCTTTCTATGTAATGTCACACCTTTTTGTACTGCAATGGTAAAACAATTCCCAACCCGAAACCAAATACATTTTATTTATAAAGTTTGTAATATATTAAATTAATACTAACTCTAACCATGAACCTACTCTTAAAATAGTTAAATAAAAATAATAACACTATTGTATTTCTAATGTTAATGCTATAAGAATTCAAATTATATTAACTTGTATAGTATTACATTTATTCTTACAACAATTTCAGTTCATGCTAAATTATATTTTAATAATAAACTTTTTTCTTAGAATGTGTTAAATATTTGTTTAGTTTATTTCTATTGAATTATATTATTAAATATCCTAAAGCTAACTGTAAATGTAATTGTTTGTTGTTTACATCATATAGAATACTTCTTAAATCCAAGGTACTCTAACTTTAACTCTAACTTATTTAAATTGCATTCTTTTTCAATTGATTACAGTAATAGTAATCCTACCCCTAAGCAATAAAAAAACAGTATTAATATAAATCTTTACCAACAAATAAAGTAGTGATTCTTTTGATCTTAATGCTAAATTATTCTTACATTAAATGAAGTTTTCTCGATCTGTTTGGCCGAAGTAATGAAAAATGAATAAAAATAAAGGTGGTGTCAAAGTAATGGTGACTTACACAGTAGTGATGGTAATGCTGCACAACTTCAAATCATGGAGTAAAATTAAAACAGTGTTTTTATGGGTTTCTAAACACTAGTGTGTCGAAACAGTTTGTTGTGCATGATTGTGGGCAAATAGAGATCATGCATCTACTGAACCTATGTCATCATTTGCAGTTAGAAGCATGCTAATGAATGTGATTTAGACCACTCTTTTGGTTTCATAGCAGGTGGCTAGTGTTTATCACCCATTTGTGGCTGAAGGAATGATATTGGGCTATTTTCTGCACTATAAGTGTTTTTACAGCATATTTCTTCTGGTGTGGTTATGGGATGCACAACAGCTGATAATAATGGTAAATAATAAAAAATGAGATTGCAACAATTTCAATTGGTATATTGGATTCAGATACATTTTGGAATTACCAACATTCTCTAAATGAGGTCTTTGCCAGTCAAAGTCTTGAAATCTTTACCATTACTAATATACCGTGAAAACGTTTGACAGGAAAATAATGTCACTACCGGTTCTTATCTAATGTGCTACTTTCAAATTTTCTTTATTGAATGACCAACTCAACTCCAAGAAATGGTATATTATTTACCAAGATAACTTCTAGACCTGCAAAATGCTTAACAAATTAAAAATAAACAGAGCTGAGCCATACACCTTAAAAGAACTCTGGCATGCAAAACTGTGGTTGCCAAGGATTAGTTTCTAAAACATATGTTCACTTTTTTGTCTATAACTCCTTTATGGAGTTGAATACAGACACATCACTGATTGCAGATAACATATCAATCTGAATTAAATAGAAAGACAGCGGGCCCTTTTTAAAGTTGTTGCAATATCAATTGTGTTTCATATTTTTGTTTCACAGATAAATGTCAATCATTGCTGTGGTGCAGAAGGCCCAATGTTCAGTGAACATTCACATACATTGAATAGGATCCTGCTGGGAATGTCATATGACTTTCTCTGGAATATGCATTGAAACCTGTTCAAGGTGCAACTTTCTAGCCTAATTATGTTATGTTATGTTACTTTTATTTATAGAGCCCATGATCATCAAGATGTTTCTTGCCACTAAAACATAACTAAAAATCAGAAAGTCTGAGGTATAGAGCTGAGGGCTAATCCAAGTATGCTTGCTTGTACAGTCAGATATTCAGTCTTTTCCGGAAGTGAGACAAATTAGATTCCAGGCGAATGTTCACTGGGAGCGAATTCCAGATTGCTGAGGCTTGTGCCACAAAACTTCCAGATAAAATTTCCTGGAATTTCAGAATGTCCAGGAGCTTTGAATTAGAAGACCATGAATTGCGTTTAGGCGAGGAATGTTTCACCTTCCTAGAAATTTACTGAGGGGCAGGTCCTCTGGGGCCCCTAAATGTTAGACAGCATATGTCGAAATTTTTATGACTTTCCAAAAGTAGTAAATCAGCACTCACATGTATGTGTAAATCTGCAGGTGAAGATTTAGTCCTTTCATTGTGTATAGGGCCCAAAGTGTTCTTTTTATTTCCCTCTTGAGCCCCATCAATTCTGACATTTTACTGTTCATTCAGCTAATACTGATGCAATCACTCAATGTTTTCTATTCATGAATTAAAGATCTCCTCCAGGTTTCAGGCTAACAAACCATAATCTAAAGATCAGCCATTTCCTTAAAAAAAGAAAAAAAAAAGTGAATCATCAGTAACCAAGCAAAGTCAGGTGGCGGACACATGCCTATTAGGTCAAGCAACCATGCACCTAACATGTGCCACCTTCAAGTAATGTAGGAATGTCACTCGGATCAAGCCATTTTAGGTGTGCTAGTGGGATTTTTAAGGACAGCATGCGCTAGTGGTGGTTATGCTAACATGATCCCAACTGATGCAATCAAACTAAAAAATAAGTGGAGAAGACTCTTGTGCCCTCAA
This sequence comes from Calotriton arnoldi, assembly GCA_963921515.1. Classification (NCBI taxonomy): domain Eukaryota; kingdom Metazoa; phylum Chordata; class Amphibia; order Caudata; family Salamandridae; genus Calotriton; species Calotriton arnoldi. Next base: position 143,792 of record CAWUFW010006599.1, on the reverse strand, counting down.
ATTGCATACCGTAGATTCAATCACTCACACATACACAAGTGGGAGTAAACCCTACCAAACGATCAGGATGTATAGTACCCAAGTGGCCATGTGAGATAACTAACAACAAACCAATATATACAAGAGGGCTTACCACGCCACTAAGGCACCAGTGACTGATTCAAATAGAATAACTGGAAAAAGAAATCATCATATTAGTTCAACCTAATTCTCAAAGAATTTCAAAAAAACATCCATCAAGAGCCACGTACGCTTACCTGTTTAAGCTTCCAACCCGTCGTACACAATGAATGCATTGCCTTGAACCATGGATGATTCGAATTACATGGGTTGGGGGCCCACCACAGTGCGCCATATTTTGGGGTAACTAAAACACCATAAAAAGTGCTCGAGATGTGATGTATGCTGGGAAAAGAACTCACGTGTCATGCGACCGTCTTCTTATAGAAACAAAGAACAAGCCAGAAGTTTATGAGTTAGAAAGCTCAAGTACCTGGAAAGCAGATGCCTAGTTAAATATGTGAAAATATATCAAACTGCAAAATAAAACCATTGTTTAACATAGTAATGAGTGCAGCAATCATTATCATTAAATGTTTTTTTACTTGCTGCACTCATTACTATGTTAAACTTGGAGGACTCTATAAAGAATGGAGTAGGTTTTGCCAATGTGTCGGATCGAGGAGGAGAGAAGACATTAGTGGAGTTTCTCCTGAGTTCTCCTTATCAGAATGACTACCTCGTAGGTGGCCTTTAAAATGGGATCATTATTCAGGCACCTTTAGTCGAATCATCTGGAGGAACAAGAGAATATTTTTAATGTATATATTTTGTGGCATGGTTATATTTGTTTGTGGTGTATTCTGTGTAATCTTATACTTGAGTGTTCATTCATTCATGTACATTTGGACATATATGTATATTTAGGGACTGTAGGGTACTTCAGATGTAATTATTGGTTTGGCATGATCATTATTTTTCATTATTTGAATATTGCACTTGATTAAATCATGTTTCCACTGATAATCAATTGTTGCATTGTGAATAACTCAGATTGGACATAATTGATCAGCACTATATTTGCCCTTTGATTTATGTATGTTGTAGCCCGGGTCTTTTGTAGTTATATGGGCACCCCCCTCTTTTTTTTCTCCCTACATTCTAGTAGCGTCAGCATCAAATTCACAAGCTAATTCAAGATGTTCACAAAATTGATGTTCTTTGGAGGCATGTACTCTCTAAGAAGCCAGAAGGCACTGCTACAGACAAGATGGATAGTCAATAAAGAGTTCCTTTATAGGAGGCAGCCCAAAGATCTTGAACTTTATTACTCAGGAGCCATTCCACAACCACTATATGGAAGTTTCAAAAAGTCTCCATCTTCAATTCCTGATTTAATCTCATCCATGCCATACGGATCCTGAGTGCTACTTGTATAGTATGATTATTCTAATTTGTAATATTACTAATAGGGTCTACATCCCGCCTCCCCCTTTTATACATTGATCGTATTTTCATTTTTTTTAAATATACTTACTTCTCCATCTGTTGCCTGGATGAGACATACATAGTTTTAAAAAGGCTTGTTTATTTTTATACAAGCCTTGTTTGAACTCTGCCTTAATGCTGCTAGTTTTGCATTCTCTGCTGCTCCATGTATGCCATTATGCACCTTGGTGATCTAGTTTCCTTTTTGTAAAGGGCCTGACACCCAATGAGACATCCAACCTTGACGCTCCTCATGAGTATGACAGAGAGGAATACCCAGGGAATTCATTTTGCCATACTATGAGTGGTCCAGTGATCCCAACCCAAAATTAGTTTGAAAACAGCAAATAGGTTGTGCCCAATGAAAATCCAAAAAGATGTTTTTGGCACTACAGTGTCAACATGCAGAGTGGCAACATACTCCCACCCACACGCTTATTAATGAACTTTTATATATATTTAATTATTTTGATCAACACATTTATGCAATAAGACAAGTAATTGCACCAAATTATCCGTACCCTACAATTTATTCTTCCATTCTCAAAAGTACTCTTACATCTATGTATAACAGTTTGCAGTGGTAGTTTAAGATCTCTCTCATGGGTTCAATGCAAATATTTGAATCTTTATTTAGTGCTTAATTTTGATAGTGTCACTTGCAAAGTACTAACGGATGAACACTTGATTGTCATTGTAGAGGATCATAGTTATTGATTTAGTCGCTCAGAAACTTAATCCAGGTATTATTATTTGAGAATACAGTTGTGATAAAACACCTCTTTTTGTGTGATCACCCCCATTAGTTTGCAGACTGGTATTGCCTGTTTGAGAACTCTGCACACTGGGGCTTGCTATTTAGTCCCCAGTGTATGTGCTCTGACCCCTAAAACATGATAACATTGTTTAATCAACAATGGTAATATTTAGCTTCCAAGTAACACCATAGTATATGGTGCAGGGAAATACACCAATGGCATGTGAAGTGAAATGTTACCTTTGAATTGTGGCAAATGTTTTGTATCCACTAGGCTGACAAGAAAAACATTGCTTCAGGCCTACCTATGTAGCCTGACTGCTGCAATCTTTACTCCTGCAGATGAACCTGTCAAAATAACCCTTTTTAACAGGAAAGGACCCTACTTTATAATAATAAAATTGTCATCCCAAGTAGGCCTTGTAGCCCGCAAGGTAGGGTGCCTAGTATTTAAATGTAGTACATGCAAGAATTTATTATTGGCAATTATCTACAGTGATTAGCCACCAACAGCTATATTCACTGTATAGGCCTGTAGCTATTCCTATGAGAGAAACTTAAGTTCACAATAAAATATTAATTCTTCTAACTCTGGTTTTGAACAAGCTATAGAAATGCTACAACTGCTATTTTTAATTGCCATATTTATTAAAACCCGAATTCATTGGGGAAAAATGGATCAATATTTAGAAAAAAGTAACGTTTAAAAAGTCAGACTTTGTCTGGTTTAACTTCCAGTAGACGAATTAGTATTACCGTTTCATCAGCTGGTTCCTGTCAGTGCTTGCCCTTAATGAAATGTGAAAACGGCTCCAAGAGCAGAAACAATGGCTTAGGGCTTTTGGCTGGAAGACCTGGTGGTGAGGTATGTTAATCCCCTCAGTCCAGGAGGGTTCAGTAACTTCATTCATCCTTGAAATCACCTCTGGTAAGGTCTGTCCTTTCATAGTTAAGTGTAAAGGAAGACCTCGGGAAGAGAAGTCTTTGTTCCCTAGGCCAACCCTAAACAGTTTGGCACCAGCCCAGTGGAAATGAGAGTGGGTCCCAGAAATATTTTGGTGGGGTTGAGGAGGAGGGGACTGCTCATTTCCTTAAAAATATCCTTGGCTGGGACATCATAGACCTCCAAGGGTGCTGTCATGTAGGATGTTACATCGATTAGTGCACTGTGGGATAGTTTGCAGAAGAGCAAACAAGATGTGCTGCAAATTTGGGAAGGGTTGTTTCCGGAAATGTTTTTCTCATCGGTTTGTGAGTGTCCAGGAGTCACCCTCATCCACAGGCTAGGGATTCCTACAAAAGTGGCACCTTACTAACAGCTCATCAGAACAATTCTGGAACTGAGAAAGAACAGAAGAGGACTGGGCCCCCTGCTGTCTGTGACCTGTTCAGAGACCCAAGGTGCTGACTTATCTCCCACTTGTACCGAGGGCTGTGAAGTGAATGCAAAGGTCAGGTGCTGACCTCCTGTGTAGTAACAGGGGCATATCAAGCTGCAAGAGGCTTTTTTCCTGAGTGCCCAGCTGACCAGTAGCAATTGAACCTGCTGGTAATGTACTTTAGTATTAGAGATAGAACAACAGAGGATGTGGCCTTAAGGGACTTGTTGAAGACTTCAGGCATATTTATTGTAAGTTTGATGAACTATGAAGACTTGAGTGCATTGAAAGGCATAATTGAAGGGTTGATTACTGTTGCTCAGTTTCATCATTGTGCTGCCTAAGTTTGGTCTGCTTTATTTTTGAAGAGCTTATTTATTGCATTATGATGGTCTGTTGAAAGTTCGATTGGAAAATCAGATGTCAGGTGATACAGTGCTTGGTGGATTTGTGAAGTTCTATGTTTCTATTGGTGACTTCATTGATGGTGCTAGTGAATTAGACTGCTTTCACTTCTGGACTGAATATTTGATGTCTTCTTTATAGGGATTGCATGGCCAGGTAAATGTATTCAATGACTGCAAGTCCACCTCCTGTCTTATTAGGCTGTGTTGCACTCTAGATTGTGTATAGTGGTGGGAAAAGAAAATCAAGCCTGCATGTGTAGGTGGCAGAGAGCTAAGTCTATCCATTGCACAGGTGATCCAGTTTGTTTTTGTAGTGATAATAATATATGTTTGAGTAGTGCTTCTTACCATATTCTTACATTTCTAAGTGGCATAAATTACAGGCAGGAATATGTCTTCAATTGAACTGTAAAACTGTATCCATGGTTCCTCATTACTATGGAATAAGACATGATGATTATTCCATAATAATAATATGGTAATGGCCACCAAATTCAGTATTTAAAGCAGCTCTCATCAGTATGTGCCATGTGTTTCATTGATACACAAAGCATATATAGTTGTGACATACAGTTCAGTGGAAGACAAATGCATACTTGTAATAGCCTTGAACAAGTTCTATGACAGTAATGCAGGAGCAACATAACACGTCTCATGATACAGTGCACCGAAGGATTACTCTTTGAATTCTTTTTTGGACGAAACCGGCTTGAAATCCCAGAGGGAACAAGAAGTGGTGTGGGCAGATTCTTATTATTTTATTTATTTTGATGTTTTAATTCTTTGAGTTTATTGGTTTTATTTTTATGCAATTTTGTTGTGTAATCTCCTTTTGTCTTTGGTGTGCAATGCTTCACTAGCATTTTGCAGTCTTAATTCCGACTTTAAAAAGGAACAAATAAAAACATCCAGGCACTGAGCAAAGAAGCATGTATTGGTAAAGGAGAACCAAGCCTCTTCCTCATGGTTATTCTCATGGAGAAGATTGTCCTATTGGGAATTGGAAGATATGCTGTGCCATCACCCTAGGATAATAAAAGGAACAGGTGTTTCTAGAGGAAAGTAGTCAGTATTTGGAGTTACTAAAGAAATGACTGGCACTGGCCATACTATCACCTTTAAATGTTGATCCTTGATTCCTTCCAGCAAGAAGAATAAGTGACAAACCAAGGCTAAAGCCCTCAGGATATTTGGCTGTAAAGTCTCCGCTATTACACCCATGGAGTGTATATATACAGCTCTCTATGGTTCTCACCTACAGTCCATGAGACAATTGTCCAATAATATTTAGTCATTCCGGCTGCTTTGTCTTTTATTGACTCAGGAGGAAACTGAGTGACTCCATTAGTATGTTTCTGGTGTGGTGTATTTTAATTTGATATAAGCGTGACCAAAATGTTGTTAATTGCTTAGAGTTTCATTACTTGATTTCTGCTAGAGGGAATTCATAAGCTCGCCTGAGCATTTTCCTTACCTATACAAATCAGTTAAAAAAAGGTAAACTTACTGCTGACTGAATAGGACCGCTATTTTTGCAGTGCAAAGTACTTTTTAGAAGAACGTTGCTTTGATAATGAATGTCTCTTTACAGATGGAGTGATAACCAGACATTTTACAGAGTGCTAAATAATGCCCTAATAAATTAATGACTGGCCTCTATGCTTCCATTTTTTTATGTGATGCTAGAATAAATGGTTGTCAGTGAGTTGCAACACTATTAATTAAGGCTCTATAGAAAGTTATGTGTGCTTGCAAATGACAGATTCGGATATCTGAAACAAGACCTGCTACCATTCTGAGATACTCACATTTATCAACATTATAAGTATTATAAGCATGTGGCAGAGTAGGTCTTTCAAAGGGACTGGAACAAGAAGGAGTTAACATTGGGAATTCAGGGAACAGCCACAAACATTGTGAATGCTGGGATCAGCCACAAAGTTGAAACTCTGTAAGTATTCATAAATATTCCTATAGCATATTCCCACTATTGATTCACATGTAGTGTACTATAAAATTGTGTATCAAACATATGTAGGGTGTGGAAAAATACTAGAAACACCCATATTTTCAAGTGGTGTCAATGAAGGGATTTCTCCCCAAGGTAATATGTATTCCATGCAGAGAACAAAATCTAAAACATTTATGTAAATGGATTCTTTCCTTACATTCCACTTCTGGATTAATTTACATTGGCACAATTAAGGCAAGCAGGTGTGCACCAGGAAACTGAAAATCTTTGCAGATTTCTGATCATAGGTTTAGGAATTTGTGTGAATCCCAAAACAGAGGTAATCTATTAAAGGTATAGAACCAAGCCTTCGACTTGTAAATGTATGACAATGGTCACACTGTTCGGCGCTCCCAATACTCCACACTCCATATCTTGGCAGTGTATTATTTATTTAATCAATAGAATTGTGATTGTGATGCCCAGTCACTATAATTTTCAATTTTGCATGGCCTTGTCCACAGGATGTTAAATAGTGTACATTTTTACAAAATTGTGGCATAAAAACAATAAACAATTAAAATTTGACACTTAAGATACATAACATTTATTTAAAAATACTTTCAAATATTTAAAAAAGTGGTAATAGTCATCCATGGAATTAGGTTAGTACAAATGCTCCAAAGTTGCAATAAGGGTGAATATCTTATTTTTAAAAATATTGGCCTCTATATTTCCTCTTAACTGAACACAATGTGGTACAAAACTGCAGCAAGTGCCTTAGGCTTCTTTGTGGCTTGACCACACAGTATACACAGTCTAGAGACAAAAGAGAATTGTTTATTGCTTTGTAGATTTGACTGCAATAGGAAGACCACTATTTTAAAATTTGGAAACATCATTCAGCCTAATTGTACTAATTTGTAGGATAGCTGGCTCTATAGGAATGGAGATAGTGATTTCTGCATATTGATCGTATTATAAATGTGAAATATTTATATTCAAAAGTGACTGTGATCCTATGTGTAAGCAAATTCAATGGTGCAAATTTCTGGTGTTCCATAGATTGTTTTTTTTGCATGCTATAATTATCATTAATATAGCTTTTTGATCATTAACCCCTTTGATGCTCATGACGGAATGGTTCCGTCATGAGCATCGGTGCCCCTGTGCTCATGACGGAACCATTCCGTCATGAGGCCAGGGGCACGAAATCCCTCTGCTGCAGACAGCAGAGGGATTTCTCTTTCACCCCTGTGACCTTGGCAGCTGGGGAATTGCTTCCCCAGCTCCCGAGGCCCCTCCCTGGTTTCTGTGCCATGAGGATCAGCGCGCACGTCGCGCTGTCCTCATTGCACAGAAAACGAAACTGAAATGAGCCTTTAGGCTCATTTCAGTTTCACTTCTATGTGCTCAGGGAGCTATCTCATCCCCCGGGCACGTAGAAAGACGGAGAGGTATCATTGGAAAGGGAGAATCTCCCTTTCCAATGGTACCCTCCCAGTGGATCCCTGCTTGGGGATCGCCCCAGGAGGGCGATCCCCAAGCAGAGATCCACCCACTAGACACCAGGGAGGGGAGCGGCCCCTTGGGCAAGGGCTTTTGCTCCCCCAATTTGTTTTTGGTGCAATTTAGACTTTTGCCCCCCTGGGAGGCAGATGGGAGCAGTAGCCCCCAATCTGCTCCCCGGGAGGCAAAAAGCCCACTAGACCCCAGGGATATTTTTCTTTGCCCAATTAATTTATTAGGGTGGGGGCTGCCCATAAAGGGCATGTCCATGCCCCCACCCGCAAAATTTAAAGCCTTTCTGCCCCCTGGGGGCAAAAGCCCACTATAAGCCAGGGATTTTTCTTTTTATTATAATTTGTGGTGAGGGCTGCCCAATATGGGCATGACCATGCCCCCACCCACCCCCGCAAAAATGACAGCCTTTCTGCCCCCCTGGGGGTGGCTGGGGGCATTAGCCCCAAATCTGCCCTCCCGGGGGCAAAAAGCCAAGTAGACACCAGGGATTTTATGGGCAAATTTTAATTAGGTTGGGGGCATTGGCATGCCCATTTTGGGCAGCCCCACCCTAATTAAAATTTGCCCAAAACTCCCTGGCGTCTAGTGGACTTTCTGCCCCCCCTGGGGGGCAGATGGGGGCATTAGCCTCCAATCTGCCCCGCCGGGGGGGCAAAAAGCCCACTAGATGCCAGGGATTTCTTTGGGGCAAATTTGAATTAGGGTGGGGGCTCCCAAAACGGGCATGCCCATGCCCCCACCGAGTCCCCCGCAAAAATTACAGCCTTCCTGCCCCCCCTGGGGGGCAGATGGGGCAGTAGCCCCCAATCTGCCCCCCCCAGGGGGGCAAAAAGCCCACTAGAAGCCAGGGATTTTCTTGGGCAAATTTTAATTAGGGTGGGGGCATTGGCATGCCCGTTTTGGGCAGCCCCACCCTAATTAAAATTTGCCCAAAACTCCCTGGCATCTAGTGGGCTTTTGGCCCCTGGGGGGCAGATGGGGGCATTAGCCCCAATCTGCCCCGCCGGGGGTGGCAAAAAGCCCACTAGATGCCAGGGAGTTTTTGGGGGCAAATTTGAATTAGGGTGGGGGCTCCCAAAACGGGCATGCCCACGCCCCCACCCCCTCCCCCACAAAAATAACAGCCTTCCTGCCCCCTCTGGGGGCCAGATGGGGCAGTAGCCCCCAATCTGCCCCCGCGGGGGGCCAAAAAGCCCACTAGACGCCAGGGATTTTTGGGGGCAAATTTTAATTAGGGTGGGGGCATTGGCATGCCCGTTTTGGGCAGCCCCCACCCTAATTAAAATTTGCCCAAAAAACTCCCTGGCATCTAGTGGGATTTTTGCCCCCCCTGGGGGGCAGATGGGGGCATTAGTCCCCAATCTGCTTTGCCGGGGGGGGGGCAAAAAGCCCACTAGACGCCAGGGAGTTTTTGGGAGAAAATTTGAATTAGGGTGGGGGCTCCCAAAAAGGGCATGCCCATGCCAACACCCCCTCCCCCGCAAAAATAACAGCCTTCCTGCCCCCAATCTGCCCCCGCGGGGGGCAAAAAGCCCACTAGACGCCAGGGATTTTTTGGGGCAAATTTTAATTAGGGTGGAGGCATTGGCATGCCCGTTTTGGGCAGCCCCCACCCTAATTAAAATTTGCCCTAAAAACTCCCTGACGTCTAGTGGGATTTTTGCCCCCCCTGGGGGGCAGATGGGGGCATTAGCCCCCAATCTGCCCCACCGGGGGGGGCAAAAAGCCCACTAGATGCCAGGGAGTTTTTTGGGCAAATTTGAATTAGGGTGGGGGCTCCCAAAGCGGGCATGCCCATGCCCCCACCCCGCAAAAATAACAGCCTTCCTGCTCCCCTGGGGGTCAGATGGGGCAGTAGCCCCCAATCTGCCCCCCAGGGAGGCAAAAAGCCCACTAGAAGCCAGGGATTTTTTGGACAAATTTTAATTAGGGTGGGGGCATTGGCATGCCCGTTTTGGTCAGCTCCCACTCTAATTAAATTTGCCCAAACTCCTGGCACCTAGTGGGCTTTTGCCCCTGGGGGCAGATGGGGACATTAGCTCCCATCTGCCCCGCCGGGTGGGGGCAAAAATCCCACTAGACGCCAGTGAGTTTTTGGGGCAAATTTGAATTAGGGTGGGGGCTGCCCAAAATAGGCATGTCCATGCCCCCACCCCCTCCCCGCAAAAATTACAGCCTTCCTGCCCCCCTGGGGGGCAGATGGAGCAGAAGCCCTCAATCTGCCCCCGGGAGCAAAAGCCCACTAGACGCCAGGGATTTTTGGGGCAAATTTTAATTAGGGTGGGGGCATTGGCATGCCCGTTTGGGCAGCCCCACCTAATTAAAATTTGCCCAAACTCCTGGCGTCTAGTGGACTCCTGGGGGGCAGATGGGGGCATTAGCCCCCAAACTGCCCCGCCGGGAGAGCAAAAAGCCCACTAGACGCCAGGGATTTGTTTTTGGGCAAATTTGAATTAGGGTGGGGGCTGCCCAAAGCGGGCATGCCCATGCCCCCATCCCCTCCCCTCAAAAATTGCAGCCTTCCTGCCCCCCCTGGGGGGCAGATGGGGCAGTAGCCCCCAATCTGCCCTCCCAGGGGGGCAAAAAGCCCACTAGACGCCAACGATTACACTCGCTTTTTTATTTGTGGGGGTGGGGGCTGCTCAGAATGGGCATACCACTGCCCCTACACCCCAAAGAAATAGCCACAGAGTTTCTGCCCCCCTTGGGGGCATATCGGGGCAACCCCACGCCCCGATATCCCCCCCAGGGCGGCAGAAAGCCAACTAGGAACAGATTTGTTTTTAGCAATATGCCTACCTGTGGATTTTGGGCCCTAGTGCAGCCGGCACATAGGGAAGCCTAGCAAACCTGTACATTTTTGAAAATTAGACACCCTGGGGAATCCAGGATGGGGTGACTTGACTGGCTCTCACCAGGTTCTGTTACCCAGAATCCCTTGCAAACCTCAAAATGTGTATAAAAAAACACATTTTCCTCACATTTCTGTGGTGGAAAGTTCTGGAATCTGTGTGGATCCACAAAATTCCACTCACCCCGCATTCCCCAAAGTCTTCCGAGAAAAATGGTACCTCACTTGTGTGGGTGGGTCAAGTACCCGCGACAGGCAAGGGCCCAAAACCTAGTGAGGCGACATCAAAATTACCTATCACAAACCAACCTGGTTTTGTACGGGGGGTTACCTGGGTTTTTGGCCCCGGGGTCGGTGGCCACCTAGGGAAACCTACAAAACCCACACATTTCTGAAAACTAGACACCCGGGGATTCCAGGGAGGTATGGCTTGTGTGGATCCCCCAACGTTTTCTTACCCAGAATCCCCTGCAAACCTCAAATTTAGCTGAAAAAAATCACTTTTTTCACACATTTGTGTGTGGGAAAGTTGTGGCATCACCGGGCTGACACAAATTTCCTACCAGACAGCGTTCCCCCTGGTCTCCCGATAAAAATGGTGCCTCACTCGGGTGGGAGGCCCAAGTACCCGCGACAGGCAAGGGCCCAAAACGTATTGAGGTGACATCAAAATTGCCTATCACAAAACCACCTGGTTTTGCAAGGGAGTCCCCATGACTTTTGGCCCGGGGCTCGGCGGCCACCTAGAGAAACCTACCAAACCCACACATTTCTGAAAACTAGACACCCGGGGATTCCAGGGAGGTATGACTTGCGTGGATCCCCCAACGTTTTCTTACCCAGAATCCCCTGCAAACCTCAAATTTTGCCGCAAAATGCACTTTTTCTCACATTTCTGTGGTGGAAAGTTCTGGAATCTGCGTGGATCCACAAATTTCCTCCCACCCAGCGTTCCCCAGATCTCCCGATAAAAATGGTACCTCACTTGCGTGGGTGGGTCAAGGACCCGCGACAGGCAAGGGCCCAAAAGCTATTGAGGCGACATCAAAATTACCTATCACAAACCAACCTGGTTTTGCATGGGGGGTCCCATGAGTTTTTGGCCCGGGGCTCGGAAGCCATCTAGGGAAACCTACCTAACCCACACATTTCTGGAAACTAGACACCCGGGGGAGTCCAGCGAGGTATGGCTTGCATGGGTCCCCCATCATTATCCTACCCAGAATCCCCTGCAAACCTCAAATTCGCTGAAAAATTCACTTTTTCTCACATTTCTGTGGTGGAAAGTTCTGGAATCTGCGTGGATCCACAAATTTCCTCCCACCCAGCGTTCCCCAGGTCTCCCGATAAAAATGGTACCTCACTTGTGTGGGTAGGCACAGTGGCTGCAACAGGAAATGGCCCAAATCGTACTCTGGAGACTTCAAAATTACCTATAGCAAAACTACCTGGTTTTGGGGGGGGCACCTGAGATTTTGGCCCCGGGCTCGACGGCCATATTGGGAAAGTACCAAACCAAAACATTTCTGAAAACTAGACACCCGGGGGAGTCCAATGAGGTATGGCTTGCATGGATCCCCCAACGTTTTCCTACCCAGAATGCCATGCAAACCTCAAATTTAGCTGAAAAAACCACATTTTCCACATATTTTGTGTGGAATCACCATGCCGGCACAAATGTCCTACCACCCAGCGTTCCCCTTGTTCTCCCGAGTAAAATGATACCTCACTTGTGTGGGTGGGCCAAAGGCCTGTGGCTAGGAAGAGCCCAAAACATAGGGATTTATAGTATAGCACCGAGAATTCTAAGCGCTACATTTAAAAAAAAATACGTTTTTACCAATTCTGCTTTGGACACCCACACAAGTGAGGTATCATTTTACTCGGGAGAACAAGGGGAACGCTGGGTGGTAGGACATTTGTGCCGTCACGGTGATTCCACGCAAAAATATGTGGAAAATGTGTTTTTTTCAGCTAAATTTAAGGTTTGCATTGCATTCTGGGTAGGAAAACGTTGGGGGATCCAGGTAAGCCATACCTCATTGGACTCCCCCAGGTGTCAAGTTTTCATAAATGTTTGGGTTTGGTACTTTCCCAAGATGGCCACCGAGCCCGGGCCAAAATCTCAGGTGCCCCCAAAACCAGGTAGTTTTGCTATAGGTAATTTTGAAGTCTCCAGAGTACGATTTGGGCCATTTCCTGTTGCAGCCACTGTGCCTACCCACACAAGTGAGGTACCATTTTTATCGGGAGACCTGGGGAACACTGAGTGGGAGGAAATTTGTGGATCCACGCAGATTTCAGAACTTTCCATCACAGAAATGTGAGAAAAAAGTGAATTTTTAGGCGAAATTCGCGGTTTGCAGGGGATTCTGGGTAGGAGAATGATAGGGGACCCACGCAAGCCATACCTTGCTGGACTCCCCCGGGTGTCTAGTTTCCAGAAATGTGTGGGTTAGGTAGGTTTCCCTAGATGGCTGCCGAGCCCCGGGCCAAAAACTCATGGGACCCCACATGCAAAACCAGGTTGGTTTGTGATAGGTAATTTTGATGTCGCCTCAATAGCTTTTGGGCCCTTGCCTGTCGCGGGTCCTTGACCCACCCATGCAAGTGAGGTACCATTGTTATCGGGAGACCTGGGGGAACGCTGGGTGGGAGGAAATTTGTGGATCCACGCAGATTGTAGAACTGTCCACCACAGTAATGTGGGGAAAATGTTTTTTTTTGGACAATTTTTTAGGTTTGCAAGGGATTCTGGGTAACAGAACCTGGTGGGAGGCAGTCAAGTCAGCCCATCCTGGATTCCCCTGGGTGTCTAGTTTTCAAAAATGTATAGGTTTGCTAGGCTTCCCTAGGTGCCGGCAGAGCTATGGTTCAAAAACTACAGCTAGGCACTATGCCAAAAAGGGTAATTTTTCACTGCGAAATTGAGGTGTGTCCACGTTGCGTTTTGCGCCATTTCCTGTCGCGGGCACTAGGCCGACCCACACAAGTGAGGTACCATTTTTCTCGGAAGACTTTGGGGAACGCGGGGTGGGTGGAAATTTGTAGATCCACGCAGATTCCAGAACTTTCCACCACAGAAATGTGGGGAAAATGTGTTTTTTTTGACAATTGTTTAGGTTTGCAAGGGATTCTGGGTAACAGAACCTGGTGGGAGGCAGTCAAGTCACCCCATCCTGGATTCCCCTGGGTGTCTAGTTTTCAAAAATGTATAGGTTTGCAAGGTTTCCCTAGGTGCCGGCAGAGCTATGGTTCAAAAACTACAGCTAGGCACTTTGCCAAAAAAGGGTCATTTTTCACTGCAAAATTGAGGTGTGTCCATGTTGTGTTTTGCGCCGTTTCCTGTTGCGGGCACTAGGCCGACCCACACAAGTGAGGTACCATTTTTCTTGAAAGACTTTGGGGAACGTGGGGTGGGTGGAAATTTGTGGATCCACGCAGATTCCAGAACTTTCCACCACAGAAATGTGGGGAAAATGTGGTTTTTTTGACAATTTTTTAGGTTTGCAAGGGATTCTGGGTAACAGAACCTGGTGGGAGGCAGTCAAGTCACCCCATCCTGGATTCCCCTGAGTGTCTAGTTTTCAAAAATGTATAGGTTTGCTAGGTTTCCCTAGGTGCCGGCAGAGCTATGGTTAAAAAACTACAGCTAGGCACTATGCCAAAAAAGGGTAATTTTTCAGGGAAACAACCTTTAGAACGCATGCATTACATCGCATGCCATTAGATCGCGGTTTTAACAACGAAAGTCGTTACAACGACTTGCACTGGAGGGCGCTATAGGACAAGGTGTAGTTTAAATTACTATCCAACACCTTCCCTACTGTACGTAGGCTGGAGTTGGAATAGTAAATTAAACTACTCCTAAGTCCAGCGCCCTCCAACGCAAGTCGTTGTAACGACTTGCGTTGTTAAAACCGCGATCTAATGGCATGCGATGTAATGCATGCGTGGTATCGTCATACATCCAATTTTTCACTGCGAAATTGAGGAGTGTCCACGTTGCGTTTTGCGCCATTTCCTGTCGCGGGCACTAGGCCGACCCACACAAGTGAGGTACCATTTTTCTCGGAAGACTTTGGGGAACGCGGGGTGGGTGGAAATTTGTGGATCCACGCAGATTCCAGAACTTTCCACCACAGAAATGTGGGGAAAATGTGTTTTTTTGGACAATTTTTTAGGTTTGCAAAGGACTCTGGGTAACAGAACCTGGTGGGAGGCAGTCAAGTCACCCCTTTCTGGTTTCCCCTGGGTGTCTAGTTTTCAAAAATGTATAGGTTTGCTAGGTTTCCCTAGGTGCCGGCAGAGCTATGGTTCAAAAACTACAACTAGGCACTTTGCCAAAAAAGGGTCATTTTTCACTGCGAAATTGAGGTGTGTCCACATTGCGTTTTGTGCCTTTTCCTGTCGCGGGCACTAGGCCAACCCACACAAGTGAGGTATCATTTTTCTCGGAAGACTTTGGGGAACGCGGGGTGGGTGGAAATTTGTGGATCCACGCAGATTCCAGAACTTTCCACCACAGAAATGTGAGGAAAATGTGTATTTTTTGACAATTTGTTAGGTTTGCAAGGGATTCTGGGTAACAGAACCTGGTGGGAGCCAGTCAAGTCACCCCATCCTGGATTCCCCTGGGTGTCTAGTTTTCAAAAATGTATAGGTTTGCTAGGTTTCCATAGGTGCTGGCAGAGCTAGGGTTCAAAAACTACAGCTAGGCACTTTGTCAAAAAAGGGTCATTTTTCACTGCGAAATTGAGGTGTGTCCAGGTTGTGTTTTGCGCCGTTTCCTGTCGCGGGCACTAGGCCTACCCACACAAGTGAGGTACCATTTTTCTCGGAAGACTTTGGGGAACGTGGGGTGGGTGGAAATTTGTGGATCCACGCAGATTCCAGAACTTTTCACCACAGAAATGTGAGGAAAATGTGTTTTTTTTTATCAATCTTTTAGGTTTGCAAGGGATTCTGGGTAACAGAACCTGGTGGGAGCCAGTCAAGTCACCCCATCCTGGATTCCCCTGGGTGTCTAGTTTTCAAAAATGTATAGGTTTGCTAGGTTTCCCTAGGTGCCGGCAGAGCTAGGGTTCAAAAACTACAACTAGGCCCTTTGCAAAAAAAGGGTAATTTTTCATTGTGAAAATGTGGTGTGTTCACGTTGGGTTTTGAGCCATTTCCTGTCGTGGGCACTATGCCTACCCACACAAGTGAGGTACCATTTTTATCGGGAGACTTAGGGTAATTCAGATTTGTAAAGCAACTGTTATTACCTATTGACTTTCCATGCATTCTGCCTTCCAAATGAAAGACATTGTGTAAAAAGAAGTAATTTTAAAAAATGACCGATAATTCTCATGCTAGTATGAGTATTCCCAATTTTGGAAATGTGCAAATATCTACTGTTTCTAAACTCTATATTTTGTTCCCATTTCAGAAATACATAGGTGTCTTTCATACCGATTTTTCCATGTATACATTTTCCCACAATAATTGCTATATACCCGGTACATAATAAAAAACCATTGCAAGACGCTGCTCAGTTGTTGGCTCTGGGTTCGTCGGGTTCTTGGTGAACCTACAAGTCCTATATATCCCCACAACCAGTAAGGTCCAGTGGATGTAACGGTATATTGCTTTCAAAGAGCTGTCATAATTAGAAGAAGTTACATGGTGAAAACGTTGACACAAAAGGCTGTTTTTTTCAACTAATTTTCAATTTTTCCTATATTTAACTGTTAGTTTCTATAAAGAAACCTTGATGGATCTACACAAATGACCCCTTGCTGAATTCAGAATATTGTCTGCTTTTCTAAAATGTATAGCTGTCTAGGATCCATTATTGCTTTCATACCCATTTCAACCATTAACTGGAAGGAGGTTGAAAACACAAAAAGTAGCAAAAATAGGCTATGTCCCAGAAAAATGCCAAAACTGTGTAAAAAATGTTGGTTTTCTGACAAAAGTCTGTCATTCCCTAAAAGCTGGGAAAATGGTGATTTCAGCCCCACAAACCCTTTTTTGATACCATTTGCAGGGAAAAACCCAGACGCTTTCATTTGCAGCCCTTTTTTCGCATTTTTCCCAAAAACCCCAAAATGTAGCTGTATTTTGGCTAATTTCTGGGACCCCTCCAGGGGAATCCACAAACCCTGGGTACCTTTACAATCCCCATGATGTTGGGAAAAAAGGACGCAAATTTGGCGTGGATACCTTATGTGGTCAAAAAGTTACAGGGGCCTAAGCGCGCACTACCCCAAATAGCCAAAAAAGGCTTAGCACAGGGGGGGAAAAGGCCTAGCAGCGAAGGGGTTAACTGATTTTATGAACTCAGTGGTTCTTTTGATCTTCCATTTAATTTATATTTGTGTAATTGGAATGCCTGAATACTTCTTGAATTGAAAAACAAATATTAATGAGAGATCTTTTTGGCATCAAGGATGCTAGCATTGAAAATTATGTTTTCTCTTACCAATGTGACTCCCTCGTCATTTTTCTCATTGATGCTTCCTCCAGTTGCCAAAAGATTTTTGACATCGGACATCATAGTTGTTTGTCGTTGAACCTTCATCTGGCGAAGACAGTTCACATCAATGCCTAAGCAAAATAACATTCATACGCACATATTAGTTTTTTTTGAGGCGCCTATAAATTAGAGGCACATTAACAAATGTTCCAAATTAATTCTTGCTGGATCATGGTTTGGAAAAGATCATGATGGTCATTTTTGCATGATTTTAGTGATCCAAATGCCCAATTAACTAACCATTTTGCCTATCTAAATGTAACTTGTAACATCTGCAAAAAGATTTTGAGATCTTAGCTTCATAATCCTCATTCATAGTATAAGGATTAGTGGAAATTTACAGCCATAAGGTACAGAAATTACACAAACAGAGCACGTTTGTTGCATTTAGAAGTAAGGGTTATGGCCTTGATTGTGGACATTTCTGAGTGAGCTACCCTGCTGCAGTAGATGAACAGCCACAAACATCAGTGGATATTCACCTATCATTTACTGGTAGGTTGCCCCCTAAAAGCCACCAATAAGGAACATTCCCATATTTAGGGGCCGATTCCGATGTCGGACGGACTCAGGTCCGTCCGACATCGGTCAGGAGCCGTAACCGACCGACCTGCTGTCGGCGGTTACGGCCCTGCAAGTACGATGCGACCGAACCCTGTTCGGTCGCACTTCTTATACCACACAATGGGAGCATGCATTCCGAGCGGAATGCATGCTTGCATTGTGGAAAGCAGGGGTGCAGTTCATCCCTGCACCCTGTGGCCGGCACCCCAAGGTGCCTGCCACCGGGTGCAGGGATCAACAGAGGGGCACCATAGGTGCCCCCAGGCCGTCATTCGGCGGCCTCGCACCCATGGGGGCCCTACTGGGGGCCCCCAAAGACAGTTACCGACTGCCTTTTCGTGCCGGAAAGACCGGCACGAAAAGGCAGTGAGCTCTGCCATCGTACTCCCTCGGTCGTGAAGAGGCGGCCGGGGGAGTACTGAAGGATTTCCGGACAGCGGACGGGCTCTCCGAGCCCGTCGTAAGCCATCCGGAAATCCCAGTCGGATTCCTTTCCGACCGAGCCCATCGGAATGGCTCGGTCGGAAAGGAATCCGGCCGGCACGTTCCGATTCGGTCGGAAGGGCTCCGACCATCGTTCGGTGCCCTTCCGGCCGAAATCGGAATCGGCCCCTTAGTTGGGTGTGTATATGATGCTGTTTATTCATGGAGAATAAAACAAGCTTTATGAAGAAAAACGAAAGAAAAAAGGTTTGTTTCAAAACTTACATTAGTATCACATTTACATCTGTAGAATTTTCCACCTTTCTTCCTAAACTTTGAACATCAAATTATTCCCTGAAATTTATAAAAGTCATATTTTCCAGAGTACTTTTGAAATTCTTTGTGAAAATGTCAAAAATCTGTTCTATAGGAATATTATCATGAAAGAGTTCCAACTTTCTATTCTAGGGATCTGAGAATTGGGGTCAATATGTCTCAATAGTATTTGCTCTTGCTAATTTAACAGATGTTGATAGTATGCTGAGACTTCCTGTAGCATTATAGCCTGCTGCAGAGGCCTAGGCCAGTTGTTAAAGACCCTGAATCTTAATTATAGGCTCTTGTAACGAGGGAAAGGGCCTTCAAAAACCAGTATAGCTCACATTAGAAGGACTATAGGCCTAATAGAAGATATGATTCGCAGAGAGTAACAAAATCTAAAGGAAAAATAAGAAAAGGAAACTTTGGAATATTGGAGCAGGAGGCCTATGCCAGCCATTATTGGCACCCACCCACTTCATTGTCTTCATTAGAGTTTGTTTTCAACACACCAGTGTTCTAATATATGATAAGTTAGCAACCCATTTTAAACAGTTAATTTAACACACAAATCATGTTGTCTGAATTTCTGTAGCTGCACGTAGATACTGTTCTAATATATTATATGATTAAGACACAGAAAAGTAATATTTAAAATTAATAACATGTATTTAAAAATTATACTTTTGTTTTCTGAATGGGTGGCTCCTTTTTCATATAGTATAATATCATTGTTATGTATATATATTTTTTTAACCAGACTGTATTGCTCATCAATAAAGGTTGAAGGTCACTTAATTCATAATTTTCGTTGTTGCCTTTTCCAAACAACACATACTAGATGTTTGTTAATTAACTATTCTCACCCCACATACACTTAACTTAAAGATACACAAAAAAAGATGTTCAGTTAAGAATAGCAAATCTACATTTATCTATGTATACCTACCATTATGAAATAATGGAACTCAATATTCTACAGTCGAAATTCCTGCAGGATGATAATATGGTACTCAATCTTGCCATGTGTGTAAAGTTCCAAAGGTGAGGACTTGCAATGCTCAAATGCCCAGTCATTAAAAATACTTAATCGCTATGATAAAGAGGTTGTTCTATGATCATGTGTTTCTCAGATAATGAATTCTTGCAATTTGTTATCCATTTCTACCACAAGATGTATTTTCAAAGATCATCTGATAAAATGTTGTAAACTTTCAAAGCTTGATGCTGCTTCCCAAATGAAACCATTTGTGACTCTCCACCTGTAGATGTGTTGTATTTTAAATTCTTCTCCATTAGGAGATGCACTACAACATCAGGGATGATTTATTCTATATTAAATAGGTCATCCCAAAACAGCATTGAGGACCACAAAGTAAGATGCCTAGTATTTAAAAGTGGTACATTATTTTAATGTTCGCATGTACTTACAGTAATTAGCTTTCAAAAAATATTTTCACTGTAAAGGCCTGTAGTTGCCTATGACAAAAAAGGAGAGTTCTGAATAAAATCATAACCTAGTAATCTCTGGTTTGGGACAAACTACCAACTACTTCAAAATCCAAATCAATGGTGAAGTCATACTTTTAACAAATATTTTGGAAAGTGACACTTTACATGCCTGGCCCTCCATTATCATGCTGGCAGAAGGCCCTGCCTATGCTTCCCCTTAGGGAGGTGTGAAAACTACCAGAGCAGAAACAATGAATTTAGACTTTTGACAGGAATCCCTGGGTGTGAGGTATGTGACAGATATCAGCTCAGGAATGACAACTGGGGAGAGTCCACTAACTTCACTAAGTTATAAGCGACTGTGGGGAGGCCTTTCCATTCATAGTTAAGTGTAAAGGGAGGCCTGGGAAAGAGGAGCCTTTTGTACCTTGAGTCCTCTGCAGCCAGCTTGGCATCAGCCCAGTGGGAGGGAGAGCCGGCCCCAAAGCGTGTTTGGTGCAGCTAAAGAGAAGGGGACTGTTCATTTCCCTAAACTCACCCTGGCTAGCACACAAGCTCCCTTCAGGGGTACAAATATTTTGCCATGTTGGATTTGCCTCAGTTTAATGCCTGTGGGACATTTTGTAGTAAAGCAAAGATAATGTGTTGCAAAAATGTGAAGAGGTACCCCAGGGAACTTTTTTCTCATTGGCAGCGAGTGTTCATCCCCTCCCACTAGCTAGTGAAGCGTTTTAAGCTAGCACCACACCCACAGCTCATTAGAATTCACTCTTGACCTGCGGGAAAAAAGAAAGAACTGGACCTGCTATTTGAGACATGTGTAGAGATCTGATGGGCTGGACCTGCTGCCACTTGAACCCAGGACTCACATGTGGACTCCAGTGGCCACATGGATGCCTTCTGACTGACAAGCTGCAAGAGGCCTTTTTCCTCAACTGACTACTAGCAGCTGGACCTGAACTGAATGCTGTTAGAGTGAGTTGGAGTGAGTGCTGGTCCTCTGTGCTGCCCTTGGGAGCCTTAGTAGTGGTGAGCTGCTCCATTAACTCTGAAAATGTGGGGCTTACGAAAATTTTGGACTTCCAAGACCTCCAGAGCTTCAGCAGGACCTTGTCTGTTTTCAAAAAGAACTTCATCGGATAGATGGACGTCGATTCATCAAAATGCCAGGGGTAGTGGAAGTGACATCACATGACATGTGGCCCCTGCCTGAGGTCACAGGAAGGGACATCACATGAACATTGACCTGATGACATCACAAGAAGTGACATCACCTGCCCTTTGACTCACCTCAATGATGTCACAGGAAGTGACTTCACACAAACTTTGACCTGGTGACATCACAGGAAGTGGCATCACCTGTCCTTTGGACCCCCGTGAAATCAAAGGAAGTGACATTTCATGACCTTTGACTTGGTGCTATCACAGGACCTGTGACACACATCTGGATTTTGTTCCTGTCCCTGGTGCACCTCTCTTGGACCCTTTCCTTGAGCATCCTCATGCCGCTACACTGCAGGGGAGCCCCTATCACAGCCTAATTTGTGGGTTGGCATCCATCCTAGCACGGACATCCATATCTTTTAGGATGTGAGCCGGTGACCGTTGCCCAGACGTTAGGATTCCTGAGCAGTGCCAGAATCCGTCCATATACCTACGAAACCTTCCAGGCTGCTATCACAAAATGTTGGGTTATCTATGTCCTAATGATGACTTCCAGTAATGAAGGTCGAAACACCGTTGACTTGCACAATCCAAACTTGGACTCTGAATTATGACATGATTTTATAAACTTCTTCATAACTGTATTAATTGTATTAATTCATGCATAACTGAATTCTGGTCTAATATGCTGTAGCATTCTTTATTATTTTTTCACTTGTTTTACTTGCGCCGTTTAAATATTTCTTCACGAGCACAAAATGTTCACCTGTTCTCTTAGTACACAACCTCAAAAGCACCGATGATGCTGCATTATAATTTATGTAAATCCAATTAGTTTGTCTTTTGCTGACAATAGAACTGCATCAATCATGTCCCTGGGTCATCATTTAGACCCTCATTACGATGTCAGACACCGTTTCGGGAGGGAACCTCCCGACCGTAGGTCGGCGGTTCCGCATACCGTATTAGGATATGACCGCACATGGTGCAGTCACTTTTACACAAGCTTGTGCGGCGGTCCAAAACAGCACGCAGCACAAGCTCCCATTGTAAAAGGGCCCCCAAAGTCGCTCTCCGACAGCCTTTCCATGTTGAAAAGGCTGACATGGGAACCGCCGTCCTTAAGGGATTATGAGTGGTTCCTGACTGGCCGATGTGCTCCTTGAGCCCATCAGAACCCAGTTGGTTTTCCCAGCGAGTGGTCGGAGGCTTACCGACTGACATCATAATTAGGCCCAAACTGTATACATTGTAATAAAGTTATTTCTCAAATGATAGCCCTTTATTGATTCCCGTTGAGACATTGTTGTATGCTACTACAATTACATAGGTCTCGACTGGGACTACGGGTGTCTACTGTAGTTATTAATACAGCTTTTGGATTGAACATTCTGACAGCAGACAGAAGGCCCATTTTGTCTGTAAATTGAGCATCAAACTCATTTACAAATCTATCCAAAGTAGAGAAATAAACATCCTGCTTTAAGCACTCCGACAGTGGAGTTTGACTTTCTGAGACATCAAAATGGCTGGATCTTTTCCCTACAGAGGTACTTAGTAAATAATCTGTCAGTTTGTTACTCAATTCATGTGTCTCAAAGGTGGAGCCCTTGCATTGGATTTTTCTTGAATCTCAATTCCACACTGCTCTGCTAAATTCTTAGCCTGACTAGATGGAGTTCCACTAAATCACTTCTTGTTGACTTAATTAGATCACATGCTCTCGGCAAATCAAGGTCTTCGCTCTGTAGTACTTCGGATAGACTGGGAATCTCTTCGAGAATGAGTTCCATACACAGCAATGTAAGCAAGAAACCACATTTTTCAATGCTCTAAAATAGGTTCTTTGGCTTCTGAACTAGCCTCTTTGTCACGTTGTTCGATTCTATTACATGGAGAGCAATGATAATAGACTCATATCGCATGTCTACTTTTCAAACACGGGAGTACCAGCAAAACCACCTCGTACCTGAGAGTCTTTCTAGCTCCATTACATACAGATTACTCTCTTTTTGAGCTTACACAAGGAGCTCATGCCTTGGTGAACTTTGTAAAAGAAAAACATAAACTGCTTGCAATGTTGAAAAGAAATGTTTTACTGGTTGTATGTTAGTTACTGTTTGTACTAACAGCAGGTTTAGGCAATGGGCATGGCAGTTTATATAAATTGTTTGTGTTGCGATCTATCTTATTTTTGCTTGGACACCAATAAAACAGCCACTCATAAAGGATGCTCCATCGTAGCACCCTGCAACACATTTCTTCCAGTGAAGTCCAGCTTTCTGTACTGCTTCAACAATGGCATCTAACTTCTCCATATGGTAACAGTGTATTCTCCTGAACATTTTCATCACCATTAACAAAGCAGATAATAAAACGCAACTACTCTTTATCTGAGACACCTTTGGTTTCATCCACCAGCACCGCAAAATATTTTGTCACTTTTTTGACAATACGCTCATGAACAAGCGCTGCCACCACAGCTATCATGCCGTTTTGGTAATCAGGAGAGGTATAGTGCCCATACCTCCTGGACATTCTTTCTTTTAACCTCTTTATCAGAAATCATCTCTAACAATTCAATGAAATGCCCCCTATTGAGAGAATGCTCAGATTCATTCCTGGAATGGAATGCAAGCCCTTGACAACACAAGAAACATACTACCATAAGCAGCTGCTCCACATGTTGTCTATTCTCCTCAACTTCCTGCTCTGCACTTTTTACTATCATGGAAGAAACTGACTGCTGGCAGTTTGTAGGCTGCTGTCATCTTTGGAAGTTGGTCCAAACAATATCTGATGATTTATGCTTCTCTGACTGTGTATGTTTGGACAAAGAACGAGTCCTCCTCCTCCAACAGAACCAGAACTAAAATGCCTACATGCAAAACAATAAACAGCATCTTTAATGACTGAATACTCTACCTTAGGATGGGTTTTGTAATCTGCGTTAGACCTACGGAATGCGGTTCACTGACAAAATATCGAAACCACAAATATCGTGGTATGTAAATATCGAGTCAAAAATATTGATCAGAAAAATATCATTATTCTATACTTATAATGTAAATTACAAAAATATTGACAATAAAATATAGTTGCACACTAATATTGAATTTAAAAAATAAAATTTTTAAATATATATATATATGTACATATAAATAAATAAATATAGTAAACATTAAATATATTAAAAACAGTAGGATAATGTAAAATAAATATATGTAAATAATGTTAATATATATATAAATGTTATTTAAAAAATCACATATATATGTATGCTTGTATGTTTATTCAAACATATATAATTAAAAACAATTATTAAAATATTTATTTTAATTTACATTATAATGTAATAATTATTTTTCAAGTTGAATATATATATATAGATATACATACACACATATATGTACATCTATCTATCCAGCTAGCTATCTATCTAGCTATATATCTATATCTATATTATCTACTGGCGGTCGCCAGTAGATAGTTATAGTTAGGACCTAGTTTCCATAGGAAAAGCGTTTTTTCTTTTCCCAATAACTTTGGCGCCAGTTGATGAATTTTCGCGAAATGTTCAAAACTTGTGGCCCGCTCCGGTCAGCTCCTATCCTGAAAGTTTCGGGGTCAATCGCCAAGCGGGGGCCGAGAAAAAAGGGGGGTCCAAAAACGTGTTTTCTCCATGTAATTTTCCATAGGAAACTTTAGACACGGCTACAGCTCGAACTGCTGAACGGAATTACACCAAATTTGGCAAAAAGGTAGCCCTTGGTTCAGAAAGAGCCCTTTTTTTTAAATGGTGTAAATCCGTTCAGTAGTTGCTGAGAAAATCAAAAAATAAAAGTTTCGATATCTAGAGGCACGGAGGATCCGCGGACCCTCCCTACCACGAGCTTTATTCTAATTGGCTGTCAACACTCCAAACCAGGAAGTGTTGGCAGCCATCTTGTGACTCGGTAGAACAGAGTCACAAGCAAAGAGAAAAACAAACACGAAAAACAAGAAAAGGGGGCAGGGTAGAAACACCCTGACCCCCTAGGCCTGCTCAGGGGGTCCCACAAGGACCCCCAGGGCTCAAAAATCGGCCGAATTCGCCCTAAGTGCGCGAATCCGGGTGAGAAAATAAAAACAAACCAAAAAAACCAAAGCGCGGGTTCCCGTGCTTCGTTGTATTGAAGTCCCCGGGTGGGCCAGATCCCGGGGGCACTGAAAAAATGTGTGGGGGGGCCCCAATCCCCCCCACACTGCCCCAGGGACCGCCACCTCCCCGGGGCTTGATTTATGAGTTGCGGGGGGCACGCAGCCCCCCCGCACCCCCAGGGACCACCACCCCCGGGGCTAATCTTTAAATGTGTGGGGGGCCTCCAAGGCCCCCCCAAGCCCCGGGGACCACCACCCCCCGGGGCTTTCATTAATTATTTGCGGGGGCACATGGCCCCCCTGCAGCCCCGGGGACCCCCACCCCCCCGGGGCTTGTTTTCTTTTAAAAAGATAAACCTGTGTGGGGGGGACCGCCACCTCCCCGGGGCACTAAAATGCAAATTTGGGGGTCTGTTACGGACCCCCGAGGACCACCACCTCCCCGGGGCTTTGTAATTGAAGGGAGGGGGGCTGCCCGGCCCCCCTCCTGGAGCCTGTGATGGCCCTGGGGACCGCCACCCCATAGGGCCGGCTCCTGCAGTGTCCCGGGGTGCCCACCCCTGGGACACTGCTGTTTGCTATGAGAGGTGCCATAGCAAACACTGGTTTAGGTTTTGGAAGAGAGAGCAGGAAACCTGCTCTCTCTTCCAAAATCCAAACCACATTGCTTTTCCACACGGGGAGCTGCATGTCAGCAGCTCCCCATGTGGAAAAGCAATGCCGGCTCCTGCAGGACGCGGGGAGCCGGCGGGACCATGGGGGCATTGGGGCTCCCCCCACGGTCCCCAACGAAGAGGCCAGGCCCCGGGGGATGGGGTCCCCAGGGCTAGGAGTGGCCTGGGAGGGGGGCCACGCGGCCCTCCTCCCCCATAATAATAAAATAACATTTTTTTTAAAACACGCAAAGGCTGGCCCCGGGGGATGGGGTCCCAGGGGCCATAAATGGCCTGAGGAGGGGGGCCATATATTTTTTAAATAAACACTGGCCATGCCCCGGGGGATGGGGTCCCCGGGCCGAATATGGCCTTGGGAGGAGGGCCACGCGGCCCCCTTCCATTTTTGAAAAAAATAGAAAAAATAGGGGTCAGGCCCTGGGGGATGGGGTCCCCAGGGCCCATAAAATAGGAAAGGAAGGGGGGCCACAAAACCCCCCTTCTAAAAAAAAGAATAATAAAAAAAAAAAAGCCGGCATCGCACGAGGCCCCGCCCCCTCCCAGCAACACTCTGCAAACGCATCCTGTGGTGCGTTTTAAGTTGGGGAATGAATTCCTCTTTAATCCTGAGGGTCCCTGGGGGCCAACTAGCCCACCAGGTACCTCCAGTAAGCGCCACAGGGCTGCCTTGCAGAGAGGTGGTCCAGGCCACGCCCCATTTTACACCTCTCTGCAACGCAGCTCTGTGGTGCTTACTGGAGGTAGCTGGTGGGCTAGTTGGACCCCAGGGACCCTCAGGATTCAAGGGGACTTAATCCCCCAACTTAAAACACGCCACGGGGCGCGTTTGCACTGTGGTGAAGGGAGGGGGCGGGGCCTGAGGTGGCATGTGTGCAAACACGCCCTGTGGTGTGTTTTAAGTTGGGGGATTAAGTCCCCTTGAATCCTGAGGGTCCCTGGGGTCCAACTAGCCCACCAGGTACCTCCAGTAAGCGCCACAGGGCTGCCTTGCAGAGAGGTGGTCCAGGCCACGCCCCATTTTACACCTCTCTGCAACGCAGCTCTGTGGTGCTTACTGGAGGTAGCTGGTGGGCTAGTTGGACCCCAGGACCCTCAGGATTCAAGGGACTTAATCCCCAACTTAAAACACGCCACGGGGCGCGTTTGCACTGTGGTGAAGGGAGGGGGCGGGGCCTGAGGTGGCATGTGTGCAAACACGCCCTGTGGTGTGTTTTAAGTTGGGGGATTAAGTCCCCTTGAATCCTGAGGGTCCCTGGGGACCAACTAGCCCACCAGGTACCTCCAGTAAGCGCCATAGAGCTGCGTTGCAGAGAGGTGTAAAAAGGGACATGGCCTCGGACCACCTCTCTGCAACGCAGGCCTGTGGCGCTTACTGGAAGTACCTGGTGGGCTAGTTTGGCCCCAGGGACCCTCAGGATTCAAGGTAACCTAATCCCCCAACTTAAAACGCGCCACGGGGCATATGATAGTGTTGTATTGATGAGTGACTGTATGTATGAGTGATTGTATGGGTGAATGAGTGGATGTGTGTGTAGACCTAGGAATCAGTGAGTGCGTATGTAGTAACTGGTATTGGTGTGTCGATGGTTTCGAAAATGGTAGTCTGTATTTTACAGTGGGTGTATCAAAGATTATATTAGAGTGTGAGGAGGTGCATCAGATTTTGACGTGGATGATGTCATAAGTGATGTCATTTGAGATGTCATCAGTGATGTCATCAGTGATGTCACTGACCATGTCATGAATGATGTAATATGTGACGTCATCAGCAGTGCATTGCGGGGGCGCAAGTTATAGTTAGCTGAACTAACTATAACGGGGGAATTTCTATGGTTTTGTGCGAGTGAAATGTCCAACTAACTATAACGTCCCTGAAACCTATGGTTTTTTCAGTGAATTTCTAAGGTTTTTTAAATGCTAATTTCTAACTATAACGTTCAAAATTGTTATCATCTCAAAATCTATGGATGAGATTCGACCCGGGCTTATGTGTTTGATTGTGTTCACACCTTATTCGGTGGAGCTTTAACCTGGTTTTTATTTTTACTTTTCTAGGGAAGCTTTGGGTAACAAAGAAGGATTAAATTGTACCATCTGGATACTTAATCAATTTAATAAATAAAACTTGTGTTAACTTTTTGCTTCCAGGAAGGGGATTCGAACTGAGGTTGTGTGGTGGACTGTGTTCCGCTTTTGTTGGTGGAGCTATGCCGATGTCATGATTTTCGCGTGGAGGATTTAAGTAACTATGATTTATTAGTGGTGATAAAATATATGAATGCTATGCTCAAATGTGCGACTATTATGTAGCAAGGGGACTTCGTGAAACTTAGTGTATTGTTAAAGAGCGATTGCCACAATTTTTAAGAGTACAGTGCGCGTTTGGAAATATAAGACTCCGTGTGCCTTGTGCGGCGTTTTGGTGATATAACGTGGATTTAAAAAAAAAAAAATTCCCTTGCAATCGCGTATTAGGAACTCATATGGTTTCCTTTTTGAATCATGACTGGGGATTAACACACTTTATTGTTGACCCCTTCCTTGCGTTAACGCGCCAGGTGATACTGATGGTTAACGTTTTGTTACGTAAACAGGTGCTCAAATAGGACAATCCCAGGCGGGCTCTCACTTGCGCCTTAAATATACTATTCGTCGGTTATGCAGTGCAGGTCCGGATTTTCATGGTGAGTAGAAACTGGTCTTGAGACGAATTTATTTTCCCCCTTTAACAAACATGGGGGTTATATACAAGATTCTTTTCGCTAAATCTAGGTGGGGTGATGATACACCTCTCACTACACTCTTGTTAAAATGGTGTGGTGTATTGCCTTTCCCCTCAATAACGCTTTGGGGGATGTTTGGGAATGACTCTTATTATTAACTTTTTTGTTATTGTAACTAGTGCCTTTTTGTTTGAAGTGATGTATTGTATTACCGCTGATAAGGGGCCTTATGGTCCCCCCGTTTCTAAGGTTTATTGCCAATGCATTCTTCCGTTTGCAACTACAATGGGGGATGACTGAGAACGCCTGTATGGATAATTCTTAGGCATTATATGATTGAAGGTGTTTTGGTTTGAATTTATGCTGAGGACTTATCGTGTCTTCGGGGCCGTATGGTTTTTCCTTCTTTTATGTGATTTTGTTATTCATGTTTAACTGATAAGTTATTGCTGTATGTTGGATCCCTCGGTATTAATTTCGGAACAACATATCGTATTGTAGTTGGCCTCTCATTGCTTCGCTAATTGTATTACAGGCACATCAGCCTTTTTATATTTGAGCCTCCGAACCGGATTCTGGGTCGGTCACAGATCAGCTAGTAGGTAAGCGAGTGGCTTTTAACAATGCATATTCTCAGTTCAGAGAATATGTAGTTAGTTTTTGGATCATTATTTGAATTTCTCTGTTTTATTATTATTACAGGCACAATACGACTTATTTTAGTCTTATCCTGCAGCACTTTATAATTCAATTGGAAAATCGGTGGTCTATGAAAAATGGCAAGTTGATTACACTTGAGGACTTGGCATGCAATTTCCTGGTTAACCTTTTGATACCAGTCAATATACTTGGTAGGTGTTACAATGCTTTATTTATAATATAACATTTATAGAATTTGCTTATTAGCATAGGTCGTAATATTGGTTGGGTTCAGATTGAACATGTGTATGGTAACAAGAAATGGAATGCTCTTTAAAATGTTCTTTTCTGCTGACTCTGGTTGGGCTTTAAAAGGGATTATAATGTCCACATGTTTCCCATTAGCTAATTATGATTTGTGCTTGATTTATGGGAAATATGTAATAGGTTTTATAGAGGGCAAAAATGAGGAATAGTAGTAGGAGTGACCATAAATAGATATCTAGATTATTGGATAAAGGAAAGATAGATGATACGAGTGATTGTTGCAAGCACTTTCTTCTTTCCTTTTTTATAAATAATTTTTATAAATAATTTTTAAATGTGAGGTTGTAGGTTTTAGATAAGAGCCTTGCCAACACTGGGTCTAGGTGAATTCTTTTGTATGTTTTTATGCTTCTATATTATATGTTTATTGTATTTTATGTATTTTATGAATTATAAGTTTAGTAATATGTATTATAATAGAGTAATGCATATTTGTAAATGTTGTCTTACAGCCCTGATGAAGTTCTTGGGAAAGAACGAAACGCGTTGGCTGTCTACGTTACGTTTTTTCATCATTTGTAAAGAAGAATAAAGATTTCACTTTTTCAAATACTGGATGGACATTTGCATATGTATTATATTTGGACTTTTTTGTTGAGTGGTGCAACCTGCAGTTGTTATATCTAATTTCTAACTATAACGTGCCTGAAACCTATGGTTTTTTCAGTGAATAGATATATAGATAGATAGATATACACATACACAATAATGAAAAACCATAACAAAAACATACAAATTTAATAACACCGAAAAAAGTAAGCAATATAAAAAATTACATTTTATTAAAAATATATTGCACATTAAAAACATCACACTTAAACTTCCTAATAATATAAATGTAATCAATTTAAACAACACTATAAAATTGTAGGAATAATACATATACTATTCCCACTCCAGTCAATGCAACAGTAGGGAAAGCGTTGGACTCAGGAGGGGTATAATTTACTATTCCCACTCCAGTCTGTGCAACAGTAGGGAAAGCGTTGGACTCAAGAGGGGTAAAAGTTACTGTTCCCACTCCAGTCGGTGCGACAGTAGGGAAAACATTGGATTCAGGAGAGGTAAAGTTTACTATTCTCACTCCAGTCTGTGCAACAGTAGGGAAAGTGTTGGATTGCAGAGGGGTAAAATGTACTATTCCCACTCGAGTCGGTGCAACAATAGTCAAAGGGTTGGACTCAGGAGGGGTAACAATTTTCTATTCCCACTCCAGTCAGTCCAACAGTAGGGAAAGTCCTGGATTGGTGAGGGTTAACATTTACTATTACGACTCCAGTCAATGCAACAGAAGGGAAAGGGTTGGACTCAGGTGGGGTAACAATTTAATAATCCTACTCCAGTCGGTGCAACAGTAGGGAAAGTGTTGCATTGCGAGGGGGAAATGTACTATTACCATTCCAGCCTGTGCAACAGTAAGGAAAGGGTTGGACTTAGGAGGGGTAACAATTTACTTCTCCCACTGCAGTCTGTGCAACAGTAGAGAAAGCCTTGGATTGCAGAGGGGTAACATTTACTATTCCCACTCCAGTCTATACAACAGTAGAGAGACAGAGTAGTTCACTTAAAAAAAATAGAATATTTTCACAACTACATTAAATAACAAATTTTTTAAATATTTCAATATAAAATATATGCAAAAAATGTATACAAAATTTCATATTTATTACAATGTTTAATAAATATTTAAAGTAATACAAATATTAATAAGATAATTAAAATAACACACTATATACAATCATAAAAACCAACAAATATAATGTTATTTACAATTAAAAAGCATGACATAGTTAACAAATAACATAACAAATAACACACTTTTTAAAGAATAAATAACTATTTTTCCATTTATTATAACTTACATAACTTCCTACCTTATAACTACATGCTAAACAACACATACTTAAAATTATAATAATTACAAATATTAAATAATTGATTATCAATTAAACAATTATTAGTAATTAACTAATAATAAAATAATTATATTTAGTTAACTTCCCACCCTTAATCCCTACAAACACAATGCACATATAATATATATATAAAAAATAACCTTATTTACATAATTAATTATCAATTATTATACTTAATTATTTTCCCACCCTTTACCCCTACAAACCCAACAACCCGCACCTGATATATCACTTAAAAAATATCTTAATTACAGAATTTACATAATTAATTATTAATACTTTACATTAATTATTATAATTAATTTCTTTCACACCCATTACCCCTACATAAACCACAACCCTCACCAAAAATATAAATAAGAAATTTAATTAATTACACAATTTACATAATTAATTATCAATGGAATAATTAAAAATCAACTATTAATTATTATAATTAAATTACTTCCCACGCTATACCCCTAGAAACCCCTCAACACGCACCTAAAACTTAACGTAATAAAAACAAAAATTACACAGTTAACTATATTAATTATCAATTAATCAATCAATAATTAAAAATATTTAATGGTTAATTATAATTAATTTAATTCTCACCCTGTACCCCTAAAACCCAACAACCAGCTATGGTACTAAAAATAACAATAAAATATTCAATTAAATTTTAAAACAACTAAAAATTTACAAACGTTATTAAAAAAAACATGAATAATAATTATACAAACAAATGATAACATATATAATTAAAATATATATTAAAATATGTATAAATAATAAAAAATGATATTATTAACAATATTTTTGTAAACGATATTAACAACAGATATTTTTAAAATTGATAGTACTTACGTTAAAATCGATCTATATTCTTGTCAAAGTTATTTTTTCACACAATATTTGTGCATCACAATATTTGCAAATCAATATTTTTGCATCTCAATATTTTATTTTCAATATTTTGTCTGAATGCCACGGCATGCAGTTAAGGGGAATTTTTGTTGCACTGGGACGCTATAATGATTCATTGACAAGTCGTCTGCCAAGAATTCACTTGCCGGGTGGGATTTTGATGTTGGTGTCTGACTGGTTTCTTTGATTCGAGGTGTCTCTATTATGTCACTCCTGAAAAAAGAGTTGGCTGTATTGGCATCACAAGATGATGAACAGTCAGCAAGGCTAGCAAAGGAAGTACTGCCATCTAAGCTGCGAACATAAGAAGATGAATCTTCAACCTCAGTGTGAAATGAACAGCCAGCACTGTCAGCATGTGAAGAAATATCAGTAATGTCAACAATGAAAGAACTATCATCAGCACAGGGAGAATCAGCTGCAATGGCAGCAGATGATATTTCAGGGATGCCATAAGAATGTGAGCAGGTGTCACTGCTAGACAGAGCAGCATCATTCAACTCTTTTCTTCTCTCGCCTTCATTAGAACCTGTAGGAGGGTCTTCGGTACTCCTTTTTTAGTGAAAAAATCCAACATGTATCTTTGTTTTTGATCTTTGGGTTTTGTAGTAGGGAAATACATTTTGTCTGTGTTCCTTTGTTTTATTGCAAAAATGTCAAACATACAGACAAAAGGGTTAGGGAATGGCATGGTACACTGCACATAACAGTGAGGAAACATCAGACACAGGGCAGTGAGGAAACATCGGACAATGTAGTGCAGGAGGGAGAGGGCAGGTGCATGGACTCGGACAACAGAGGGCAGGGAGGCAGTGGGTAGGGGCAGCAATCTAACTGTGCAGGGCAGGCGGGAAGGGAAGTGGCAGAACAACGGCCACACAGGGCTAGATGTGGTGGAAGGGGTATGAACTTAGAAAATGGAGGGCAAGGAGGAAGGGGGTTAGGGGCAGCAAGTTTGGATGGGGCAGCACAATGGACAATGCTAGGCCAGACCCTACATCCAGCCCCCCTTGCTGTGCATTATGATGGACATCTTAATTACGTTACAAAAACCCTAGAAACTGACTGGAAAAAAACATAGGTGAACGTGACATTATATTTAGGAATTGTTAAAGGGATGTTATAGTTAGGTAACAATGTCACATAAAACATACCATTTGAATCTAACAAAACAACTGAAATTCACTGTAAAGTAACTATTACTTGCGCCCTCGCCATGCACTGCTTTTGCCCTTAAGAGAGAAAGACAGACACAGTCAGAGATAGGCAGAGAGATGAAGAGAGATATTTTTTAAAGAGTCAGAGGTGAGAAAAAAGAGAGTGAGTGATAATTTTATCTGATAGGATCTTGGAAGGTAGGGGCCTTTGCAACTGTCCATATAGTTCATTCCTTAAAACGTCTATGGATGTTCTCTTGCTCTGGCAGGCTGGATAGTGAGGAAGGTGGCCCAGCTATAGTCAGGTGAGGCGGAAAGCTTGAATGTCCCTTACTGCTGGGGATGGGACAAGAACCACAAGCATCACCCAACATTATTAAGAGCTTTATTAAAAATTCAGGTATTGACCTTTATGTATTACCAATTTGCTTAGAAGTGCCCTTGCAGTCCTATTAAAAGTCCCTTTAAAGTGGCAGTCAGTGCTACCTCCTTAGAAGTGACAGTACTTATTGAATATATTATATATTTTATAAACAACCTAGTGCCCTCCAAAGGAAGGGAATGAGTAGTTTGATTCACTGCTGAACTCTAGGACATGAGCAGCAGTGAGAGTAGAGGCTGTGCCAACAGCTCCACGAATGCTCCAAGGATACATTAGCTCTCTTACTAGTGATGTGCTCCTGTAAGAGTGCTAAATGAGTTGCGACTGCTGATGACATCTGCTGTGACCTGCAGGTGAAGTGTTCAAAATGTGCAAAGCTAAAGCATCCTTCTGAAATTGGAATATTGAGTAATTTTCAATTGGGTGAAAGTGTCACTTCTACAGACAGTGCTTACAAAAATGCAAAGTGAAGTGCTATATGAAAGCACTTGGCCATCCTCTACAAATACACACTACAGATAAATAGGTAAGACTATCAAGTCTAGTCCCAGCAGCAGAGCTTGCATCACCAACAATTGAAACAGCCCATTCTACACCCCCAGGAAGCACAGCTAGTAAGGCACATGGCTTCGCTCTTCTTTCTCTTATTTCTCCCTCTCCCTCTTGCAAAATTCTCTACTATGCGAATGGACCAGCCCAGCAGGTGACATGAGCAAGGCCACAACAAAGAAGACATGCAGGCCTATGGCAAAAGCACACTGACTGGCTACACAAAATGTCCACCAGCCACATGGTCACAACAACAAGCAGGAGGACTATGGACACTGAATATACAAAATGGCCCCTGGCCACATGGCATAGAGAACAAAGACAAACCGTGGCCTATGGCACACACACTCACACACTGGCCAGAGAAAGGAAACATGGCTACACAGAGAACACAGCATTAATTCAGCAATGACAAAAAACAAAAATGAACAGAGCTAAAAATGTTTACAACAACACACATTCTCCAAAGGCATTACCCCACCTATACACTGCTTGCAGGGAAAAAAATGTCAAATACCACAAAAAAAACACATTTTGTATTTTAATCCAGTGCCATCCATGGCCTAAATTATGTTTAAATGTTAAATTCAACAGACACCACAGAAACAGTTGTTTCATGCACCTATGACTAGTACAGGGCCTTCTGACTGGATGGCCCATTGGCAGACTAGGCCACATAGTAAAATAAATAAATATTGTAAATTTAAACATGGAGAAAATTTACTGAACTATGCAACATTGTTCCTTTACA
This sequence comes from Calotriton arnoldi, assembly GCA_963921515.1. Taxonomy (NCBI): domain Eukaryota; kingdom Metazoa; phylum Chordata; class Amphibia; order Caudata; family Salamandridae; genus Calotriton; species Calotriton arnoldi. The sequence continues at coordinate 108,827 of CAWUFW010006599.1, read as the reverse complement.
AAAGAAGAAATGCAAAAATATAACTAGGACCCTACTCAAACGGCAGGCCACCCACCACAATAAATTTTAAAAATCAAATAAAAGTACAAATAAATCCAGGTGCATGCCCCCAATCAAACAAACAACAGCCTTATACACCAGTTTTTCAACTTACTTGTGAAATCTCAAATACAATGTCCTTAAATCCAATTGTATATATGCCGCTGACAAGGAGAGTGATCCTTCCGGCTCCAAATCCCAATTTCAAGTGACCAGGAGAGGGACAGAGCACTGGGAGGAGCCTGCTGGACAGGTACAGGAAGTTGTAGTCTCTGGGGCACTTCCTTCCTGTTTGAAAAAAAAAGTTTAAAAAAAGGCTTCTCACACAAAAAAACCAACTCCAACGGCCAGCTTGAGAAGAAAGTCCACTCCAAATGCCTCTCAGCTGCATCTCCAGCAGAAAAGCTGCTCGACCACTCCATTTGCAATCACGATCGGCACTAAGAATACTAGATTGGCCGGAAGCCATGCAAGTAAGCGTAAAGTCTCACGGGAGCTCGCTAGCAGTGCAAGAAGTCTTTCGTATGCTCGCAAGCAGCCTGAGACTCTTGGCGCTCGCTGTTAAGAGTCAAAACAAAACTTGCGCGTGCGAATGGAAAAAAAACTGCTTTGTGCCCGAATGCCAGAATTCAGGAGCTCTGCGTTCCTGCGCGGAGTGCCCAAATTGCACAAATGCCGTGAAGGGAGTGGAGTTTACTGCACAGGCCTGTGAGTGAAGGTAGGAAATAGTACCCCATTAACAGCTGTCCCTGACACTCAGGGTCAGATTGGTAAACCGGACATTCGGGCAACGGGTGAAGGGTCAGTACCTGAGGCCCAGTTGTGGGCTGTTTGTTTTAAATCCAGTAGTGTGCCCATTTTAAAAGGTTTTGCGGTGAGCTTACCTGTATTGGCTGGCGTCGCCAGTGTTTATGTGGGGCATAAGCACGCTCTCTCAAAGCTTGCAGCAGGAACAGGTGAAATCTTGCAATGTCATCACCTGTTAGGTGGGGCTGGCAGTGCCCTCACATGTCCCCTGCTGGGCCAGCCCATTCACGTAGTAGAGAATTTGGCAAGAGGGAGAGGGAGAAATAAGAGAAAAAGGAGCAAAGCCATGTGCCTTACTAGCTGTGCTTTCTTGGGGTGTGCAACTGTTTGGGATGTGGCACTTATGTCTAAGGATGATTCCATTGTCACCTGCACCTCCCTGAGCACATTTCCAACACTGGCGTGCCGATCATAACCTTTCCCGGCAAAGTGGTGCCTGCCGCACCAGCCTCTGGAGAGCAAGCTGAGAGCAGCACTCATGCATCAACAGCACCACCCCCCAACCTAAGCCCAGGACCATGCCTGTCAGTGAGGCAGCCAGTGCAATCATGTGGACACCGACGAGTAGTGAGGTTGAATTGGATTTGTCCCTTTCGCAAACTAGTACACAATCATTTCAGGAAATAGAGCAAAGTGGACAGCATACGCATCCGCAGCCACAGCCAGCAATAGTACATTTGCCTGATGTTGGAGCAGAACAGGAGGTTGAGCTTCCTTCCGAGCAAGAAGTTGAACCTCCTCTTTTAGAATTATTGGCTCCAAGATCTCCAGCAAGGACAAGAAAGGGTACTACTGCACCATCTTCTCCAAGAACCACTTCTGATGATGATGACAGAGACATGGAGTGGACTTCGGCAAAGTCCAGGAGACAACAGGAGAAGCAACGAAAAAGAAAAGTTCCTGACAGACTTAGACTTATGGAAGGGGATGATGAAGAAGATGATGACGACAAGGTAGTCATGGTGGAAGGTGACAGAGGAGTGTGAAATTGCTATTCAGCCGGCTCAGAGGGATGTGGCACAGGTAGCACTGCCACCAGCTCCCATATTTGTAAGGACCCAGCTGTGACCTGCACCAACCCCTGCCTCAGGAGAAGCAGAGAGGCAATCGACGACACACCCACCTACCTCCAGTTCTTCTTCAGACTTTGGCAGTGGCACAGTAAAAAAGTACTCTTTCCCAGTTTTTGACTTTTTTATGGTTAGCAATGAGGGGGAGCACATTGCAGTATGCACAATTTGCCACACAAATGTTTGTCGAGATAAGCCTGGTACAAATTATGGTACTGGAGGCCAGATGACCCATATGAAAAAACACCTCACAATCAGGTAGGAGGAGCACCTTAAAAGAATAGCTGAATGTGGTTGTGGTTGTGAGGAGAGCTGGGGAACATCAGCTACAAGTCCAATCATGGTGGAAGGTGATGATGAGGAAGAAGAGGGTGACATCTTAACACAAAGCAGCCCTGTTCCCAGCAGTGTCCCAGCAGATTCACCCACTTCAGCAACTTTACAATGGCAGAAGAAGTCTTAGAGTGAGATGGAGACTCCACGGCATACAGTGACTGCCCCACCATGACGCACATTGAGTCTATCACACCATCTACTTCTCAAAAGGCTATTTCAGGGTCCTGCGTTAGGCTTGTTGCATCAACCTGGTGTTGCAAGACTTCCTCAAAAAGGAAGACATAGTCAGCAACATATTGACCACCTGCAGAAGAATCTGCACTCATTTCAGCCATTCTTTTATAGCCCAGAAGCAGTTGCCCAGTTATTCAGTGTAATAATAGAGCGCCAGTTAAATCCCTGATACAGGAGGTGCCAACACGTTGGAACTCGACCTTTTACATGTTGAAACATCTATTTGAGCAGTACAAACAGATCAATGACTATGTCATTGAACAGGAGGGAATGCAGTTGGGAAAGCTATGACCATGGATGCGGACAAATGAGGACTAGTAAAATGCCTGACACAGATGCTACTCCCTTTTGAGGTTTCACACGGGAAGTTAGGAAGGAGGACAGTACGATGGACCAAGCTATCCCATTGTTGCATCTCTGACAGGACCAGGTAAAGAATGAGTCTGAAAAATTTCACCCCTGCAGGTGTGAATGAAAACACAGAAGTGCATGCCTTGATTGAGACCTTAATCCTTCGATTGGCTTATAATACAAGACTACAACATGACATCATTGAGTCCAAAGAGTACATCTGTGCTACACTACTTGATCCGCAGTACAAAAAAATTCTGCCCACTTTCATTCCTTTTTCTGAAGGGGATGTTTTAAAATAAAAGAGGTGGATTACAGAGCAAGTTGGAGACTTGGAAGAAGAACGGCTGGAACTTTGAGTCCCACCCCACATTTCTGGGGTGCTGCCTTCAACTTCCGGACAGGGCAGTCTTGTCTCACAGCAGCCAACAGCATCATCAACCAGAACACCGGCAACAGCAACAGAAGGACCGGACCCAACCTCTGCATTGTAATGGTTTCAATTGGCAGGGCTCAAGTCCAGTGCAGAGACGATGGCAAAACAGGTTGAGCAAGTGGTAGCACCAATGACCATCCACAGGATGTTCCAGGAGTATCTGGATGATCCAAAAGAGGTCTATGTGGATCAAAATCCATTAATGTAATTTTATGGGAAGATGTGCCAATGGCCAGAGCTCAGCAGCATGGCAATAAAGTATCTGGATTGTCCTGTGCCAGCGAGTCTGCTGAACATGTGTTCAGTGCAGCTGGTGTAGTTGTTACAGTGAGAAAGACCAGTCTCACGCCTCAAAACATGGAGAGACTGAATTTGATCAAAATGAACCAACATTTTATATCACACAATTACAACAAAAGCACAGGAGGAGGCGGAGGGTGATTGGTCCGAAATTAAATCAAAGGAGTTAGCTGACCAACTTCTGGATGAATCACCTGAGTTTGAGGACAAACTCTACTTCCCGGACTAAGTATGCCAGTGCCCCTATAGAACTTTTAAATTTTTTCTCATTGAACTTAGTTCTTTCTTCGCAAAAAAAAAGAAAAGCAGCTAGAGGAACATTATTATTTTGTGTCAGATTTATGCAGCCCCACCTTTTTTATCAGTCACATATATTGTCAGCTTGTAGTTGGACCAGTACGCATTGAAGAAGCCTCCACAATTCCTTCCTGACATTTGGGACAATGCCTGCCCCACTTGCATACCTATTGCCCATCCCTTTTTGCATCACTTAGCTCTAGAAAGTCTGCCCACGAAGATCATTTATTATCTACAAGACTGCCTGCCAATACAAAATTCCAATGTGTTGCCTGCATCAAAGATGACTGAATACCTAATACCTAAACTACCCGTGCTTGGATTGGAAGGGGTAACTTCAAATAATGCAACAGTGAGTGACTGATTGCGTGAGTGATGATGATGATTGATAATTCAAATGGTGCAGACAGTGAGGGAGGGTGTTGATGAACTGTAATATGGGCACTTGCCTGAGATGATTGATTTGCAATGTTTGGGGCCTGAGTGATGGGCAATATTTTTTTTCCTGGAGGTGACTGGGCTTCACAAACCTAATTAGTGAAAATGAATTAACCTGTATGGTCTACTCCCATGATCCTTCTGTTTTTTTCATCATCGAGGATGGCTGCCCCAGACAATTGTTTGATTTACAAGACTGCCAAATTCCAATCTGCTGCTTGCATTAAAGGGGAGATAGTGTACCTACCACCGTGCTTGGAGTAGAACAGATAACCATTGCACAAAAAAGTGATCAGATTATTTAGTGACTGTGAGTGAGGATTGATATGGAGGCTGACAGTGAGAAAGGGTGTGTTGAACTGTAATACGGGACATTTCTTGAGATGAGTATTGATTTGCAATGTTTGAGGCTTGTGTGATGAACAATCAATTTTTTTCCCAGGAGGTGATCAGCCCTTTCACACTTAGCCAGATATAATTGCGGGTTCCTTTCCTTTTTTCTGGTTCTTCAGAGAACAGAACAGTCACTTTAGTTAACAAACAAAAATCTATGCAGAAAAACTGTAATTCTGTTTCTCTACTTGTTCTTCAACAGCAGTGCACTACACTTCTATCTTGCTCAGGTCATCATGATGATGACTGGTCTGGGACGGAGATACTCGGAGTCATGAGGAGGATCATAGAAGAACTCAGGGTGGGAGCTGCAGAACTTCCTTATCAACAGCTAGAAGCAAGAAGTTATCGAGTTTCGACTTCAGTTCAAAGGCAGACCAAGCATCTGAGGCCTAGTACTCAGCTATGCGGAATAGAGAAAGGTGCGTGAAAAATGATCCATATTTTAAATATAGAATGAAGAACATGAGTCATCAGCATAATCATTCAGGCCTTGTGTTGCATTACTGTAAACACCTAACCTAAGCTTGTCCACTCTAAACTTTGAGTCCATTTTTATAACTTGAGGATGTCACAAATATTACTGTTGCTCCACATTAGCCAACACTTACTAGTATTGCTATTTTTTGTATTTTAGCACTATCAGGCATTCTTCTTGTGTCATCAAGTAATACTCAGGTGGTGTCAATTCTTTGTAAATCTTTGATAAATATATAACCCACTAACTCAGTCTTTCTATTTCCATTTAGTTGCCTACGATGGATAGTCAATCAATCCTTCAGATTAATCCTACAGTTGGAGCTCACCTGGGTGGAACTGGAAGTGAGACATCGCTTGTGAAGTTGTGATGCCTTACCTGTTATTGCTTCATCTATATTCAGGTAAGACAACTAGAATGGATGAAATTTAACTTAGTAAGTAAGCAACTAACTGCTACTGTTTTTTATCTAGGTTGTTGTACACAATATAGGTCATCGTGGTAGGATTTCACCCTAATGGTCAAGATAGTTATAGAAGTATAACTCTATAACTAAGCGCTACACTCTCTCTTAAGTTACAAGCACATAAACAGGCTTTGTAAAACTACTTGAAGGCAGGCCTGGGCATAGTTCGCAGACTTTTGCTATGCAGAACTCCGCGAAGTTACAAAAAAACTCATCGGAGTTCCGCAAATGGCGGAGTGCAGTTCGAATGGAGGTTCACGCTGGTCTTCCTGCAGCTCGGGTAGAAATTCTACCCTAGCGGCAGCTCGCACTTGCAAACTTACCGCTCGCGAGTGCGAGCGGGGAAAAAACTCCGCTGCACTACGCGGAGCAGAGTTTTCTGCACTCCGTGAGCTCCGCGGTTCGCGGAGTGCAGACAACTCCACAAACTCCGCGAACGGAGCGGAGTTCACTGCCCAGGCCTACTTGAAGGCAGCAGTGCAAAGTAAAAGTAAAACAAAGTACTTCAGATATAAATTTAGATTGAATAAAATAGTTTTACCCTTTATTTATTTACAAAGAAACCCACCCTCTCCAACCAAACAGCATGCCCACACCTCTCACCAAACAAAACTCACCCAAGCCCCAAAACTCAAAATGTCCAAGGAATAAGTCACTCCAGTCCTAACTCTCTTCCCATCCTCACCCCCCCAGCCCCAACAAACAACAAGTCCCTTGCATCAAAACAAAAAATGTAAAAAAGGGCTAGAATAGGGCATTATGGATATTGGTCCAGAGCTGTTCCAGGCTCTGCTCCATCATGGTGAGCCGGCCCTTGATGATGTTCAGCTGCTGCAGGAAGCGGCGCAGCATTGGCCTGTTGTCAGTGTGATAGGGGGTGGCAGCAGTTGGCTGGCAGTGGCACTGGCGATGGGATGGCCGGGAGACTGAGGTGTACCGGCAACACTGGGGCCCGGCTGTTGTGTGTTAATTTTCTCCTCCTCTTCCAGGACCACCAGCTGCTGGTATTCCAGCTGGATACGCTCCAGCCTCTGCCGCCACAAACAGACCGCTATCTCCTGCCTGTTGGGTGGTCTGGCTGGACCAGGAGGAGCAGCTATATTGCAAAAACAAAAAAGACAATTTGTAAATAATGCTTTGTGAAAACTTGTTTTAAAGTACCGAGTGGGACAGTAGCAGTACATTGCTGGTCCCCTAGAATGTGTTTGATGTGATTATGATTAGGAGAGTCACAAGGCCAATTTTATGTTTTACCCACACATGCCAAACATTAAAAAGTACTGACTGTGTGGCAGAAAAGTATTACCAGGCAGAATAACATCACCGGAATAAAAAACAGTGATTTGATTATTTTTTTCGTTAAAGGATTTTCAAGTAACTATAAACAGAGTCAGACACTTTGAGTTAAAAAATAAATTACCTCTCATTAATGAGTACAGCATTATGCACTATATGGAGTACAAGTTGTGTGTTGTGCTAAAATAATGAAGCCATGCACATTGCTAGCCAGTGCGTCGGCTAGTTTGCTACTGTCTGCATCTGTAGTTGAAAATGATTTATTTTTAATTCCAATGGCCCTGCTCTTCGCCAAATGCATTTCTCTTTCTACCCTGTCTCCAAAGAGGCAGACAAATCATAAATAAGATGCTATATCACACACCTCACATATGAAATGCCGATATTAATATATTATCCTGTCTGCCGTAAGTAGACGTTGAGGAAAATTAATATGATGGACTGCACTACAGTGAAAGGAAAGGGCTATATATATGTAGATTTTATTTGGCACATTCTTCACTGTGTATCCCATACGCCAAACTTGACATCAAATCATGCACTTACTCCCACTTTACTCTGTGGCTTCGCCCACCACCACATATTTCCAACAAATTCATTCGCTGGGTAGTAAGCAAGGAAAGGAAACTTGATTTACTCTACTGCAGGGGGTAGGGTAGAGGGATTAGACAGGTAGGTTAGAGCTTTTTTGATATATAATAGATGGGCCACTACACTGATCAACGATTCATCATCTTTGGCTTATTCAGTCACTGTACAATTCGAAAGGGAAAAATCTGAACAAGTGTACAATAAATCTGTTACGGGAAACCATGAAATATATTCTGGAATCACTTCACATGGTTATAGAATTAAATGTGGCACATGCCAAGAATGGATTTTCCAATTTGGTAGGCTGGGACAGAAGAACTTAGGAAAAAATAAAGGAGTGAAGTACTAAGAGGTGACTGAGTGGGCGAAGGGAAACAACGCACCTTGTGTATTTGGTTTGCACTGCATTGAAAACATTGTAAATGCCACATTAACTGAATCAGACTCACATTACACAGCCAACACTGCAGTCATGAATTGACCCATACTGCACTTCGGTCATAGTTGGCAAAATTGCCATGGGCGGGGAGGGGGGGAATGATGAAGGATCGGTGGGATACATCTGGCTCACTTAAAAAATACAGCGAGTCAAGGGAATATAACAAAGAATAAAAAATACCCCCCACTTAGAACCATAGAACCATAGCTTTGAATGATAACCCTACATAAACCAAGTAAGCAAAGTAGGTGAGCAGCATGCTCCTCATGAGAAGAGCTGCCTTGCTTATTCATCCAAACAATCCAAATATTCATTCATTCTTTCATTTGAATTCACTCATAGCCACCATGATTAAGCTTTACTTTCTCTCATCCAGAATTTCACCAAAATTACCAATCCATTATCTATCCATTCAATAGCCACCTTTACTACAATCCATCGTTTTGCCCATTTATTCCTTTACCCACCCCTGCACCCTTTCACCCACCCACCCTTTTGCTCATATACCATTTCCTTTCTTTTAACCTTCCATTCTTTCATGTCTCTCTCAAGCCATCAACGCTCATTATGTGAGCTTTTGCTGAGTTGCAGATAGAATAGGCATTAAAAATAACTCAACCACCGCTGTGGCTGGTAAAGCTGGGGGAGGGGTTCACCTCACGGTAATATGTTGATGACGATGCCATGGCAGTAGCTAGTGAGCATAGTAATTGCAAGAAATGATGTGACTTACCAGTGCCCGTCCCTACTGTTGCTTCTCCCCCTCCAACTGTCTTGTCTCCTACTGCAGCAGCACTGGAGCCAGCATCACCATTGTTCTGTGTGGCTAGAATAAAACATTACATATAATTTAGATACCGGATACGCAACCCCAAATACAACTGCAATACAGCATTACAGTTCAGATAGCACTGCAGTATCTTCCAAATATCACTCTGGGTATTTGATTGGTTGGTTCACAATGTTAGACAAGCCAGGGGTGGAATAATGGTCAACGAAAGACATATGGTGTTGGTTGGCAAATGCAATGGGAATAAGACCTCATACGTTTTTTTCCAGCTATGCTGCACTGTCATGGGAAACTGTGGGTATAATGTAACTATAAATGATTGAGACAGCAGCACGCTACATTGGGGGGTGGGTGTGGTCCATTATGACCATGGCCACTCTCTCGTGAACTCAACTGTGTTAGAGCATGAGCAGGAAACGGAAAGCCTTCTCAACAAACATACATGGTGAATTTTATTTATAATACTAGCTTACTTGAACCTGCTATCTGAATCTTCACGATAGACAGTACCAACATTCCAATACCCCAAGATTCTACCCTAAGAAGTCCACACAATCATAAAAGGACTTACTGGGATCAGCAGATCCATCGACAGCAGCGCTGGTGATCGGCGTAAGTTGACCAGCCTCTCTGGGATCCTCGAAAACGTCCCTCTTCTTGCCCTTGGTGCTGATGAAAGAAATTAAGAAGATAAAAAAAATAGATTAGTGATTCAGTTAATAATCTCAAACACTTTTTTATGACAAGCAAACACAGTCACATTGTGCTTCTCTAAAACAGATTGCCTATAGTACTACTAGTTTAGACTCGAGTCTATAGACTGTTGTTGAGTTGCCAATAAATCCCTATTTCAAATTTCCTTAACAAAAACTACATTTGGATCTAATGTATTGCAGTGAATGATCTTTGATTCTATTCCCATTTCTCAACCCCCTTGATGGACCAACTCAGTCTCCCTTTTTTGCAATGCATAGATACACACTACACATCGCTGTGAAATAAATAACTTGGAACTGTACGAGTTACATAAACAAAGTCACAGAGAGAATGCGCTACTCACTGATTCACTATAGTGACAGGAGAACAGTCTGCAAAAGCTTCTTAATTAATCAGCCAAAGCGAGAGCCAATGAAGAGTACGATTAGGTAGTGCTGAGCTCCTGCCTAGCAGAAACTACAAACTGGATCACACAATAGTATACCAGCGTAAACTAAACATAATTTACCTCTGACTGTGAACGGCATGCTATTTAGAATTGTTTTTTAGCATTGTAGAACACAAACACAACAAATAATTAATATACTCACTGAGCACTGGAATCTCGACGCCTAGCAGGTCGAGAAGGTCCTGTTCGCAGTCCAGAATGTCCGCCCAGTGGTGAGTCAGCTGCTGGGCGGTGCGCCAATATTGGCTGGTGCACTGCACTTACCGGCACACCGTCCCCCAGCACTGCTGACACTCCCGCATGGGGTATCCACTACCGGGACTGCTGCCAGCATAGAGGGGTGGTGGCGCTGCACAAAAAAAACTAGTGCTGCCACCTCTTCCTCCTCAAAGATCGCCCGGGGCTGCACACCTGGGCAGTGGCGCCGCCCAAAAGGAAGCCGTCCCTCTGCCATGGCGCTGGGTGGAGTAGAAAATAGAAATAAAAGGAAGGAGAAGGAAAGGAAAGGAAAAAAAGAAAGAAATAAGAAAGTAAGAGAAAATAAAGTCCAAAAGTCACAAAAAGCACGATTTATTTTTTACAAAAATGTAAAATACACAAACATAAAGACACACACTATTATAAAAAATAAAAATTAGGGGTAGATAAGTAATAAAGGAGGAGGATTTCAGACATTAAAGAGAGATTAAGATTTAGGCCCAGCACCATAGCAGAAAGCAGAAAACAAGATGGCCGCACCCTTGCGGACAGCGTGGGGCCATTCGCTTGTGATTTATAACGCAAGAACACACTTGACAACCATGTAGTACCGTTCACACATGATTTAGAGCATGAGGACGCACTCCACATTCCCATCGCAATGCGATCGGGCACACGGGTAAACTCCGCCCGCTAGCGGAACTACGCGTAGCGCGGCAGAGTTTTTTTTTTACTCCGTAGAGTTCAACATAGCACAACTCCATGCACTCCGCCCAGGCCTACACTCAACTCTGTTCATCCGACATGTGATGTTGGCCAGAGTGAGGGAAAGTACCACAGGGGGAGAGGGACGAAAGCGAGGGGCCGGGCGGGGCAGAACAAATTATTATGCCAGGCAATCAGGGCCATCATTTACTACCACTGGCTGTTGGTTGCTTTCGGATTCTACCTGGGCCCAGTCTTGGCTTGGCTGCTGGCCTGGGCGGGGGCTGTCTGCACAATGCACATGCACTGCACAGCCTCCAAGAAAGAGCACCTCTATGAAGTCTTCTGATGACTCGGAAGGAGGAGTCTGTGGTGTGTGAAGAGGTAGGGGAGGGTGGGTGGAGAGCACAGGGGCAGGACAAAGTGATGTGATTGGTGTGATATTAGACAAGGGCCATCATTGGTAGCGCTTTCACACACTCCTACAGATTGACGGCCCTGTGAGCAAACAAACCTCACTAGGGGGTGATTACGTCGTGTTATTCATTTATTTATTTTAAATAACCTGTGAGTCCTCATAAGCACTGGCTGGCCAGCCCTGGGAGGCTGGAAACGAGTGAGAAGTGAGAGATGATTATGTTGGCCAAGGGGTTGCAAGCACGGTGGCAGAAGTCGAAACGGGTGCCCTAGGGGTCGCAGTTGTGACCCCTAATTTATGGCCATGATAGAATACAGTTTCAGGCATGCCCTGCTGAATCATTTTGAACTCCATAAAAAAGACTAAGGCCAGATTACGAGTTTGACAGTCCTACAGCGGCAGCAGTCCTCCGCTATCTGCTGTAGGACTGCCAAACCCGTGGTGCGACCGCCTGCCAGAGCAGGAGTTAAATCCTGGTCTGGCGGGTAGTGTTGCAGTAGTCTGACTGTGGCAGTCTCCAAGGCTCATAGAAGAGCCTATAATGCAGACTGCTGCTTCCAGAGGGCCAAAAGCACCTTCCTGCACGGTGTGGCATACATGCCACACTGTGCAGGAACTGGGAGTGCAAATCCAAGGGGGCACTTTATTTGCCCCCCCCCCTCATGCACCCCTTTGGCCCTGAGGCAGCAGGAGACCCAATTAAGGCCCCCTTAGTTGCCTCACCACCACCATTTTCATGGTGGGCTCACCACCATGAAAAAGGAGGTGGTGAGGCAACTCGAAATATGCTTGGTGGTGCCGCTGCGGCACCACCAGCATATTTCTGCCTCTGACCACTGCATTAATGACACCGGATCCTGCATCCCTGGCGGTTGCAGCAGTCCTGTGGCACTCTGACCGCCGCAGTCGTAATACTGCGGGCAGTCCCGTAGTGTGGAAATTTGTATCTCCAGTTCCCCTTGTTGGATTTTTGCAGTTTAGTTGTCATTTTACTCATTGATATTTTCTCTGTGTTTGCAAACTGAAATTGAGCATTTTATTGTGTTGTGTTCTGACTTTTTAACCATTTTGTTACTGCTAAATACTTGACACATTTTCCTAAATTAAGCTTGCCTACTCTGTGCCATAAGTGCCAGACGGTTGAGTCCAGATTTAAATTATTGAAACTATGTTTTACTCTGACAAGCTGATTGTCTTATTTCTTGTGGTGGACTTATATCCACACCAATTATTAACCCACTTTCTTGCAATGTGTTTCTAATTACACATTTCTAATCCATTAAGGATTACCTTTAATATGCAAAAAAGATGAATATCACAAGGGCAAGCAATTGCATCCTGTGCTATATTTCTTGAGTCCCACTGACCCCCATTTAGTGCAATGCTGGGTGAAAGATAGATATTATTTTGAGTCAATTCAATGTAAGATATGGAAATAGAAATACAAGTTCAGTCTCTTAATTTTTTGCCAACCACATAGCTTTCTACCTTTCAAATGTTTATTGAGCTTATTCTCTGACATTACAGTGATGCTCCTACCTGAACCTCCCTTTGAAATGCTTTGGACTGGAGGAATTACATGGAGGGTCACATCATGAAATGGTCAAAATGGATAAACGTATTTTGGTAAATCTTTTATTTTTTCATGTAAATAAGTATGTGGTGTATACATTCATGTATCCTAATACATATTTAGGTATGTCATTTTTTTATAGTGCAAATCATGCCCACAGCAAAAGAACTTTGTATGCCTTTGTCGCACATGCCATGTGGAACCACAAATTAAGGCAGAAAGAGATTTTTGAGACGTTGTGCATTATTTTACCGTTGATATTTCAGACTCAAAGATAAGTATCAGAAATGCACTAAAAATAAGAGAAACATTGTATTTACAATGTGTGATCAGGTTAGATGAGTATTAGTCCTCTGAGGGAGCCTCCTCACTACCTTAGTGCTAGAACAGTGTTGGAAATTGAGTTACTGGTTGAGGGGTGAAACCCTACTCAAGCAGCAGCCAAAATGTTTGTCAGGGTGAAGTCACAAGAAACCCCTAATTAACCTGTGCTTGAACCTCTGGTAGCTCTGCACAAAGCAGTCAGGCTTAACTTAGAGGCAATGTGTAAAGTATTTATGCAGTACTTCAAACTCTAATAAAGTGAAAGCACAAAACAAGAAAAATTCCACACCAACTTAGAAAAATAAAGTAAAATTTAATCAATTATTTGAGAAAATAATGACAAAAATCCAATCAGTAGATCCGAAGATATGCAATTTTAAATATTTCAGGTAAATGAAGTGCCTAAAAGCAAAAAGCCCCATTTGCAGTTATCTGGTCCTACGAGACTGAGTGAAAGTCATAAGTTCAGGCCAACTGCGATGGAGCACTGGCCGAATACAGGGACTAGGTTAGTCCCTTTGAAAGAGTTCACTTCAAAGTCCAGCACGAAGAGTTCCGTTTGCGGTAGATGGAGCCGCAAGGAGCAGGAAGAGCATCACAGATTATCGTCGAAGTAGAGCTAAGATCCTGTTGGGCATAGCGAACGGTCGTTGTTGGAGCTTTCGTTAAATCCTGGTCTGGCGGGTAGTGTTGCAGTAGTCTGACTGTGGCAATCTCCAAGGCTCATAGAAGAGCCTATAATGCAGACTGCTGCTTCCAGAGGGCCAAAAGCACCTTCCTGCACGGTGTGGCATACATTCCACACTGAGAAGGAACTGGAGTGCAAATCCAGGGGGGGCACTTCATTTGCCCACCCCACCGCATGCACCCCTTTGGCCCTGAGGCAGCAGGAGACCTTATTAAGCCCCCCTTAGTTGCCTCACCACCACCATTTTCATGGTGGGCTCACCACCATGAAAAAGGAGGTGGTGAGGCAACTCGAAATATGCTTGCCGGTGCCGCTGCGGCACCACCAGCATATTTCTGCCTCTGACCACTGCATGAATGACCCGGGATCCTGCATCCCTGGCGGTTGCAGCAGTCCTGTGGTAGTCTGACCGCCGCAGTCGTAATACTGCGGGCAGTCCCGCAGTGTGGAAATTTGTATCTCCAGTTCCCCTTGTTGGATTTTTGCAGTTTAGTTGTCATTTTACTCATTAATATTTTCTCTGTGTTTGCAAACTGAAATTGAGCATTTTATAGTGTTATGTTCTGACTTTTTAACCATTTTGTTACTGCTAAATACTTGACACATTTTCCTAAGTTAAGCTTGCCTACTCTGTGCCATAAGTGCCAGACGGTTGAGTCCAGATTTAAATTATTGAAACTATGTTTTACCCTGACAAGCTGATTGTCTTATTTCTTGTGGTGGACATATATCCACACCAATTATTAACCCACTTTCTTCCAATGTGTTTCTAACTACACATTTCTAATCCATTAAGTATTACCTTTAATATGCAAAAAAAGATGAATATCACAAGGGCAAGCAATTGCATCCTGTGCTATATTTCTTGAGTCCCACTGACCCCCATTTAGTGCAATGCTGGGTGAAAGATAGATATTATTTTGAGTCAATTGAATGTAAGATATGGAAATAGAAATACAAGTTCAGTCTCTTAATTTTTTGCCAACCACATAGCTTTCTACCTTTCAAATGTTTATTGAGCTTATTCTCTGACATTACAGTGATGCTCCTACCTGAACCTCCCTTTGAAATGCTTTGGACTGGAGGAATTACATGGAGGGTCACATCATGAAATGGTCAAAATGGATAAACGTATTTTGGTAAATCTTTTATTTTTTCATGTAAATAAGTATGTGGTGTATACATTCATGTATCCTAATACATATTTAGGTATGTCATTTTTTTATAGTGCAAATCATGCCCACAGCAAAAGAACTTTGTATGCCTTTGTCGCACATGCCATGTGGAACCACAAATTAAGGCAGAAAGAGATTTTTGAGACGTTGTGCATTATTTTACCGTTGATATTTCAGACTCAAAGATAAGTATCAGAAATGCACTAAAAATAAGAGAAACATTGTATTTACAATGTGTGATCAGGTTAGATGAGTATTAGTCCTCTGAAGGAGCCTCCTCACTACCTTAGTGCTAGAACAGTGTTGGAAATTGAGTTACTGGTTGAGGGGTGAAACCCTACTCAAGCAGCAGCCAAAATGTTTGTCAGGGTGAAGTCACAAGAAACCCCTAATTAACCTGTGCTTGAACCTCTGGTAGCTCTGCACAAAGCAGTCATGCTTAACTTAGAGGCAATGTGTAAAGTATTTATGCAGTACTTCAAATGCTAATAAAGTGAAAACACAACACAAGAAAAATCCACACCAACTTGGAAAAATAAAGTAAAATTTAATAAATTATTTGAGAAAATAATGACAAAAATCCAATCAGTAGATCCGAAGATATGCAATTTTAAAGATTTCAGGTAAATGAAGTGCCTAAAAGCAAAAAGCCCCATTTGCAGCTATCTGGTCTTACGAGACTGAGTGAAAGTCATAAGTTCAGGTCAACTGCGATGGAGCACTGGCCGAATACAGGGACTAGGTTAGTCCCTTTGAAAGAGTTCACTTCAAAGTCCAGCACGAAGAGTTCCGTTTGCGGTAGATGGAGCCGCAAGCAGCAGGAAGAGCATCACAGATTGTCGTCGAAGTAGAGCTAAGATCCTGTTGGGCATAGCGAACGGTCGTTGTTGGAGCTTTGTGCTGGCTTTCACCACAAGCTGTTGATGCTGTAGTGCAAAGTGTAGATCTCGTGTTTTCGGACGTTGTTGGCAGTCGCTTTGACGCGAAGAGTCAGTTTCGAAGGAACTTCATATGGGTGGGTGACACTGTCAGAAAGGTCTTGGCACGAAAAAGTGTGTTTGCAAAGAGCCCAAAACTTCAGGGTTTCTCCTTTTCTTGAGGAGAGAGCTCAACTGATGCCACACCATGGGTCCAGTACCTGAGGGGTACCTCTTGGAGATCAGGAAATCACTCCAGCAGAGGCCAGCAGGACTCAGGCAGGTCCAGTTGCAAGTCCAGCTGTAGGTCTGTTGGGCAGTTGCAGGGAACCTCCGGAGCTTGTTATGTCCCTGTGGCTCAGAACAGGAGGACAGCTAGCTGACCCTTGGAGTCACTTCAGCCTGGTATGAAGGGTGCAGGTCCAGTCTTCTTTCTCAGCAAGCAGGGTAGCAGGCAGAAGAGTGGCAGTCCTGGAAGCAAAGCAGCACAGCAGTCCTTCTTCTGTAGTATCCACAGGTCCAGGAGTGTACTGAAGTGTTGGGTTAGAGTGGCTCCAAGCCGGCTGCATGTACAATGCAGTGGTGACAAGCCATTTGTGTGAAGGCAGGGCCCAGCCTATTCAGTTGCAAATGGGGCTGTGCCCAGATTTGTATTTACAACTTCTAAGACAACAAACGTGAAAGTTTTACCTGTTCCCAATATTAAATGTAATAAGTTATTCCAATGTTATCCTATGACAGAGGAAAGCCTTGCAGTAGTGAAATACAAATGTAAGAGTTTTTCACTACATGGATATGTAAAACGTACATGTCCAACTTTTTAAATACACTGCACCCTGCCCCATGGGCTGTTTAGGGCCTACCCTAGGGGTGACATATGTATTAAAAAGGAAGATTAAAGAACTGGCAAAAGGTTTATTTTGCCAGGTAGAAAAGGCATTTTAACAGGCTGCGATAGCAGGCATGAGACACATTTACAAGGCTACTTAAGTGGGTAGCACAATGAATGCTGCAGGCCCACTAGTAGCATTTAATTTATGTGTCCTGGGTACAAGTATTACCACTTTAGTAGTGACTTACAAGTAAATTAAAGGTGGCAATTGGGTGTCAGTCAATTTTAACATGTTTAAAGTAGAGAGCACAAGCACCTTAACACTGGTTAGCAGTGGTACAGTGCGCAGAGTCCCAAAAGTCAACAAAAACGGGTTCCAAAAACAGGAGGTGAATGCAAAATGTTTGGGGATAACCCTGCAGAGAGCCCCAAATCCAGCAAATGGATACTACAAATATCAGCATACAGTGACATGAATGCATGTCAATGTCACCTATTTATTTCACATGCAATGATTGTATTTTTTAAACATAATGGTTCGGTTTTAATATTCATTTAACACTCATATGTTCTTTCAAATACACCAGGCAAGATTAAATGGTTTCTTGAAATGGCTTTTTTGGCTGCCCTTAGCAACTCCCACCCCAGGCAACCGCCTGGCTACCACATTAAAGGGCCCACTCTGAACACAAGGCAGGTACATTATACATCTTAAGAAGGACTGAAAAATGCATTTCCCTCGGCTGGGACTGGTGAAGATCCCTACAAACATTTAGAAGGCAATGATGTAGAAATTGTTCTCCAGTGTCAACCAATGACCACTGTCAAATGTCTGCATTAGAAGCTTTGCAAACCCAGGGCTGCATCAGACTAGTCTAGAAATATTGTTACTCTGGAAGCATTGATTGCTTAAATGTTCCATACTTCTAACTGCTGAACCCTCAAAACCATCTCTCCCCATGCTTCTAATTGTTTTACGGCCGATCCTTTGTAAATGGGTCTTTTCTCAATGTTCATGTCAGCAAACATGTCAGCAAATAAGGGAAATGAAGAAAACCTGTAAAATAGCATAGATGAACTGGTAACCAAGTCAACTGGAGTCCTGGTCAACAAGAACATTTGAGAAGATTCTAGGCCCACAATTAATCTACTCCAGTCATGTTTAAAAGTAGCACTGGTTGGTCTCAAAATCCTTAAAGGCTACTTCTTGGAGACCGATTAGGATCTGAGGTCTACTTAGCTGGGGTGATCATTACATTAATGGATCCAGGACTCTAGTGGTGACTAAATTGTCTGCTGACAGTGTCTTCTTGTTCAGGCCTATCAAGAGGACGTTGGTGATATAAATAAGTAAGAGTCCTGAGCTGGATAACCATATATTTTAAAATATTTCTATATGTCGTGGCTGGAAGACAGTGGTGCATAAGTAGAAGGCAACTAACCCTCCAGATACCTGCTGCCCAAAGTAAGTGCAAACATCTTAGTAAAGAGAAATTGGAAGAGATGAAATTTTAGATGCAGCTTTACCAGTCAGTTGACCTTGTGAAGAAGGGCCCAAAGGAGAAAAACATCATGCAGTATGATGAGATTATAAGCAACGGTAAATATTGGATTTATAGGACAGGGACTTGAAGGGAAATGAAGCAAGGGTACATATTACTTGTTCGGACATAGCAATGTGATCAATTTCAATTCTTAATCATTTTGCTGATCCGACTGCAGTTCCCTAGACTAAACGCTGACAGAGGAAACCTAATTAATTTCTGTTTGAAATGACAAACTATGTGTAAACAAAAGCTGAGGATTTTTAGTAATTGCTACCGAGTTGTGAAACATTAACCTTGTGTTATCCTGTAGAGGAAGCCCATTCGGGAGAACAATGATGAAAGGAACGTGAGCTAAACTACACTTATCCATTGCTTTTCAGGGTACAACACCAATTCGAGGGATGATTGACACAAGGAAAGCCTGCCCCACTGCTATCAATTCATAGTGACGCATGCATCTGGTGGGGGGTCCTAAAGAACCAGCAGGCACTTTTTGTGTCTTAGGTAGAAAACTGTGTAGCCCAGAGTTACAGTCCTTAAAACTACTCTGTTAAGAACACCATCACCCAAAGAAGAACAAATATTTCCATTTAAATCCATGGTTTTATTTGTCAAATTGTATGATCTTGCTTTTGTATGAAGTTACTACATACTAATTTGCACGCACTAGATTCCTAGCATATTAAGTCAACACTGCATTCCTATAGGCGTATTTCTTAGCAATATGTCATCTGAAAAAAATAGAGCAGGAAGATGTAATCCAATTATTTTTTAGGTAATGCAACATTAGTATCTAATATGATTCCACTTAGATCAGAGATAAACAGATTAAGCAATAGGGAGGTGTTGTGTCCTAGCAACTGCTGATACATTCCAATCTTAGTTAACAGCTTCCAGGGGTTCTGGAAGCTGGAGCAGAGTTGGAGTCGGTTGCTGCTGTGTGGACCTGTTCAGGGGTCGTCCCCCTCTACTTAATAAAGATCCCTGCTATTTAATACC
The DNA here is from genome assembly GCA_963921515.1 of Calotriton arnoldi. Classification (NCBI taxonomy): domain Eukaryota; kingdom Metazoa; phylum Chordata; class Amphibia; order Caudata; family Salamandridae; genus Calotriton; species Calotriton arnoldi. Next base: position 89,525 of record CAWUFW010006599.1, on the reverse strand, counting down.
ACCGTCTGCGCCTCTTAAAAGTGGTGACGAGGATGGGATCTGTTTTCCTGAGGGCAGACTGAATAAGGAGATATAATCCGATTTTATGCTGATTTTGACCACTGCACAACTGAGTGTCTTAACTGTCGGTTGCTTGGAAGTGCAACTGGCTGTACTTGACGAGGAACAGCACCGGAGGTTGAGCCCTGCTGTCATACAATGCGTAGAAGCGACGTCTGAAGTTAGCGTTACTGGCTTGGAAAAGCCTGAGATACTGAGCACTGGGCAACCGTCTGGTGAGTGACCGATCTATATGTGAATTGACCGAGGCATTGGGGAGCTTGTCAAGCGTGGCAATCACCGGCCATTAAAGGGCTTAACCATTTATGCTGCCGTGTGTTAAGTATGCATCGGGCTGAATGCGCGATCAAGCATTGAAGTAGGTGCATTAGAGCTCAAACGCGGTCAACGGCATGCGACTTGTTAGCTTTTAAAAGGAGGGATTACTGGCTAATCTTAGCGTGTTGTGTGCCGGCAAACTCTGGCGTGTTCTGTGTCCCTCCATTCTGCTTCTGTGTGCAGCGCACCACGGGAACAACGTGAAGCCAGCGTATGGCGTAACAAGTGGCGTGATGTCACAATCCCGATGACACGTTATTACGCTGACCGGCTACATGAACTTTGAGTTGACACGTTGCCTAGTAACCGCGTGTCTTATTAAACGCTAACTCTGCTGCAGCTGATTTCACTTAGCAACGGGGAGCAATGCTAACCTTGTCTATTACGCGCTCCATCTGCAAATCGTTATCTACTCCAGGCTGCTTAATAAAAATTTTAAAAAAGAGGAAATTACACACGTGTTCCACGGGAGAAGAAAGAAACAACTGAGAATGTCAACAGTTTACAAACAACTTGAACGAGTGACCACGGTGACCACTTTAATTGTTTTGATTTGTTTTTTTAATACTTGGACCATAGTATTTCACTATTAACAGCACACTATTTCTTATAATACTTATTTTACCATTTTTTTCTGTCTAGTGCAGTAAACATTGTTGTACACATCAGAGATTTAATCACTTAGCACACCAATTCATCACTAGTTCAGCATCAACAAGCATGGACATGTCAGCTATTTTAGCCCCTCCCAAATTTTTACAAAACCCTGGTGAACCTAGCATGCCATGGGAAGATTGGTTAGAATCTTTCTAAACCTACTTAGAGGCAATTGGTGGTGAGGATTTTGTAGCCTCCCGGAAGGTAGCACTTTTGAAGCATAATCTCGGGGTAGAAGGCAGAAAGGTGTTGAAAACATTACCTGTTACTACAATAAGAAATTACATTAATCTTGGAGATAAAGCATGTGATGGGGATGGTGGGGATGGTGGTGAAGGTGAAGAAGTGAGATGTGATGAAGTAGTACCTATCGATGAATATTGTGAAGTAGTGAAAGCGTTGGAGGAAAACTACGGTAAGAAAGTCAGTATAGTGGTAGAGAGGCACAAATCTTTTTCAAGGTCACAGTTACCTGGAGAGTCAGTGGAACAATACATTTCTGTATTAAGAACCTTTGCGTCTACTTGTAGGTTTAGAGAATTACAGGAGGAGATCATAAGGGATCAATTCATAAACAGGACAAACAATGTTAAAATCCAGGAAAGGTTGTTAGATATGGAGGATCCTTCCCTGCAGAAAACTATAGAGGTAGCAAGACGCATCGAAAACACGTCTAGGTATGTTAAAGAATTAAGCACTGATCAAGTGAAGGAGAAATTTGATATGGCTAAGGTTTGTGTTGTAGAAAAAATACACAAAAAAAAGGAAAATACTATCAAACCTATGCACCTAAACACAACCGAGTGTGTTACAGATCTGGTAGCATGAGACACACTGCAGAATCTGATAAATGTGTTGCCATCAAGGAAAAATGTTATAAATGCAAAATGATTGGTCATTTCGCACGCATGTGCAAAGCTGGTGCTTCATCCTCTGAAAAGTGGAAGCGTTCTGTACATGCAATTAGACAATGTTATGAGGATGACAATTCTGCTGATGAGGCAGAAGTCAAAGTTATGGTTATTTTTGATAATGCTGTCAACGACATCTGTGAAGGATATAATCCACCCAAGTGTGATTTAAGCATTAATGGTACCAAAATAATGGTTTGGGCAGACCCGTGCTCCCCATACACTATTATTGATAAAAGTGCATGGGAGAAAGTGGGTGGTTACAAATTGAATTCTCCTGACATTGAGCCATTGGGTTATTGCGGCGTCAAGCTACCATTGTTGGGTTTCTTCAATTGTATTTTATCTCACAAAGGTAAAGAAGCTACCAGCAAAGTATATGTGGTTGAGAAAGGTAGAGCACTGTTAGGGTGGTGTAAACAAAAAATGCTAGGCATCACCCTAGATCCCAACCATCCGCAGCAGGTGTTGGTCACAGAAGACGCAGAAAAAGCTAAGTGGGGTACCAAATTTCCCAAATTGTTTGGGGGTGAACTGGGATGTTTAGAAAAATTTGAGCATCGTATAATACTTAAATCCAACAATGTTCCATGTGTACACAAGGCAAGAAATGTACCATTCACTCTTAGGGAAAAATTGAAGAAGGAATTGATAAGGTTATGTGAGGCACGAGTCATAGAACCCATAGAATCGTCGGAATGGCTCAGTCCCATCGTTTTGGCACGCAAACCTGATGGGAATTTACTCATGTGCATTGACTTGAGGGACCTGAATCACAACATTTAGTCGACCGTTACCCCTTACCACATATTAATGAGATGGTGTCCTCTGTCACCAATGCATCTTATTTTTCGTTAATTGATCTGTCAAATGCGTACCACCAGATCAAGTTACACCATACATCTAGGCATCTTACTTCATTCATCACACCGGAAGGGGCCTTCCGATTCATTCGGATGCCGTTTGGACTAGCGTCCGCATCTGCGGTTTTTCAAAGGGTAATGTGCAAAATTTTGAATGGGATGCCAAAGGTATTGGTGTTTCCGGATGACCCGTTAGTGTGGGGAGCTAATCGAAGTGAACATGATGTAATTTTGGAACAGACTTTAAACAAATTACAAGATGCAGGTTTGACTCTAGGAGTAAACAAATGCAAGTTTGGTGTGGAGCAAATTGATTACCTTGGGCACACATTGTCAAGAGAAGGAGTAAAACCTAAAAAGAAATTATTAGATGCCATAGCTGACGCACCATCACCATGCGATAAGGAGCAATTGCGTTCATTCCTTGGTCTAGTGGAATTCTATTCCAAGTTTGTCCAACATTTCGCTGACAAGGTACATGTCCTAAGAGTATTAATGAAAAAAAGCAACAAGTTTGAATGGTCAGATGAGTGTCAGGAAGCATTTCAAACCATAAAAAAAAAATTGTGAAGGCTATAGCGTTAAAACCCTTTAACCCAACGGATCATAGTATGATTGTGGTGGATGCTAGTGCATACGGTTTAGGAGCTGTACTTATGCAAAAACATTTAGGGCAAGAACGAGTAGTGGCCTTCGCATTCCGCACCTACTTATTCCGTTATTGAAATGGAAGCTCTAGCGTGCTGGTGGGGGGTGAACTATTTTAAAACTTACATCTGGGGAACCCATTTTGAGGTCAGGTCAGATCATAAACCACTTATTGACTTGTTCACTACCAAGGGAGCTGGAAAAGCGACTCCCAGGATCGCAAAATGGTTGCACAGACTCCAGGGGTATGACTTTTCGCTGAAGTATGTCCCGGGCAGTCGCAATGTCAATGCAGACTGTTTATCACGGTTGCCCCTAGTTTGTGGAGATGAGGAAGAAGATTCAAATGATGACTGTGTAGTGGCAACTGTGTCTGAGTCATGTGAGGGTGCCATTTCTGTTGATGAGTGGAAATCTGCTGTGGTGGAAGATGCCACAATTAAGGATGTAATGATTGAACTATCTAATCCTTCGAATTCATTTTCTCTTCTCAAGAAAAATTTGGTGAGTTCTGGACTGTTTGGACAGAACTTTCAGTTGTGGAAGGTGTGTTGTGTAGAAATGGTAGGTTGGTGGTGCCAGAAGGTTTACGCTCCAGACTCCTAAAGTTACTGCATGAGGGACATAGCGGTATGTCTGGCATGAAAAGGAAAGCTAGAGAAACCTTTTGGTGGCCCGGGATGGACAGGGATGTGGAGGAGCATGTACGGGGATGTGTTGATTGCATGTGTAGTGACAAGTCTCACCGTGTAGAGGAATCTCCCATTGTTTCCACCAACTTTCCGAGCAAACCATGGGAAAGGGTGGCCATTGATATATGTGGGCCTTTTTCTGCCAAAGGCATAACCAATAAATTTGCTTTAGTATTAATTGATTATTATTCTAAATGGCCAGAGGTGGCATTCTCTGGAGAAATCAAAGCGGCAAACATAATTGAGTTTTGTGACCAAATCTTTTGCAGGGAGGGATGTCCTAGCACTTTAGTTATGGACAATGGACCCCAATTTGTAGCAGAAGAATTCAAGTCTTATTTATCCAGAATGGGTATTTCTCACCATACTACTGCGGTTTATAACCCCAGGGAAAATGGTTTAGTCGAGAGATTTAACCGTTTTTTGAAGGAATGTATTCAATTAACTGAAAACAGCGGAGGGGATTGTAAGGAAGCGGTAAAAGAAATGTTGTGGAGTTACCGTACTACCCCTCACTCTGTTACGAAGGAGACTCAATTTATCTACTCAAGGGCAGGCAACCAGGGACAAAAGTTTCCCCTGCTTGGATGTTTAAGAATTGTTTACGGAAAGTTAACAAAACGAGTCTAGATTGTAAGGTCAAAAAGTACCAGGACAAATATGTGTGCAGACATAATGACAAATTAAAAAAAGGAAGACGGGTGTTTGCAGTGGGTGATTGGGTGAGGACTAACACCAAGGGAATTCAAAAAGGAGTATCCAAAACAAAGGAGCGGCTGACCATAAGTCCCGCACGTTAATCCCTATTCAAGTTCAATTCAAAGTTCTGTGCAAAACACCTCCGGAACCCGCCGCAATGTGGTTCCACTGACATCCAGAGCCAAGCGATTTTTCATAAAGGAGGGTGCACCAGAGAGGAAGTCAAGGCCATCAGAGTAAGTCCATGCAGTTTCTTTTATTCTTCAAATATAATCAAAATTGGACATCAGCCAACGCGTTTCGTTCCATACAATGGAACTTCGTCAGGGCAGTCAAGTACGCAAATTGTGATCCAAAAAGTCTCCAATATTCAAATAAGCCAGAATAAGTTTAAACAGTGCGATTTCACAGTCCTGGATATATATAATCCCAGTCAACCATAACACTCAATCAATAATGACCAAAAAGTTCAGAAAGACTCCAATCGCTGGCAAACCAAGTCTACTGCTCGATGAAAGTAGAGGTCTCACAGTCCTAGGTCAGGTATAGTCACATCCAGACCTGATACTCTGGAGTGCTTATTCAGTCACCCGGCAAATCTGCCCGAATACGATCTAAAAAATCGCACTGTTTAAACTGATTCTGGCTTATTTGAATCGCTTGGCTCTGAATTCAAAAAGGAGGTTTGTCAAAATGGTCAGTGCCCAAATGTATCACCAAAGTTACCGGCAACAATGTGTGGCTAACTGATGGAACAAAATGGAATATCCGCAGTATCACTAAATGTAATAATGTGGAACGTGATATGTGGTTGAAGAAGTTGGGTGGTGTCCAAGAAAGGGGGGATAATGCTATGTGCAATGACCAAAATCACGACATATCTACTGCATCTAATAGCACCAAACGTCTCAGGTAGAGTCCTAAATGGCACAAAGATTATGTATGTCATTAACATGCTGCTACATTGCATTACTTGTATATAGTATAAACTTCTTACCTCTGGTTATATTAATTGTTTATTTTATTCAATGTTTTCATGTTTTTTGTTATTGGAAGGAAGATGTGTTGTGTCCTAGCAACTGCTGATATATTCCAATCTTAGTTACCAGCTTTCAGGGGTTCTGGAAGCTGGAGCAGAGTTGGAGTCGGTTGCTGCTGTGTGGACCTGTTCAGGGGTTGTTCCCCTCTTCTTAATAAAGATCTCTGCTATTTAATACCACCGTCTGCGCCTCTTAAAAGGAGGGTAATTAAAGCCCTTGTTTAACTCCGGCAAAGGTTGCAATTCCCCTCATTTAACAAGGACATAGCACGAAACAGGTCTTCAGAAATTCAAATTATATGCATTCTAAAATCAAAAGAATCCTATAGACAGGGTCAAAGAGAGCTGTAAATCAATGAAATCACAATAGAGATGAGAGGGGGAATTTTTCATGGCTAAACTGGCCCAGTTTGGGAGAGAAATTACATTGGTAAAAAGGGTTTGGCCTTTCTGAAAGCCTGTCTGCAATACAGAACTATTTACATTTTGCTCAACCCATTTTTAAGAGAGAATACTAGCACTTTTTGACATATATTTTACGAAAGAAGGATGAACATGGCGAATAGACTATAGTTTAAAGGAGAGGTAACCTCTCTCTCTTTGTGGAGTCACTAGCGAAAGTTTTAGCTATCTGTCACAGACAGCATTACAACCAATACATATACTGAGAGTGGCCTTTGAGTCTGCATCTTGCTCATGATTAGATGGTTATCTTGTCTGTTTCATTTTCTGCTCTTGATTCCATAACTTCCCGCCCTAATTTTGTATTTGTCAATAGGTTTCTGTCCTATTCTTGTGTTTGTTCCCTTCACGTTGTTTCTTCCCCATCATTCTATCTTTCTCTCTCTCTTTCTCACTTTCTTCTTTTCCTCTCTTCCTCGTCTCTCCCCACCTCACCAGTCATCCTCTTTCCTCTCACCTCCCTGCCGTCTCTCTATTGCTCCTTCCCCACTTCTTCCTTGTCTCTTCTTCACCAACCCCATCAGTTATCATTGGTTCCCATGCACTACAGTGTCGTTGTATTTTTCTCTCACACAGTGAAAACTGCTGCAGCCGTTTCTCTTTGAATTCCGTTTTCCAACTCCATCTCGCTACACTCCCCCTGTTGCCAACCAGCCACTGAATGTCGCTTGCTGCTTTCCCGATACCTGAAGAATTTCACCATCTTAGAGCATTGTTGTCTAAATTTCTAAAATGCATTTAGATGCAATTTTGCAGCCATTTTGGAAGTATACAAAACAACGGAGGACAATGTTGGAACTTTTTATTCTATACTTCAAGGATTGTCACCACGTTGCATCTGCAGGTAAAGTGACAGCCTCTTGAAAGCACAGAAAATAGCAATCCAAGATGGCCGCCTTCCACTATTGTTCCAGTGCTTGCACTACATTGGCAAAGCCAATAATGGAACCCAATACATATTGGCAAAGTGAGGCTGATATGCTATACCAATGCTTGAGACATTATTATCATTGTCATACTTTCCAATCTATAGCAAGTTTACTCAATTACCAGACAGCTGTAAGCAGTAGTTTATGCTGTTCTGAATCAGGGTATACGATATTGTAATAAACTTCTGCTTTGAAATCACTGGGCAGGGAGCGCTGTCTATGTCCTTTTTGTGGTTATTGTCCATTGTAGCTTAAAAAATGAAAAGCCTGGATTTTTTCAACTTTGAAAGTGAATTTCAAGTATTGGCATCTGAATGAATCTATGTCCTACCTCCAAATCACATTTTAACTCTTCTAATATGGAAATATGATTGTTCATAGGCAAATTCATGAATATCAGATTTTACTGTTCATATGATGGTGCTTTCAAGCACATCCAGAGTGCTTGCTGAGGATCTTGCTACCTATGACCGAATGCATCACTTTTTCTGCCTAGGACAGTAAAAATTCAAGCTCTGCTTAAAGGTACATAAACAAATTGCTAAATCGGAAACAAAATTCCTATAATTTTAGTATTATGAATATTGAGGACAAATAGTTTCAGGGGTGCATTTGGGTGCACATAGAAGTGAACAGGAAAAGTTGAAGGACATTCAAGCATACATAGATCATCAGACAGAAGCAGACAACCAGGGCTTGGAGGCTTTTCAGGAGGGTGCTGTGTACCAATATAACCAATATTGGTGTCTATATTTATCTCCTGCTCACGAAACCATAATGTGCCTAGAAGCAGCATCATTACACTGCTAGCTGAGCAAAGACATGTCCCCATAAGAGAGAGACTGTAGGCTCAAGTACATTAAAATCAGCTTTGCTGTTGGAGGAAAATGCCTCTTTTTGCATGATCACTATCTTTTTTGGGACTGGTGCTGCTGGTTTTTTGACTTTGTGCACTGGCACTCTGCTAACGAGGCCCCAGTGCATCAGCTCTGACCCCTGAAATATGTTGAAATTGGATATATTCTTAATTAGCATATTACCTTACCTATAAGTCACTAGTAAATGGTACGAAGTGTATCTAGGACCGGTAAGTTGTAAATGTCACAAATGGACAGTCACCCATTGCGCCATCCGTGACAGTGCAAACATGACTGCAGGCCTACCATTGTAGCCTGTCTGTGCAGTTATAAAACTGCAGATTCAACCTGCCAAAATAACTCCTTTCGAGAGACCTAAAACGTCCTTTTAAAAATTAATAAGTCATCCCTAAGTAGGTTTTACTGGTCATAAGCCAGGGTGGCGTGGTATATACACGTAAAACATGTAAGATGTAATTGTTAACCCCTTCGCTGCCAGTCTCCCCCGCCCCCCTCTGTGTCAAGCCTTTTTATTTATGCTATTTGGGGTAGTTCGCACTTGTGTGGGTGCCCAAAACAGAGTCAGCCTAAAACATATATTTTTTTAAAACTGCCCTTTTGTACCTACTTGGTTCCCCCTCAGTTTTTCATTATATATGTTTTTAGACTGACTTTGCTTTGGGCACGGACTCAAGTTAGGTATCAATTTTATTGGGAGACCGAGGGAAATGCTGGATGGTGGGAAATTTGTGCTGGCGTGGTGATTCCACAATATTACACACTGAAATGTGAGGAAAGTGTGACTTATTAGCAAAATTTGAGGTTTGCAGGAGATTCTGGGTAATAAAACACTGGGGGCCACGCAGGCCACACTGCCAGCCAAGGGCCAGTCCATGCACACCGTCAGTCAAGCGACATCCATGCACACCACCAGCCAATTGTCATCCACGCACACCAAAAGCACACCGCCAGCCAAGCGACAGTCTTCGCAATCCACCAGAAGAGCGCCATCCACACACACCGCCAGCCAAGCATCATCCACGCACACCGCCAGCACATACCAGACAAGCTCCACAATGCACACTGCCAGCCAAGTGACAGTCCACACACACTGTTAGCCAAGCGCCATCCATGCACACTGCCAGCTAAGTGCGATCCACGCACATTGCCAGCCAAGCGCCATCAATGCACACCGCCAGCCAAGCGCCTGCCATGCACACCACCAGCACACCGCCAGCCAAGTGACAGTCCATGAACACAGCCAGCCAAGTGCCATCCACGCACATCACCAGCCAAGTGACAGTCCATGCACACAATCAGCCAAGCGGCAGTCCACGCACACTGCCAGTCAAGTGAAAGTTCACACACATCGTCAGCCAAGCACAAGTCCACACATACTGCCAACAAAATACCAGTACACACACAGCCAGCCAATCGCCAGTACACACAGACCATCAACCGAACTCCAGTTCACACACACACAGAAACTTTCCCTAGTGTCTAGTGGTTTTCTGCCCCCCTGGGGGCAGATTAGCCTAAAAATATCACTGATCTGGCCAAAATGTGTGCCCAAAAGAAAGGGGAGCAACCCTTGCCTAAGGAGACGCTGCCTGACATGCCTATAAACATATCCCTGGTGTCTAGTGGGCTCTCTGCCACCTGGGGGGGGGCAGCTTGGGGCTATTGTCCCCATCTGCCCTACAGGGGGGGGGCAGAGAGTCTGTTCCCATTTGTTTTTAAGGGGGTGGGGGCATTGGCATGCCATTCTGGGCAGCCCCCACCCCTACTCTGGCTAAAAAAAAATACTCTCTAGTGCCTAGTGGGCTTTCTGCTTATCTAGAGGTGGGGGCATTGGCATGTCCATTTTGGGTAGCCCCCGACTCAATGCATAACAAAAAAAAAATCTGTAGTGCGCAGTGGGCTTTCTGCCCCCATCTGCCTCCAGGGGGGCAGAAAGTATAATCTGGCCAAAAAATATGGGAGGAGCAAAAGTCCTTACCCAAAGGGCCGCTCCCCCCTCCCTGCTGTCTAGTAGAGTGGATCCCTGCTTGGAGATCACACTCCGGCGCCAATCCCCAAGCAGGCATCTACTAGGGAGGGTACCATTGGAAAGGGGAGATTCTCCCCTTTCCGATGATACCTCTCCTGTCAGCCTATGTGCTCGGGGAGGGCGATTGGCTCATTTCACTTTCATTTTCAGTGAAATGACATCAGTGCGCCATTCGTGCTGATCGTCATTTCACTAAAAACCAAAAACAGCCCCGGGAGCTGAGAAAGCTCTTTCCCAGCTCCTGAGGCTGTTGTTACCAAAAGGAAATCCCTCTTCTGTAAACAGCAGAGGGATTTCCTGTTCATGTGCAGATGATGGAACAGTTCCGTCATCGACACAGGAGGGCCACGGCAAATTATGGAACCGTTCCATCATCCGCATAGAAGCGGTTAAAAATGTCCTTACAGTGACAAGACCCCAAACGCTATTCATACTGTAGCATGGTAAGCTGTTCCACAGGAAAGCACTGGGAAAGAATATTTAATTGAGTAATGTTATTGTCACCTAGGAAACATTTACAAAGTTCATTTTTGGACTTTTTAAAATATTTATTACAAGCCCAATTCACTGGCAAAATCAGATTTGCAATACATATTTTGGAAAAGGGACTTTTGGAAGGTTGCCTATTTCCTGCTTTAAGCCTCTAGAAGTTTGCATGAGCTTCCAACTGCCAAATAGGAGCTGAATAGTCTCCTTGATGAGGTGTAAACTTGCTCACAAAATTTAGACAAAGGCCATGGGTGTGGGGAGGTGTTCTGCTCCTCTGGCAGGAGGACCATCAAGGCTGTGCCCTGGAATGTAATTAACTTCACTGAGGCCTAATCAGTCACAGGCAAATGTTAGCTGGTACCAGGGCAGTCCCCTTTCTTGTCTACCTAGTTAAGCAGCTTCCAATCCTAGTTGGAGAGGAGCTGCCCTCAGAACTGATTTGAAGTGACCACAGAGAACAGGCTTCTCATTTTCCTAGCCACACCTCTCTGGTCTGGCCTGGCAATTCGGGCTGGACTGTTCTTATTGGGAGCAGGACCAAGTCTGATTTGCATATGGCTGGGTCCAAACTGGAATGGCATGGCAAGAAAAAAAATGATGGATTTAACCCAGTTCTGTGACTGGGGTGAATGTTTGATGTGTTCAGCGTTCCGTCCATCATCTGTTCTTTTTGCACTTGTCGCCCTAGGTGGGAAGGGTATGTCCAGATGTGGGTCTCATGTTTGCTACGCCACTGGATTCAAGCTTGCCTGGCTGATGAGGAGTGATACCCCCATACCGGTCCCAGGATGCTTGTTTCCCGACCAGGGAGGACCTGGCCTGGCAATTCTGACTGGACTATTCCCATGGGGAACAGGGTCAAGACTGATTTGCATAAGGCTGGGTCCATACTGGAATGACATGGCAAGCTAAAAAAACGATGGATTTAACCCAGATCTATGACTGGGGGTGAATGTTTGATTTGTTCCGTGTTCCATCCATCATCTGTTCTTTTCACACCTCTCGGGTGGGCACAGAACTTTGAACAATGGATGACAGGTTTTGCCATTTTCGTTTTAGGTAAAGAAGGGCACTGTGAGATTGTTTGCAGTAGGGCACACAGGAACTACTACCTGGAGGCCCCCCACTCACAGACTAGTGCCAGTTATACATGTGGCACCCCTGGACACCCTCTTCAGAACACTACTGGACCTTTGGAAGACAGAAGGACTGCACCTGCTGTTCAGAACTGTGAGGAGATCCGAAAGGCTGGGCCTGCTCTCACTTGTACTCATGATAAAGAAATGGAGACCCTGGGTCAGTTAGTTGACCTCTTGCTAGGCTACAGGGACACAACAAGCAGCTAGAAGCCTTTTTTCCTGAAAAGTCAAGTTGACCACTTACAACTGGACCTGCCTTGGACCCCTCTGATGGTTTCTACTGGAGTGAGTTTTGACCCCCAAGTGTTGCTGTTGGGGTCCTGGGACCCTTGCACGTGTCAAAGTATACTCCTCCTATCATTCTGAGAAACCTGGGTCTTGAAAACTTTTTGGCTCTAAACACCTCCGGAGGACTGGGACAAAGGTGCGTTGCTGCTGGGCCAAAGATTTAGGTTGCTTCCTCTCAGAGCTTTTCTGCAGCAGCAAATCGGTTTTAGTGGGACGTCACGTAGAGGGGATCCGGCATCGTGGAGCCTTGTTTGCCTACAGTTTGCAGCCTTGCCCTGCTGGAGGAATCCAAACTCGTTAAAATTGACTATGTCTGAACATTGAAATCTCCACAGAGCAAAGGCACCAAAAATATCCGACTGGCGAGGGACCTACCTTGGATGGTGAATTTTGGATGTCTCCCACTCAGAGCTTTCCCACCAAAAGTTAACAACTTCATCTGACGGCTATCTGGCCTTGTGGGTCCCTTTTTGGCCGCAGCCTGCTGCCTTGCCCTGCTTAGGAATTTTAACTTCCATTTCAGTGATTTAGTCAGAAGGTAAAACTTCTGACCAGTACAAATCTAGTGTCCAGTCTGCGCTCCACTGCAGTCAGACTTAAATCGCGCCTTCATCCCAGTCAAGTGCAACCAGATGACCATGCTTGATGCTTAAAGAATTGTGTGGTTAGTTTTAAATTTAAACTTTAAAAATTCATATCTCAGGTTCTCCTTATTGGATTTGTATCATTCTGTTAATTAAATTATTCTCTAGTTTTATTATTTGGAGTGGGATTTTATTGTGCTGTGGTCTCAACTGTTTTACTATTTTGGTACTTCTAGATGCTTTAAAAAAAATAAAGTTGTGCCTGTCTACTCCGTGCCATAGTTACCAGGGGTAGAGCTCAAGTTTAGATTACTAAAACCTTTAGTGGACTTAACAAGAATAGTCACTGCGTTGCTTGAGGTGGCCCACCATCCATCCCACCTAATAATCAACTTTCTCACAGCTGAAGTTCAGGAAATGACTGACAGTTCTTAGAAAGAGTGTGATGTGCGTGCAATGTGATGCTGCATTTGACAGTGACAAAGAATCGCGACCTAAATTAGCCAAAACACAAGGATTAATTCATCTGAACATCTTTTTATCATTACCAACCCCCCTTTAAGTACAAAAATAACTAAACCTCTGTCAGACTCATAAAAAGCCTCATATCAAGCTGAAGGTCGACAGCAAGCAATGAGAAAGATTACTGCAATGGTCTCTTTTGATTGTAACATCAGTTGGTAACATGTTTGGGTAGATTTCATGCAATTGGTACTTTTTCGATAGATTTTAAATCTTCTGATTTTCCTTCCTGCTGTTAAATTGCCATCATAAAGAGACAGCACATTATTGACGCTGAGTGCCTACATGAATAATATTTCAACATTTTAAAGTGGAAGATGCCCTAAGTAACCTTAATTAAAATGTTTTCAATAAACAAACAGGAAGTAAAAGTTTACATTTACCGTTCTCTTCTAAAAACGCTAAGAGGATGCATCTTGACTCTGTTCCATCCATAGCATAATCCAGGGGAATGTTTCCATTTACATCCTGCAGAAGTGCATTGGCTCCAGCCTAGGTTGACAGAAGGAACAAAAGAAATGGGGAATCCTAATTTTAGCATATACTGATAATACATTTCTTATAGTTGCATGCACATAATGTAAAGTGAGTGACTATAACATATGCAACAATACATAATGTAGCTATTCAAAAGTAGCGAATGATGATCCTTGTTGCTCATATAAAATCATACTTTTCTTTGCTAACACAATCCCCGAATTGTTTTGTAGAAATCTAACGCATGCTTCAGATTCGATACAGGTGAAAATATTTTCACATGTATTATATTTGGCACCACTCATTACAGAACGAACAAACATTTCTAAGTACCCCTGGCGTTTGCCAATACATTTTTGCTTCATGCGCCTCTTTGTTGCTATTCACTATGGAGGAAAGCCTGTCCTTTTGTCTCAATCTTTAATTGCTAATGTGTGTAAGGACCACTTATTCACCCCGCTAGAGATCACACGTGAACTGCTACTCTGTACACAGGAACGCCATTTGTATTAAAGGTGCACCTCACAAAATGTGTTTCTGTCTTATGTCCACAATTGCCCTGCCCAGCACTCTGTTACTCTCCAAAATGGGCATGCAAATATTTGTTCGATTTTCCCATTGTGTCTTGTTTAATTTTGAGCAACGCCCAATCAGTTCAGAGTAACTCAATAATGCACACAGACTATGGGGCCGATTCCGATCTCGGCCGGTAGGGCTCCGAATCGGATTCGGCTTCGGAGCCCTATTTCCCGACCGATTCGTACGTGCGTACGGACGAGCGAGTACGATGCGAAATCGCCGACCGACTCGTTCGGGCGTCCCAACCCCTCCGACCGACACGTTCCCGGGTCGAACCGCACCGACCGACTCGCTCGGACACGATTCGCACCGCGCAATGGAGACGTTCCCCGGCCGGGTAAGTACGATGCGCGCCGCGAGCAGTCCGACCGACACGCGCCGCCCGGCTCGAAAGAGCAGTCGGAGCCATACTTCGGGGGTCCGTGTCGGACCCCCCTGTATGCGTGTACGGCGCGAGTCGCTTCGCCGGGTACCCGCTGTAGGGGGCGCCCTTGTTCGCCTCGCCCCCATTGAGGCAATGGGAGCCCGCGTACGCGTTGTACGACCGGCTCTCATTGACTTCAATGGGAGTCCGACCGACTCGAGTACGATAGCATACGGAAGCATCGTACTCGTTCGGTCGGGCTGCACGGGTCCGATTCGGTCGGAAATCTCTCCGGGTCCGGCTCGGTCGGAGAGATTTCCGGCCCGAATCGGAATCGGCCCCTAAATGTCTGGCAGACCTATGGATTAGATTATACATTTATTTACTACGCTTTTGTTGTTGGTGGCACCTTTGCACTACAACAAATTAATCTAGATCATGCATTTCTAAAATATAAAATATTAATGTATTTCAGCACAAAAGCCTTATACAAACGTAGTTTGAACAGGAGCAACCATCTCTCAATGACATCTCTTGGAAAGTTCTGCCAAGGCAGCCCAGAATAAGGGGTGATGAGCCTATGGCGAGATGCTGGTCCTGGCGCAGGGGCTGGTGGCAGCGGCGGATGACTCCGCCAGCACCAGCCTATAAAACACGTAGGCATTGGTCGCTGGGCTCACGGGGCCCAGGAAGTGTTACACTTCCGGGTGACCAGGAACTGGTTACTGCCAGACTCCGCCCCTTTAAAAGAGGTGACGGAGAGGCATAACAGTTTCTTCTCACCACTCGCCATCTCCAGTAGGCCGATGCTGCCGGCTGCCCCCACGGGGCAATACTAATCTGTTTTTTGTACCACCCACCATCCCCTGAGGCAGCGGTTTTGTTGTTAGTACTGAAGTTCTCCTGTTGCAGGTTGCTATGTGTTTTGTTTCTCCCTTTCAGCTTCCAGGATGTAAGGGCATTGTTTGTGTTTGTAGTCTTTTTCTGCTCATTTGCAACTTTAACCCCTTTTTTCTTGCAGTGAATAAATGTTGTATTTTATGTTAGTATCCTTGGTCTGCGGTGGTGAGGTCATGATTGGTGGGGCATTTATGGTCTATAGAAGGCATCCTTTTACCTGGGATAGGTGGTGACAGTGGTCTCCCGGGTTCCTCCAGGGGGTGCTTACGACAAGTCGGCTAGAGAGTGCGGGGAGTGTGGGAGTGCACGCTGCCAACAGGCCTTTACGGCCAATCCCCGCACAGGTGCGTGGGTGCCAAAGCTAGCAGCATAGGCCCTTGGGGTATTTGAGGGTGTAGGGGGTGCCCAAGGTAGGTAACCTTTGTGGGAAGACGGACCCCTGCACAAGATCACTACGGGGGGACCTCATAGGTGGACTAGTCATGATCTAACTCGTAGGCTCAATGTAGGATATGCAGGGACAATGACTAGTTTATGGTTAGGAATGGCTGTGTATTAGAGTCTCCGTTAAGGTTAGCCATAAAAATGTGTAAATAATACTGTATTGAAGTGTATTCGATGTTTCTGCATATTAATTTTTGTAAAATTATATTTAAAGTTGTATTTGTGTTTTTTGTGTGTAATAAATATGGCCGGGGTCTTTACGAGCCCTAACCCAAACTTTTTCTGAGAGAAATGTTTGGTGTAGTCTCTGCCAAAGTGGGGTGATGGGGGGGGATTTGTAGGTGGTCTGCTACCAGGTTAAGGGGCTGGGACTCGGCAATACCTGACCATATGCCCAACTATGGTTGACCTATTATCTGGCTAATTAGCTAATGTGACATTTATTGACGGGCAGAAGAGCAGCCCTCTAGACCCGAATACCAAACATATACGGACCTGTATAGCATTTGCTTTGAAGTAGAATGGGGGATAAAATAGCTTTTGTCATAAAGCAGAAGCCAATGCTGTCTCTGAAATCAGGGAATGTATAACGTGAGAAACAGTGTGTCCCAATTTAAATCTTGCAGGATTCAATTATGTCATGATATATTATGTGAGCTCATAAACCAGCTTAGGCAAAGTTTTAAATTGATGCCTGACCTCTTCAAAAATAGGGTTATAGTTTTCCTTTTTTTAAAATGTGCCAACATTGGGCACAAACATTGGACCAGCATTTGGACCAAAAAATGATGTGCTGTTTTTGTTGTCTTCTCCAACATTTCAATATATTCTTCTCCTTTTTATTACTTCTTTTCTGTTCATTTGAATGTACTCTGATACTTCTGGATTAGACAACAGTATATAAAAATTATATAAAGCAACTAGAAGTAAACAAAAACCATTACATCTTATACCACGCAGGGCTGAACATGCCTATAGGTATTGTTATACATGGTTTCTGAACCTAATCTCAGGTTAAGTGGATTTCTCTGTATCTTTCTGCCACCATTCCCAATCCCTAAACCCATCATCCTAAACATTACCCATCCCTGAACCCGAAATTCCCACAGTATTCCTAAACTCCAACCAAGAGTAATGTAATTTTGGATTTTTCTTAAAATTATCTTTCCTTTAAAATGTTTCCTTTAATTTTAGATTTTTTTGCATTTACTTAAAATTGTCTGTCCTAAAAATAGGTTTTCCATGATTTGGTTTCCTCCAATGTAGTTTCTCAGTTTTTGTTTTCCATTAGTTCACACACATCATTCCCAATCATCTGCTGGAGCTCCAAGCCCTAAGGAGCCTGATTGAGCTGGTATCTGTGGACATGCAGAACATAGAATCAAGAAACCGACATCGGACCTTCTTGGTAGCATATTGCCTTCATGTACTTAGCACTTTGTCAGGTTGCATGAGATATTGGCCAGATTGTTTACACCTGATTTGCTGGAATGAAAGAGTGCAAAACGCAAACAGCCGGTAAGCAGTGAACAGTCGACAGAAATTTATTCCAAAAAAACAACTTTTCCTGTGATTCATTGCCATACCAAGAAAAATGTGCAGCATGAATTCAGAAAAGACATAACCTACTCAATTCCAGTTGCCCTTGGTCCCACTCAGAGTTTTATTTTCATCTTCGTAAATCGCATCACCCTGAAAGCTCAAATCGGCATTTGGAAATCTGTGCTGCCAGAGCATATAGGCACAGGGCTGGCTCTAGGGTAGTGCAACCGGTGCAGCCGCTGTGTTTAGAAATAATACAGGTTTAAAAAGCACCTGCTGCAGTCTCTTTGTTGTCCAGCAGTTTATAGGCAACAATGAAAATGTCAAGATAACTGTTGGTTAATGTTCCTGCTGGCGAGAGAGCGGAGTTTTGTCTAGTGGCAGTTTCCGCTCATACTAAAGTAGCACAGAGGGTTAATATGCCTGCTGCAAACAACATGTTCCACGCAAATCACCAAACTGTATTTTATGTGGATCACTAAGTAGGTTACTGCTTTTGTCACAGAGACCCTTTTGTTACTTGCAGCTCAAAAGTTACATCTCTAATATAGCGCAGTGAGCTATGAACTGCCATCAAAGAGCTGCCAGCAACCTGCAAGGGTACAGTTTAGAACGTTAAGAATTTTCCCTAGTCTTTCATTATCCTAATGTTACCAATAAGGGTTCATTTGGGTAGAAATACATTCTTATTAATAAAGCCAACCACTGTGATATGTTTTAAATCCTGAGTTTGTGCTTCTCCAGACCAAACACTTAAAATATACTGCCTACTAGTATTGGTGACATGTGAGTCCTACACCTTGTAATCTTCATTGTCTTAAGTAAAATTTCCTATAGGCTGATTTGCACACACAATATTCATTGGCTCTCTATAATGTGTGTGATATAAAGTGCTTTGACACACTTCACTGGTATGAGTAGCACTATAAAAGAAATGGAATACATGTGAGAGAGGGGCTGAGGATAGATGAGGGCCACTGCTGGAGCGTAGTAGTGAGGAATTCGTGGAGAAGTAGGTTGGGGGGGGACCAACAAAGATTGTCTCACTGGGCGCCACCAGAGCTAAATAGAGCAGGCTCTGTAAGAGGCACTACTTGTCAGTGAACAAAAGTTAAACATTTTTTTAAAAAAATTACAGAAGAAGACACTCAACAATATCTGGAACCCAAGCTTTAAGGACTGGCAGCCAGGAGGCAGCCCCCCAACCCCACCCTACCCAGGGCTCTTGGTTTTTATTGATACTTCGTCATTGCAGTCTCTTATCTCTGAATCTCATTTTAGAAGCCTCCAGGCTCCCTCTACTGTTCAAAGCAGAACGCCATTAAAAGGTCCAGACCAGTTCTGTGTCTAAATAAATACACTCACCATCAGCTTAATTTTAGGCTGCTAAAAGGTTCAATTTTTCTGAATTTGTAACATTTATATACAGGATTACATTCGTTTTTAGTGACCTATGTCAATGATTGCTCCTGCCTTCACTGAAAATGTTCTATTTTTGTTTGTGGAGTTTTATATAGCGCGATCTAGACCCGGAGGCATCAGAGCGCTTTACACGAGCACCAGTTACGTTACAGACGGACACATTCATTTTTGTTAGGCACGGGGAGATTGAGTGATTTGTACAGAATCACAGAATGTTCAGCGTGACTGCCGAGAGTCGAACCCGGCTCCACAGCTCTGAGGTCGACCGCCCTACCCATTAGGCCACATTCTCTCCACTGATGTCAATGCTATTTTTGTCCAGTTCCCTTTTATGAAACGTATTTCTGCTAACCATCTAATAAAACCTTCGTTTTATCAATATGACCTTTGTAAGAGAATTGCTTGAGTTGCCGGTTGATGTGTGCATCTCAACTTCTCACTGAGTAAGCCTCGCACTACCCACAGGTGATACATGGATACTGTAAAACGTCTTTGATTTGCCTCTGTGAAATTTTAATGGCGAGGTTGTTTTGTGTGCGTAACCGTAGCTCATATGAAAGTCTTTGGACACTCACACCGCTTCTGGGCTGTGGGGGATAACTTTCAAAGTTAAATTGTGATTCCTCAGTACAATGTCCATTACTTATTAAATTTCAGTAGAAGTCAAGGCATGAGCAAATGACATACAGTGAACATAAGATCTTGTATTGTGGCATATTCTGTCTACACAGTCTGATTACATTCAAAGTGCAGGTGCTCGTAATGCGTTCAGCAAAGGTTTTTTTTTTATACTTTACGGATAATGACGCCGAAATATCATTTAGAGAAACACATTGTATAAATGAAAATGTGCAATATACCACCCGCAGTAAAATATCCTAATCGTATATTTGTTTTGCAATTACCAAAAGTAATAATAATCAGTGCTTAATTTGAGCCCGTGCTTTCCGGTGCTCAGCACAGGCACTTAATTGGTTTCAGGTGCTCGGCACCAGCACCTAATTGTCAACACCAAACTTAGAAGAGTCTACCACATGGTGGCGCTGCTCATCTAATTTAGAGATGAGCAGAACAAGGGTTGTTTAGGAATACAATATCCATTAAAAAGGCTAATACCTACCTCCCCAGCCATTGCTTTAGCTTTGGGGACCTGGAATAATCTGAACTGTCGCATTTACATGCGAGAGAGATGGTTTGTAGTTGTTTTGGCAGCGATGACAAGGGCGATGGGTGGTGCAAGCTGCAGTGGCCTCCTTGTCAGAGCCCTGGCACTTAATATTTTACAAATTAAGCACTGATAATAATATATACAGTAAGATGTTTGTTAGTGCATTAAATTATATTACATTTACTAGAAAATACAAATTCATTGAATCGGCCTGCCATTAAATTGCTCAAAACATATTGAAAAACTTAGCACCCAAATCAGAACCTGTGCTAAAAACACATATATGATACAGTAACAGTTCACCTATAATGACAGCATAGAGTCTACGGATGTTATCTAGATAGGATTCACTCAGGCAGGAGCAGCCCGTTGAGAAAAGAGAGGTGGGGCTGGGGGGTGGGGCTCAAGGACGACGAGGGAAAACTAATTATTTATTTAATTTTCCCTCATTGTTGTCTGTCGAGTCCCCCCCACCCCGCCCCACCAAACCACCGCCTCACCACTCTTACCTGCACGGGCCGCTCCTGCACTCAGGACTACTAGACTCAGAAAATAAACCCCGAATAAGATCATAACAGGACTGTTAGGTAACTGCAATGTTTGACTGTCAGTTTTAAATAAAAAAAAGAAGGTTTGGAGGGCTCTCTCTGTTGGTCTCTATGTATAAAGCCTGGAATGCTTTACCATTTTCTTCCAGGGCCAAACCGAATACAAGAAAATTCAAGAAATAATTATAAACACATCCGTTTACCTATACAATATAACTGTTAAGTTTAATCAATAAGTTGCTACGCTACGCCAGTCATTTCTTTGCTGTCAGCTCCGGGACACCTCTTTTTGAGGTATCTGTGCACTTAATAAATGCCATTTTCAATAATTAATTCATTGATTTAACATGGCCGATTTGCATTCAGCACATTCTGCTGCTGTGATCTATCTACAGAGTCTGCATATTTAACACTAGCTATTTCACTGCTCTGCATGACCCGTAAGTATCTGTGTGACAAACAGAATAACAACAAGGGACATGCTTAGAAAATGTAAG
The DNA here is from genome assembly GCA_963921515.1 of Calotriton arnoldi. Classification (NCBI taxonomy): domain Eukaryota; kingdom Metazoa; phylum Chordata; class Amphibia; order Caudata; family Salamandridae; genus Calotriton; species Calotriton arnoldi. The sequence goes on along the minus strand of CAWUFW010006599.1, from coordinate 68,377 downwards.
AGCATTCGGTAAACCTCCACCGAACTTTGCCGAAAAGCACCAAAGCAGAGGAGATAAATTACGGTTCTTCTGTATTGATTAGATAACCAACAGAGATAGGGGTGGGAATAGAGTTAGACTCTTGAGACAGATGGAGTCCAGATACATTGTGGAATTAAGAACTGAAGCACCAATGCTGCTCTAGAGGAGGAACTGTGGACTCACATAGGTTGAAGACAGGATGTTTTTTCATAGTACCACAATAAACATGCCAAGTTATCCACTTTTGTACCAGTATTGTTGTATATGTATAGATTGGATTTCCTTATGAGATATACCTAGATAGTATGTCCACAATATGCATTGATATGGTTACTTTCCAATACAATTTCGTGTTTCAATTGTGGCGACTGTATGATCGATGAAGAGTAGGCCCATTCAGGGTGCGATTTCCGTCGTAATACTCGGAGTTTAAAGAGCATATATAAGAGTTAGAAATACAGAGGATATATGGTTCCATTTCCATTTTCTTATTCTTCAATTTTGAAATTTCTCAATTTTGAGATTCTGTCTAATTTACTGGCATTGAGTTGTTGTGATCTGTTATATTTATGGATCATTTATCAATTTCCTATAAGAATGTAATTATTGGAATCATGAGTTAGGGAACATGTCATTTTTGATAGGAAACTCTGAAATACATTCATCATAAAAAACGAATTTGTATGTTACAAAATGGCCACCATGTTTGTAAACAAAGCAGGGGTTTAAGAATTAAGTCCCTTTTTGATGTTTTTACCAGCCAAACTGCCCAATGAAGTAAGTTCTTGTTAATAAGGTGATTGTTCACATAGGTTCACTGACATTGACAAAGGCCAGGAGGCCGAAACGCGTTTGTTAGTTTCTTTTTATTGATGGTTGCTCAACAAATAAAATAATTATCTGAAATTGCAAAGCCTGGAGTGCTCAGCGTCTCTTTTCAAGACGTGGCAGTGTTTGTGTTTGTCTGTCCTCGCGAGCTGAGGCACCTGCTGTGCTGAGAGCGGCGACTGCGACGGAAAAGCAGTTGATACATATGTATGTATAAAATCCGTTCAGCAGTTTGGGCTGTAGCTGTATCAAAAATTCCTATGGAAAAATGAATGGGGAAAACGCATTTGGGGACACCTCCTTTTTCTCTGACCCCACTTGACAGATCACCCCAAAACTTTCCATGCACAAACAATAACAAAGTAGCACCTTTTTGGGTTGTTTCGTGGAGATTCGTCTAATGGGGCCAAAGTGATTTGTAACACAAAAAATGCTTTTTCTATGGAAACACAATCCTAACTATAACTGCCCAGTGGCGACCGCCACTAGGTAAAATATATATAAAAAATGTAGTTCTGAATTGGATTCAGTCCCTTCAACATTGGGGTACCCGTGCACACTGAACGTGTGTAGTCCCCGTCAATATATCCAATTTTCTCCCATTTTACAGATAAATATGCTGGCACACCAAAGTGGTATGATTTAAAGGCATCATTTGTTATCTGAAGACATTTCGGTGTGAAGCCTTTGTCAAAACCAAAGCACATACCCTATTACCTAATCATCGTGTCTAACCCTAGACACCAGAGGCACACATCGTGGATATCTGTCACTGACATTTTTGTATGACAGTCCCAACAAGGCTTAAAGCCTGTAGTATTAGGTGGTGACATTTTCCTATCCAAACTGAAAAAAATGTTTGGAGAAAAAGGCTTGTCCACTGAAGAGAAAAAGAGGAGCTAATTCTTGATCCACATATGAAGACATGGAAAGGAAAGAACTGACATCAGCACTCATGGGTGGAACCTGTATATGGCTCCAGTCGTCACTTCTGGGGTGGAGCAGAGTCAATGCGGAGCTACAAGGCACAATCTACCAGCATGCAGGGGCTATGTTGATAATCTTTTGGATCCATTTTGGCACCTGGGGGTATTCACAAAATGAGGATTCTGCAGTTAGATTATTCAGCAGAAAGAGCATTACAGAAGGTAAGCAACTTGTTAATCCAGCATTTTGAGTGTTGGGATCCAGGGCATCTCACATGGACTGGGACAATTCCCTGTACCAACCTTTGCCAGTTTTTCTTCTGCTATGTCAACTGGTGCATTTTATTTGTACATTAAATTACCATTTTACAACTAATTTATATTTAATCGTATTTATAACTGTTTAAATTAATTTATTTAAGTTTTTTATTTAAATAGTTTATTGTAATTAAATTTAGCACACTTTCATATGGGGTTTTAATTCCGTACGTGCACTATTTTCCATAGAAGGCTGTAGCAGTACTGTTAGACCATTGTCACTAGCACCCAATCCATCGATTATTAGATTTTTGCTTTTTTGCATTTTATTTGTACATGAAATTACAATTTGCCTTTGACTATAGTTTGCTTGAAGTACTCCATTAGGGACCCTTGCTCATGTGGTAACCTAATATAGCACAGCTCCTTAGTGCCTTTAGGGTTTCCCTGGTATGCTTGTAATGAGCACTGCTTATGAGACACTTCTACTCCCCCCAAAAAACACAGTCTGCCACTGGCTTCCTATTGTGTTTTCACACCCCATAACGTCATCAGGTGTGCAGAAGCTCCAAACACGACCTTGCAAACCCACTCTCTCCAGAGGTTTCAAGCCCATCTTTTGATCCACCATGTGATATCTGCTCCTCGCCAGGTGAATGTTTGAAGGGGATCAATATCATGTGACACACAGTGGAACAGTTGTGTTGGCAGGTCTGGAAATGGCTAGAAAGTCATTACAGTGAACAAGGTTAAAAAGGGGGTAAAAAGAGATAGTTCCAAGTGATGCATAAATGGAGGCACCAGCAGGGTTTCAGAAGAAAGGGGGGTAAACTCTTACTATACATGGGCTCTTTTTTTGCCATACAGTCATTTATTATAAATTCGGATTGGCCCTTGCAGTAATGAAATTAAACAAAATGCTTGACATTTCATTCACGCACACATTATATCTATATTTGGAAAAGAACATGGAACCTATGTTTGGTCATTCACATCCATCTTCAAAAATGGTGGATAACAACCAGACAACTTTGCTTTACTTTGCTAATGCCAGTGAAACACTGGAGTGTCAATAAATAGAAATCTTCAATTTCCTTTATTTTGCTTTATTTTTTCTAATATGCGAGAAATTCCACACTGCCAGGTTAATATTGTAAAGGATTTTTAACAACATCAGTTTTTTATCTGTGAGGGAAGCACATTCCCTGCATTAATGAGCAACACATTTTCAACTTGTTTTTGTAGACAGCTCTGTTCTAAAATTGCATTTTATTATTATGCCGCCACTATTTACACTGGCAGTCATTGTCATGGGCACTACAGGGAACTGTGGTCTATTTTGTGCCAAGCCTGGTTGTGCAAAGAAGCTTTACTAGATACTCCACATTAGTAACGCTACCATCCATTAAAGCTTGCAGACTTCTAGGGCCATTGGTAGCTACCCTTCATTGCACGTAAATGTTTCTCTTTTTATCAGATTGATTGTCAATAAAGAAGCATTCATTTCAAAAGGTAACCCCTTGTAGATATTTGAGTTGAAGGTACTATGACATTAAACTATTTTAAATGAGATTCGGCAGGATATTTTGGACCGTTTCACATAAAGTAAGTACTGGGGGCCAGATGACAAACATTCTGGTTGGCTCTATTTCTTGTCCTTGTTAGTAAGTTAAGGCAGTGCTTTCTTAAAACACCTTTTCCCACAGTATTGTGAAAACTGAATAGTGATGATGGTAATATGTGTAAGTTTATGCACATTTCCTGAGAGGGAGTCTGTTGTGGTGGTGATGTGTTTTGTTGTTTTTTGTGGTGCTGTGAGTCTGTAATGCATTATTGCAATGTGAATTTGTTATGTTCTGTTCTGACTATATTGTTGTGCTATGTCCAGTTATGTTTTAACTGTGTTTTTATGTTGCTTTGTGTATGGAAAATGTTATCGTAAAATACAATAAATGGTATCAGTTCCTTGAAAAGAAAGAAACGGCGCTCAGCAGTCTAGGTCGGTTGCAAGTGGGAATGTTTGTCTCCAAAACTAGGAATGAGTATGCAAGAGTGGGGAGTGGTATTCCTGTGTATCTTGTGCCCTCACACACCCTTGTGAGTGTAAAGCATCATCATTGGGCACTGCTCCTCGTAGGGGTGGCGCTGCAGTCCCTCACGGGCCCTACTAGAGGGCTCTTTGGTGGAGATCTTTTAGGAGTTGCCGCACTTGTGCATGTGGGTGTGTGGGCCAAGTGATGGGTGTGAGTGAAAATAAAATAACCTGTTGGTGCCCCAATAGATTTATTGGGGGGTCCTCTGGGTTAAGCTAAAATCTGGACGGGGATGGAGATGCACTTTAAGCAAATAAAAGAGGGGGAAAAAAACAGATGTATTCCCGCTGCTCTCAACCCGTAAATCAGTGTTTTGTGTGTTTAGAAGTGATGGGTGGTCGACATGTTTCGCACTTTCAATGGGTCCCTATTGGATCCCTACGCACTTCATCAGGACCGTGAATCTGGGTGGAAGGTGTGGGAATCAGGGAAAGACGCCCTATACTCCCACCATACCTACAATGAGGTCAAATAAACGTTTTTCATTTGAGACACGTCTTATTCGTGTGCTCTGGACCAAACCCTCCCCATAGTGGAGTAGGGCCGCATCGGCGTTTGTGGTCGCATAGGGAGTGGACATTTTTCACCCTCCTTCCTGGACCTGAAGACCTGTCAGCAGAATTTCCACTCCCTACCCGACCACAAACGCCGATGCGGCCCTACTCCACTACGGGGAGGGTTTGGTCCAGAGCACACGAATAAGACGTGTCTCAAACGAAAAACGTTTATTTGACCTCATTGTAGGTATGGTGGGAGTATAGGGCGTCTTTCCCTGATTTCCACACCTTCCACCCAGATTCACGGTCCTGGTGAAGCGCGTAGGGATCCAATAGGGACCCGTTGAAAGTGCGAAACATGTCGACCACCCCTCACTTCTAAACACACAAAACACTGATTTACGGGTTGAGAGCAGCGGGAATACATCTGTTTTTTCCCCCTCTTTTATTTGCTTAAAGTGCATCTCCATCCCCGTCCAGATTTTAGCTTAACCCAGAGGACCCCCCCAATAAATCTATTAGGGCACCAACGGGTTATTTTATTTTCACTCACACCCATCACTTGGCCCACACACCCACATGCACAAGTGTGGCAACTCCTAAAGATCTCCACCAAAGAGCCCTCTAGTAGGGCCCGTGAGGACTGCAGCGCCACCCCACGAGGAGCAGTGCCCAATGATGATGCTTTACACTCGCAAGGGTGTGTGAGGGCACAAGATACACAGGAGTACCACTCCCCACTCTTGCATACTCATTCCTAGTTTTGGAGACAAACATTCCCACTCGCAACTGACCTAGGCTGCTGAGCGCCGTTTCTTTCTTTTCAAGGAACTGATACCATTTATTGTATTTTACGTTGTCCTTAGGAGCATTGGTGCAGGACCTATTTCTAACAGCTCCTTGTCCCTCCCTCTCCTGAATTGTGGTTATAATGGAAATGTTATCTTCTGTTGCTTACTTTTCAGATGTAAAAAATGCTGCTATATTTTCAGCCAAAAGCATCGCAAGTTTTGAAAGTTCTTGTGACAAGCAAGCATATACCACTTAATGGTTAGGATCACAAAACGTTTTTGACTAGTGCTATCAAGGAGGTGCTTGCTCTAAACATCTTTGACGACTGTGTTATGAATGCAGGATTCTGGAGGTAGTAATGTGAGACAAGATCGTTTGGGCATATTGTTGTGATTGTGATGTGTTCTGTTTTTGTGCTGCTGTCTTTTGTGCTCTTTCATTACAAAGTGATTTTGTTTAGTTGTACTGAAGTTTTTGTGTTGTGTTCTAACTGTTTTGCCACAATGTGCCATATTATGTTTTAATTTTGGTGTTATGTGGCTTTGTGCATGGTATTATATTATGTTTAGCTGTTTACTTTAGATACTTTGTTGGTCTTGACCCTCTCAGCAGGTTCATCCCCAAACTTTTTGCCTTCACCCTCCTGTTTTCTGAACCTTTTTTTGTTGACTTTTATGACTCTGCGCACTTTACCACTGCAAAGCAGTGCTAAAGTTCTTTCATTCTCTCTTTTACACACGGTGAATTGGCTTATATCTAATTGGCACATTTTAATTTACATTAAGTCCCTAGTAAAGTTGTATGACATTTATAGAGAGCATGTAAATGATATGCTACTAGTGGGCCTCCAGCACACTTTATGCCACCAACTTAAGTAGCCTTTTAAACATATCTTGTTCCTGCCATTCCAGCTTGTGTGTGCAGTTTAAACTGCAATTTCACCCTGGCAAAATAAACCTTTTGCAAGGCCTAAACTTTATTTTTGAAAACATATAATTTACCCATGGCGTAGGCCCTAAACATCCCTTAGGGTTGGGTGCAGTGTATTTAAAAATTTGGACATGTACTTTAATTGTTTCCTGTCTTGGTGGTGAAAAACACTTAAATTCGTTTTCACTACTGCAAGGCCTGCATCTCCCATAGGATAACATTGGGTTACCTTATTACATTTAATAAGACATATCTTTCAATTGGGAGCAAGTATGAAATTCAAGTTTGGCCTCTAAAGAATTGCAATTTAAAATCATCTTTAATGTTACAGTTGGATTTTAAGTTACAATTCTGAATATGCCACTTTTCGAAAGTTGGCAGTTACTTGCCCTAAACATTAAGGGGCCGATTCCGATTCGGGCAGGAAATCTCTCCGACCGAGCCGGACACGGAGAGATTTCCAACCGATTCGGACCCTAGCAGCCCGACCGAACGAGTACGATGCGTACGCATGCTATCGGACTGGATTCGGTCGGACTCCCATTGAAGTCAATGGGAGCCGGTCGTACAACGTGTACACGGGCTCCCATTGACTCAATGGGTATGACGCGAACAAGGGCGCCCCCTACAGCGGGTACGCATCGATGCGGGTCGCGCCGTACATGCACGTGTAGGGGGGACCCATGGGTCCCCCTGTGTGCGACTCACGCAGCTACGCATGCAGGGGGGTCCGACACGGACCCCCGAAGTCCGGCTCCGACTGCTCTTTGGAGCCGGACGGCGCGAGTCGGTCGGACTGCTCGAGGCGCGCATCGTACTTTCTCGGTCGGGGAACGTCTCCATTGCGCGGTGCGAATCGTGTCCGTGCGAGTCGGTCGGAGCGGTTCGGACCAGCGAATGAGTCGGTCGGCGATTTCGCGTACGCTCGCATCGTACTCGCTCGCCCGGACGCATGCACGAATCGGTCGGAAAAGAGGCCTCCGAATCGGATCCGGTGAAGCCGAATCCGATTCGGTGCCCTACCGGCCGAGATCGGAATCGGCCCCTAAGTGTCTGCAGCTTGTATCCTGGGCCACATGACTATTTGCAGTTGGCAGTTGGTCTTTGTGTATTTCTCCCAGACAGTGAGACACAACGGGAGTAGGGGTTGGCAGGATGGACCATCTCTAACTTGATAAGGGGTCCGAGCTGTCACTTACCACACTTGCACATTCCAAAGACTCTGCCTCAGGACACTCACAAGGGGTTTGATCCTAATCTTTGGGCCCCCAGAGAAGCTGGGCCCAGGGAAGGGAGGCAGGAAATTACCTACACTTCTGAAGAGGGAGGACTCCAGAAGCTTCTCCAAGTTCAAAGTGGGCACCAGGTATAAATATTGGACCCTCAGACCCAACTCTCCAGGACGCTTCTGAACATTTGGCATACTTAGGAAAAGGACTGTTATGCTGCTCTGCTGCAAAAAGGGCTGCCCTGCTGTCCTGCTGCCCTGCTGGCTGATTAAGAAGGACTGGAACTGCATCTTGAACCCAGGACTAGCAGAGTGACTCTGAAGGCTAGTTGGCTGGCCTCCTGATCAGAGCCTCAGGGACCGAAAAGGCTCAAACCCTCTTGATTGCCCCATCTGGACTATGACTGCTGTGAGTTCTGCCCCCAAATGGTGCCACCCCAGTCCTGGACCATTGGGAGTGGGCCTGAAGGCACTATGTCAGCCCAACTGTGGTCCTAGCAGAACCATCGCAACGCATTGCCTCACAGCTCCGCATCGGACCCTCTGCTATGTGATGCATCCTAGATGCAGGACATTGTTGCAGCTCCACTGAACCACCACTGCGCTATGCATTCTCAACGCACAACATCTCATCTCAGTCTTGCAGCTCCCCAGAACCGCTGCTGCACGATGCATCCTTGACACAAGACCTCGCATCACAACCCCGCAGCTCCTCAGAACCGCCGATGCGTGATGCCTCCTCGATGCGGGACCTCGCCTTGCAGCCCTACAGCTCCTCAGAACCACTGCTATTTGGTCCCTATATCCGGCCGGTGCTTCACTGAGGTCAGCCTGAACTTGTGACTTTGTCCCGGTCCAGCGAGCCCAGATAACCATAGTTGGTGCTTCGTACTTTTAAGCCCTATTTTTACTTAAATCTTTAAAATTGCATATTTCCAATTATACTGATTTGATTTTTGTCATTTCAGAGTCAAATAATCTATTACATTTCACTGCATTTTTATAGTTGGTGTGGGGTTTTTCTTGTGTTCTATTTTTACTTTATTACTGCTTGAAGTGCTGCATAAAACTTCACACATTGTCTCTAAGTTAAGTCTGACTGCTTTAGGGCCAAGCTACCAGAGGGTTGAGCACAGGTTAATGTGGGGTTTGCTTGTGTTTCATTCTGACAAGAATTGTGGTTGCTGATTGAGTAGAGTCTCACCACCCTCAACCAGTAGCTTAATTTCCTACATACGCTAATGACAACAAACGCCAACATGTGCTTTGCAAGTTCTTGTGCCAAGCAACCATTTCCCCCATTCTAAGGTGGTAAGATAGCGCTTATCTAGCTTTTAAAATGCTTAAGCCACCAGCCATTCCAAAACTGTGGCAGGGACTAGTGGTCTCAACTTAGTGCTCACTTTATGTGATATAGCCAGAGGAGTGCTAAGTTAGGACAAACCCTCTCCCACAGTTTTGAGTTGACTGGTGTCTTAAGTGAAGGAAGCAGTACTATTTTACCCCCTTAGACAGTAGTGAAGGGTTGCTAGTGAAAGGAATTTTCAAGACATGTGCTGCTTTTTGCTAGAAATATATCAGCATTTGTCCACATATCTAAAGTAAATGAACATAACTAAATAACATTACACAAAGTAAATGAACAAAACAATTAAAACATAAGAGATCACATCACAACAGAACAGAAGACAAGGCCAAACAACAACCACAGTACAATAAAACAACAAAACACATCACCACCATAATAAAATGCCACAAAACCAATATGAACCAACATTCTTGTCACACATTATCACATACAAAATGTTGTTTCATAATACTCTAGTAAAAGGAGTTTGGAGCAAGCACAGCCTTGTCAAACCACCAATTACATGAAATAGCGCCAGTCAAAAATGTTTTGCAATCTGGCCCTTTTTGTCTATTTTAAGATAGGTGATACAAAACACCTTTTAACTTCACTTAATAGGGCTATCAGTTTCACCTCACAAAGCCGTTGAGCTAAGCTTCTATTGCCCTAGTCCAAGAAAGGGAAAGCCTACTTCAATAGTAATCATCAAACAGTGCATCCACCCTATAGTCCTCCTGAGAAAGTGGTTAATCATTTAAGGTAGATCGCCTTCTATCACAAACAATATGTTCCTACAAAGCATTTGGTAAAAGTGGTCGCAATATGCACACCAACTTTTATCAAATTAATTGTTTTTTTGCGAACTGACATATGTTCAAGCATGTTGGTTCACAAAATTTCGATTAGTAGGGGGTTGCAATATATTACTGTTAGACTTGGCATCTTTTGGCGTGTTTCCCCTGACTTTTTGCTTTCTGACCTCCCGGTTTTGACTCTGTTTTTGCTGGTGTGATGATTCTGCGCACTTTCCTCACTGCGGTCCAGTGGGAAAGTGCAAGTGCTCCTGTATAAAATGTGTTATGGATTGGTGTTTCCATGATTGGCCTATTTGGTTTATCTGTCAGCCCCTTGTAAAGTGCACTGCGAGTGCCAGGGCCTATAGACCAAATGCTGTTGGTGGGCTGCAGCACTCGATTGTGCCACCCACGCAAACAGCCCGTAAAGTGTAACTCGGGCCTGCCATCGCAGAGCCTGTGCGCAGCCTGGGGCTGCCATGTCGACTTGGCAAGTGCACACACTTGCAAGTCCCTAAACCTTCCCTTTGCTACATGTTAGTCACCCCTAAGGTAGGCCCAAGGTACCCCTGTGGGCAGGGTGCGGTGTATGCGAAAGGTAGGACATGCGGTGTGTGCGGCATGTCCTGATAGTGAATTACAGCCTAGTACGTTTTTCACTATTGCAAGGCTACCTGTTCCCCCTAGGCCAGAACGGGCGGTTTTGATTATTACAGTATATAATCCTAACTGACCCCGGGAACATGGTAGAAATTCGAGTTTAGTATTCCTGGACTCAGAATGATAAAATGCAGCTTTTAGTAAGGTTGGTTTTAACATTCTGTGTTTGAAAATACCACTTTTAGAAAGTGGGTATTTTCTTGTCTAACCATCCAAGCCTGCCTCTGCGAGATTGTGTATTCCGTGTCTGGAATGTGAGTGACAGGGGCTGGGGGATGCCAGGAGACAGGGTGAGTCAGCGCAGGGCTGAATAGCCAGATCGACCTGTAGATGGGTGGGAGGGGTCGCACCTGGGCCCTGAATAGGACAGTGCCTTCCCTCCACAATGCTGGCTCCACCTCCTGTGGTGCGTCTGATGTCCCTGGCCTACTCACTGAAAGAAGGGACGGAGACTTGTCAACAAAGTGCTCCAGAACTGGTTTGGACTAGGCAAAGGCCTCTCTGCCTTCAGAGAACAAAGGAATTTGGGATATAAATATTGGGGCCCTGACCCCATGAATTTAGATCTCGCTGGAATCAAGGAACCTGCCAAGACGAGGAGCTGGAAGAGCTGCCAGGAGGAGTACTGCCCCTTTTGCTGTGTTGTTGCTTTGTTGGGTTGGCCTGCAGTTGCTGCTTCTGTCTTGGGCAGTGAAAGGACTGGACTGAACTTTCTACAAACTTGTGCTGAGTATCTCCAAGGGCCAGGAACCGAGCTGGCCTCCTGTTAAGAAGTCTCAGGGACTACAAAGACTTCACAAGCCTCTGGGTACCGCTTCTGGAACGCTGTTTCAGTTGCCACAGAGGAAGGGAACTGCAACCGACCCCGTCAACCGAATCCATCCCTGGCCGGGGACCTGTTTGCACCGCAGACCGCATCGCCCCGCTTCGCATCGCAACCCTGGTCTCACCGTGGGCGACGTCCGACGCCGCCAACATCGAGCCGCTGCTTGCACCGTGACCTGTGGGCACCGCAGTTCGCATCGCATCGCTTCACTGGGCCAGCCGGACCAGACCGACACTGTCGCTGCAACTGGCTCAAGAGTCGTGACCGCACCGCATTTGGGGCACCGCTTGCACGTCTGCGACGCACCGCTCCGACTCGCACCGCTGTCCGACGCCAGCTCCCGCACTCCGGCTAGGTCGCCTGCATCGCAACCTGTCAGCACCGCATCGAGCATCGTCTCGCCCTGCATCGCACGCCTTGGACTCACCGACTCCGTCTGCACGACGCTCATCGAGCCGCTGCCTGCACCGCATCGAGGACACCGCACCTTGCATCGCTCCGTCTTGCACCGCAACCGCGACGAACGCCGACCGGCTCGTACACTCCGTACCAGCCACAACGAGAAAGGTACTGTAACCGAGTCTGTTCATGACTGTGCTGGCCCGTATCGACGCGGTCGGCTGGAACTATTAGACTCTGTGGTTTTCAGCATCACGGTAGGCTCGGACGGAGCTACCGACTCGTACGAACTTTGCTTTTGTGCTATTCCTGCAAAGAAGAAGTTAACGTATCAAGTATTCATTCGTAAAGTATAGTATTGTGGATTTTTGTCGTAATTGGTCTTGTCTTGAGTATATAAAATATTGGTTATTTTTCTAAACTGGTGTGGTGTCCGTTTGTAGTGCTTACACTGTATTACTGTTGGTTATGTGCAAATGCTTTACACACTGCCTCTGAATTAAGCCTGACTGCTCGTGCCAAGCTACCACGAGGGTGAGCAGGGGTTACTTCACGAGTGTAACAACCCTTACCCTGACTAGGAAGAAGGGTCCCTACTTGGACAAAGGTGCAAGCCCTTGCCAACTAGAGATCCCATTTCTAACAATTACCTACATCATTAATATGCAGGAGGTACAGTGTAAATTGTAACCCAATACAAATCACTGCTGTCACAGGGATGGTGGCCTGCTGGGGTCAGCAGACTGCCCTGATTAGGATTGCTTTTAAATAAAGCAATCTTTTTTTAAAACAGTCTGTGTTTTTAAAGGAAAACAAGATTTGTTTAAAAAATAAAAATAAATGTTTCCCAAAAAAGAATTCTGAGTAAGCAAGGACCCAGGGACACTGCCTACTCCTAAAAATGTGTTTAGAACATTGACAAAGCTGAAGGTGTCCCAATGGGCCCCTTCCTGTTTGTGAATGGGTTGCCACATCCTTTGAGGTGTCAGTATCCCATCAATGATTTGCAACCCCTATTGCGGTCACAAAACATTGATATATAGAATAAGAATTCGCAAACACACTCCTTTCAATTTGCGATTCAGTTTATAATCACACACCTATTTTGTGATTTTTACCTAATCACAATTTGGGCTTTGAGCATACCCAAAAGCTATTTGCAGTCAAAAAGGCTCCAATTTTGCAAATCAATGACTTTGCAACATCAAAATAGCTTTGAACATATGGCCCAAATCACCATTTTGTTAGGTCCAGTCAAAGATTTTAGTAATTTAAACCTGAGCTCATCCCCTGACAATTATGTCATAAAACAGACAGACTCAACTTAGCAAACATAGGTAAAGCATTTAGGAGTATACCAAAACAGTTAAGCTGAAAACACAACATGATAAGAATCCCACACCAATTTATAAAAATAGAGCCAAATTTAATGAACAAAAAGGACACCAAATTGACAAAAATCCAATAAGGGGAACAACAGATCTAAATGTTTAAAATTTTAGAAGAAAATAAGTTACTTAGCCTGTATCTGAAGTTCTCCAGTATTGGAATCTTTCATAGATTCACATGCTTGAATCTTTCCCCGTCATTGAGATGGGAGTTCCATGGTACCATAGAAAAGCAATGCAGTCATAGGAAACTCATCGACGATCTCTCCATCGATGGTGCAGAAGATGGCTTCTTAAAGGTGTGAAGTATAGGAAGCAGAGGTGTAGGAGTCATTTGAGATGTCATCAGTGATGTCACTGACCATGCCATGAGTGATATAATATGAAAAGGTCATAAGCAGTGCATTGCGGGGGCGCGAGTTACAGTTAGCTCAGCTAACTATAACTGCTGAATTTCGCTGGTTTTGTCCGAGTGAAACCTGAGCCGAACTATAACGTCCCTGTAAACTTTGGTTTTTTCAGTGAATTTCTAAGGTTTATTTTAAACTCCATTTCCTAACTATAATGTCCCTGTAACCTTTGTTTTTTTCAGTGATTTTTTAAGGTTTTTGTAAATGCTTATTCCTAACTATAACGTTCCTGTAACCTTTAGTTTTTTCAGTGAATTTCTATGGGTTTTTAAGTAGTAATGGCATTTGCAGAGTGGTGGAGAAAAGGGGTGGCCCTCTGACCAGCTCTCAGGAATCTCGCAGTGTAGGACTCACAGGAAGTATCAGGAGGGCTTCTTGGCCCCAAGGTCCCTCAGCATCCAAGAGGCATTCATTCCCCAGCCAGTAGTTCGCCATGAGGCGAGTTTGCAGAGTGGTGAAGAAATGGCACATGGACACCGAAAACCTCTCAGGTCGTTAGCCCCCAAGGCTCCTCTGCAGCCAAGGAGACTTCATTAAAAAAATTTTTTTAGGAAGGTGGGCCAATTTGGGCCCCAGGGACCCCATCCCCTGAAGCTAGCTCCTTTCTCAATGGGGAGGCAAGCCCTGAGGCCCCCCCTCCCCAGATCGATTTTGGCAATGGGGACCCCATCCCCCAGCTTTTTTTTTATAAATTAAAGAGAGGGACCTGGCCTCTATACTGGGTGTCCTAGTCCAACCCAGGGCACCCTCTTTCTATTGTTGGAGACCTGAAGGAGCCGGCATTGCTTTGACACACAGGGAGCTGCTAATATGCTAATATATATTGCCCAGTAAAATTTCAGAGTACATATGTTACCTTTTAAACTCACAGTACTCTGCGCTACAGCTAGTTGCAGCCTACCTCAGCTGTGAGTTATACGTAGAAAGAAACCAGTTCATACATTCACTAGGACATATAAATGTGAAGATTGGCCTACCAGTAAAACTGCATGCACTGGCTTATTTGTAGCAGGCCCATGATGCTATGCAATGGCAACTTCTGTGCATGGTAGAATCGAAAGTGCCAGTTGTGTAGCAGATATCTGAATGAGTTTTCCAGCTCCTAACTGACTGGGGCTGTGATTGCAAGTGTATGTAAATATGTATTGAGTTATTTAAGTGTGTGTGCAACTGCCTCCATTAGCGCTACATACATATAAGTTATGTCTGTTTGTGAGACTGAATGTTTAGGCACTTGTGGTGCTATCTCACTAGGTGTTTTAGTGACTGTCTGGTTTTCTACTTACGTTTCTTTGATTAAACTCTGGGTGCAGGGTGGATGTATGATTGGGCACATGGGTTTGTAGGAATGCATATAGCTTACTAAAACTTCAGAGTACATGTGTTAACATTTAAGCATCTACCTCCCTGCGCTATATCCTAGCTACATCCTATGTTAGTGGTCAGTTATATATGGTTCAAGAGCACTTTGCAGCTTGTGTAGAAGTTTTAAGTGCCCAGTCCCGGGACATAGCTGTTTGCTATGGCTTGGAAGGAACTTTACCGCTCCAGCCAAGCCATAGCAAACTGTGCTCTGCCTTGAGCAAGCAAGACCATTTTGCTCTTGCTTGCTCAAAGCGGAGCACAATTGCTTTGACACAGAGGGAGCTGTATGTTAGCAGCTCCCTCTGTGTCAAACCAATGCCAGCTCCAGCAGGAGGTGGAGAGCCGGCAGGATCAGCGGGGGCCTTGAGGTTCCCCCGTGGTTCCCAACACTAGAAAGTGGGTGGCCGGGGAAAGCAAGATGGCGACAGGCTAGTTCGGCTTGTCGTTGCAGCAGAAACATCGCAGCCCGACACTCACACAGATGGAGTAACAGAGAATGACCTCGCCCCTGCAGAACTCGGTATTGGGAAATTTATGGGCGAAGATAAATAGTAGCACGCATAATCTGGCAAAAATCTTGGATGCAGTAGAGATTCAGACTGACGTGGTTCTTCTTACCTGCTGTCGGATATATCGGCTGCTGCGGGGCTCAGACTGTTATAATACGGAGCAAGCTGGTTTCCTGGAGAAAGCTGATCGAAGCCGGAGAGGAATGGCCCCGAAAGTACCCCCATCAGTGCGTCCCAAAACGGCGACGGGAAAAAATGTTATGCCTGGCATTTTGGTCCAAGGTGCCGCGACGGCAGAATCGGGCGTAGAGGCTGGCGCTGTCGGAGCAGGAGCAGAGGCAACCCGACCAACCGGACGCCGTGGTCAGAACATGATCCGGAAGAACTTGACTAACGAAGTGCCGATTCAGAAGCAACAGTCCAGTTCAACAATTGTCAAGCTGTTCGCAGGGAAAAATCGGCCAGAAAAGGGCAAAAGTGGCAAAGAAAAGGTGGGTTCAGGTGGTGAAGAGGTGCTGATTGAACCAGCATTGGAAAACGGGAAAGCAGTGGGGGTAAACGAGGAAAACCTCGGGGGTGCCCTGACACGCCTCATAACGCACACTGCAAGTGATGTACCTGAATTGGTGGAACAAGCAAATGTAACCCTGGGGGAACTTTCGGAGACCTTGGGGGACATAGAGGCGATAAAAATGAAGTCTGGAAATCAGGGGGGGCAGGAGGAAAGCTGGGATGCCCAGATCTCTGAAGAGGGGAGACCTAAGGGCAGTATCACACCCAAGTACACTGATCGGCCTGAACCTTCTACAACTCAATATTTTCATTTGGACAGTGGGCCGGTGGATTCTCAAAAAGAAATAAAGATTTAACTATAGGTACAAAGAGTGTGGACCCATTGCATGTAAGAGCTAAGCATTTTACTCAGAAGAAATACAGGGAGAAGGAGGCGGACATTGAAAATACTGAGTATTTTTATTCACTATCAGACGACACAGAATCGGTGGAAGGCTCCCTTTCTGTGACTAGTGCCAGTGAAACGGAAAATGAGGACCTGCAAGATGCAAGCGGGGGAACCCCACTGCGACGATACGCAGAATTAAGAAAAAGGTTCTAATCCTTTAATACACACTAATACACAAGAACCAGAACTAAACTGGGACTATTCACCGGTAAACCAATTAGTGGGGGGCAAAAGTAAACAGACTTTGGATACAGAAGAAGCCCCCTCTGCCATGTTGGACGCAATACTGCAATCAGTCATGGCTCATCGGGAAGAGGCCCGACAGGACAGCAGGCGATCTCAAGTAGCCATACGTAAAGTACAGGGCTCTGTACGGAAAATAGCGAAAGTATGTACGGAGATCGCGGACCGCATGACGGAACTTGAAACCCGAACAGGGAATATGGAAGCAGATATGGCATCAATACAGGAGCAGACGGCATTGCATGAGGCTAGGTTTTCTGATGTTCAGTGGAAACTGGAAGAGCAGGAAAACTACCAACGAAGAAACAATCTGCGATTTCTTGGAATTCTGGAGGATAAAGGGGGTACTGATATCCGTCTATATATGATTGATCTCCTAGCTAAAACCTTTCCTGAGGTAGTAGGATGGAATTGGGCCCATGAAGTCCAAAGAGCGGATAGGGTGCCTATGACCTTTAAACAATCGCCTGAAAGAGATGGCAGACCCCGAGCGATACTAGTTTATTTCGGGAATTTCCTCCTCCGGCAGATCATCTCTGAGAAGGCTAGACCCGACCGTAAACGCAAACTGGAAGATGTAGAGTTCTTTACGCGCCCTGACTTTTGCCATGTAACTGTAGAGCGGCGCTGGAGGCTTAGACAGATGATAAGCCTCTTCCAAAAAATAGCAGCAAGGGCATATTTGTTGAACCCGGCAAAGCTGAAAATTGTAATAGGGGATAATACTCGCTATTTTTCATCCGAAATCAAGGCCAAAGAGTATTTGGAGGAATTAAAGGGGAGGAAGTAGGAATACGTGAGACTGAAGGAAATCTACGTACATATGTGGGGGGAGCGGGGGAGAGGTAACCCAATGCTATGATGTAATATTGTTGGACATTGTGATAAGGAGGTACAAGGAGAGGTGTCTAAGGTCCGTGGTGTAACGCTGCCTCATCACCTACTAGACCATGTGTCTAGCAGCTTTCAAGGGGAGGGGGTGGTACGGGGAAGGGGGTACGGAGGAAGGGGGTGGGTTGGGGTGTTGGGTGGCAGGTGGGGGGTGGAAGGGGAGGGAGGGATAAAGGGGGCACAGGGGAGAAAAAGCCAGACAAGGTACATAGAGTACGCAATAGGTAAATCGAGACTCAGTAAAAATATTATGGAGCAAATTAGTTGGGTACCCCAAGCTGTTGGATATGGATAAATTAACAATATGCACAGTTAACGTGGCAGGGCTTAATGACAGGGCTAAAAGAGATAAGATCTATGAAATATTGCGATATATTAGTCCAGGAATAATTTGTCTACAGGAAACCCATATTCCATGGAGTAATCGAGCTGTCCTTCAGATTAAGGGTTACGATTTGGCTGTCTGTTCATCACAGACGTCCATGATAAGAGGAGTGGCGATTTTTATTAAGCAACATGTGGGGATTAGTAAACGTGTCTTGGCAGACAAATGGGGGCAATGGGCAATAGTTTCATTAAATACGGGACTTACAATAGGGACTATTTATGCCTCAAATCAGGATGACCCAGAAATTTGGGAAGAATTGGAGATAGAGCTAGCTACATGGCCGACCCCACTAATTCTTTGTGGTGATTTTAATATTCATATTGGGATATCATCAGGGGTAGGCATAAGGTATAATGGGAGGAAACCAAAAGTTAATAGGGCTATAAACACGCTTAAGATTAGTCATGGACTAGTGGATGTATGGACGGCTAAGAAGGGCAGTGATCCAGGGTATACACATTTTTCATCTCCACATCAAAAGAGTGTACGCCTGGATTACTTTTTGGTTTCAGCACGAATCTTAGGGGAGGCAGAAATTACTAAAATCCCTCACATTTTCTCAGACCACAACCCTCTTCTGTTGGGAATAACATACCAGGGTAGCAAACCGAAGCTCTGTCCATGGACTTTCGATAAGAAACTAATAGCTGATGATGGTTTTTTAAAGTTTCTTAAAGACTGGGCCAGGGAATTTTTTGACGCTAATCGCTTTAGTGCCTCCCGCGCGATAGTGTGGGATGCATTTAAAGCTACCCTTAGGGGGCAAGTGATAAGCTTTGTAGGCCAACAGCGGAAGAAACGCAAAGATCAAATTACGGCTCTTATGACTAAACTAGCACAACTGGAGACAGAGCAGATCGAGAGGTTAGGACAGGGGGAAATGGAGAGATTGAGTGAGATCAGCGAAGAGACTGCAATAACTAAAGCAGAAATTAATAGCTTGTTTCAGATACAGGTAGCCCAGGTATATCAGGCACATCAAACTGAGAGGTATGAATATGGGGAAAAGGCTGGCAGACTCCTAGCCCTTAGGATCAGGCAGCAGGATTCACAGAATCATATCGTTGAAATAAAGAATCCCGAGGGACAACTGGTGAATACCACGGCAAAGATCACGGAGGTGTTTGAGCAATTTTACAGGAATTTATATCAGATGGATCCCAGTGAAACAATACATATGGGAAATATGAGGAAGTACTTTGGATCTAGTAGACTTGAGGCAGAAATTTGTTCGGAACTGGAAGAGGAAATTTCATTGGAAGAAACAGCGACAGCTTTAAATGGTTTGGCTTCGGGGAAAGCTGCTGGCCCTGATAAAATTCCTGTAGAAATATATAAGGTACTCCAGCTAATTTTGGCCCCAATACTACAAGATCTATTCTTAGACGTACAATATCGTGGATACCGCCTAAATCTTGGCAGGACACAGATATAGTAATATTCCCCCAAAAAGGGAAACCTCCAGAATTGCCTGGATCATATCGGCCTATTTCATTAATAAACTCTGATGCAAAAATCTATTCAAAGGTACTGGCGAATCGACTTCAGGGATCATAGCCAAATTAGTCTCACCCTGGCAACATGGCTTTATACCCGGTAGGGGTACTACGGATCACATCCGACGAGTGATCTCTTTGATAGATATAGCAGAAGCTAAGGGAGACGGTTTGTCTGTGATCCTCTTGGACGCCGAAAAGGCGTTTGACCGGGTGACTTGGCAATATCTCTGGGAAATACTGGCCGCACGAGGGTTCGGCCCGCGGCTGATTACGGCAATACGGGCAATGTATTATAATCCAACTGCAAAGGTTCGAGTGATGGGGAGTACCTCTGACACAATACAGGTAGCACGGGGTACTAGGCAGGGTTGCCCATGCTCCCCAATCCTTTTTGCACTATATATCGATCCTTTTGTTAACCAGCTAATTTTAAATCCCACAATTGAACCATACCGAGCTAATGGCTATGAGACCAAAGTCCTGGCATATGCGGACGATATTGCTGTGGTTACCTCTAGGCCAGAGGTGGCAATTAAGGAGATCGAAAGCATGGCAGAGGAATTTGGGA
The DNA here is from genome assembly GCA_963921515.1 of Calotriton arnoldi. NCBI lineage: Eukaryota > Metazoa > Chordata > Amphibia > Caudata > Salamandridae > Calotriton > Calotriton arnoldi. The sequence goes on along the minus strand of CAWUFW010006599.1, from coordinate 48,555 downwards.
GCTGGTCTGGCTACCGTCTTAATAAGGGTAAGACCCAGATAATTTGTTCAAGACAATGTAAATTCCAAGATCAACGACAGACTGATATAGCCATATATTTGGGGGTAAAGATTGGATTTAAATTGGATCAACTATGGGCAAATAATCTCGACCCTATGCTTAAGGATATTAGTACTGAGCTTCGACGAATCGACAAATTACATCTAACTATAGTGGGTAGGGTTAATGTCTTGAAGATGAAGATCTTCCCCAGAATTTTGTATTTATTTCGCTCAATCCCCCTCGAGCTTACACCTGATATAATTCAGAATGTGAATACTATGTTTTTGAATTTTATATGGAATTATCATAAAGTAAGACGGGCTTTGAGAACATTAACCCTTCCGCGAGATGGGGGGGGCTTGGCCGCCCCAAATTTGCTTCTATATTATTGGGCAGCTTCTCTGCAACAGATGGGCACTTTGTTGGTAGAGGAGAGGGCGGGTAGGGAGGATGGTCTGCCGTCTATATATCAGTTGTCCATGGGGAGGGAAGCAACAGGGCTATTCCTTAGGCAATGGGAGTCGAGGTATTATAAGAATATTAGTTTTCTCTGTATTAAAGCAGCAAGATCGGTCTGGGTCAAAGTCAATAAGATCTTGAAAATTCCCAAACTCAATAGATATACTCCGCTATGGGGGTCATCACTGTTTCCAGTTGAAATAATGGATGGTATGGCCAGGGATTGGGAACAGGCAGGTATACTACATGCTGCCTGTATATATAATGATGGAGCTCAGATAATTCCCTTCCCGGACTTGGTGGAGAAATTTGGAATTGATAAAGGGACTTACTTTAAGTATATACAAGTAAAGGGGTGTCTCAAAAATTTGGAGAGGGGTTCATTTAATCTAGGACCTATACCTATAATGGATCAAATATATCAGGGGGACGTCCGGATTGGGGATCTCTATAATATATTGATGGAGACTATACCAGATGATCTTGGAAAAATGGAGACCCGATGGGCTGAGAAAACTGGGGATGCAGAGACGGATCTAGATATGTCTTTGGAATTGGGAGAAAACATATTCTTGGCTGCTAATTTAAAGGCACAACATTATAAAACTCTCTTTAATTTGTATTATACTCCAGCTAAGCTTTTTAAGTGGGGAAAAAGAGAGACGGACGAATGTCAAAGATGTGGTCAGGGCCCCGCAGATAGTATCCATATGTTCTTTTCATGTAACTCTCTTAGTTTATTAAAAAGGGGAATTGAGAAATTTTGGCAAGAAATAACTAGCCAAGTGATTACCATCACCCCGTCTATGATGTTATTTGGATACGATAACCGGGCTGAGCTTTTTAAAACTCATAGGGATTTTGTGTTTATCACAACTGCAGTAGCCAGGCTATTGATAGCTACGAGGTGGAAAGACACAGAACCTCCGTCGTATATGGCTTGGCTCCATCGGTTATTATACATTCATGTACAGGAAATGGCTCTATATAACTGCAAGGGCTGGCGTGCAAAGAGAAAGGTCATCAGATATGGGGGCTTATGACTAGTTGGATTAAAAAGGCCATCTGGAGCCCGCAAATCGGATGGGAATTGGTTAGTTAGCAATAATGTGTTTTTATTTTTTTATGCTTTCTTTTACTTGCAAAAATGCTGGATTGTTATTATGTATATCTGACTATGTTTAGCTGGCCTATCACGATAACAATAGTAGTGTGAATCAGTTACAAGTGATTTAACTTAAAAGGCTGTACGGATGGAATTTGAATAATGGATGTATATTTTATGTGCTTTAGAATGTATCTTTTGGCTAAATAAAAAAATAAATAAATTAAAAAAAAGAAAGTGGGTGGCCTTGGTGGGAACCCTGGGCCCCCACAATAGAGGCCGAGCCCTGGGGGATGGGGTCCCCGGGGCTGAAATTGTCCCGGGAGGGGGGCCACTCGGCCCTCTTCCCTTTTAGTTTAAAAAAAAAAAAAATTACAAAGGCTGGGACCCCTCCCCTATTCAAAATAGGCCTGGCCCAAAGTTTCTATTGGGGTGTGAGTGGATGCGCCCCTGATTCTGTGGATGATATCATCATTGATGTCGTTTGAGATGTCATCAGTGATGTCATTGACCATGTCATGAGTGATGTAATATGCGAGGTCATAAGCAGTGTATTGTGGGGCGAGAGTTATAGTTAGCTCAGCTAACTATAACTGCTGAATATCACTGTGTTGGACTTGGCCCTGCTTGCAGGGTCATCCCGGAACTTTTTGGCCTTCCCCCTAGTTTTTTTTTCTGACATACCGTTGGTGGTTTCAGGACTCTGGACACTTTAGCGCTGGTTAGCAGTGCAAAGTGCGTATGTTGTCGGCCTCACATAGGCTTACATTAGGGACCCCGATGGTAGAAAATGTAGATGCCAAGTTTGGTGTGTCTGGAATGCAAATGTTAAATGCTGCGCAATGGTGTACGCAGGTTTATTTTGACCATTGTGTAAATGTTCCTTTTAAAGCAGTCGCCATTTCTGTGCTGTGTGCCTTGTGCTTGCCTGCCTGAGGTGGGTTGCCGGTCTAGTGCTCGAAGTGACCAAGGCTGGCTCCGCGCCCTGGGGTGTGTCCGTCTCACACACCCCCAGCTTTTGGAGGGAAGCCTGGCAGACAGGGTGCTCTACACCTCCCCTAAAACCAGTTGGGACCGGTTTCCCCAGAGAGCCTTCTAGAAGCTTCTGGCCCTTTCTGGTAGGTGGGGTGAGGAGTGTATATATAGAGGAGCTGGGACTCCATGAGTTCAGTTTGGTTGTGGGTGCTGACGTGGAGGGGACACTCTGCCAGGAGGTACTGCCGCAAGGGCCTGTGTGCTGGCCCCTGTGCCCAACTCTACCCCTCTACATTTCAACAAGACCAGGAGAGACTCTGCTGGAGTGGAGACTGCTGTGCTAGCAGGATTGCCATCTGAATGGAGGTTGACTGTTCCCAGGAACTGCTGCTTCATTTTTGGTGAACTGCCCTACTGCCTGCTGATCTTGCCCTGCATTGATTGTGTCCTCCTGGCCCCTAGCACCTCGTGAGCTCTATATTTTAATTGACTGTACTTCCCTGCCAGCACTCTAGCACCTCGTGGGGACTATTTTCTTGATTGCCAGAAGAGGAGCACTATATTTCTACCCCTTTGGCGGAAGAAGCGTGCATGTTTTGCAGCGCGCTGTGGAGCAGTCTGGGGGAGGGAATCCCAGCGTGGGGATTCCCCCGTGTTGCCTGCAAGCGGGAGCCCACCCCGCGTGTGTGCCGCGTTTTTGCTTATTTTTGTCATGGGTGCCCACCCCGTGTTTTTGCGGCGCTTTTCATGCTGATTTAAACAGCGGGAGCCCACCCCGCACTTCAAAACTGCCAAAATCACCGCTGCGGCCCGAGCCGCCGAGCGCACCAAGAGCGGGAGCCTACCCCGCATTGCCGCCAAGTAATGGAGAATCACCGCCGCGACCCGGAGGGAAGCACCGGCCTGACCAGGAAGCCAGGCGCCTCTGCCTGACTGTGGGCAGGGCCCAGCAGCCAGCCGGAAGTGAGAGGAAGTGCTGCCTGTCGTCGGAGGGGCTCCCGTGGTGGAGGGAGAGCCCCGCGAGTTGCCACTGTGTCCCTGCAGGAAACTCCGCTCCGTGCAGAAGGGCCCAGGTGAAGTGAGGAGTCTGGGTCGAGGGGGGAGCCTACCCAGCCTCGTGTGGAGTGCCGGTGAGAAGAGCAGGGAAGGCGGGCTCCCACGACCAGAGAGAGCCCCGCATGCGGCCGGAGGAGCAAGAAGTGGAGTCCCCGAACAGCCCGGTGAGTGAGGGACTCTGGGGAGCATCGCGGGTGCCGGGAGGGGCACCAGGAGGGCCTGTGTTGACGCTCTGCACAGCTGCCCCACCTGACAGTGGGCAGCTGCACCGAGGGGGCATTGCTGTATTTTCCGAGCCCCAGAGGAGGGTGCTCCAGCTGGGCCAGTGTTTTCGTGGGCTGCACAACGGCGCCGCAGTTGCGGGCCGCTGCAACGTTTGGCAAGTTTTGTCTGGAAGTCCCGAAGAGGGGCTCCCCAGGCGCAGTGGCGCCAAAGACTAGTCTGCACGTGGGGCATTTATAATATGTGCAGCTTTCCCCTAATGGTTGCCCTGCTGGCTGTTGCATAATGCATTGGATGATGCCTAACGTCATGCTAAGATGTTTTAGGGTCATGCCCACTGTTAATGTGGTTCATGCTAATGAGATGCTCGCACTGCTGATGGTTTTGTGCATAATGTGCCTGATGCCAATAAGGTGCTGATGTTTACGCATAATGTTTGACACTTCATGCTCAGATGTTTTATGCCCCATTCTGATGTGGTTATGCGGGCGTTTTCTGCCTAATGTTTATGCCCACATGTTTATGCCATTAAGAAGCTGATGGTCAGGCCTGCTGTTATGCCATGCTGTTTTAGGTTTATGCCTGACCTAATGTGCTCTTATGCCTGAGATGATGCCTTCATGCGGTTAATGTTTTCAGGCTAATGAGGTTTATGCTTCATGTTTAGGCCTACTTTGATAAATGCCTAAAGTGATTTATGCTTAGCGTAAGGTTGCTCAGTGCATGGACTTGCCAGTAGCTACTGGCTGTTACACATTTATTGCTGATGGTCTTACATTTACCCCCTGTGCTCTATGATAGTTCTGGCGGCGGCCCGATTGGCCGTGCCCTGTAAATAATTCCCCTGTAAAAGTGCTATCCGGTGCCAGTTGGCACAGTGTTATATGTGACTGTGATTGCGAGTCTAATGTGTTTGCTTAATACAAAAAGCTACTTTTACACAACCTGGTGTGGAGTCTCTTTTGTAGTGTGCCTAGTGTGTCGCCTGTGAGTGTGGTCTGCGCAGATGCTTTACACAATCCTCCGGAGATTAGCCTACCCGCTCTGCACCACGCTACCCCGGTTCTAACACACTGGTATTGTACGAGCGAAACCTGAGCCTAACTATAACGTCCCTGTAATGTTTGTTTTTTTCAGTGAATTTCTAAGGTTTTTTTTATTCTATTTACAAACTATAACGTCCCTGTAATCTTTGTTTTTTTCCAGTGAATGGTGTGTGTGTGTGTATATATATATATATATATATATATATATATTACCTACTGGCGGTCGCCAGTAGGTAGTTATAGTTAGAACCTAGTTTCCATAGGAAAAGCATTTTTTGATTTGCTAATATCTTTGGCGTCGTTTAACGAATCTTTGTGAAATTCTTTAAAAAAAAGGTCTATCCAGGTCAGCTCCTATCCTGAAAGTTTGGGGGTGATTCGTCAAGCGGGGGCGGAGAAAAAAGGGGGGTCCCAAAAAGTGTTTTTCGTGTGTTAATTTCCATAGGAAATTTTGAGACAGGCTACAGCCTGAACTGCTGAACGGAATTACATCAAATTTGGCAAAAAGGTAGTGCTTGGTTCAGAAAGGGACCTTTTTTTTAAATGGTGTAAATCCGTTCAGTAGTTTTTGAGATATTAAAAAATATATATATGTGGGCGGAGCCTAATACCCGAGCACGAGCTTGGCTCTGATTGGCTGCCAACACTTCAAACCAGGAAGTGTTCACAGCCATCTTGGTGCAATGCTTTTTAGGTCTCGCCTAGCGACGCAGCGCATGCGCTGCTTTCTTGGCGAGATCTATTGTTGTCGATCTACCCAAACACCACTGCACTACCCTAAACCCTAAAACACTACCCCCAGAACGACCCCCTACACTACCCAAACACCACTGCATTACCCTAAACCTTAAAACACTACCCCCAGCACGACCCCCTACACTACACAAACCCCACTGCACTGCCCTAAACCCTAAAACACTACCCCCAGCATGACCCCCTACACTACCCAAACACCACTGCACTACCCTAAACCCTAAAACACTACACCCAGCATGACCCACTCTACTACACAAACACCACTGCACTACCCTAAACCCTAAATCTACCCCCAGCATGACCCCCTACACTACCCAAACACCACTGCACTACCCTAAACCCTAAAACACTACCCCCAGTACGACCCCCTACACTACCCAAACAACACTGCACTACCCTAAACCCTAAAACACTACCCCCAGCACGACCCTCTACACGACCCAAACACCACTGCACTACCCTAAACCTTAAAAAACTACCCCCAGAATGACCCCCTACACTACACAAACACCACTGCACTACCCTAAACCCTAAATCTACCCCCAGCATGACCCCCTACACTACACAAACACCACTGCACTACCCTAAACCCTAAATCTACCCCAGCATGACCCCCTACACTACACAAACACCACTGCACTACCCTAAACCCTAAAACACTACCCCCAGCACGACCCCCTACACTACCCAAACACCACTGTACTACCTTAAACCCATAAACACTAACCCCAGCACGACCCCCTACACTACCCAAACACCACTGCACTACCCTAAACCCTAAAACACTACTCCCAGCATGACCCCCTATACTACCCGAACACCACTGCACTACCCTAAACCCTAAAACACTACCCCCAGCACGACTCCCTATACTACCCGAACACCACTGCACTACCCTAAACCCTAAAACACTACCCCCAGCATGACCCCTACACTACCTGAACACCACTGCACTACCCTAAACCCTAAAACACTACCCCCAGCACGACCCCCTACACTACCCAAACACCACTGCACTACCCTAAACCCTAAATCTACCCCCAGCAAGACCCCTACACAACACAAACACCACTCCACTACCCTAAACCCTAAATCTATCCCCAGCACGACCCCCTACACTACACAAACACCACTGCACTACCCTAAACCCTAAAACACTACCCCCAGCACGACCCCCTACACTACCCAAACACCACTGTACTACCTTAAACCCTAAAACACTAACCCCAGCACAACCCCCTACACTACCCAAACACCACTGCACTACTTTCAACCCTAAAACACTACTCCCAGCACGACCCCCTACACTACCTGAACACCACTGCACTACCCTAAACCCTAAAACACTACCCCCAGCACAACCCCCTACACTACCCGAACACCACTGCACTACCCTAAACCCTAAAACACTATCCCCAGCATGACCCCCTACACTACACGAACACCACTGCACTACCCTAAACCCTAAAACACTACCCCCAGCACGACCCCTACACTACCCAAACACCACTGCACTACCCTAAACCCTAAATCTACCCCCAGCACGACCCCCTACACTACCCAAACACCACTGCACTACCCTAAACCCTAAAACACTACCCCCAGCACGACCCCCTACACTACCCAAACACCACTGCACTACCCTAAACCTTAAAAAACTACCCCCAGCACGACCCCCTACACTACACAAACACCACTGCACTACCCTAAACCCTAAATCTACGCCCAGCACGACCCCCTACACTACCCAAACACCACTGCACTACCCTAAACCCTAAATCTACCCCCAGCACGACCCCCTACACTACCCAAACACCACTGCACTACCCTAAACCCTAAAACACTAGCCCCAGCCCGATCCTCTACACTACCCAAACACCACTGTGCTACCCTAAACCCTAAAACACTACCCCCAGCACGACCCCCTAAACTTCACAAACACCACTGTGCTACCCTAAACCCTAAATCTACCCCCAGCATGAACCCCTACACTACCCAAACACCACTGCACTACCCTAAATCCTAAATCTACCCCAGCACGACCCCCTACACTACCCAAACACCACTGCACTACGCTAAACCCTAAAACACTACCCCCAGCATGACCCCCTACACTACCCAAACACCACTGCACTACCCTAAAACACGACCCCCTACACTACACAAACAACACTGCACTACCCTAAACCCTAAAACACTACCCCCAGCACGACCCCCTACACTACACAAACACCACTGCACTACCCTAAACCCTAAAACACTACCCCCAGCATGACCCCCTACACTATCCAAACACCACTGCACTACCCTAAAACATGACCCCTACACTACACAAACACCACTGCACTACCCTAAACCCTAAAACACTACCCCCAGCACGACCCCCTACACTACACAAACACCACTGCACTACCCTAAACCCTAAATCTACCCCCAGCATGACCCCCTACACTACCCAAACACCACAAGCAGTTATAAAATCACCATGCACTGTCCTTGCAGCACTCTAATCATCCATTCACTACCCATGTACTCATGCAATGACCCAGGCACTAACTCATGGCAAATACAGAGGAGGTCATGCTCATTACAGGGATACCCCAACACATAGTGTTCCCTAGTGTATGTAGGTTTTCACTGTATTCTAAGTGTCTTTTAGCATAGCACTGGCTTGTCCTGGTTAGTCAGAGTCAGTTACCACCAGTACCCATCACTAAAAGGTTGGGGGCACAGGAAGACTTTCTGCTCCTCTGTTGGTTCTTTCTGCACATCTCTTGCTTCTTCCTGCATTTTTTTTCGTCTTTCTGGACTTCTGTTGCCTCTTTCAGCATTTGTCTTGCTTGTTGCTGCGCTTTTCTTCCTCTTTCTTCACATGTCCTAACTTTGTAGGCATAGTTAGAAATTAGCATTTAAAAAACCATTGAAATTCACTGAAAAAACATAGTTTCAGGCACGTTATAGTTAGAAATTAGCATTTAAAAAACCATTGAAATTCACTGAAAAAACCTGAGGTTTCAGGCACGTTATAGTTAGAAATTAGCATTTAAAAAACCTTGAAATTCACTAAAAAACCATAGGTTTCAGGGACGTTATAGTTAGTTGGACATTTCACTCGTACAAAACCATAGAAATTCCCCCGTTATAGTTAGTTCAGCAAACAATAACTCGCACCCCCGCAATGCACTGCTGATGACGTCACATATTACATCATTCATGACATGGTCAGTGACATCACTGATGACATCACTGATGACATCTCAAAGGACATCACTGATGACATCACTGATGACATCATCCAGTGACTGTGTGTTTCTCTAAAGTTTAAATGTTTTATATATATGCCAAGGTGTATTGAAGAATGAGTGGGTGTATAAGTGTCGGGATGGAGGATTTAGTATGTGCGTGACTGACTGTATAAGTGAGTGATTAAATGTGTCTAACTGAATGCATGGGTTAGTGACTAAACTGTCTGAATGTGTGTATCAGTATGTCTGTTGTTGTGTAAGCTGCTGCATGTGATGGTCAGTAGCTACATGAGTGTCTATATGGGTTATTGATTGGTTGCCTGAGTATTTGTATGGGAGACTGAGCGTGTGTGTGGGTGGGTGGGAGGTGTGTGACTCTGTGCATAGATGTGTGAGTGGTTGATTCACTGGGTGTATGGTTCAAGAGTGCATGTGGAAACAGCTGTATGGGCGGGTGAGTGTGTGTATGGGTGTGTTGGTGAGAGATTGATGTCTCAGTGGTACATGTCCAAGTAACTACATATGTAAAAGGCAGTGTATGTGAGACTTGGAGTATATAAATGAGTATACGTGAGAGTCAGTGACTGTGAGAGTGGCTGTTTGGATGAGTGTGTACTTGTATCAGTGATTGTATAAGACAGTAAGTATGTGTTAGTATATGTTTGAATAAGTGAGGTGGTGTGTGTATAACTGTATAGGTGAGGAAATGGGAGTGTGATTGATTCTTTGCATGACTGACTAGGTGTGTGAGTAACTCCATGGATGAGTGGCGGTGTGTGAGTGTCTGTATAGGTGTATGAGTGCATATGATAGTGTTGTATTGATGAGAGACTGTATGTATGAGTGATTGTATGGGTGAATGAGTGGATGTGTGTGTAGACCTAGGAATTAGTGAGTGCGTATGTAGTAACTGGTATTGGTGTGTCGATGGTTTCGAAAATGGTAGTCTGTATTTTACAGTGGGTGTATCAAAGATTATATTAGAGTGTGAGGAGGTGCATCAGATTTTCACGTGGATGTCATCAGTGATGTCATTTGAGATGTCATCAGTGATGTCATCAGTGATGTCACTGACCATGTCATGAATGATGTAATATGTGACATAATCAGCAGTGCATTGCAGGGGCGCGAGTTATAGTTTGCTGAACTAACTATAACGGGGGAATTTCTATGGTTTTGTACGAGTGAAATGTCCAACTAACTATAATGTCCCTGAAACCTATGGTTTTGTCAGTGAATATATATATATATATATATATATATATATATATATATATATATATATATATATATACACCCTGCAGTGTGGCTCCAGCTGACGGGGACAGAGTATCCCGTTAGTGCAAATCCAGAGAAAGAAATTGCTGAAGCCCAGTTCCAGATAACCACCAAGCATTTTATTCACAGTGGAAATGGCTGCATGCTCATAGTCCTTACGCGTTTCGGCATTAATGTCTTGATCACAGGTAAGCGATTCACATTCAAAAAGACGCAGGTGTATTTGAATAATTTGTCACATGCTTCTGTAATAGAAGGTTTACATCAGCCAAAATGAAATTCACACCACACTACATCGAAAGGTAACTGCTACTAATGCCGTCCTCCACGCGGAAAGTTATCACCCAAAAGTTTAATCAACAATATTCCATATGGTGAATTCTTGAGAGCGAGAAGGATATGCTCACAGGAATCAGAATGGCAAAAAAACAGTAGATTGATTGCTGACAGATTTAAAAGACGAAATTATAACAAACAATTGGTTGCAGCATGTCAAGAAAAACAGCAAAATTGGAACGATCAGGATTGATTATGAAAAAACCAAGTTACCCTAACATGGATGTGACGAAACAGGAAATAAGGCTGATTACTAAATATTCCACGGAGAACAAACAGATTAGAAAGATATTAAGAAAAAACTGGAACATTTTAACCCTCGACCCCACAGTTGCTAAAATAGTGGGAGATAGTCCGAGCATGACATTTCGTAGAGCAACAAATTTAAAGGATGTGTTGGTACATAGTCACTTCAGAAACAAAGCAAAACAGACAACGTGGTTACAAAGCACGGGATTTCGTAAATGTACCAGTTGCAAAGCATGCACCATTGCTAGAAACACAAGAGAAATCGAAATGGCCAATAAAAAGATGTGGAAAATCAAACAAAGAATAACCTGTAAGAGTCAATTTGTGATCTACATAGTGGAGTGTCCTTGCCCGCTAAAATATGTGGGTAGCACTATATGTGATTTGAAGAAAAGAATATTGGAACATGTGAGGGCAACAGTGAATACTGACAGAAGTAATGCCATAGCAAGACATATGGAAAAAGAACATGGTGGGAATTGGAAATTGCTAACTTTCTATGCCGTGGAACAGGTGGAACAACAACTCCGCGGAGGAGATAGAGAAAAGATTCTGCGACAAAAGGAATCTAGACATATACTTAACTTCCGAACCCTGACCCCAAGAGGGTTGAATCAAGATGAGGAGCTTCATTCACACTTATGATTCAGCCGTATGATGATTTAATGAGATTTTCAATTAATGAGATTGGTGTACATCTATTGACATCAAAAGTGACATGAACATTAACCCACCTTATTTGTTTTTAACTGTATATATGTTTTGATAAAATTTCCATTGTGCTTATGGCTGCAATGAATGTATAGATATAACATATAATACAAAGTGATGGTAAGGCATTAACGTACAATGAAGGATATTATGAGTTTTTTATTGATAAAGATCACAATAATTTGGAAAGGGTGGAACTGAAGTATCAGATGAGGATTTATGGGTGCATTATAAGCGTAAAGAATATAAATGCCCACTGGAGGGCAGCAGCACTTTAGCAAGCAAGGGTATGACAAAAATCATGGTAGTATTGAAATTAGTCTTGTTTGAATAATGAATATTCCCCATTACTTCGGCCGGATGCCGAGATTGAATGCGATAATACAGGGATGGGTTAAGAATGATAAGAAAGGTATTAAATGAACAAGAGGGAATAGCTCAATACGTTAAGAGACGGTGATTGGAAAAAGATAACCAGGGTTCGAGCCCGGTAAACGACAGCAGTAAACCAGAATAACCCTTAAATGTGTTGTATGAATAGAGTCATAATGAATCCTCATGTAAAAATCTCATTTACGAATACCAGCTTTTCCTTTATATAAATATAAAATATTGGTATTGATGCAAAGGTTTAATATCTAATTTATCTGTGCTTTAACAAGAAATCATGTTGGTGTTATGCCATAATGTGTAATGGCTGCCATAATGTGATTTTAATTAAATTTGATACCAAGGTTAAAAACGACAATACGGAAATGTAGAACTGCAAATACCAGAATGCATTAGTCGACCTAAACAGGAAGTTAGGTCATAATTGTTTAAATATAACTGAAAGAAAATGGCGTTCTGTGTTTGGTGATTGTTCCCCGTGAGCAAGGTCTCGGCTGAGACTGAAACGCGTTGGGGTTGTGTGTTGGCAGCGTTTTTGGAAAATAAAAACACCCTGGAACCATCAATGGATGAAGTGATGATTTATAATTGCATTTACTAAAAGGAGTTGCGAGTGCGGTGAGAAAATCCCTGTTCAAAGGGATATTGTGGCGAAAAATATATATATATATATATATATATATATATATACATATATATATATATTATCTACTGGCGGTCGCCAGTAGATAGTTATAGTTAGGACCTATTTTCCATAGGAAATCCGCAACATTCTATTTGAAATAGCGTTGGCGCCGGTTGACGAATCTTCGCAACATTTTCCAACTTTTGGGGCGCTCCGGTCCGCTCCTATCCTGAAAGTCTCGGGGTGATTCGTCAAGCGGGGCCGAGAAAAGGGGGTCCCAAAACATGTTTTCCCCATTCATTTTTCCATAGGAACCGTTCATCGCGGCTACAGCCTGAAGCTGCTGAACGGAATTACACCAAATTTGGCAAAGAGGTAGCCCTTGGTTCAGACTCGTGCCTTTTGCTTAAATGGTGTAAATCCGTTCAGTAGTTCCTGAGAAAATCACAAGTAAAATCACTTATATATCTATGGCCGCGTCGGATCCGCGTCACCCTCCCGATCACGAGCTGCATGCTAATTGGTTGTCAAGTGGCTGTCAACACTCCAAATCAGGAAGTGTTGGCAGCCATTTATGCCTCGGTAGAACCGAGGCACAGAAACAAGTGCGCAAAGCGAACAAAGGGGCAGGGTAGAAACACCCTGACCTCCTAGGTCTGCTCAGGGGGTCCCACAAAGACCCCTGGGCAGAAAAAAGCATTTTAAAAAATAAAAAAAAATCGGCGGGATGCGCTTAGGGTGCGTGGATCCCGCCGAGAAAAAAAAAAGAAACAAGTGCGCAAAACGCACAAAGGGGGCAGGGTAGAAACACCCTGACCCCCTAGGTCTGCTCAGGGGGTCCCACAAGGCGCGTTTGCAGATGGGGAACGAACTCCCCTTGAATACTGGGGGTGCCTGGGGGCCAACTAGCCCACCAGGAACCTCCAGTATGCGCCAGGGGGCTGCGTTGCAGAGAGGTGTACAGAGGCCACGCCCCTTTTACACCTCTCTGCAACGCAGCTCTGTGGCGCTTTTGGAGGTACATGGTGGGCTAGTTGGACTCCAGGGACCCTCAGGATTCAAGGGGACTTAATCCCCAACTTAAAACGCACCACGGGGCGCGTTTAGCACAGTGGTGAAGGGAGGGGCGGGGCTTCAGGTGACATGTGTGCAAACAGGCCCCGTGGCGTGTTTTAAGTTCAGGAATTAATTCCTCTTCAATCCTGAGGGTCCCTGGGGCCAACTAGCCCACCAGGTACCTCCAGTAAGCGCCACGGAGCTGCGTTGCAGAGTGTTGTAAAAAGGGCGCGGCCTCTGAACACCTCTCTGCAACGCAGCTCTCTGGCGCATACTGGAGGTATCTGGTGGGCTAGTTGGCCCCTAGGGACCCTCTGGATTGAGGAGGAATTAATTCTCCAACTTAAAACGCGCCACAGGGCGTGTTTGCAGACATGTCACCTCAGGCCCCACCCCTTCCTTCACCATTGTGCAAATATTCCTCTAAAATCAGCCGAACTACGAATTCCGATTTACTCACCTGTTATCAGGAGAGACCTCAGTGCTGCATCTTTGAGCCCAGTACTGATCCTGAAAAGTGATTTTAACCGTACTTACCAGTAACTTGAATTTCCTTCCATAGGCTAACATTGACTGGTTTCACTTGGAAATTCTTCTAAGTGTGGAGTTTTGGAACTTTATAATATTCCTCTAAAATCTGCTGAACTACGAATTCCAATTTACTCACCTGTTATCAGGAGAGACCTCAGTGCTGCATCTTTGAGCCGAGTACAGATCCTGAAAAGTAATTCTAACCGTACTTACCAGTAACTTGAATTTCCTTAGATATGGGCTAACATTGACTGGTTTCACTTGGAAATTCTTCTAAGTGTGGAGTTTTGGAACTTTATAATATTCCTCTAAAATCAGCCAAACTACGAATTCCGATTTACTCACCTGTTATCAGGAGAGACCCCAGTGCTGCATCTTTTAGCCCAGCACTGAACCTGAAAAGTAATTCTAACCGTACTTACCAGTAACTTGTATTTCCTTCCATAGGAATCCATTGTGTGGTTTTCAGCAGAAAAGTTTCAATGTCGATTTTCACAAACTACAAATATTCCTTAAAAATCGCCTGTATGACTTAAACGCATTCTTTCAACTGTTTACAGGAGATGCACCAGTGCTGGATCCAGGACCCACCACTGAGTAAGAAAAAGTAACGATAACACTACTTACCTGCTAAGTGAATTTCTCCCATAGGATAACATTGGTGATTCTATGTGAAAAAGTTTCTAAGTGTCAACTTTTAAAATACAATAATATTCCATAAAAATCACTACTGTAACCAAAACGCTTTTACTCAACTGTTTACAGGAGATGTCCCAGGACTGAATCTAGGATCCAGTCCTGTGGTTAGAAAAGTAATCCATAAAGTAACTAATTGCATTTAACTAGAAATTCACATTGAGCTCAATGTTGCATTGTGTTTGAAATTGTGTTGCCCATTGCAACAACTGTAACTACTGTACTTAAAAGTCTATTGCCTATTTGCAAAGTATTTAAACTAAAGTAATTCATTCTGAGAAAGTATATTTTGTAATGTAATGTATAATGTAATTACAATGTAATTTAAAAAATAAAATATCTAAAAATAAATAGTTTAACAAAATGTAGTAAATCAGTATCAAAAAAATAAATATAACAATTAATACATTTAAAAATTGTCATTTACAAAACTTTTGAAATTCACTGAAAAAAACCATAGGTTTCAGACATGTTATAGTTAGGAATTAGCATTTAAAAACCTTTGAAATTCACTGAAAAAACCATAGGTTTCAGGCACGTTATAGTTAGAAATTAGCATTTAAAAACCTTTGAAATTCACTGACAAAAACCATAGGTTTTAGGGACAGTTATAGTTAGTTGGACATTGCACTCGTACAAAACCTGTGAAATTCCCCGTTATAGTTAGTTCAGGTAACTATAACTCGCGCCCGCAATGCACTGCTGATGACGTCACATATTACATCACTCATGACATGGTCAGTGACATCACTGATGACATCACTGATGACATCTCAAATGACATCACTGATGACATCATCCATGTGATAATTTGATGCATCTTCTCACACCCTAATATAACTTTTGATACACCCACTGTAAATTACAGACTGCCATTGTCAAAACCATAGACACTCCAACACCAATTACTATATACACACTCACTGATTCTTAGGTCTACACACACACATCTACTCACTCACCCGTACAGTCACTCATACTTATAGTCACTCAGTACAGGACTATTATATGCACTCATACACCTATATGAACACTCACACACCGCCACTCATCCATAGAGGTACTCACACACCTAGTCAGTCATGCAAAAAATTAAGCACACACCCATTTACTCAACTATACAGTTATACACACACCAACTCACTTACTCATTCAAATACTAGCACATTCTTCAGTGATGTCATCAGTGATGTCACTGACCATGTCATGAATGATGTAATATGTGACGTCATCAGCAGTGCATTGCGGGGACGAGAGTTATAGTTACCTGAACTAACTATAACGGGGGAATTTCACGGGTTTTGTATGAGTGCAATGTCCAACTAACTATAACTGTCCCTAAAACCTATGTTTTTTTCAGTGAATTTCTATATATATTTTAATATTTTTATTTTTGACAAAGGCGTGTAGCCGAAACGCGTCTGTCGGGTGTTTTGTCGTGTGGCAAATACATTTTGGAAAAAACATTCTCCAGTGTGCGCCTCGTTTATGACCGGGAAGTGGAGGTCATCATCTGGGAATATATATATATATATATATATATACATATATATATATATATATATAAAACACTCTGTCTTTTTCCACAACTTCCGCACTCACTAGCGGGTGCTCGGTCACGCAAGGGCACCCTTCCGTAGTAATGTCTGCTCACTGAATTGAGACCAGCACTCACTGGAGAGGATAATCCTTTTATTCAGGACTCTGTGTACAAGAGTATATGTATATATATATAAATATATACATATATATATATATATGGAGTTATTATCCTGAAAATCTTCTGGAATGACTGGAACAGGTAGAACTGAGCAGAGCTCAGTGGAGAGTAGACTCCCTCACACGGCGTTCAGTAGAAAATCTGAGGGACTAGGGATTTTCATAGGAGTGTTCCAGAGGGTGGCGCAACCTGATTGGTTGAAACCTAAGTATGGCCTCTTATTTGAAAAAAAACTATGATATGTTACTAAACTGAAGGGCCTAGGGCCTTTCTAGTCTATACCTATTACTGCACTGCTTTTCTAAGGTACCGTGGCACTCCCAACTCGATGACGGGGAATGATTCAAGCATGAGAATCTAGGAAAGATCCAATGCTGGAGTAAAAATATAGCGCCAAAAAGTGCAAAGTACCAATAGGAGAAAATGGTCATGGTAAACCTGGGGCTATCCACGATTTAAGGCTAATAGCAATGAAGCCGTGGTTTGATACATCAAGTAGATTTGCCTCGCTGAGCCTGGAAGTAGAAATTATTTGAAAAAGTTTCAAAGACCTAGTCGAAAAAGGGACATTGTCGTTTTTTTTAGGAAAACACTGTCTTCCTGCAGGACAAATCTGAAATTGTAGCCTCCACCCTTTAACTTGTAAACCTGCTGCAGGTTGGTCCCGCTAAGGGTCTTTGAGGTTTTTGCTTCAAACTGTTTCAAAGTCCCAAAACAGAAAGGGACTTTGTTGATTTTTCAAGAAGTGCCCAATCCTTTCAGAGAGATGAATCTAATATTCTAATATTCTGTATGGTGCAATGGATCTGCTGGTTGGGTGCTTTTAGCTTTAGGTCCCCATTGCTCTGAGCTCTGGAGGAAAAGTTTTCAAAAGTTTCCAATTATTTTCCTGATGCCCAAGCAACAACAGGAGTGCACTTCCAAGAACCAAGGACCTCGGCAGGGGGCACCTGAAAGTCTCAGGATGCCTGTAGAGGCAACCAGAAAAGTCCAGTCCGAGTTCCACTTGCCATTGGTCAGCTGGGAATTGTAGGGAAAGGCCTCTTTCATCTTTTTGTGTCCCTGTAGTCAAACCGGAGGTCAGCTAACTGAACCTTTGAGTCCACTTCTTGTCCTGGGTTTAAGGAGGAGCAAATACCATCCTTCAGAGCTCCTAACATGTTACAAACAGTATGTTCAGTCCTCTTCTGTCCTTCCGCAGGTCCAGAAAGTGTTCTGATGGGTGACATTGAAGTGCCATATATATGCCTATTACTAGCGAGTGGTTGGGGATGACTCCTGAGCACTCCATAACCAATGGAGTACATGTTCCCAGTGGCAACTCTACCCACTTTTACATTAGTTCCTGTTTGACACACTAAACTTGAGCTCTGAGGGTTCCGGCTGTGTAGGGAAGTGTACCATGGTAATCCACACTGCCCCCCACCATCTAACACTAAAATTCAGTTTGAAGCAGGCCCTGTATCCACAGCAAACTAGACACAGACGTCTGATTGTCCTGTCATCCTGTTCTCTCTGTTTCAAGTCCATTAAAGTGTTACATTTGACTCAAACAGATATGTCAGGCAGGATTTGGCACTATGGTGCCAAAAGGATGCCCACAACCTCCAACCCCGGATACTCTGCTGAGCTCAGAGAAGTCATCTCTGCCCACTACGGTCAGCCCATTTTGCAGCTCCCCTGAGTTATTTCACATCTCCTTCACACCACTTTCAGACCAATCACAGGTTGACCAGATGTCAGATGCTAATGCTAGGTAACTTTCTTTCATATTTATTAAAAATACAACTTTACCACCAAATTGGATTTTTAATAGCTAATAAAAATAGTTTAAATATTCGCTAGCTGGTCCCATTCCTGATTTTCAGTATTAGTATTTAATCTGCATTCTGATTTTATAGATAGCACAGCTAGGACTGCCACAGTGACAATAGCTATTAGGGCCTTGCCTCGGAAAGGAGAGGGGAGGTTTTTAACTGTCATAAACAAAATTGTATTGAGAGGTCACACTGCTGGTTTTTATACTGCAGCAGTCATGCTACAATTTTACGGCTGAAGACATGTTTTCCATTGTCACACTACTCAATAGCACAATAGGTGCTGCAGTCCATAAGTGACATTTAACGTTTCATGCTATTGGTGTAGCATACGCACTATATACTATGGCCTTATGGAAAAGTTAAATATGTCAACTAGGGATAAGCCAATGTTTACATGCTTTGTGGGACAGAGCACATACATTGGGCACTGAATGGCAATGCTCCAGTGTGCAGAGCCCAAACATCAGCCTTAAAATTTAGCAAAATAGGAGGTGACCCAGTAAATAGGGGGAATTTTCCTACAGTCTTGAAACCCACTGGTGTGTCTTCACTACACACCATACTGCTGCTAGTGCTCCTGTTGCTGAGGCAGGCATAGGAGGCTCCAATCTAGTACTACAGACACAATATGAAGAACCAATTTGCTTATCGCAAAGGGCAGCATAGACACACCCCCAACCAGTGAGAGGAGGGGAATTTTGGAATCTGTTGTGGTGATTATCCCTGCAGAGAACTGAGCTAAGTGAGTGCAGAATTTGCGGCTCTTCTTTAAAAAAGAAGTATGGCTGGGTAGGAGTCTGGTGAACATTTTGAAAAAGATGGGTCCAAGTGTTACATTTTTCAGTACATCTTCCTTATTATATGGGCTAAGAATTAGGAGTATGTGGGGTAAGACACCATATCATTTACAAGCAGCTCTGAAATGGTACTCTGGTTTCCAGAACAAGTCTACGTCTCCCTTGAGGTATTTACGAACTCTTCATCAAGATGCCTTTCAAAGGAAATAGGCACAGATAGTGTATTTAACTGGAAGTTAAACCTTTTTAGGCCTTCTTTATGAGCTAGACGCATTTAGGTAGGGAGATAACTACTTACCAGAATTAACAATTCCTGACTGTACCTCCAGGTGTCAGTGGGTAGTAGAGGATGTGGTCTGACAGAAGGGAGCATCACATACTCTCCTTTTCCGTAGGAGGAGGTTGGGTAGGGGCTGGATTTTCCAGCCGGTAAAGTCAGTTCTGTTGTTCTTCTCCCCAGGAAATCTGGGTGTGAAATCACCCTGATAGGAATCATTGAGCACAGTGGTATCTCACACATGTTCATCAAACTTGTAACCATGGCCCAAGTCCAAAGGGTATTTCACACTTAAGTATTCATCATAATTTTCCACAAATGAAATCCAGGTCAAATGTGTCATTTTTCTCTTTATGTTGGGAAAGTAAAGTTCCCAGGGTTTGTTACCCACTTTGAAGGGGTCTAAAAATTGCAAAAACATATTAAAATTTTCTGTTTGAAAATGTAAAAAGTTCTCTAAAAATCACCCTCTATCCAGCAATCTGAATAAAGAAGCGAGAACAGAAATATTTGCACCACTTTTTATTTTTGTAACCTCCATATATTTCTGTAAGCAGTGGTCAATCATCCCTACTTTTGCATTTCAACCTCCTTCCAGTTTGTGAGGGAAATAATAGTGAAACAAATGAGTAAACCCAGAAAGCTGTACATTTATTAAGACTGAGGGCCTGATTCTGATGCGGGTTGGAAAGCTTCCCGACCGAATCGGTTTGGAAATGGTTTCCGACCCACTCGGATCGGGAGAGTCCGACCGACGGAGTACGATGCATCCGGATGCTTCCAGATACGATTTGGTTGGACTCCCATTGACTTCAATGGGAGCATATGTTCCTAACCGCATCATAATTGGGCCCTGGGTCGGGAAGACACGTTCCCGATCCGATTTGGAAGGAGCAAATGCCATTAGGAGGCCTTCCTAACCGCATCAGAATCAGGCCCTAGGTGGGAATGCTTTCCTAACCGCATCAGAATCAGGCCCTGAGTGTTGGGCCTGATTTACAGTTTGGCGGACAGAGTAGTGTGTGTCGGGATGAGGGAGGACATAACCTCCGCCATCCCAAGGGTCCCCCAGGTGCCACATTTAGAGATGACCATCGACTCTGCAGTCATTGAAAAGAATCACAGTCATGTCAGTTCCTTGCAATTTGCTAAACATTTGGTGTATGCCTGCCATCAATTTTGACCGCAATAGACTAAACTATTGACATTTTTTCAAAAATAAACTTCCAAAAGAACTAATGAGCACCACTGTTTTCTTCCAGGGTGAGGGGGTCATTATTGTTTTTTTCCTGGCCCTCATTACTAGGTTTATCCTGGCAATGACAGCCATAAAAAAAGGCATTCCACCATCATCCTTAAATACGGCGGACACTATAATGTCCTTCATCTGACTGCACCTAATTCATTGGGCCATCGAAAGAAGCATTCCTTTGACAGAGCAGATGGGGACTACATCGACGTTAGGTTCTCCCATCTCTAAATGAGGTGGGTGTACTGTTGGTTTGGTGTGCAGGATACTCTATCCTTTTTTTCATCTTCCAGTGGGACAGGGAATAACTAATAATCTGGTCCATAATTCTCAATCGACAAAATAGTGAAGTAAATGGGAAAAAGTAGAAAATTACAACAAGAGGTGTATCTGTACTTTTTGTATTAAAGTCTGACTTATTAAAATCACAGATACATATACTTCTTGTACTGTTAAAATAGCATTCCACAGAGCCAACAACCAATCTGTGACTTACAATCATTTTCAGTTTGTTTCTACCACACATTACTTGTCAATGTAAGAGTACAAAGAAAAACTATGCATTTTTTTTAAGCTTAGGGATGGATATGATGAGAACTGCCCAGAAAGATGAAATACCTATAATGACATGGATGTTTGATTGAGATTTTGCAAAATCATTTATTGTATGTATTCCCTTCAATTGTCACTCAAACTGTTTGAAAAAACCCAACAATAACAGCAAAAGTCCAAATATTATGTATTCTCACTTTGATCCTGATACAAACCATATCCCAATTAAGAGGGTGGACCTACCATAATGGATGGATAAAAGACAAACCCAATAGTCAACTACCAAGCTGTGACTTACAATGATTTTCATTTTGTGAGCACCATACATCACTAGACAATGTAAGGGTATAAAGGAAAGATATGCCTTTTTTGAGCTTATGTATTGGTATTATTGGAAGCGCCCTGAAAGATGATATACCTATGATGCCGAGTTTTTGCAAAAATTGTTTATTGTGCGTGGTCACTTCAATTGGAACTCAAACCATTTGAGAAAATCAACAAATAACAGCAAACCTCCTAACTTTATGTGTTCAAAGTCTGTTCCAGATACAAACCATATCCCATATAGTGAGTGGACCTAACATAATGGATGGAAATGCACAAAATTGTGACCATGCCAACTTTTATTTGAAGGAGCTGAAATGCCAGTATATTGCCTTGAGGTGGCTGGAGTTTTAGGCCTACCACCCTCTGAACCTTCAAAACACAAAATACATCTGAAAATTAAAAAACACAGGCAAATTCAAGGCTGTGTGTCTTGCATGAATCCCACAACTATGTTTTACCCAGAATACCCTGCCACCAAAGAAAAAATTTAGCTAACAATGCAATGTTCTCACACTTAGTTGCCCTAAAAATGCAGCCATTTATATCCAAAAGCAAAGTCCAACTGTTCTGCACGCCAATATTTCTCCCAAGGAAAATGGTACACAACTTTGTGGGTGGACCTGTCTTATGTGACAAGAAAAGGTCAGAACAATGACACTATCATGAGTCTTTTGAAGGAACTGCAATGCAAGCATATTCACAATGTGAATGCAGCAGTATTTGAGCATGTGTTGGCCAGTTCCAATGGGACCCTCTCATATCCTAATATTTCTGAAAACTCTCAGCTGACGGAAATCCAGCGAAGAGTGGCTCACTCGAATCCCACCACTTTTTGTTAACCAGAATACCCTGCAAATGTCAAGATGTGGCTAAAAACACAATGTGCTCACATGTATGTGCCGTAAAGCATGTTACTGTGAGGAATAGGGATATTAGTTTGGGCCCCCCTAATACCTCAATAAATCAACTTTGGTTGAATTAAAATGAAGGTCTGAGAAAATGTCTGTTCAGCCCCCGATTGCTATGGTACAAGCAGCAAGCAATGCTTATTAAAGTGTGTGCTAAGTTTAAGCAGTCAGTACCAACAATATTAAAGTAAAGAACAAAATACCATAAAATTCTGAAAATGTTTATGGCGTAACAGACACCAAAATCAGGTTAGGGGAGCTGGATATGAGTTTTTGTAGTTTAGTGGCAAAAAGCAGCAAGAAAAAGTAAAGCACCAATTATATTTCACTGTTGCTGTTTGACCAGGACTTCGGTGGAATTTCACACTGACTGCAGTGGAGTAGAGTATGGATAAATTAAGCTGGTTGGCCCCAAAAGCTCTGAGCAGGACAAACATGGATTCCGTACCCACCAAGGTTGCTTGGCAATTCAAATGAATTTACTGAAATGCAGCGTTCAACATTTTACCTTCAGACTTATTCACTTTTTTTGGATGTTCTCCAGTAGGGCAAGGCTGGAAGCTGAAGCTGGGCAGGAGCATTTTAGAGGATGCTTTGGCCCTATCCATAAGAGACCGTTGTAATGTCTGGCTCTGACCCAAAATCTGTAAATTGGAAGTTCCCAGGTACACCAACCTAATGTGTGGGTCAGCATCAATGGGGCCTCTTTGAATCTGCCTGTAATGCAAAGGGTAACAAGGCAAGGATGCCCTCTTCGTCCTTACTCTTTGCTCAGTATATGGAACCAATAGAAGAGCTTGTGAGGAGGAATAAAGATATCTCAGGAATTAAGATAGAGGACAATACATGTAAATGACATATGCAAGAGTAGGATGTTCTAGTCAGGTGAGGAGGAAAAAATAAATCTCAGGAATTAAAATAGGGAACAATAGATGTAAATTATGTATGGAAGGGGATGATGTTCTTGTCTCACCCCAGTGACCCAATAAAAACTTATTGATCCCTAACAGATGAAATGAAGGAATTTGGGGAGGTCTCACGGTTTTGCTCTAATGTGCAAAAATCTCAAATATTGTATATATTTATCCCCCATGACCAACCACCCGGTTACAAGGATACAACCCCTCTGAAATACAGACTTTTGCTCCAAACAATATGTCACAAACTGTACACTTGAAACACACATGACCTATCGTGGTTGAGGACAACAACTGTGGCTCTCAGGATGACATCCTAACCGAAATTCTGTTAATCTTTCAGACACTCCCTTTACAACTCCCTCCCACAACACCAAAGAAACTGCAAAGCACCATTGAGAATATCATGTGTGCACGGAAAAACCTAGGTTGGCTAGAAAAATAACAGTTTGCAGTCCAGGAAACGGTGGACTGGGCATCCCGTATAGTGCAAACGATTATCATAATAGAATGTAATAGAGTTAAATTTGAAAAGGGCTAGCGCATTACAGATCAAAAAATCAAAGGCACATACATTTGGAGGGTTCCCTAGATACACAAAATGGACAGGATGTAGGGCCTACATTCCTCCCCTGTAACAACGCCATCCTCGAGGTGTGTGACACACAGTGTTGAAGAGAAAGTTCACATCTATTCCCTCGCCAATCATGACCATTCTGGTTTGCCCTGATCTAAGCAAGCATTTATGGGGGATGAGTTCTTTACATGGGGGTAGCAGGTGTAAAAATTTGAAGTACTTTTGATCTGGAAAGTAAATTCTGTTCAAGCCAATCAAAAATTAGCACTGCCTTAAGGAAACAGAAAAGCTATGCTATCTGCAAATATGGCCATTGGGAATTCGTGTATCTGGCAAACAACACACAAGGATATCTCAAACAGCATTTAAAGAAATGCTTTTTACAAAAGAAGATTACAAATACCTTTCAACATATATACACTCTTGCCCCCCACATCTCTTCTCGATAAGACACCCAGCCAGAAAAGGTGGGAAACTGTAATCGGGAGAACCCTCACCGATAAAGAATCAGGGGAGACATACTACAGAGCTATTACCACCTCTAGATGTGTATCAGGTAGAAAATAATTTTTGAAAATAGTAATTTACTGGAAACTGTTTCCAGTGAGAATGAAAGTAACCAAAAACACAAATGCCCCCTATGTATCCGAAAATGACCTGGTTTTGCAAGGGGGTCACATGAGTTTTTGGTCCCGGGCTTGGCGGCCCTCTAGGAAAACCTACCAAACCAACAGATTTCTGAAAACTAGAGACCTGGGGGAGTCCAGGGAGGTATGACTTGTGTGGATCCCCCAACGTTTCCCTACCCAGAATCCCCTGCAAACCTCAAATTTTAATGAAGAAATCTAATTTTTCTCAAATTTCTGTGTGGGAAAGTTGTAGGATCACCAGGCTGACACAAATTTCCTACCACCCAGTGTTCCCCCAGGTCTCCCAATAAAAATGGTACCTCACTCGTGTGGGTGGGTCAAGTACCTGCGACAGGCAAGGGCCCAAAACATATTGTGTAGACTTGAAAATTACCTATCATAAAACCAGGTTTTGCAGGGGGGGCACCTGGGTTTTTGGCCCCGGGCTCACGGCCCTCTAGGGAAACTTACCAAACCCACACATTTCTGAAAACTAGACACCCTGGGGAGTCCAGTGAGGTATGGCTTTCGTGGATCCCCCAACGTTTCCCTACGCAGAATCCCCTGCAAACCTCAAATTTATCTGAAAAAAATCACTTTTTCCATACATTTTTGTGTGGGATCACCGTACCGGCACAAATGTCTTACAACCCAGCATTCATCTTGTTCTCCCAAGTAAAATGATACCTCACTTGTGTGGGTGGGCCAAAGGCCTGTGACTGGGAAGAGCCAAAAACATAGGGATTAAAGGTATAGCACCACAAATTCTAAGCGCTACATTGTTAAAAAATAAGTTTTTAGCAGATTCTGCATCGTTTTACTAGGTAGACCAAGGGGAATGCCACGTGGTAGGACATTTGTGCCCGCACAGTGATCCCCACAAAAATGTGTGGAAAAAGTGATTTTTTTCCAGCTAAATTTGAGGTTTGCATTGGATTCAGGGTAGGGAATCTTTGGGGGATCCATGCAAGCCATACCTCAATGGACTCCCCAGTGTGTCTAGTTTTCAGAAAATTGTGGGTTTGGTAGGTTTCCCTAGATGGCTGCTGAGCCCGGGGCCAAAGACCCAGGTGCCCCCCCTTGCAAAACCAGGTTGTTTTGTGATAGGTAATTTTGAAGTCTCCACAATACGTTTAGGGCCCTTGCCTGTTGCGGGCACTAGGCCTACCCAAACAAGTGAGGAACCATTTTTCTCTGAAGACTTTGGGAAATGTGGGGTGGGTGGAATTTTGTGGATCCACACAGATTCCAGAACTTTCCATCACGGAAATGTGAGGAAAATGTGTTTTTTTTTTACAAAGTTTGAGGTTTGCAAGGGATTCTGGGTAACAGAACCTGGAGAGAGTCAGGCAAGTCACCCCATCCTGGATTCCCCTGGGTGTCTAGTTTTCAAAAATGTATAGGTTTGCTAGGTTTCTCTAGGTGCCGGCAGAGCTAGGGTTCAAAATCCACAGCTAGGCACTGTGCAAAAAAAGGGTCAGTTTTAACTGTAAAAATGTGGTGTGTCCACGTTGCGTTTTGGGCCGTTTCTTGTCGTGGGCACTAGGCCTACCCACACAAGTGAGGTACCATTTTTATCGGAGGACTTTGGGGAATGCGGGGTGGGTGGAATTTTGTGGATCCACGCAGATTCCAGAACTTTCCACCACAAAAATGTGAGGAAAATGTGGTTTTTTTGGACAAAGTTTGAAGTTTGCAAGGGATTCTGGGTAACAGAACGTGGTGACAGCCAGACAAGTCACCCCATCCTGGATTCCCCTGTGTGTCTAGTTTTCAAAAATGTATAGGTTTGCTAGGTTTCCCTAGGTGCCGGCAGAGCTAGGGTTCAAAATCTACAGCTAGGCACTTTGCAAAAAATGGTCCGTTTTCACTGTAAAAATGTGGTTTCCACGTTGCATTTTGGGCCATTTACTGTTGCGGGCACTAGGCCTACCCACAAAAGTGAGGTACCATTTTTATTGCAAGACTTTGTGGAATGTGGGGTGGGTGGATTTTTGTGGATCCATGCAGATTCCAGAACTTACCAACACAGAAATGTGAGGAAAAAGTGTTTTTTTTTACAAACTTTGAGGTTTGCAAGTGATTCTGGGTAACAGAACCTGGTGAGGGCCAGACAAGTCAACTCATCTTGGATTCCCCTGGGTGTCTAGTTTTCAAAAATGTATAAGTTTGCTAAGTTTCCCTAGGTGCTGGCAGAGCTAGGGTTCAAAATCTACAGCTAGGCACTTTGCAAAAAAAAGTCAGTTTTCACTGTAAAAATGTGGTGTGTCCACATTGCGTTTTGGGCCGTTTCCTGTCACGGGCACTAGGCCTACCCACACAAGTGAGGTGCCATTTTTATCGGAAGACTTTGGGGAATGCTCGGTGGGTGGAATTTTGTGGATCCACGCAGATCCCAGAACTTTCCATCACAGAAATGTGAGTAAAATGTTTTTTTTTTAACTAAGTTTGAGGTTTGCAAGGGATTCTGGGTAACAGAACCTGTTGAGAGGCACACAAGTCACCCTATCCTGGTTTCCCCTTTGTGTCTAGTTTTCAAAAATGTACAGGTTTGCTAGGTTTCCCTATGTGCCGGCTGCGCTAAAATCCCAAAATCCACAGGTAGGCACATTGCTAAAAACAAGTCTGTGCCTAGTCGGCTTTCTGCCGCCCTGGGGGAGATTCGAGGGGGGTTTGCCCTGATATGCCCCCAAGGGGGCAGAAAGACTGTGGCTATTTGTTTGGGGTTTGGGGGCATTGGTATGCCCATTCTGGGCAGCCCCCACCTCCATGCATAAAAAAGCCAGCGTAACCGCTGGTGCCTAGTGGGCTCTCTAACGCCCCCTGGGGGGGCAGAACAGGGGCTACTGCCCCATCTGTCTCTGGGGGGACAGAAAGACTGTGGCATTTTTTGGGGGTTGGTAGGGGCATTGGCATGCCCATTCTGGGCAGCCCACAACCCTGAATTAAAAAAAATATATTCCCTGATGCCTTTTGTGTTATCTGCTCCCCCCCGGGAGGCAAATAAGGGACTTTTGCCCCTATCTGCCTCCCGGGGGGGCAGAAAGACTGTGGCAATTTTTTTGGGGTGGGGGCATTGGCATGCCAATTCTGGCCAGCCCCCACCCCTATGTATATTAAAAAGTAAAATCCCTGGTGCCTTGTGGGCTTTCTGCCCCCCCGAGGGGCAGATCAGGGGCTACTGCCCCATCTACCTCCTGGGAGAGGGCAGAAATATTGTGGAATTTTTTTGGGGGGGTGGGGGCATTGGCATAACCATTCTGGGCAGCCCCCACCCGAACTTAAAAAAATCCCTGGTGCCTAGTGGGCTTTCTGCCCCCCCCAGGGGGCAGATAAGGGGCTATTGCCCCATCTGCCTCCCAGGGGGGCAGAAAGACTGTACAATTTTTTTTGGGTGGGGGCATTGGCATGCCCACTCTGGGCAGCCCCCACATTGGCCTGCCCATTCTGGGCGGCCCCCACCCCTATGTATAAGAAGAAAAAAAAAACTGGTGCCTAGTGGGCTTTTTGCCCCCCCTGGGGGGCAGATCAGGGGCTATTGCCTACATCTGCCTCCTGGGGGGGGCAGAAAGTCTTTTGCCTTCTTTGGGGGGTAGGGTGGGAGCATTGGGAAGCCCATTCTGGGCAGCCCCCACCCCTGGCCCATAGAAAAATAATCCCTGGTGTCTAGGGTGCTTTCTGCCCCCCCAGTGGAGGACAGATTGGGGGCTACTGCCCCCATCTGCTCCCCAGGGGGGGGCAGAAAGACTGTCTGTGCCAAAAAGTTATGGGGGGAGCAAAGGCCCTTGCCCAATGGGCCGCTCCCCCCTCCCTGGTGCTAGTGGGTGGATCCCTGCTTGGCGATCGCCCTCCTGGGGTGATCCCCAAGCAGGGGTCCACTAGGGAAGGGTACCATTGGAAAGGGGAGATTCTCCCCTTTCCAACGATACCTCTCCCATGTGTTTTGGTGCTCGGTGGGCTGAGATAGCCCCGAATAGTTCCGCCATGAGCACAGGAGCACTGGCGCTCATGACGGAACCATTCCGTCATGAGCACCCAAAGGGTTAAGAGCCAGATGTAGGAAGACGTTTTGCAGTCAAATAACAAAAATGTCTTTTATGTGATGGTAAAAATGTCTTTTTGATGTACAAATCTCCAACTGTTACCGAATCGCTGTTTGGGATTCCAACCGAATTCTGATTTTGTATTTGGAAGAGGCATTTTTAGGGTGTCCCTTCCAAATACTGAATCGTCGTGGTATGTATTAATGTTTTGCGACTGAATTCCGGTCGTGAAACATTAATCTTTTACCACCTCCTAAAAGAAGGTGGTAAGCCATTTGCAAATGGGAAGGGGTCCCTAAGCGACCCTTTCTTCTTTGTTAATGTTTACCAAAGCATTTTTAAGAGTAGGCAGTGGGACTATGGACCAGTACCTACACTTAAAAATGAAACCTACACTTTTAATTTTATAAACACATCCTGCTTTCCTTTAAGGAAAAGGGTTGCATTAAAAAAAAGATTGTTTTATTGGCAAGCAATCACAGATATGATGGTCTGCTTACTCCAACAGACCATCATCCCTGCAATGTCAGTCATTCCTAATGGGTTGCAAATTGCAACATACCTCATTAATATTCATGAGGTAGGTCAATTTGTGACCACCTACAAATCGCTAATTTAAAATAAAAGTTTCATACATTAAGAATTGTGATTACAAAATAGTGATTCGTAAAAAATGCTATTTGGGAATTGCTATTCTAAATGTTTGTACAACTAGACCTTAAAGGGAAAAAAGAAAGACATTTTGACTTTGACACATTATTCTGGGATTGCACAGTATCAAACACTCTATCCCCCATCCGAGGAAAGCAATAGCATTCTCATTGTGCTGTTGCTTGTAAACACATTAACAGTGACAATTCAAATGATATATGTATTTTTAATATGAAGATTACCGAAACCAAAGCATTATCTTAATAAACTCTTATTCTAGAGGATAACATATTAACTAAATTTTATGAAAAAGGAAATCACAACAAAACACTGCAAAGAATCCTCTCTACCAATAAATTAAAGAATACCTGTCAAGTCTTGCAAGTAACAGGAACATTTTAATTGTGCTTGGCATCTGCCATATGGGGCTCAGCAGGTAGATAACAGGCCCATTACAGTACCATTCAGAAGTATTTTCAATTTGTGATAAAATGTCATTGAAACCAGGCTTAAAGTAGAATCCAACATCTCTCGTGCAGAAGATTTAGCCAGAGAAAGAATCATACTTGGCAGCAATTTCAAGTGAAATATGCACCCTGGAGCACATGTCACAGCCACTTCTAAAACATAATTCAATTTTCATGGACTCAGAAGTTGTGCAGATCAATGTTAGGCATTACATTCTGTGAAAACTTTCTCGATTGTTATTATTTATGAACCATCATCTTCCATGCAGTGTGTAAAAGGCCCAGAAATGTCAGAATAAGTTATTTCCCTAAAGCAGCACAATGTGACCTTGATCTAGGGCTTGTGAGGTTGAAAATTGTTAACAATATGAAAACATGAAAAGAGGAATGATCTATGTAACTACCACTTTGTATGTCAAGTTATTATCCTGGTACCTCAGATCTTTCCAGGAAGCCAGGGAACAGGAATATATATTACAACTACACTAGGGATCGCAGCAAATCTGTCAATGAGAATCTTTCAAGTGCTTCAATACAAAACACTACGATTAAAATGGAACATTGAGAAAACATATGCTAGACAAGTATGGCTGTACACATGTATAGTTTCAAATATTCAATGCAATAACTGGTCCTCTTAAAAATTCATAGAAACGTTATCAAACAGAAAATATATATTACGTTGCTGTTCTTAAAATTCACGTTCAAACCACTTGTTCAGTACAGATTCTATTTTTCAATCAGCACACTTCGAATTTGAACTACCTACACATTTTTACTGTCTCACACACACCATTTCTATTATCTATAGCCAACCCAATCTCTATAGCAAAAAAACATATGTTCACTTAGAAATGAACATCGTTGGTGTATACCTGTTCCAACAAGTAACCCTCAATAATTTACAGGCCTTCATCCTGATTGGTCTATTTTATATTACACTGTTTACATTTGAAGAGTCTGCTGCAATCAAATATAGTATTGTATTAGTTAGTTTGCTATTCAAAAATTAAAGCAGTGGACCACTATAGTATGCTTCAATCTTCACAGTTGTTTATGTTATCAAATCATGAAAACACTTATGGGTGTTTGTTTCTTACTTTTGCCTAATACATGTATCTAGTGTATAAAAGACAAAAAACACACTAAATGGAGACTGAGGGGCCGATTCACAGAACTAATCTGAGACAAAATCCTAAACTTACTACTTTTGGTATTCACAGAAGGCACTTACGATTTTTGGTATTCACAGAATGCACTTACGACTCCTAACTTTACGTCCGCACTCGGGCCGGAATTTCCGCATCCAGACTGTACTCTCCGAACCCGGAGCGTACTCTCCGCACCCGGACCATACTCTCCGCACCCGGACCGTACTATCCGGCTAGGGCCGTACTCTCCGGCTCGAGCCGTAATCTCCGGCTGGGGCCAGATAAAGTGTAATCAATGGGCCGGATTTCAATTTTTACAAAAAGAAACATTAGAAATGTGTGATAAATGATAGAGGAGGTCATGAAAAACAGTTTGGGCAGGGAAAAGGGTTCGGCCAGACACTACATCATAACCCAGAAAAGTTTTCTCTTTTACATCATGGTACATTCAGTGCACAATTTGTGCTCCGGGTGTGGAAATTCCGGCCCGAGTGCGGACGTAAAGTTAGGAGTCGTAAGTGCATTCTGTGAATACCAAAAATCGTAAGTGCCTTCTGTGAATACCAAAAGTAGTAAGTTTAGGATTTTGTCTCAGATTAGTTCTGTGAATAGGCCCCTGAATCACTATCTTTCTCTGTAAAAAATATATTAGAATACGATATCTGCAATTAACTTGTTAGTCTTGGCAGGATTCTAATTCAGTTCCAATTGTGAAAAACAAGTTTTCATATATTGTTTTATTTTTTATTCATAATAAATACTTTTGAGAATCCCAGAACTAGTGCATTGAACTTGAACATCAATAGCGGCAAATATGGCCTAATGTTCTCATGAATATTGTTTAAATTGATATTCAAAGTGACCCTATTTCATCCTGTATTATTCTACATCTAAGGATTATGTGCTGAGCCAAAACCAATATTCTGAGTTAACACTGATTAACGTTGTTTTCTTAATACTTTAAATTGCTCTAACTTTAATTTGGCATGGCCACTGGTTCATGTTGTAAAAATATTTGAACACACCCGTCCCTTTTCCTACACAGGACACTTTTCTTTAAAAAAAATGTTTTAAAAATGCTACACTTCATACAAGCAATTTCGACATAGCAAACCTAAAACGTAAGCACGAACAACCTGCTGTCGAAGATAAAACCCGGATTAATGTTGATGATATACTAGCTGCACGCTCAAGATTAGTTTGTTAACGTGTAACTTCCCAGGAGATTGGTTAAAAACTGTCTATAATAATTCAGAAGAAAATCCCACTGATGTTCTTCTCTAACGTGCACCTCTTAATATAATGCAAGCAGTTTCTGAATTTTAAAGCAAAATGTGATTAGCAACTGTCCTTGTCAAAAGTTAGTATTCTTTGGCATTTATTTACTTTTCCACTGCCTCGTGTTCATTTAAATTTTAATTTGTTTCAATATAATTCCTATTTCTGAATGCAGTTGATAATCTTACTAAATTTGAAAGCTTTATTACTCAATAAGATAACTTTGTTATTCTTTCAGAAGTGGCCTCATACTAAGTAAATACATCAATAGGTTCAAATTTGCTCAAAGCAATGCTTACTTACCAGCAGCAGCAACAAGACGATGTCAGGGTTATCACATGCACAAGCCACATGCATTGGTGTCCAAAAGTCCTCATCCTGATGATTTACATTTATCCCTCTGTCAATTAGAATTTCAGCAGTAAACACGTTATCATAACGGGCACACTAAAAGACAAGAGAAGCAAAGGGATATGTCTCAGAGAAATTGTATGCACTAACAATAAACACATCTGAAGCTTCTTTTTTTTAAACTTTTTTCTGCTTTATATTTTTAGTTATCACACACAAACTCTTATGAGCAGACTATCCTGTACCTGCCAATGTTTTGCAACCACAATTCAGGCTGCATAATACAACATCTGAGGAAGGAGAATGTAAGATAATTCTCTAAGCAAAGAATATTAGCAAATTAAAAGTTATTAGAGCATGCAGACACTTTATGACTTTATATAATTTATGTACTTAGTGCAGGGCAAACTGAGGCTGTGTATCTATAGCTGTTGCTTCTAAATTCCTAAGTTATTTAGCAGCTGGCTGTTGTAGTTTCTAAGTGGTAACTTAAAGAGACATTGATCACTACTCCATTAGGCAAAACACTGAAACAGACCTGTCAGAGAGGACAAGGTCGAGTATAGAGGACAAACTGTTGTAAGCTGCTGTTGTGAAGTGAAGGGAGTAGGTAACAACTCTCTTAATGCAGTGGATTTAGTAAAAGCCTGACAGTAAAAAGAATGCTGTAGGTTGGTAATCAGTAAATTATTTCAAAATGAGTCCAATATTTTGTGACAGAATGAGCATGTGACATTGTAATGGTATTTGTAGGTGAACAATGGGCCAGCCAGATCCTTTTTTTAAAAGAGGAAAACATGTACATTCTTGAAACAATTAGGTGCCATTTACTAATGATTGAATTAAGTGTAAACAAATATGGTATAATCTATGGCTGCTGTAGACTAAGATGATTAAGCAGTACAAGGAAAAAAATAAGGAAGCAGAAATGCATGTATGGGGAGAGTGGGAATGTTTATAGTTGGAGACCAGAGGATATGTAGAAAAGCTGGAATTAGAAAGAGGATGGATGAGGAACCAGAAGGTAGAATTCCGACGAATGTGAGTGGGACATGGAGTAGCACATGGAGGGAAGTTCAGAGAGTTGTGAAGATTTGGCCTTTAGAGAAAAAAGTTGCAAAGAAATTGGCTGTTTGGTTATGAATTTGTTAGAAAGACAAAAACTACTTTTAAGTCTAGGAATTGGACAGTAGTGGAGGTAGCTAATCAATATTTGCAAGTTTAAGGCCTTGGTCATTTGATGACTGACTTTATGGTGTCAAGGAACAGTAGTATAAAGTTAGGTATTAGAGGGTCTGAGTATTTTACCACTTTTGAAGATATAAGTGCATGAGGTTTTTTAACACATGTGAAAAGAGGGTAATTTAAATTTGAAACTGGTGGGTTCAAGGAGTGACTGTTTGGAGGACATAAGAAGTGCAAAAATAAACGTGAAGGCAGTAGTTAATTAATCAAGAGTGTCAACAAGGGGTATGTAATGATGGGTAGATTTTTAGAGAGCTCCTTCTGGACTCAAATGATTTTGGGAAACTGATTTAGTGGACCATATGTGAATGGGTGTTGCCGTAGGTTTCATAACTGAATTACAGAGGATTAGACTTTTATATTCATGTGGAGGGAGACGTCATTTGAGAAGTCTAATGATTACAGCTAACACTGTGTGCAGAAAAATAAGGCGAAATGCATTGCCTTCTCATGACACACAGTTTCCTACTCCCATCATGGCTGCTGAGCTACAGGGTTGGTGGTTGTTTATTTTATCTGGTATCTAGCCATTTGCCTAAACGGAAATCAAATGGGTGGAAGAGTTGGGGGCTTTGCCTGGGTAGACTACTCACCATCATGTTTGGTGAATCTGATATGCACATGGTTGGTTGGATGCTTCCAGTACTACAGTCTCAAGTTCACAGTTGGCAGGCTACCACCAATGGACAGGTTTTGTCAAAGTCTGAAATTTGATACTTTGAATGTGGTGGAGAAGAAGGGGATACCAGCAACTAACTGTCATGGAAAACCTTGCTGGAACTGTTGTTCAGTTATTTGTCTCATCCCAGCACCAGTGGGGAATCGTTTCGGGATGGAAATATAGTTCTTGGGTCTGCCTTGCAGAGCCCTATGTTGAGGAGGCAATCTTTGGCATCAAGCCCTGACCTCATCATGCCACAACTGATTTGCTTGTTCTTTTCTCTTTAAGTCTTTCTTGTCTTTTTTTAGGATTCAAGAGATTTTATATGCCTTGTGTGGGATGACCTAGTAAGGGTTCTCAGTTGGAACGCCTCACACTGGAGATTCTATTCTAAGGTACGGAATGTTGGTATCAGTTGAAACTTGGAGATTGATGGTTGAGGTGCATTAAAGAGCTTTCCTACATTGACCTTGGTGTGAGTCCTTCTTGGCATCCATAAGACACCCCAAACTGGGAACAAGGATGGGATACACCTATTGACGAAAGCCTGCACCTCAACATTGTGAAGCACAGCTTACCTGGTCACACTTGAAAAGCGCTGTTCCTTAATGAGGCTGCTTGAGTGTTGATGGGAGACTTCACAGAGGGACGAATTGCTGCATGAGATGATGAAAACACCCCAACATGTCTGGTGAGGTGTTACAAACTGTTTATGGTCTTCGTGACATTTTGGGCTGTTGTGAAATGCATTTGTGCTCCATGGCGGCTGTTGGAAACACAATGTGCTCACAGCTTTAGAAAAAGGAGAGTTGGTTGTAATACAACCTCTACTTTCCTTAGAAAATTACCTGATTGCTGAATTTGGTTGCAATCCTGTTTTTGAGCGAAACAAAGTATATTTTCCATAGAAAAGGATCCAATTGATTGTGTACTGTCGCATAGCCACCATTTTGTTTCTGGAAACATGGTCTATCATCTACAGAAAGAGGCCTGATTGCCTATGTGACGCTTATCAGCTGCCATTTTGATAAGTTGGGAGATATCCTATACAAGTGTATTGGGAGCATGTAAAAGTAAAAGAGAGCAAAGAAATAATGCATGTGGAAAAAAAGTACACTTTGCAAAATGTTGCAGAAGGAAAGGGGAAAAAGAGATGAAACAAGAGGTCAAAGAGATCGTGTTTCAGGTGGGTGGTCACACGGGTTATCATCCAACTGGTAAAGTGGGGGGAGATGACTTGGGAATGAAATTTGACTCATGTTCACATCTCCCCATGATTTCCAAAAAGACGTTTGATGCACATTATGGTAATAACATCAAAATGAGCAGAATGGATATATCTCCTCTGGGTATGGTGTTGTACCCATTGATATGTGGGGTTATTCCATGGCATGCATTGAATGTGGAGGAACAATGTTAGCAGGAAAAGTGTATGTCTCTAAAAAGAAGGATGAAAGTATGCGTTGGCCACATCAGAGGCTGTTAAGTGTGACACTTAATCCCAATGCTGAGCCACAAGTTCAGGTACAAGAGATAGATAACAGCACTGAGCTGTTTGGAAAAGAGTTTGAGGGAGTATTCCACAATGAGTTAGGCTATTTGAGACAATACAGACATCATATCAGATTAAAGGTGGGGTACAACCTGTTGCAGCAAAAGTGCGCAGAATACCGTTGAATGTTTAAGATGGTGTATAGAAGGAGTACAGAAGGAGATTGACCGTCTGATTACTTTAAGGATAATTGAACCAGTGGAAGCAACCAATTCGTTATCTCCCATAGTGGTTGTGAAAAAAGCCAATGGAGAAATGTGTCTGTGTATTGACCTTATGGCGCTTAATAGAGAGGTTGTAGTGGATAGATTTCCTCTCCCTAATATAGATAAGAATGTTTCAACTCTCTCTGGTGCAAATTATTTCATGACTTTAGATCTGGCATCAGCCTATCACCAGGTTGAACTGGATAAACCTTTGCAGGAAATCACTGCATTTACCACTCCTGTGGGGACATACTAATTTTTAAGAATGCCATTCGGATTAATATCAGCAGCCTCTATTTTTCAGAGGATCATGACGTCTGTCTTAAAGGGATTGTCAGGTGTAAAGTTGTATCAAGATGATGTGTAAATTTTTGGTAGCACCAAGGAAGTACATGATTCAAGAGTACGTAATATCTTACATAGATTGCGGAAAGCTGGATTGAAGCTAAGGAAAGATAAGTGTAGGTTTGGTGTATATGAAGTAGATTAGTTGGGTTATCACATTTCAAGAAAGGAAGTATCTCCAAAGAAAAAGTGTGCTGGCACAATTCAAAACCTAAAGGAACCGGACAACAAGGAAGAATTAGTTTCATTTCTGGAAGTGGTGGAGTACTATTGTAAGTTTATTCCAAAATATTCTTACAAAACAGAACAACTGCGGAGGTTATTAGATAAAAAAATATGAAGTTTGTCTGGGACAAGAATTGTCCGAGGGAGTCTGAGTCTGTAAAAATGATCTTGAAAATGCACCATGTTTACAAGGTTTTGTTCCTGGAGAGGAAACGTGTGGTAACAGATGTTAGTGCTAATGGGCTTGGTGCAGTGCTGTTTCAGAAGAGGTGAGGAGAGGAACATTTGTTCGCCTGTGCATCTTGGTGCCTCAAGGGGGCAGAGGTAAACTATACAGTTATAGAAAAAGAGGCATTGACAATAATTTGGGCTCTAAGCAAGTTCAGAAACAGTGTTGTTTGACCATAAACCTTTGAGAGAAGTGTTTAAGAAGATGGGATTGGATTTGGTTTCCTCTCATATAAGGAGGTGGGTCATTACACTACATGAATACAACTTTACTGTGGAATATGTACCTGGAGTGAACAACAAGTCAGCAGATTTTTTATGACTGGTAGAAACAGATGATATTGAGGAGAGGTCAGAAACATTTGTGGATGAAGAGGTGAGTGTGTGTGAAGTCACTATGGGAACCATAAACGATGAGGACTGGAGAACTGAGATAGATAAAGTTCAATCATTTCCAAAGTAACTTAGGGAGTGGTAGCTAGTCAGGGTAAATCGTTAGGTAAGCCATGGTCCATGATCACGGATGATCACAGTTATATATTGCATACTTATTTGTGGAACAAAATTCGTACTACAGTTGAGTTTACGTGCCAAACGTCTGAAATTTGCACATGAAGGTTGCATGGGAGTTGTGAAAACAAAAGAGAGATTAAGATTGCACTTCTGGTGGCCAGGGATGGACATGGAAGTAGAGAGGATGGTCAGCGGCTGTATGCAGTGCAGAGTTAGTGACAAAGCATTGGTGTGTAGACAAATGCCCATGGTGTGTAGGGGGCTTCCAAAATGTCCTTTGGATGAAATTGCAGTAGACATTATGGGGCCTATACATGGGGAACATCACACTCATGTCTTATATTTGTCATAGATCTATACTCTAGATGGCTAGAGGTTACCTGTGTGTGAGATGTAACATCCGCCAATGAGAAAAAGGTTTCAGATGAGATTTTCAAAAGAGAAAGTTATCCCAATTCTATGTTGTCAGACAATGGTCCTGAATTCTGTTCTAAAGAAATGGAGAAGTATTTAATGGATCACGGGATTACTCACAAAAGGTGTTCTGTGTATCACCCAGAGACAAATGGTGTAACAGAGTGGGTGAACAAGACATTAAAAGAGAACATTAAAAGAGAGCAAGAGCTAATTGTTTGAATCTGAAATAAGTCCAGCAAGACAGGATAACAGCTTATTGAATGTCTCCTCATGCAACTATTGGTAAAACACCTTTTGGGTTGTTTAAAGGGAAGTCAGCGAATACTAAGTTAAATCCAGGATGGATGGTTTGGGGCAAAGGTTTGAAAAACAACTGAATTGGAGAATGGAGAAATAAAGAGTTGCAGCAGCAAGATCGAAGGAAGAAATACTTTGACCAGAGAAAATGTGTAACAAGTAAAGTTTTTGCTTTAGGAGATATTGTAAAGATAAAAGCACCTGTAGGTTGTCAACCAGGATCAAAATTCACAAGTGAGAAAAAGTTATGAAGATTGTTAAAAAATGTCAAAAAGACAGATGATGGAACAATTTTGAACAAACGTTGTGTTGCAAATCTTTGGCCTCAGAATAATACAAGAGAAAAGCACAACTATGTGGGAGAGGGGACTAGCATCTCATGTGAGAACTTGCAGACTACTGTCTCTCATGAAGGCTAGCATCCTGATATTTCTGGAGGAAAAAGTGAAAGAATACGCAGAACACTGGCTTATATGAAAGATTATGTGTAATAAATACCTCTTTTTTAGTGATATTTATATAAGATGAATCTTATAACATGCTATTTTAATTGTCGAAAGTTTTAGGGTTATGTGTAAATGATTTGTATATTTCTAACTAGAGAAATGTGTTAAAAGAAAATATGGTAGGAGAAGTGTCAGATGATCTAGTAAGGGTTCTCAGTTGGAACGTCTCACAATGGAGATTCTATCCTAAGGGGAAGAATGTTGGGAAGTTCTAAGAGGAGTCAGTTGTGACTTGGAGATTGATGGCTGAGGTGCATTAAAGAGCTATCCCACATTGACCGTGGTGTGAGTCTTTCTTGGCATCCATAAGACACCACACCTTGTACCTTCTTTCTACTAAAGCTCTATGTTGCTTCATGATTTGGGATATGTTGGACATTTTTCTCTCAAGCCACCCTGCACCCTTCCGCGAATCAGGTATTCAAGAACAACCATGGGATGCCTCAGTGGTTATTTTGTCAATGGTGTCACAAAGGCACAAATACTTTTTCACCTTTCATGCAACAAAACAGATGGCTAATTTAGGTTTTTTGCATTAAGACACTACCTTCGTGCTATAGCCTATTGTCTTTTGTGAGGATACCACAATAGAAGACTTACAATAACAATGTGAGAATACCTTGACTTCTATTGGGAATAAAAAATGTTTAGCTGAATCATTTCAAACATTCTTAAGTTGAAACAGATGGCATGGAATGTATTTATTAGGCCTGATTCTAGTACATAAATGTGTTATATTACTGTCTGTTACTTTTAAATGTGGCTGTTGGAATCAACATTATTTTACCTTTAGTATGATTGTAGAATATCTTTCCTTGGTTTTATATATCTGTTAAACTGTATCATGTAAGACAATTAATTTGTTAGTACCTCTGAGAAATTGGGTTGCTCGTTGGTGGGGATGAACCCCTACTTAAGCAACAGATAGAGTCCTTGTCTGATTGAACCACAAAAAGTCACCATATTAGCCTGTGCTTAATCCTCTGGTAGCGTGGCAACAAAGCAGTCAGGTTTAGCTTATAGGCAATGGGCCTGATTCACAAAGGTAAACTTACATTTTTGGGTAAGTTTACAATTAATTGCTATTCACAAAGGGATTTAGGAACAGTAGCTTTACGAGTGGAGAGTCTCCACACATAAAAAGATAGGACTGTTCTATTCTTTATGTGTGGAGGCTCCGCACTTGTGAAGATACTACTTGTAAATATCTTTGTGAATAGCAAACAATTGTAAACATACGCAAAAGTGTAAGTTTAACTTTGTGAATCAGGCCCAATGTGTAAAGTATTTATG
This sequence comes from Calotriton arnoldi, assembly GCA_963921515.1. Lineage (NCBI taxonomy): Eukaryota > Metazoa > Chordata > Amphibia > Caudata > Salamandridae > Calotriton > Calotriton arnoldi. The sequence goes on along the minus strand of CAWUFW010006599.1, from coordinate 8,575 downwards.
CAGAACACAAATAGTAATGAAGTGAAAACACAACAGAAGAAAAATCCCACACAAATTTAGAAACATATAGTAAATTTTAATAAAGTATTTGACACCAGAACAAAAAAACTCCAATCAGTAGAACCAGAGATATGCAATTTTGAAGATTTAAATTAAGTATAGTGCCTAAAAACACAAAGCGCCTCTTGTGGCTATCTGGTCGAGCAAGACCGGGTGAAAGTCACAAGTTCAGGCCAACAGCGATGGAGCATGGGCCAGATACAGGGACCAGGTTAGTCTTGCTGAAAAAGTTACCTTCTAAAGTCCAGCGCGAGGAGTTTCGTTCACAGTGGAGAAGGCTGTGAGGAGCATGGAGAGCGTCACGGATACTTGTTGCTCTAGCATAAAGAGCAGGCCGGGAGTCGCAGACGGTTATCGATGGAGATTTGCATATGGGTGTCACTGTGGGCTGTTGATGCTGTTGCGTGAAGTGCAGATCTTGTGTTACTGGTCATAGCTGGCATCACCTTTTGGGGATCAGGAATTCACTCCAGCAGAGACCTGTAGATCTCAGGTGGGTCTAGTTGCCGGTCCATGCAGGCCCGGTGCAGCAGGTCAGCTGGGCAGTTGCAGGGAGTACTCTGGAGCTTGTTGTGTCCCTGTAGCTCAGAACAGAAGGTCAGTCAGCTGACCCTTGGAGTCACTTCAACCTGGGATGAAAGGAACAGGTCCAGTCATCCTTCTCAGCAAGCAGAGCAGGCCTCAAGCTGCAGGGCGTCTTTCTTCTGTAGCATCCACAGGTCCAGAATTGTACTCAAGAGAATATCCATTTCATACCTGTGCCCATTTTGAAGTGGGAGATGCTTCTGGAGTTTTGCCCCTACAGAGGTGTCTGGGATTTCCTGCCTCCCTGCCCTTGTCCCAGTCTATATGGGGGTACAAAATGGTAGTGTGAAGGCATTTGTGTGTGAGCTGCTCCTGTGCCTTTAAAGTGCAAGTGTGGTAGGTGACAGCTCTGCCTGCCCCATTAACCCAGGATGGCCCATTGTGCCTGCACCCAGACCCTCTATTGTGATGCTGTCTCGGAGAAATACACAGGGCCAACTGCCAACTACACCTGGTCATATTCCACAAGAACAGTCTGCAGGTACCAAATGGTTAGGACAAGAAAATGCCAGTGAAAAAACGCAATGGGAACGATGCACTACAATACCGATAATGCAGCGTTAGTAGCATTAAGAACTGTTGGCTATAAATAAACGGGAAACCGGAAGTCCCATAATCAGCCGGTTTGTGGATTTGTGCGCAAAACGCTGAAGGTAGAATAACAAAGTAAGTGGATGGAATGTTTGTCTTTCAACCGTAAATTGTAAACTGCAACAAAAATTGAAAGGACAATGTATCTCAGAAAATCTTCGCTGTGTATCTTGTTTCATCTAGAATTGAAAAAGAACTGTGATTCAATTGGATTGGACCCTGAATTTAAGCTCGCATGTTTGGAAAAAGATGAGGAGGCCGTGTAATTCACACAACTGTTTAAGGCTAGCGAAGTAAGTCGTGTTCACGATTCTTTGACTCGAATCGATATAGTGAAAAACTATTTCAAGATAAGCTCAACACTAACTATTATTGTTTTAATTTGTATATTACAGTTGGAGTACTGTAAAGACACATGCTATGGTGAGAAGAATCAGACAAGCGTAGCACTGTAAATAAGGTGTTCTTCAAGTAAAAACAAAGGCGTCAAGATAGAACATTCAGTAGATACCAAGAATTAACTTACAAAAACAAGAACGTAAATGTTAGTCTAGAAAGGGGGTCGAAATTAATTATAAAACCTTTTCAATCTTTAATTACAAATTGTATCCAGTCATAGCCCTGAGGAGAACCCCAAGAATAACATTGGGAATCGAAACGCGTCTGCATTTTTTCCACGTGGGAAACATATGTAGCTGATTAAAATCCACTCTAGGGGAATGGTTTGAATATTCCTAACCTCATGAGTGGTAATAATGGTTCCCAGTGGGCAGCAGCTTTGAAAAAGAATTGATTACTAGTAAAATAAATCATTTGTATTGTTGCTGCAGTTTAAAAATTGATGACTGGTTCAAAAATTGTAATTTATTGTTTTATCTAATCACTATGTTTTGTTTGTAAATGTGTTTCACGTTAGATTATGATTTAAATTTGAATGTATGGTTATTATGAAAACTAACAGTGTTTTCCCTGTCTTTGACATAAAAGATAAAAAGTAAATTAATTATGAAAAATATGAATGAAGATAAAATAAATATCTCAGACCAATGTAATCAGTGATTGGTCTGAGTCTGTTCAAATAAAAAACAGCGTTTAATGTGACAGCTAGATACAATGTTTTTTTGACTTGACAGGCCCTATCTAGTTGTCTGTATTTGGGCCAAACCCCCCTTTTTCAGTAAACTTTCTAGAAGTGGCATTTTCAGAATTGTGGCTTACAATCCGATTTTACCATTTAGGAGGGTTTTAAATACAATTCCTCAGACAACAAACATGACATTCCTACTTGCTCCCATACAAACTTTATTACTTATTAAATGTAATTAAGTACCTCAATGCTATCCTATGGGAGAGGTAGGCCTTGCAATAATAAAAAATGAATTTAGCAGTTTTTCACTACCAGGACATGTAAAACTAAATTATAAGTATCCAACTTTTTTAATGCAGTGCACCCTGCCCTATGGGCTGTTTAGTGTTCACCCTATTGATGACCTATATGAATTAAAAAGGAACGTTTAGGCCTGGCAGAAGGTTTATTTTGTCAGGTCAAAATAGCAGTTTAACATACAGGCTGAAATGGCAGGTCTGGGACATGTTTTTAAAGGCTACTTAAGGGGGTGGCACAATCAGTGCTACAGGCCCACTAGTAGCATTTAATTTACAGGCCCTGAGTACCTGTAGTACCACTCTACCAGTGACTTGCAAGTAAAATAAATGTGTCATTTGGGTATAAGCCAATTACACCATGTTTAAAGTAGAGAGCACAAGCACTTTAGCACTGGTTAGTAATGGTAAAGTGCACAGAGTCCTAAAAGTCAACAAAAACGAGTTCAGAAAATAGGAGGGTTAAGACAAAACGTTTAAAGATGACCTGCCATAAAGGGTCAAGTTCAATAGTACCTATCTACTTATGTATGTGCATCTTGCAGCCAATGGATCTGGGAGCTTAATTTTTCATCTGGCATTTCAGTGATTAAGGTCTCCCTTCTGAGGTTTACGATTGATGAATGGGATTAGTCCCAAAAACATTTTTCTTTATATTTTCCTTTTTTGATGCAATGTGCTGAAATGCCTATGTCTGGGAAAGCAGCCCCCTTCAGGGCTAATTATAATTTCCCCCTCATTGTTCTAAGGCTCCCACTCAAAACTACCTGCCACATTCCACCAAATGAGATCTCCACACACATAAAGGACCTCCTTTTGGATGGGAAGGGACAGGGAATCTGGGCCCTGTTTACTTCCTTCTAATCAATAATTTTCCATTTAATATTTATTTGATTAAAATTAGCTTTTTATTAGGAAAAATCATATAATGTGTGATTATAGGAAAGTGGGTATTTGGACAAGTGTCCAGCTCAAAGGATAAGGCTACCACCTGCTGGATGTCACACTAAAAAATAAAATTAACTTGTGCTCAATCTCTGGTAACATGACACAAGCCAGTAAGGCTTAAATCAAAGGAAAATGCCAAATATTAGTGCATAAACAGTAGACAAAGTCACACAAAAGACAATAAAACTCCACAACCAACTGTGACATAAAGAGACAATAGTTATGAGAAAAATAAGATCAAAACAACAAAAATCCAATTAGGGGAACCAGAGATATGATTTTTAATAAATAAAGTGAAAAGAAGCCAAGAAAAATAAAGCTCCCAATGTAAGTCAATAGTCACTGTAGATTGGTAGAAAGATGCAATTTCAGGTGGACCCCAGTGAAGCCCAGGCCAAATACACCTGGTGGATGGTCCCAGTGAAAATCTGGAAACCCAAACGTTTGTAAAACTCTCTAAGTCCCACTTCAGAGAGGAACTTTGTACTTTCTTGAGGAAATACATTGAAATTTCTTTTAAGAACCAATGCAGAATGGGACTTTGCCACTTAGGGATATTGGAGGATGGACTTTACACCGTCTACCCTATCGAAGAGTAAAACCTGACTGAAAGGGACAGAAAAATATATAATGACCCCAACACCCTGGGCGAAAACTCCCCGCTTGTGGGGACCATTCATGTTTTTTTTGTTTTGCAAAAGAACAACTCCAGCTTTGGTATTTATTTTTGAAAACCAAAACACCCTTGAACATTTTGCCGGCCAGATGGCCATCATGTCTGACTGTATTGCCTGTCAAACATTTCCTGCATAGACAGGAACCGCAATGATAGTAGTACCTGTCAATGTAGAATTGTGTCACAGGGCTGGTTGAGAACTCTAAATTTGGTGGGTGGCGGTCCCTCAGGATGGCGGAGGCCTTCCTCCAGCCTCCCGAGGGAGTTAATTTTGCCCCCCAAACTCTAAATCAGGCCTAGGTTTTTCTTCCTTCTGTCATGAGATTGTGATAAAGCCTCTCAATTATTCTGTATTGGTGACTTCATAAGGGGCACTATGCAATTCTTTTAATTTTGATACGATCACCCTAAAGATCTGATGGCACTATGTCACTGGGTTACAACATTTTTATTTCTGGCCTTTGATTTTACAAATTATTGTCTTGAGATATTTTCATGTAATTTGCTTAATTACCTTAAACCAGCATTAATAATCCCAGAATGCTTTTATTTTCTGCAGAAAAGTGATGTTCTAATTCCATGGAGCTTTTTGGTGACCCTATATCTGACCCTGGTACATTCCCATGGCTTTGTGAGTAAAAGCGAGCACATAGCTGTAGAATAGCAAACCTCTTCAACTAGTCTTGTAAAAGTTCTAATCATCTACATCATGAGGAATTTCTGCAGGTAAACGTAAAGGAGTAGGAGCAAGTGTGGAGCATGAAACAGCTCCATTAAATGGCCTCTCAAGTCGCTTTGTCTTGGCCCATTGTGCAATGGAGTTGCATTCTGTGCCATGTCTGTCAAAATAACTTGGAAACATTCAAACATTTGAGGCATTTAGACCAATAAGTAGGGGTGGACATCACTTGTGCAATTTACTGGAGCCTATTTAGACATAATAACAGTGAAATTATGCACCCTTGCATCCAAAATGGACCAAAGGATACCCTTTGTGCTAGCAAAACAGAGCTCAATGCAACAGAACAGGAACTTTAGCAGCCAGCATCCGCTTGTGTTCACTAAGTTCATTGTTCCTACGCTCCTGTGGTAGGATTGTTGCCCCAAGTTACTCTTAATTAGGCAAGCAGGTGTAATTGTGTAATTATTGATAATTTTGCATCGCAAGAGTAATGCGGAAGTACTGAAATTACTCTGTTTACTCCGGAGTAATTAAAATGTTGCCCTAGCCTACCTATAAATTAGTGTTTGCATTTAAGCTAGTATTAGCACTAAGGGCCTCATATCCCAAAATCACAGCGTTTGTGATCACAAAAGTCATTACGCAGAAAACTCCTTTTATGAGTTGGAAAATTCTTTCAACTCGTAACAGGACTTTCTGAATTGCCAATAGGAGGGGTCACAAGGGGGTTTCTCCTTCCCCTTTCCAATTTGATAGTTTACAACTGCAATTGCTGTCACAAACTTTTGATGAGCTAACAATCCTGAGTTGGGGAGGTAAGTTATTTGCAAAGGGGAAGGGGTCCCCTTAGGAGCCTTTCCTTTTCGGAATCATATTGGCCACCTCGGGGAAAGTTTTCCAAAGTTGAATATGTTTTATTTTTTTAAAGCAGAAATGGTTCCTTTCGGGAACATGTGCTGCATTAAAAAAATAATTTTCCATTTTTAGAATACAGTCATATGGATAGTGGTGTGCTGTCCCTTGCAGGCCACCATTCTTGTGACTACAGGCACTCACCGAGGGTCGCAAATTGACACCTGCCTAATGAAATTATATTAGGCAGGTCATTCTGGAACCCTCTAAGAGTAAGTGGTCGATTCCGATTCGGGCCGGAAAAAGCACCGACCGACTCGGAGCCGGAAATAATACCGACCGACACGTACCTGTGGCGCCCGACACGCCAAGTACGATGCAAGGCGTGCAAAATCCGACCGACACGTACCGAACCCAAGCCGAACGACCGAGCCGCACGGAAAACAGCAATCCGGCCGGAAAAACACGCGAATCCAACCGACCGACACGCACCCGGAACAAATCCGACCGAAACATACATGCGAACTCCAAACCGCAAAGTACGATGCAAGGCGCGAAAACCACGACCGAGTCGGACGGAGGACAAGCCGTATGACCGACACGCATACAAAACCGAGCCGAAGCAACACAAAACACCGCGACCGACGCGTACGCAGCATAGAAAACTGCACAAACACAGCGTGAACGAAACGGAGAACACCGTACGAGACAAATGCAGGGTCCGACTCGGTCACAAGAACGTTTCCAACATGCACAGACAGTACAAAGGAAAAATCACACAAAAAAGGCCAAACAAGCAATTACAAAGCCAATAAATACTGGGGGTGGGGACAGAGAACAAAGACACACCCACAACTCCACCCATATAAAGGACACAAATCACAACCATGATCCTTTGCAAATGCCATTCCACTGCCAGCACCCAAGAGACAGCAACCACACACCCACAGCTCATCCCTCACACAAGCCACACACCATCAGCACACCAACAAATACCTACCTCACATACACCCAGCAAAACACACACTCACACACCCTCACCTGCACACCAACACACACATCACTCAACATCACCACCCATCACCATGCCCCCAAGAAGAATCACAAGTTCCTAGATTGTGAATTGGAAGTCATGGTAGACGAGATCCTCAGGGTAGAGCCACAGCTGTTTGGCACACTGGTCCAACAGACCCCCATCTCCCAGAAAACCAAGATGTGGGAGAGAATCTCAACAGGGTGAACGCACAATCACCATGTCTGCGCACAAAGAGCGACATCCAGAACAGGTGGTATGACGTGCGCAGGAGGGTACGGGACCTGCTCAAGAAAGACTACATCATCAGCCAATACACCGGCAGTGGCCCTCCTGCCAAGCCAATATACCTCAGGCCCTGGGAGGAGAAGGTGCGGGCCATCCTTCGGCCAGTGAGCGTATATGGACTAGAGAACATCCCAGAGCCTGGTGAGTACACAACAAATGTACACAATATTCTGCCACAAAACACACACACATCACTGTCAAGGGGAGAGTCAAACCATGCACTCATAGCAATTACACAGCAACCAGAACAGAATCATCCCAAAATGTGTATGTCAGTCAGATAAACACAACACATGCCATCAAAAAGTTACATCCAACTGTGCCATCACATGTACAAACACAACTACAACTACAGCTAGGCAGTGGCACAAATAGAACTAACAAACACATCCAGACATGTAGCCACCACAACAACACCAACACACAGTGAAGACCACTCAAAGGAAGGAATTCTGTGTATGCTGGCCAAGTCAGTGTAGCCAATAGCATCATGGGAGTCGCAGTCACACATATTGCCCCCCCACAACTGTCCTATCAACACCACCATGAACCATGCGCACATCACAGGGAGTGGAGAAGGACTCACAAGATGGCTGACACTGGCAACTGCTGTGGGGAGCACAGGGCCCTGCTGGGAACTGTGCACCAACAAACAGCAGGACACCACTGACTGACATCCTGAGAGACAACTTCCACTCCCTGCAATGCAAGCACGTTCCATGGTGGGATATCTGGCTGGCTGGGTGGGAAGGAGGACTTGCAGCACTGACCATAGTCACAAGCACCTCCCCTCACACCCCCTCAACACAAACTCCACAGAACCCACCTGGTAGAATGCAATGCCTCCCATCCTAACTCAAGATCCCACAAAGAACCACCACCCTGGGTTATGTTGTGTGAAGCACAGGGACACTCTTGGGACTTTTAGCCAAACAACTGCCAGGACAACACTCCCAGCCATCCTGTCAGCACAGCCAGCCCACCCCACAGGGAAGCAGAGTCAAAAGGAAGGAAGCATGGGCATGCTGGGAAGGGGGTGGAGGCAATAGCATGATGGGAGTCGTAGTCACAGCTCTACATCCCCCACCACATGGCCCAGCAAGCTCACACTCACGCATGCACATCCCACAGAGAGTGGAAAGGTCCATCAAAGATGTCTGACACTGTTGCTGTGTCGTGGGGAGCACAAGGGCATGCTGGGAACTGCACACCAACCAACAGCAGGACACCACTGTCAGCCATCTTGCCATTGCCCTCACACCCACACACACTGAACTCCCCACAAAAGCAAGTAAGTATGGGAATGCTGGCAAGTGGGGTGGAGGCAACAGCATGATGGGAGTGGCAGTCACTGATATTGGTCACCCCCACAACTGTCCCATCAACACCACCCTGAACCATGCTCACATCACAGGGAGTGGAGAAGGACTCACAAGATGGCTGACACTGGCTACTGCTGTGGGGAGCACAAGGCCGC